>HG995377.1:13990000-14615000 GCA_905333075.3 Atethmia centrago | reverse complement strand
TGTTAGTAATGAAAAGCGAAATGTTAGTATTACTTTTACATGGACTGAAGTACTTGCAGGTGCCCATAAGAAAAAATCTATTGGTTAGTAGTAAAAAACTTATCTTGTTAGACTGTGTAAAAGTATGATGATACTTTGTATAAAATAATTCTATCAATAAACAGTAGCATTCAAAAAATTATTTCGTCTTCCAGTTAAACTGGATTTGGAGAGATATTCAGAGGAAAGCACGTGTGGCGTTACTCTAGAACAGAAAGTCGCCGAGACTCCTTGCACCTTCACTATTGCCAAGAGGAAGGATGAAAACGAGACAATTCACGAAGGATACTGTCTATGGAACGCCGCGAAGACTTCTGGTTACGTGTGGGATTGCCTCAAGAAACACGGCAAGCTAACACCAGATCCGAGCCTCACGCCTCCACCGCCGAAAGTGCCAGACAAGGACAAAACAAAAGAAGAGAAAGAAAAGGAGAAAAAGGAGAAAGAAAAGGAAAAACAGAAAAAGATTTACAAATGTACTTAAGACATTATTTATTTATTTATTGTGTAGCAATTGATTAGGTATTGGGATTTTATACAATGAATTTTGTTATTTGCAGGTGATTCGGTAGCACTTTCGAGTGTTATATCTTTAGAACCGGGAGGAACGGGGTCTACCGAGTTCTGCCTTGTCTGGGACATGCCTATTATAAGATATAAGAAAGATAAAAAAGTACATAACAGGTAGGTTTTCCTATTCGTAAAATAATAAATTATCTTTTCAGCAGACTTAGCATGACGCTTTCTATTTCTACTCTAGAATAGAAATCGCTTGTCTACCGAAAATGTTCTACTGTCTACACGGAAACGTCATTTTTTGTCTACTCTTTCGTCGACAAGCCTGCAGGCTTTTTTTTTTGGGGTGTGAAGTCATCCAATAACTTCTCCCGCTCTGGGCGGAGCGGGAGTGTGTGTCAGACTCTTCCGACTAAAACCCACCCGTATTCCTTCCGTTGCCTGTGTTGCCAGGTGCCTCGGTGACCCTTTAGTACCTTCCCACGACCCCGGCAGGCATCGGCCCTAGTGGACCCCTACATTTGTGCTGACGACATCTCTTTGAGGCGCGCGTGGAATACAATGCGCCGTCGACCCGGGCCTGGTCCTTACCGGACGGTGAGCTACCCATTGCTCACCACCCGCAAGCCCGCGCCTACGGTTGCCGGAAATCCGCCCGAAAGCCTGCAGGCTTAGCATGAGGACCGACGGAAGAGTAGACAAAAATGACGTTTCCGTGTAGCCAGTTGACAGCTGGAGTGTCATATTGGTCAGTCTTATAAAAATCAATTTTGTTTATTACAGATTTTATACGAAATACTTTGGTAGCGATGGTATCGCCGGTGCCAGCATAGCTGCGTACGCGCTTAGAAATTATGAGAATTGGGAGAAACTACTTGCAGAGTGGCAGGATCCCATCTTGAATAATAGGTAATAATTATTCTCTTCTTTTCCATATAAAGTTTGATTTGTTTTGTTACGTTATAACTTATAATATTTATAACTTTATTCGTGTTTTGCTTCACAGTAATATACCAGACTGGTTAAAAAGTGCCTTAATGAATGAGCTTTATTATGTCGCCGATGGCGGCACAATATGGTTTGACGTCCATGATGAATTTCCGGAAAGCGATCCTAGGTAATTACTCATCAATTAGATTTCAGTACACGTCAGGTTTATAGCCATGTTAAGTGAAGTAAAGGTCTTATTTGCTCATCTCTTAAGTTGCTAATTTTGTTCCAGGCATGACTTTGGTTTGTTCGGGTATTTAGAAGGCCACGAATATAGAATGTATAATACGTATGATGTACACTTTTACGCTTCCTTCGCGCTAGCCCAACTATGGCCTAATTTGCAAGTAAGTAGATGTATTTGCCTACAATGACATGACAGAGATCAGTTTACTTCGTTTTTGAGATGACGATGTTGTATTTTTGACATGTTTTGTAATCTGTGGTATTTTTTGGAATAATTGTAATTTGCAATTCAAATTTTAATGATAGTAATTCATATTTTTATTGACTAATTTATGACTACTTTGACATTTCATTTTATCTAAAAAATATGCTTGCTGAATTGTAATGATGCCTAATCTTTAATGAATAATGATGATTTATTATGTACCCACATAATTTCATAATGTCATTTTGATGAATATTTTCATATTTTTTCACGGTCTAAGTATGGTACATTCTTCCTGCCAATTTGTACGCCACGATATGCGGCTGAACATGTTAGAACTTTTCTGTATTTCTTTATTATCTTGCATGCAATGTATCATGTACACCATGTTTAAACAAATACAATTTCACTTATAATATAATAGTAAAATCACCTAAATTGTTCAATTATGAAAGTAATGTTTCGATTATTTTCAGGTGGTCTTACAATATATGTTCCGTGACACCATCGAATTAGAAACTGATAAATGTAGAAAATCACTTTACAATGGAAAATCAGTGAAGTTTAAAATAAAAGATTCAATTCCACACGATCTTGGTGATCCCGGTAAGTCATTTATAATATAAAATAATTATAAAACAACTCAAGCCTTGCACTGGTGCATATCAAAAATATAATTCATAATTAAATGCACAAAAGGATGGCGAAAACCGCATTATAATACGTCGTAGTTAATGAGTGTAAAGCGAATACACAGGATACCTGCTTTGTTGATTAGACAAGCATATTTTCCTAGTAATTTGTACATCAGGCGTAGTATTTTTTTTTCAATAGACATTTTTTTGAAGTAACTAGATCCTTCCCGAACTTCGCCCGCGTGGAGGTTTTTTTCATATATAAGAACCTTCTCCTGACAATAACAAACACAATAAAAAATAATTAGCGAAATCGGTCCAGCCGTTCACGCGTGATGCCGTGACCAAGCAAAATAGGGATTCATTTTTATGTACAGGGTGGATTTTTGAGACGGGGCAGTAAGGGCAGCTACCTTAACCGATGTAGTTACAGGAAAACGGTCTTAGGAGACCGAAGAAAAAAGCGAGAAAGCGGAGAGATGTTTTTCAAACAATAGAATTTCGTTATCCGAGCTGAAAAACATCTCTTCTCGTCTCCGCTTTAAACTTCTCTGCACATCTCCGCTTTGGTGGAGTTTGAGCCTTATGGCGGCTTTAAGTGCGCTACTCGCTGTGCAGTACCCCACCCCTCATCCTCGCTGACACATGAATTCGCTATTGCGCAGCGACTTTCGAAGTTCCAGATAAGCATAAAGTTTGAATCGGACGGTACCAGTCCCTGTTGATTGTTTGAAGCCAATGTTAGTTTTGATATCCTTACTGGAAATTTTAGTTTGGCGTTAATTAGCAGAATCGTCCAATGGTGTTAATTTTTGTATAGAACCATCAACCATTCCAAGCTGTAACTGATGGTAGCGGAATAAGGACATCCGTTGCGCACTGAGGAGTACCACATCGGTGAATTTTCAGACCACAATTTTTCTCGACTGTCTTATTTCAAACCTTTACCGTTTCCCGGCCATTTAAAGTTGTTTTGATAAATAAAATGATTAAATGTTTAACTAAAGCGACTTCATAAAAGATGGAACTAGTATATTAGTAGGATTCTTTATATCACCAACTGTTTTCGTTTAGAAAGTCAAATTTTGTGAATTCAATGCTTGACTGAATCTTGTTGTCTTTGTAATCTTATATCTAACTTTGACTTTGTTTAGGAGACTACACGAACACTTTGTATTAGTTAGAATTCATGGTTCAGTTTAGAAACGAGACATATTTTTACAGATGACGTACCATTCGACCATATAAACGCTTACAACATCCACGATGTGAGTGACTGGAAGGACTTGAATCTCAAGTTCATACTACAAGTTATACGAGACTACCGGTTGCTGAGAGGGCACACGGCGCCGTTCGGCAACGAAAGGTACCGCTCGATGGCGTTTATGGACGACGTGAAGGATGGGATGGAAGATGACTTGTACTCGCGGTCGACGGGGCAGGCCGACGATACGGACGGGACGACGGATGAGTCACCAGATATGACGGAGCAGTCGACGCCGGTCGTGAACGAAGAGAAGCCGTACGGGATGGGGGATATACTAGACCTGTTGTACAGGAGCGCGGACGTGGAGGCCGAGGTGGCGGGCGCGGGCGCGGAGTGGCGCGCGCCCGGCGCGGCCGTGTGGGCGGCGCGCGCCTACCTGGCCGCCATGTACCCCGCCGCGCGGGCGCTGCTGCGCGCGGCGCGGCGCTGGGACCGCGACGGCGACGGGCTCATCGAGAACGGGGGCTTCCCCGACCAGACCTACGACGCTTGGGTCATGTCTGGACCCAGGTAATTATTTACAAACTTACTTTTTGTTACATTCTTCTACTTAATACTTTTCTCTCTCTCATGTCTTCTCGTCCAAAGGTAGATGTGTGTAACATTCAAGTTTCTTATCTTAAAAGCACATTTATGCACGCTTTGCACTGTGCTTGCACCGAATACGTGCTGGTAATGTAGCTATCACTCAACACTAGATCGCTGCACTGTGACTTTTGGTATTCCCGCTCTAATGAAAAACATTTATAGAAGATTTTAGCAAGTGTCTTTTGGCCATCAATCCGTATTATAAAATGTGACCTTCCATTTACAGTGCATACTGCGGTGGTCTATGGGTAGCGTCAGTAAGCGCAGTATGCGTTATGGCCCGTATCTTAGGCCATCAAGAAGACGAGAAAGAGTTCGCCAATCTACTGGAGCAAGCGCAACAGTCGTTTGAAGAGAAGCTGTGGAACGGCTCCTATTACAAGTTTGACATGCACCCTTCCAATAGTAAAGTTGTGATGGCTGATCAGCTGGCAGGCCATTGGTGAGTAATTTAACGTCTGTTGAAGAACAAGCAATATTTTATTAACATTCAACTCAGCCTATAACAGTCCACTGCTGGATATAGCCTCCCAGACTGCGCTACAACTCCCAGACTGTCCTCCGCCTTCCGCATCCAGTCTATCCCAGCCACCTTTTTAAGGTCGTCGGTCCATCTAGCTGGGGGGCGTCTCACAATACGCTTGCCGATACACGGTCTCCACTCCAGGACTCGTCTGCTCCACCGGCCATCGGTCCTTCGACAAACATGGCCAGCCCACTGCCACGTCAGTTTGCTTACTCTGCAAGCTATGTCGGTAACTCCGGTTCTCTTCCGGATAACTTCATTACGCCGCCCGCTCCGTGGCGCACTGAGCGATTTTGAATTTGTGGACCAGCCCGACTAGTCAGTATCCACGTTTCGGCACCGTATGTCATAACGGGCAGGACGCACTGGTTGAAGACCTTAGTCTTCAAATACAAGTACAGTTAAATAGTAAACCGACTTTAAAATCTTTTATTTAAGTAACAACAAAATTAAGCTTGCTAAGACGTAGTAAAAGTTATGTTAAAATCGTGATTTATGAGAAAAATCCACAAGAGACAATGTCTTCTACCAACTTCTTAAGCGCTGAGCAGACGATGGACTATTTGTCCGCCGCACAGAAATTAACGCTCTATTTATCCTACTCTATTTCAGAGTTTATTTGTTCTACGTGTGCGATATTGCATAGATTTCCATCGCAATCGAATTGTTCATTGTCTGGTCAGCGCTTTATTTCAAGCTGTTTATAAAGTTATTTCACCCGAGCTCTTTTCCCCCAGGTTCCTTCGCGCATCAGGCTGGAACGAGCAAGTGTTCCCCGAGGCCAATGTACGAAAGGCTCTAGCGACAGTTTTCGAAAACAACGTGCAGCAGTTTAAAGGTGGCAAGATGGGCGCCGTCAACGGATGGGTGACGGGCCCGCGCGGACACATCGACACCACGGCGTTGCAGAGCGAGGAGGTGTGGACCGGCGTCACTTATGGGGTTGCCGCGCTTATGATATACGAAGGTAGGAAACAGATTATAAATAATAATAATAATAATCTTTATTTTTCTCTCATCACAAAGGATTACATAGATAAAAACATAGAGACAAGATTGTGTTTTGACTAAAATGCACAAAATATGATCCTTTGTGAGAGACCATACTAGGATACCCTGTGTGACGGATCACCAACTCTCACCCCGAATTAAATCTAATTAACATTATAATGGTAAACTTTCAAACTCTAGACAAATCATTTTTGATGAAGCGAAAAAACAGACATGTTTAATTTAAACATGTCTGTTTTTTCGCTTCATCAAAAATGATTTGTCTAGAGTTTGAAAGTTTTATTAATTTAATAAACCAAAAAATAGAATAAGTAAACAATACAAAAAATAGGTGTAGCGTAATGCGTGTGTACTGTGCAGGTGAATTGTGAGGAGAGGTAGAATCAAGTGGGAGTAGGGTGTAGGAGTGTTTTTTACATTCAAGAACCCAAAATTATTAACTATTACGAAGAAATAAATGCGGAAGTGTGTTTGAGGATTTGACCTTTCACGCAGCAACAGAGTACGTCTGTCCGGAAGTCACAACAAGCCATTTTACTTGGAGTCTATTTAGCACTGTATGAAATATATGAAAATTTGAAAGAAGGTGCATTGTGATGTTTCTAATGTTGATCAAAATAGTTTTTGGGGTATGGGATATTTTCGGTGACGACCGCAGATATAACTTTGTTTTTCATAGTATTTTGAGAATGTTGAAATAAAAACTTATTTTTGCAGTCGATAAAATCAACTCTGTGTATGCGTAAATATTAATCTCAATTACCGGACACTGCGTGGTCCGACATGCACTTAATCGGTTTTTTTTTTGCATTTCGTTTATGACCCGAACCATAGGTATATAACCATATCTCAAAAAAATCTCGGATATTATGTTATAGGAGATAAATCCTACAGAAGATGTAGATTTGAGCTAAAGGGAATTCCCATTTCGAAAAACTTGCAAATAATAAAGTATTCAGAGTTTTCCATGAAAATAATTCGCTTGTAGTTATTTTTATCTAATCGCATAAAATACCAACGTAGTAGGTATTTCGTTCGAATAAGAGTATGTTAAAAATTTAGTTTCTCTTATGCGGTGCTTTATTCTAAAGTTATGTTGACTAAATATCAACTATTTCTTTTCAGGCATGCATGAAGAGGCGTTCGTTACTGCCGGCGGCTTATACAACACATTAACACAAATGGGCCTCTCGTTCGAAACCCCAGAAGCTCTGTATGAGAACGGTAACCACCGCTCAGTGGGCTACATGCGCCCTCTTGCCGTGTGGAGCATGTACCAGGCCATCCTGGCCAGACCTCCGCCCCCGCAGCCAGTTGCCAACGGTCAACCACATCATACCAAAGAAAAAGCACTCTTATAGTTACTCCAAACGAAACTCCAGTTAATACGTAAGATTTTCACTTTGGTACATCGACATGAACTGATTGACATTTCGTACGTAAATCGGATAGAACGGCTAGAGATTACCGCCTAAGTTGTTAAATTATGTACTTACCTAAATTCTATACGGTCGGTTTTCTTTCGAACAATGAAATTGTCGAATTGTTAATGCTTCGCAATTATTGAACAGCCTTAGAGGCGCCGATGCACGGTATGTTTAGACAAATAAATGAATAATAATACGAGTCAGTGAAATAAACCAGTGAAACAATAAGGTTTGACATTTATTTATTGAGGTAGGTGGCAATAATGGTATTCTTAAGTATTTTATACATAAATGTCTAGTAACGAATTGTAGGTAGATTTGTTTTATTTTGTTTGCTCATGTGATATTTTGCTTATTTTAAGTTAGCAATAATTCTAATGATACTTCTTGAATGCTTTCGTTGGGAAGCCTTGAAGGGACGACGTATTGTTATGTTCAGGCTATTATTATCTGTGGTTCAGGTGTAAAGTATTTTTTATTGAATTACCTAGAATATAATTTAATTTGTTCAAGGCGAAACTACATATAAAATGTATTGTTTTCCGCCGATTGGTGTGAGATGCATTTCTGATCAGATATATAGTTAGTTATCAGCTTATAGCAAATTTTAGTTACGCATTTATTTCGCCTACGTATTGTTATACCAATGAAACTGAAAGAGTATTAAGTTATGTTGTTCCTATGTTTTTAATATGTAATTAGCAAAATTGTTGTGTATTTTATTGTGTTTAAATTAATTTAGTAATAGACAAATGCTGTCTTAAAACTGTATAATTTATTTTTGGTTCGTTTAATTTAATGTTATAGGTACCTAATAATAATATGTTTTTGTATTTATCATTTGGTGACTTACTTATTGCTTGCAAGAAGTAAGTGCCAAATTAAAATACTAAAAATATTGAAATGTGTTTGCTTGCGAAGTAACATCCTTTTCTTTTGCTAAGATTGAGTCTGTACTGATAATAAATAGTGTGTAACCGAACTGATACGAAAGAAACCATAACATAAGATCAAAGGGCTAACAGGTGGAACAGACGTCTGTGTTATCTGACGGATGATTATCCAGATCCTCGCGCTTGCGATTTGTAGATATTTGACAGTCGTTACGGGTCGTCAGAAGCTCGAAAGTATGACAACCAGTCTTACCAAGGGATATCGTGTTACCCAGTAACTGGGTTGTGGAGGTCAGATAGGCAGTCGCTCCATGTAAAATACTGGTATTCAGCTGTATCCGGGGAGACTGGAAGCCGACCCCAACATCGTTGGGAAAAGGCTAGGCAGATGATGAGTGTGTAACCGAACTGATACGGAATAGCCAACCATAATATCAGATCAAAGGGGTAACAGACGGAACAGACGTCTATATTACCTAACGGATGATTATCCAGATCCTCGCGCTATGGCGTTGTTTATCAAAGGATGCTAAACGTCTTCCATAAAAATGGATTAGTCTCAGTCTGATAAACGACAGGAAGATCTCTTCCTGTGGTGGTCCTCAACTGAGCAAACTATTTTTAGCCATGGAACAAACTGCACAGCCTTAGGGTGAGGGCTTAAGAATACAAGAAAAATTATAGCATTTTGTTTGAATTTATTTTCACAATACATAGTATATATGGTACAATAAATGCATCTTGGACGATTTAATACAAAAGTATAAACAGGTCTAAAATATTTTTATCGAGCAGATCTTTTTGCCAAGATTCACGTATGCTAATGTTTTTTCTTAATTATACGGTAAATGCTTAAATAATAACTAAATTTTGGCTACATTAACTAAAAGTGAATATATTTTGTACTATTTAAAATATTACGTATCTGCTTTAAAATCGACGACGACAATAAATAGAGAAATTAGGTACGTTAAATTGATAAAAAAAATATATACAATATTTACAGGCATCTTTTCAGTCTTCATATATTTGAATGGAAAATCATGTAGATATAAAACTGCTATATGGAGTCCTGTGAGTCTTTTATTGATTCAATGTAGTGCTTTGTCACTAATATTGAAACTTCTCTCATCTAAAACGTCTGCCTAGTCAGTTTATCTCTATTATACATTGTAAGAGACTCATGTTTATACCTATCTCTTTTAAGAAATGACTAACCTTATATTATTTGGCACGGTCTCTAGATCCAAAAATTACGCGTGGAATAACGCTACACCCACGAGAAAGTAATTTCTATTTCAGAATGTCAACAATTCGTTGTCACCGAGTGACCATGAATGTTTTTGTAAAAAATACGCGAATGTCATGTGATTTGGAATACAGCTATGAGTGTGAACTACGTGTGAGTGGCAGATATGTTCATGTACATGTGCGCGCCGTCGCGCTCGTCGCAGCGACTAGTCGTGTGTGCGCGCTCGCGGGACCCGAAGTTCAGTCGCAGGTGCGTGTCGGCGTCACAGTCGAGCGTCTCACGAGATGCTGACGTTTCACGCTCAACTATCGTAGCCATATGCTGATTTCTGAAACATGGAAATCGGTTTAGTAGGATCTTCATTTATGCTTTTAATTAACAAGATTATTCTTTGCCAACTAGGGATCTCGTTGAAAGTTTATCCAACTTTAAGGAATTAACTTAAAATGAAAATGATTGCTTATCTAAATAAGATTTGACAGCAGATTTACTGAACAGAGAATTGAACTTGCTTCTACGAGACAAGTATATTTCATGTCTAATATATGAGCTAACCTAATTTGCTTTTGTTACCTGTTGTCATGTTTAGGGTGCCCAAAAGTAGTGAATTGTGGGCAGCCGCCGTTGAGAGGTCGCGGCGGCGGCGGGATCAAGTAGTCATCCATTCTGTTCTCTCCGTCACACGCTGAATGCATTGTCAACGTGCTGGATGATATCTGACAAAAGCAAGAAAAATATTAAAAATAAGACAAGAGAAAAAGATTGAAAATACGAAAAGAAAGAGAGCTTCTAAATACAAAAGGAGAGAAAGAATATTCAAGAGAAGAACGAGATTCTGAGGGAGAATGTTGGTGAGTAGTTTTAATACTCACAATAGACCTAGCTTTGTCATCAATTTCTGATTGGACGCTGTTAGTTTCAGCTACACTGCCCCCACTGACCGTACTTAGGCGTCCCGATGATGATGAACCTGGTAAAAACAAATTAAAATTTATTTTAATCTTGCTTTAATAAATTTTGATATACAGAACAAATGAAGGTTTAAGAATTTTTTCACTATAAAATTTTATTTTAATCGTGCTTTAATTAATTTTGATATGCTGATCTTACTTTCACTCAGGCTGCTGTTTGGTCTCGTGTTTCCATTTCGTTTTTCAATAGTTCCATTGTTGTTGTCATGGTGGTGGTCTGGAATTGAAATGATCAATAGTAAGTAGCAAATTAAAACGCAAGTAATTTTATACTATTTAATTTAATATTTTTTAAATATTTTTAAATATGCTGTTAATACTCACGTTTATTCTTGCTCTTGGAGAACATTTTCTTCACCCTCTCGAAGGGCGTGGGTCTTTTCATGTTGTCTTTTATCTTCAGTTGTATCCTATCATACTCATCTCTCATTTTATTCAACTGTTCTTGCTTCTCTTTGAGTGACTGTTGTGTCTCATTTCTGTTTTTCCATTCCATCACCAACTTTTCAACTTCTGATATTGTGAAAACGTTGTTTTTGAAATCGTTAATTATTTCAGCTAACTCTTCTTGGCCAGTCAGGGGACAGGTTTCTTTCCCTGATTTCACACTACCACTGCTGCGAACGTCTTTGGTATTTAGGTTTATTTGGCTTATATCACTAGTAGGAGTGTCAATGCTAAAAGTCTTTGATTCTTCGGTGGGCGAGTATAAGAATATGTCCGATTGCTGTGGCATCAGTCTTGAACTATTCGCGTACAAGTTATTTGGTCTGAACTTAGGGCTTTCTACTTTTATATTGGAAGGTTGAACTAAGTAATCGTGTTCGAGAGCTTGTTGTATTCTGTCAACCGTGTTGTCGTGAAGCGGGAATTCGTTTTGGTAGAACTGTTCTTTAATTTTCGGAAGCCTCAGATTTGGTCGTTGTTTCTTTTCGAAATCGTCTGGCTTTCCGATATTTTTCTCCAAGTTCTGCGTGCACGCTTCGCTGAAGGGATCGGTAGAGGTATGATCACGTACCGGTGAGTCGACTGTGTCACATGTTTCAACAATTCGAAGGTCATCTTCTTTAGCTTCGTCTTGGCTTTCTTCTTTGTCGTTGTCAGACATGTTTTTCAGGTAATAATACATGTTCGAGAATTCATTTATTTTCTGGAAAAAAAGACGAAAATTAGAAACATTCGTCTTCATCAGTGTCAATTTCATATACAATGTATCCTGGTGAGGTACTTACAAGATGATCAGCTAGTACGTCAGCCAGTGCGTAATGTTTGTGATCCCTGGCGAGGTCTGCGGGAGTGCGCTGGCGCACGTTGCGGAGCGCGACTGCGGCGCCCCCTCCGGGACACTCCAGCAGCTGCCAACAAAGCCGCTCCAGACCGAACCGTGCCGCCCAATGCAGCAACGTTGGATATTCCTCACCACCTATAGAACAACATTACATTACATATTCCCCTTATGACAAAATTATTTGAAAGCCGATAGGAATAAGCCGTAATCATCAATTAAATGAAAGCGGAAACTTACTTGACATATCAGCTTTCGGGTTAAATTGTTCAGTGGATGCTAGCAGATTAAAGTGAGGTGGTATATTCTTTTGGAAGGCGTTCAGCATCCAACTGTCCAGTTGTTCTTTGCTAGTTGTTTTGAAGCCCAAGGTCTGTGTAAAGAAATATTCAAAATTTATGGAAAAATCCTTGAAGATGATCGCTGAAGAGTGTCAAAAGCGCATTATTGTTCAGGTTTTCTACCGAGTAGCAATGAACTATGATATACCATTTAGTTCGCTGTAGGTAAACGGATACTAACTTGGCACATAAACTCCAGGGGGTGGTCCGATGCTCTTAGCAGCTGATCTAATTCCCTGAGTCTGCTTTCGCACTTAATCTGTCTTCGTCCAAGGGACTGACCATTCTTGCTCACACGCACCCATACGAGCATGGACACTTCCAGACATGACTCTGTAATAAATAATATTCCTACATTGCAGAAAAAATTACCCGAGAATTCAAATAAATATAGGGGCATCCAGTGACCATGCCAACTGAAGCGAAAGTACTTTAAATATTGAAAATAAACATAAAAGAGGCTTCTCAAAAGAGATTTTATTAAAAAAAATAAATAGAACATTCGCTGTGGATCTTTCAAGAGGCATGGTGATGGATCTCCCTGTATAAAAAATGCTCAAATATGTTTACCTGGTATATCAAACTGAAGAGTGTATGGGTTCCTCTTCTTGAAGCTGGGGATGTTAATGACCTCCCCCTTCTTATCCACCATTATCTTTATGCTGTCCTCGTCTCTAATAGGGTCGTTGAGGAGCGCTATCACTCGACTTTGTCCCTGCGTGCAAACGACATTAATTAACTCACGTTGTGAATTTATTTTGTTAAGGTAAACAGACGTTCACTTTGTGCCACAGAACCTTCCTCGCAATTTTAAACCTCAAGCTTTGCGTATAAGGTTGAATATTGTATGAACGTTTCCATAAACGTTTGTTCCTAACGGTCTAATTTGTCGGTAATGGACTTGGGATTTCCTCGTAAACGTTTAAATTGATTCGTAAGAATTTGTGGCATGTTTGCAGTAAAGTATGCCATCTTGTGTTTAGTTAAATTAAATAGTTGTTGTTAACGTTTCGTTCTAGTTGTAATTAGTGAATACTTACGATTTTCACTTTCTTGGGGACGATAGAGAAGCTAGTTCTGTCAGTGGCTGTGTCCTTACAGTCTTTAGTTCTGAGGATCCCGACGGCTGCTGTAAGGAATGTGTCCACGAAAGACGTGTCCTTCTCCCGCACACACATCATTTGCCACTGGTCTATTGTCGGATAATCTGCCAAAGATAAAACACTTTATTAAGTACTTTCAATAAATTAAACTTTCAACTTTCTAATGAATGAGATCATACAAATTGTGGTAAACACAAATTTACTAAAAAAATTGCTTTTGATATTCTTTTCAAAGTTTGAAAAGTCCGACGTTGTTTTCAAGCTCGGTCTTCCAAGAATTTTAAAAGTTTTCAATTTGGAGCTATGGCGATAATCTCACTGCAGCACGGCGGCGGCAGGCATTAACATTGTATCAGTTTGTATAGAAAATACAACGTGCGCGCAGGACAGGCTTCCCGCGCACGTTGTGAAGCCTAGCGCTACGCGACGGAGCGCGGTGCAGTGTGATAATTGCCAAAGTATCCATTAGGCATTCGTGTAACGTACCTTCGCAATTACCGGAGATGACTTGATTCTTCTCGACTCCGAGCAACATAACTAGTACCTTGTCGACTTTAAACAAACTGTCTCCGTTAACGTCTCTCTTCAGATCTGCTAACTTAGTAGCAAGTATTGGACACAGGATCACTATTTGTAACTGCGCTTTCGTCAGTTTGTCTATTTTTTCTTGCGAGTCTGCCGCAAGCAACTCCTCTGCGGTGATTGGTGTTACTCTGCAATAATATATAGCTATTTTACTCTTATATAAATATTATACTCTTTTTACCTAATATGTGGTCTAATTAATCCGGATGTCGGTAATAAATAATAATAAAAACAAAAAGGAAAATCGGATCTACGTTATTATTGTTTTGATTAACCCCCGACGCAAAAACGACGGGGTGTTATAAGTTTGACGTGACTGTGTGTGTGTGTGTGTGTGTGCGTGTGTGTGTGCGTGTGCGTATGTGTGCGTGTGTCTGGTGTCTGCCTGTGGCATTGTAGCTCCCGAATGCATGAACCGATTTTGATTTTGTTTATTTTGTTATAGTGGTTAACTAATATCCTTGGACTTTTCAAGGTTCACTTTATCGGTTAGTAGTCAATTTTGAAAATTATGAATGAAGTGGTAGGTACCTGTAGTGATGCCTAGCTCGTTGCGACATAATCTTATCAAAGCTAGCGACCAAGTAGTCGGACCATAGCGCGCTCTCGGGAGAACCAGAGCTCCACAGTATTGCTATGTCCTCCAATTCTGCAACAAAGACAAAAACTTAGTTTGTATAAATATATCAATAAAACTATAGCTACATTAAGGTTACAGTTACATTTTATTACAACCGAAACGTGTTCTATTTACGATCGAGGAGGACCCAATGAACAAATATTGTCAGCCTGTTAAATTAATCAATCATTCAGCCCGACTGACTTTAAACAGACTATTGATTTGCTATAAAATGCCACCAATTGTCGTAATTTCTCAGAATTATTCGGAGATAAAACTCTGTTTCCCCGAAATACCTACTTCACAAATAATAATCATCCCAAATTCGATAAGCGCGACAGTGAACGTGTAATAAGAAATAGGTACATATATTTCGAATGTGAATAGTCAGTCGTCGCTGTCATGAATGAGTCTGTAGCGAGCTCAAATATAATACCTAACATTGAAAGGAAGTGTTGTCAAGGGATAATCAAGGCATGAACGATGTCGTTCACTTGATATCGGATGGGGGTCATTGGCTGGATCGAAGTTCATGGATCGTGCGGACGCTTCATAAGCCTTTCTACACATGTTGCTGAATTGAATTCCTTGTGAAGAAACTTATACACAAATTGCACATTTTAATGATGTTTGCACATTACTCATCCTAACTAATATTATCTCCCGATATTCCCACGGGATCGAGATTTATGCGGGTAAAACCGCGGGGCGCCTTTTATTAGTATAAAAGGAACTCCAAAGTAATTTTATACATGAAGCTTATCAAGAAGCCAATTGTGCATGTAATGCAGTTTTAATTAATATTAAGTGCGTCCTTACGTTAATCGTAAAGACACTTGAAATCAATCGACCGTTATTGATTAATGAATGCAGTGCATTTAAATTCGATATAGAACAGAAAAAGCCTGAAAGTCAAGTGATCTCAGTAACTATAAGCTATAAGGAATTCCTCTTTAATCTTTGAGTGTTTTTATTTTAGGATTCAAAACATTGCGTTATTTTCTACGAACCATTATCTTTCACTTTCATAACACAATGCGTGACGGTCAGTTAGGTGTAAGAGCGTTAAAAGCTTCAACACTGCCCTAAAAACATATATGTGTCTTTCCTAGCGTATGAATGAAAGCATACGGTCGCTGTTAAAATTTTTATTGCATCCAGTGCCACGCATACGCATCGGCTGCTTACAAAATATGCTATGCACTGCGCGCGCGCCGGAAACTCGTACGGGTTTATACTTACCCACCTCTGCCGCCAAATGAAGACCCGACTAAATGTAATATCCGTTTCCTAAATAGACAAACGTCTATCAGCGTCGCCCGGAATAACTATAGCCGATTAAATGCAGCGAGCAACAGAACTGGAGGGCTGAATATGACGCCCGATATGCAGTTATGTGTTGCTATGCAACTATTTTCTGCTCAAGTAGAACGGAAGTTCCTTCTTGAAAGATTTTGTATTAGAATGGAATTTATTTACGTTTATTTACTTGCTTTAATAGTTAGGGTAAGCAACAAAATTTGCTGTAAGTTATTTTATAGATCCTACATTAGCATGCCCTATATAAGGCTATATAAACTTGCTGTCACGGCTACCGTGAAATGTTTGCTGATTTATAAGAACATTTGTAATTACGCGTTATTTTTACACGAGTTTCCATTTATTAGATACCCACCTATTGCCCACATAAGTCTAAAAACAGATGAGAAACCCGAAAATGTAGACCTCAATCAACAAAAACATAGGAGCAACTAAATCAGTAAGCAGCAATCCAAGAAAAGGAAGGCGCGTCGCTCCTTTAAAAAGTATATTTGTTCAAACTAAGTAACAAGTTCTCCGATTGATCCAAATCCTTCACAGCATGTCTTCCGTCAGGTTACACTTAAAGCCCTATTTTTATCACCACAATAAGGATGTTATGCAACTCGGAAAGTGGAACAAAGCAGGTACATTGGGCTACAGTCGGGGCTGTGCTCGCTACTCCACTGCTTTCAGTTTTCAGTTCAATGGCCGCCGCGGACGTCTTTGATGTTCCAAGTAAAATATTGTAGGTCTGTAACGCCTCCCAATATGGCAGGTAGTTTTTGAATCTGTATTTTCTTTAAACGCCAGAAAAGTATTGCTCGATTTCTTTTGGCAAAGGGACGAGATTTGGAATACGAAATGTAATTACTGACCGAACTATAATATCCTTATGAGATGAGTTTCCTTTGGATCTACTAATCTTGTTACGTAAATAATTGTGAGACATAATGCGATGACAATATTGTATCGTCTGCCCTCGTACATTGTTAGTAAATAGGACATCCAATATTCCCCAGTGGGACTGAACGTGGGCGACACAGCGTTGCCTATTCATTTCGTTACAAGACGTTTCCAAGAAATACAAGAAAACGCACCGTAGGTTTCCAGCAAAGTCAGTCAGAATGAGATCACATTTTAGGGAATTACTAAATACAAGATGTTGCATCTACACAAAGTACCTTATTGAAAACGATTTGTATATAGGTACGTGTTTTTTTTCCTGAAAACTCGTGAGTAATACACAAGTGTACACTTTCTTACTCATTCATTAACAGATGCTATAGTTGAAATTGATTTCATAAATCTGCGTTTATTTATCGATTATGATAATATTTATAACCTACTTACAAGAGGATATTGTTGTTTGCCAAAAAAGGGGTTAATATGAAACATGTTCGCTAACAAATAGTGAATGAGTGCTGGCGTGCACCCGACGCCATGTGATTCATCATATCAAAATAAACGTTCTTTTTATCTGGCTCCTTTCAGTTCTTCGATGCTTAATCATCCTTTCTGGTTTAATTATAAGACACATTTTATATTAATAATTTATTGTTGACTCACCGTCACTATCATTAAGTAGACTGTTTCAAGCCCTACGAACAGCGAACATACACATGTTGCCTTAAATAATAAATTCCGCTTACTGACTCATAAAAAAATGGATAAATAGGAGTTCCCTTTGAGCTTCATAAAGAGAACTTTGATTTTTTTTCGGTTAGTTTGAATGGATCATTGTTCTTCTGTATGGATGTTCAACAAGAGTACAAAATGTATTGTACTGTTAACTACATTGATGTAATTAGACAATTTCCTCGTATTAACTAATAATAGCCTTGTATGCGGTCGTTGATGATAACGCCTTGTGTCGTCTTGTGCTTATCACGATAGAACGTCGATAGACGTCACAAACAAAGTTATAATTCAATGCTCCGGCTGATAACATGACAACAGTTCGAGAGACAAAAGATTAACTTCCATGTCTCTACAATAGTAGGTACTTATAGATAACCGCATGTCTATGGTATTTTATTTCATAAATTTGTTTCTACTGCACTAACACTTTTCTAAAGTTCATTTAAGATTGCCATCTAAGAATCTTCAGATCAGATTTTATTCTATCTCTGGATCTCGTAAATGTCAGATGGTTAAGACAGAGCTTTATGCTTTGCACCTTTTGTGCTGAATCTAAACAACAAGCCATTTTCCATCTTTTGTCCCTAAACAATTGTCCGACGTCTCTACATCAGTTAACACAATCTGTGGGAGCGATCCTACTGACAATATAGACAAGTTATACAAGACGTTTATGCATTTACATTCCCAATGCGAGTACATTACGGGAGTTGCTTCGATGCATGTAAATTACACTATGTTTATTCAGCCATACATGCCACCCTGCATATTTAATGCGTCCGCCGCGACCAACTCGGGTGCCAACCAACCCATGGGGCTCCCTCCTAATTCTTAGCTCTTAAAGCTCATTATCGTGTAAACATCAGCAAGACAACGGTGAATCTAATTTGGTGATGTTGTACGGTGTTTCTTTGACATTGATTTTGGATGGAGCTGGACATTTTCGAATTACAAAGTGTGACGTTGTTGGGTTCAGTATAGTGAAGGCCGCTGAAGACGTCTTTAGCGAAGACAATGGCTTATTATCTATCGCATTAAGGGAGCTGTGCTGATCGCCATGCACAAGTATTATAGTGTCATTGTATGAGGCTATGGGCTACTGTATAGTTATTCAATAATTTAACACACACATAACATAACCTGTCAACTTAGTTAATAAAATATAAAAGGGGATCGTGTAAATCCACGTCGCGTAAGTAATATCTGTAATAAGCTCTCCGAATAACACATTTTCTACGTCGAAAGTACAGACATAAAATTAAGGACCGTGGAAATGAAGCATAAAGCTTTCCCGCGTATATGAAGGAAAATGTGGTATAAGATTAATGATTAATATATATCTTTAGTCATGATGTAAGGTAATTAGAATAATAATTCAGTTCCTTTACTTAAGCAAGTAGGTAATATCAAATAATTTATATGGAATGCTATAATTTCTCATATATTAGTTAGGGAGCTTACGAGGTAATAGTTAGCTTATTCGCTTAACTGCCTGCGTAGAAATTACGGCAGAAATTATTTGTTTGTGTTTTATTAATTTGGGTGTGTTCGCACTAACACACCCAAATGAATAAAACTATTGTCAATATAATTCACGCCTCATGACAAAAAATAATAATACAGTAAGTACCTAACGTATACCGTAGGACCCTTAAAAGTTGTTAACATGCAAACAAAATTAAAAGCACAAAGGGTCACATTTAAAAATTTTAATTTTAAACAAAACTCACTTGTGTCGGCAATTGTTTCGCTCCTTTTATCCTCCATAGCGACGCGAGTGAGAGAAGACTTTATTCCCGACAGTTTCAAGTTAAACGCTTGTCATTGCACTGACTGAACTGCAGGCGAGCACTAGAAAGCGCACGAAATTAATACAAGAGCCCTCAGAACTGTGACAGCGAGAAGTGTCGGTTCGCGATCATGTGGCGCGCGGCCGGCGACTGCGCGCGCTGGCGTCAGGCGGCGGCGCAAGCGCACGCACTTCGCATACTAAAAGCTTGGCGCGACAACGATAAATCGCAAGTCGCAATGCCATCCCTGACGCCTAACCGCCTAATCTTGCAAAACAAATTTGGGCCATGTGTAAATATTCCCCAAGCGTTATCGAACGACCAAATACGAGATGGTAAACACGAAAAACGTTTTTATTGTATTCAGATTCGTTTCGCAGATACGCCTAATCGTCGAAATATTACGATTCCTGAAAATTGATAAGTTGACATAATCTTGATGATATCGGAGTTGAGAGGCAAATCTTTGACGCTGACTTGACATCTTACGTAACGTTAGGCTTTTGTTTTTTATTGTTACTGATAAAACATATTGCATCGCATCATTGTTTTAGATAGCTTGTTGTTAAAGGGCAAGTGAGATATGAAAATATCAAAAGCGTCGCTGAGGTTATTGGACATTTGGGAGATGCATCTGTATCGTGCAGCGCAAGTATCGGCGAGGGTCGAAGGGCGGTTCGTCCGTCGGGAGCAACGTTCTCTGGTATCGGCCCTAGGTTTCGATTGAGTTGTTTATGACCGTTTATCATTGTTATTCACTTCCACGTATCCATCATTATTATCTCAGAATAGATTTTACTGCGGGCGCTTCCTCTACTGTCGCTTTCAACTTTCAATATTAAGTTATTATGAAGACAAAGAAAGATTGAAGAATATTCATAACCTGGTCACGTTAAGTTACATAATATCAAAGAACAACTACATCTACATTAATTACTTGAAAGTAGGTGATGTAGGTTACAAAGAATGCTAACTAGTTGCCAAGTAATTACAAACCGCATAAAATGTAGGTAAATGTTTACGTGTAAATCATTCTAAAGTAAATAAGTGATAGCAAATATACCATTACACTCTGGCATAATCTTCAGTCAATATAGAGTTTTGATCGATTGAAAACAGCCTAAGTCAATATTATGTTTGTTCCTCAAATAATTCACACTTGGCTAAGATAATACATAACATACCTATAGGTATTTATTTATGTATGTTTCCGATACGTTTACTTCCTCATGTTTAGTTTGAAGATAACGATTGAAAGCTAGACGTCTACGCGTCTACATTTTTTTTAAACAAACATTCATATTTAACTTACCTTTGAAAGAGAAATTCTTTGGCCTTCTTCTCTTGATGGTGTCCTCTTCTTTTTGGTTAAACCGGGGTGGGGGCATTCTTGGTACTTCGCTGGGAACTGCGGTCACTTCTCCAGCCCCGGCCGCACCCGTTGTCAAGTACCCGCCAACCGAGTGCCTTCTCCTACCATGAAGAGGAATTGTGTAGAATACTTCTTCGCGCTCCTGTGGACCATCTGTTGTTACCACTGTTGTGCTTATTTTGCCCTTCCTGTAGAAAAAATGAAATTATATATCAATAAATTAAACCGATATCAGTACCTACTTTGTTATTTCAAACATCTTTTTAACTTACTTGATTCGCGGAGCAGTAAATGTGTGTCTCATGTCTCTAGGAGCGCAATCCCCTGGTCTCGGCTGTCCTTTTAGAAAAGCTTCGGCTTGTTCTGGCTCGCGAGCAGACAGAGATCTCAGCAGAGCCCTGAACTCCTTGCGCCTGGGGCTCTCTGGTTCCCTGCGGCGCGGGGAGCCCAATGGCCGCCCAGCATCCGGCCAGACGCGCCCGGGAGCCGACCGGGAACATGGTTCAGAAGAGCTCTGAGATTCCCCGCTGTCAGGCACATCCTTGTTCGGCAACGCGAAATATGACGGATTATCTGAAAAGAAAATAGGAATTGTAAATAAACAAAATGACGTATCAAAACTCCACCCAATGATACCAAATGATACAAAGGGTACACAATACCGAGTATCATTGAGGCGGTCGATGCGACGTCGCTCGCTGGCGGTGGCCAGTACTCTACGAGTCCGACACACGGGAATTATTCAATAACCCCAATGAACTAACGGCTCTCCATTACGTCCAGTGCGGGCAGAGTGTAGCAACCTACTTTTGAAAGCCGGAAAATGCGAATTGAAGGCAATTTTCGCCCATTGTCTACTCCCTATCTACATGTCTCACTAGTGCAATGATAAGACATTTGGTTAGCTGACATGACACGTACTTACGAGGGAATGTGGTACAGTAATAGATGCTACTAGTGGGTACCTATGTACAAATTACATTAACGCGTTGGTTGCTAAATAACTTTAGCTAATTTTAATAGCAGCATCAGCAGTCGTAAACGACACTTGGGAATTTAACGCAGTTTAGAATGTGTGTCGGTACGCCTTAATGAGGCAGAAATTACATCATAAACCATTTATACCTATCATAAATTGAACGAAGTATAGCATTAAAGTACAAAGGAGAAGAAAATCGCAACAAAATAGGATGAATGATGCCTAATCAAGATTTATCTTTATAAATTGTTGCCAAGGGATGTGAAAGAAGAGCTTTTACCAGAATCGTAGTTTTTGTTGTGCCCGCATCTGCGAGTTTTCGGGTGGATTTGGGACCGCGGGGCGGCAACAGAAATGGCCCTTATAGCACATGTGGCTAAATAAAAACAAGTGACAACC
Source organism: Atethmia centrago (assembly GCA_905333075.3). Taxonomy (NCBI): domain Eukaryota; kingdom Metazoa; phylum Arthropoda; class Insecta; order Lepidoptera; family Noctuidae; genus Atethmia; species Atethmia centrago. The sequence goes on along the minus strand of HG995377.1, from coordinate 14,593,081 downwards.
AAAAGTAGACGCACTCCAAAATATGGTTTACAATGCTGTTCACTGTAACAGTGAATAGCTAATAATGCCATAATAGCAGATATTGCGGCATTATTAGTAATGACGTATTTGACAGTAATTGATTGCATTTTAGTTCAGTTAGTAACAAAAGCTTCTGTTACTAAAGTTATAGAATAATTTGTTACTAATATGATGTGAGAGATTGTAAGTGGTTAGGTGGGTACTTAGAATTCCCTTTGATATGATAATGACTTAACGTATCTTCAAATATTTATACAAAAAATTACACAATTGGTTTACCAGTCTGCTTAGGAAAGGTAAAGCGAAATAATTATGATAAATGGTATCGATGAATAAGATATATTATTTCATTGATTAATTCAGATCCATGATAAATTTTAAAAACTACCATAAATATACTTACATACTAAAATAATAAAACAAACATTATCCTGTATTAGGTAAGATATAGTAAAACATTCTCATACTGTACGTTTCTAATTAACACAATCATCAGTCGCAGTCTAAACAAATGAAGTTAGGCGCCTCTTGATTAATGAATCAATAGTATTTCTCGGAAAGCTTAAAAAAGCGTCCGAAAATGTGTTTTGAGAATTTCGGACGAATGACTAATTTTATTCTTACCGATATGTTTGGGAATGTTCTGTAGTTTCAGAACTGAAACGCTTCCCGATTTCACCGTTAATTACTACGGCTACGAGAGTGCACTTGAATACTAATTACCCGTTACAATACCTACTGTGTGTTGCGAACAGTTATCATCGACACTTATAATACACACCGATGCCTAATTAGGAAACAATGTATTTTATGTCCTTATGAACATATCAGCGTCCATCGTAACCTATACAACGCGAAGCTTGTTTGTAAATATAAATACGGATCTCAAAATGGAGACTTTCCAAGAAGTTTTTCTTTCTTTTGAAGACAAATTTATCAAAAATTAAGTAAGAGTTTTCTAAAGCGACTTCTGTATCGGGGAATTAAATAACTTATTGAAGTTATGCCGTCGGAAAATTGCAAAAGTTTTAATACACAGCGCAGGCGGTTCGATCCAGGGCTCCCATAATGAGGTTTACACAACAAACAAAGTAGGAGTAAAGTATTGATAACTCACTGGTGGCACGGAGGCAATAGTCAAACTGGGGTCCCATGGTTTGAGATCACCGTATGTTCACTAAACACGACACATCTGGACGGGCGCGCGGCGTGCTCTGCGGCCTGCGCGTATCTCGGGGATACGGCGCGCGCGCAGGTGGAACCAGCGCGGCTTTTAGGCGCACACGTGCGGTCTTTCACAAGGAAGCAAAGCTTTCATAGCACGCGCGCACAGGAAACGCACGGTGTATACACAGCCCTGATGCGCTGTAACCATGTATCGATGAATATTGAACGATATGGATGGAAGTTAATTTCCTGGGATTTCCTGTGCCTGTGCAGCTTCATGTGAATTAATATGGTATTAGCTACAAACAAAAAAATATGATTTACAACGGCTTTTAGTTTTGTGACGGAATCTGCGACAATTTTTTTTGTTCTTAAAAATATTAAATGCCTTAATAACCTCTTACGCAATTGTATTGACCACACAAAGTCAATATAGAAATCAACGGTCTCCTCAAACACGCCAATCTTTTTCTGAATATGCTTATGCAACATTCAAGGTATAGACAGCCACAAACACACACAAATAGACATACAGGGATAGATATACCTACAGGGATTTACATAAACTTTTTAGGCCAGGACTATCCCAATACATAGTCAAAACATGGCGCCTTCAGTACATATTCATGAAAAGGGGAGTTGTGGGGGCCAGTTTTAATTTTAAGTGTTTATGCGTGTAGCGCTTGCGTCCCGTCGTCCAGGAGTCAGGCGTGGTGTTTGTAAACACGCGCCCATTCACAGACCCCTCGGGGAACACTGTATCCGAGATTCCGAGTAATTATAACCCTTCTAATAATAGACACAGACCCTGTAGGAAGTAAGGGAGGATGTAGCTACGAATGTTACAGGTAAACAAGTTTTGGGGGAGCCTGAATATCCGGCTTGTCTTGAAGCTTTTTGTAAGATTTTTTTTTTCGGAATGGTGGTTTCATGAACAGCAATTTTTAGGCACATGTCAATAAACCCGACCCTTATTCGTCTTATATTAACAGATTCCTTTTTGTACAGTACGGACGTAGTATACCTATTCAAAGCTGCAAAAAACTTTTATACACAGGTACTTATTACCTACGCTTGCGTAGACCTATATAACTACATCTGTTTAATACTGCTAAAAGCTCGAGTCACAAAATCTGAAATGAACATCCAAGAGCCAGTTGTGCATGAAGCTGTACTTACGTATGTATTACAATTTCAATCTCGGCTCGTCTGTCGACCCATTCGAAAAATGAGAACTGTGACGTTGGAGGCTATTACTGACATATTTTGAGTTTAAAGTCGCATACGATACTATAAACAGAAATAGCGTAGCACGCTAAACTTAAATCATTTATTAAACAGAAACTCTGTCAAAAACGTTTCTATAAAGTTAAAGATTACTTGGACGACAAAAAGGCTTGGGATTAATTAAGCTACTTCATTGTACCCCCAAGCAACAAACTAATTTTATACTAACACTATTTTTATACTAAGTGTCTTAGAATTAATATTGACATTTTAATTTTAATTTTTATTGACATGTAAATGTGGACTATGTGGATCATATATTTATAATAAAAGTATTTATTTCATAAAAACAAGAACACATTGCACTGTATAGATTGCAGATTATAATTTAAATTTGTTACACTTTAAGCACAATTAAATAGACTCTATCCCTTAAACTAGGTCTAGCCTGTATCTTAAGAGATAGGGTTCAGCCATATAGGTACAGAAATTATATTTTGTAACAAGTGAAGCAGGGTCGAGTTAACATGAGCTAAGCTATTTTATGAAATAGGTGTTACATAATGGGATGAGTATGTGGGTGTAGGTGTGCGTGCGTGTGTATGTGTGTGTAGGTGTGAGTGCGTGTGTATGTGTGTGTCTGTGCGTGCATGTGCGTGGATTTTGCGATTGTATTTTTACGAGATATTTTTAAATTTTACTTTTTCTCAGTTAGTTTTAATGATAATCTGGCAGTTTGAGTACTTTATGTGGCCTAATAAATAATTAATCTAATTATTGTGAATGTGAAGTCTATGTGGGTTATTGTTTTTATTTTTTCTCTCAGTTACTTAGTTTTAATCTTGGTCTGGCAGTTTGAGTCATTTAAGCGGCCTACCCAAATGACCTTTCTTTGGTATTGTTCGTCGAATCGTTGAGTTCCTTAAGTTCTGAGTTGAGCTGCACGATTACTGACAAATGCGTGCTCTGACTGGATAGGTCCTCTCAATCTGTGTGGTTCTTTTCTCAAAAGAACCACACAGATTGAGAGCATTATAGCGAACCATTTCAGACACCAATCTACATTGTCATCACAAGATCTGACCAAGATGGACTTTAAAAGAGCCTTTGGCCTTTCTTCTCAGAGTAGTCAGATAGGAAACGCCGAGCTCATCTAGTTTTTTTTCTAAATATGATTGACGTGTTTGTACAAACCTATTTGGAGAAAATAAAATCATTTCATTTCATTTCACGTGCTATGGAGCGTATGGCTTAAACTCAGATTTACGTTAATGCTCGCTATTATATAATGTTATAATTCACGATGGATAAACGTAAACGAGGCAAAATGTGAGGATCGTAGCAGGTGGTGTTCTGTAGATTCTGCCTGCCCCCAACACGTATGTTTATGTCATAATGGGAACAAGGCGTGAGTTTTATGTATGTTTATGTCATAATTCACATATTTAGGTCATAATTACAGAAAACTGAAATCCTACATTAGACAGCTTTTATAACTCTTTGTGAACAAACTAGCGGCTGTCGTAGCCAGCAGTGCGGTGCTACGGCTTACAAATTAATTATCTACCAGCGAATACCTACTAGCCGTTTAATTAAAACTTGAATACATATTCCATTATCAAGATATCATATTGTAATACTAAATACAAATTGAAACTCGCCAGATGATAACGTAATCCGATTTAGTTAGTAAAATATATAGAGCTTAGTAAATACATGAGAGTGAACAAAAAATGAGATTATGCCGAAAGGCAGACGCGGGCCGGTATAGTGTCAGCACAAATGTAGGGGTCCACTAGGGCCGATGCCTGCCGGGGTCGTGGGCAGTTACTAAAGGATCACCGAGGCCCCTGGCAACACAGGCAACAGGAAGGAATACGGGTGGGTTTTAGTCAGTAAGAGTCTGACACACCCTCCTGCTCCGCCCAGAGTGGGAGAAGTTATTTGATGATTTCCCATCCAAAAAAAAAAAGGCCGGTATAGTATGGTTTGTTAATTTGTTTGTACACAACGTAGCATGGATTTACCCCTTATTACATGATACACAGTTTCTTTCATAGTTATCAGTGGTTCCTTTATACATTGTTGTCCTAATAAATATCAAGTATTACGATGAGTTCATTGATCTCTAGGAATAAATAGGGCAGTAGATAACAAAAGAATCGGAACACGCATTGATTGTGATTCTTTGAAGTTTTATTTCGCCTCAAAGTTCGAAACGTTCCCTACTACAGCTGAGCCATATCGATTGACACGGGAATAGGCCCTTCCTACAGTGGAAGTAAAAAAAATATACCAGATGTCGGGTCGACTGTGTTTACTTGCATCTGCTGTAAAACAAAGCTCAGTCTTGTGGCGCAAGGATGTACATAGAGGGTATAGCGATGTACCGCGCATTAGTATTGGTTCACTGTACGTCTATACCCACTTAGGTTTTTATATATTTACTTATTTTTGAAGCAGTTAGTTGTTTCCGAAGGCCTTTTTATAAGTACCTACGTACTTATAAAAAGGCCTTCGGTTTTAAGCCAGGTTTTCCAGCGTCTCTGAGCTACAGCGACAAACTACAGGGACAAACAGACAGACATGGCAAAACTATACCTTCGGTTCCTTCTTTACTACGGAATCCTAAAAATGGTGACGGTGGTGATCAAAAAATCCGCAATATTTTTTAATGGCCTATCCAACGACACCACCCACCAGATGAGATGGGATAAACGAGAAAAAAATATTCTTAATTTACGTGCAAGGGAGGTACCCACATTTTTTTTTTCAAGATTTTGTTTACCACTTTGTCGGCGTGATTAAGGCGCTGACAAGACCCAATTGACCAAAATAGTCTAATCTTAAGAAAAAAAATTTGCAAAATCTGTATAGTTTGTGGTAGCGGAAAAAATATATGTGAATTTTGAACATATTTTGAAAAAGTAGTATATAGTTTTGAAAAAAAAAAATGTCGATACAAACTAACGTTAAACTAACCTCTTACCTTGAGTTCTAATCCAAAATATCTGCATTAAATATCAACATACGTTAAGTATTTAATTAATAACAAGAACGTGTTATTTGTATGCAGAACTTGGTTGTTTTTTATTTTCGGTTACTCAACTAACTTTTGAGTAAATAGATAATTGCTTCATATTTTGCAACAAATTACAAGCGTTGTGTCATCGCGCTTCTCTTTCTTTTCTATGCAATCTGACAGTGACCGCGGTTTAGGTGTTGTCAGCGTCTTAATGCTAAACTTCAGGTTTCTAGTACTAAGAGTCTCTGAGCTAAGCCGCGGACAGACAGACGGACATGGCGAAACTATAAAGATTCCTTGTTGACTACGGAACCCTAATAAAGGCGAAACCATTTTCGAAAACGTCCACCAGCCAAAGACCTATAGGTTCCTATAGTTATCGACATACTCTGAAGTTTAAATTCCGAGGTAAGTTTCAGGGAACGCAAGCTGGTTTATTTTTGCGTTTCACACTCATCGCTGAGAAATGGCACGTTGTGATTAAAATCCCTCATTAGTCACCATACGATGATCAGTATTTCATACAATTATTTTTACACAAACTTTTGGGAGCGGCATTACTCGGGTGAATTTCAGGAAATGAGAACTTTTCGTGCCATCAACCAAAAGAACCGAATGCATGAACGAGATATCGAGCTGTAATATATTCCGTTAAAGTGCTGAGTTTCTTTAACCTGTTAAGCCCCGCGCGACACCGATTCGGAGTCAACCAATAGAAAATCAATTGTGCCTCATTAGCTGTCCTTGACCAATTAAGTAAGTTAGGTGTACAAACAAATATATTTCGGTAAGTATCTCGTTTTCCTCCGACAGTCTCATTAAAATCCGATGAGCCTTTCGCGAGCTGCGACTAAAACGTAAATCGTGTTTGTGTAAGTTCCTAAGAAATTGACGTTTCCAGGGAAATAAGACTTCCAATTTGTCGGAATTTTAATCCTGAAATATAATTTTAATGATAATCGGGAAGTGGAATGAAAGTGTCAGCTGTTTATAATCCCACGCCGGGTTTTGAAGCGAGAAATGTGTTGTAGTAGGGGAGACCGGGGCTGGTTCACTAACTTTTCCCATATTGGTCGTCAGTTTATTTAAAACACAAGAATATTTCTTGTGTTTTAATATTTACATGTACAAAAAAAACTTGTTTTAATAATGACACTGTTAGTCTAATGAAATAATTAACATCTCTATCATATTGTGCTTTGTACAAATGTGGAGAGTACCGAGATGCATCCTCGGGTATGATTAGGTGGCCAAAACTCGTAGGTACTGCTGACGAGTTTTTGGCTGTTAGACTACCAGCAACTATAGGCAACCAGCCCCGGCCTCCCTACGGCTCGTGGGCGATGGGATGGCAATCTGTCGCTACAGCGCGCACAATACTAGCTGAGACTAACACAATATCCGTTGTTACATTTACCTTTGAATTGTAAAACGTGACAATGTCTTGTTCCTGCCCACTTCCGAGAGGAAAGAGCGGTGTGACATTTCAAAGTAATGTTCCAGTAATCCGAAACAGCACATTGCAATATGTGCATGTCTTCTATCTGACACAAATCAAGTAAATCTACCCAGCTTTCAGAAAACATATATTTTCTTTACTTAGAGCACTAAGTAAAAATATATTTTTCAGTGTAGGTAGTTAAAAAATCGGCGATTGAAAAGTACGACGCAGTCTTCAGAGCTCTGGTAATTGGATATTTCCTTAATGTAGAGCCATTCATGTAAAAATTTAAGCAGCTGAAGAATTCAGTGGGTATTATCATGTAGGTCATATTCAACGAAGGATGCGTAATTGGATCCATATCATAATGATGATGAACAGATAAATTATGGTTCATTACGCACCATATACAGATATAGGTCTCATAGGCAACATTTTCCTTGCATCTTGAGCGTTAATAAGGAAAGGTTACCTACTCTAGAAATATTCTCAAGATGTAATAAGAAAAATCGATCATAACGTCCAACACTTATAAATACCCTGCAGCTGGATTTTGAAAGCAAGGGCGGTCTGGCTTCAACCACGTGTTGATCAATTTTATATTGACAAGCCTTTTATGTGCTATGCGTAAAGTAAACATTATAGCTTTAAGAAATAAATACATAAAGCATTAAGACATAAATAGAAAGGAATAAGGAGCATGGCCCTAGAAGATATTGTGTGAATTTCAACATTAAGGCCCGTATTGATTCATCATCATTGCATTGGAATCAGAGTGTCAAGAGTCACACTATCAACATGTAAATGTTATTTCGAGATACTTCGACAATGCAAAGAAACAGCTTTTCAATTAGAACCAAATTGGTTTAAAAAATACTACCAAAAAAGCCCAACATATTTTATCTACCGCTGTAACTGAAACCTTCGTTAACAACCGACTTTGTTTTGTCTTATTAATTGGTATTAGAAATAATAATTAATCGTTGTGCCATAAATGTAGTTGCCACAAGCGAAATTCCGAGAAATAAATGGAGCCTTAGTAAATTGACTTTACACCAACGCTAATTACGTTGGCACCATCAAAGACTCGTTAAGTACTAAAGTGCACCCTACACTATCTAGGTTACCTACGTTGCTAGCTCGGCAAAAGGCTTTTATGTCGAAGCTATATTGATTTTAACATCACAAAAATGCGGGATGAAAAGTTGTTCATTTATTTTCTGGGATTACGTAGAAGTTGGAACTAAGAAAAGGAAAATCTTTTATTTTCCGAAGCCAATTAGGTATGGGTTTTGAAATCGAGAATTCGAGACGTATTTTTTTAAATTACCTTTCTATTTATCATACTTGGAAGATGCGGGAGGTCAGTATTTTTGGTGGTGTGATCTAAGTTTAAAATACTTAGCAACATGTGATCTAGTTATGTTTTGGGAACGAAACTACTGATTTCGTTTCAGCAATTTATTACCTACTTAGAGATGGGGAATAAGACACTTAGATATCCTAGTTTGGATCGGACCGGATTTTAGGGCTTCTGTTCGTCCCGTTACGACTATTAGAGGACGACTGCACCGCGCAAGCGCGGCTGAACTTTGCAGATCGATTGACCTGTGTTGTAGCTACCGTTTAGCTCCGAGACTAGCACGAGATGATACGATCTTTAGATCAAATTCAAAGTCGATAGCATTGGATCGCTTTTAGCAATAAGTTTGCCCACTGTAAGAACCTATGTAACTTTCAAAATTACAAATTGTAGGTTATCTATTGATGAAACCAACAAAGAGTAGATATTGTAACTTATATTTATTTATTAGTTGGGATTTCAGCTTTCAGAAGAAGAAATAACACGTGTAAATACACAACAAGCTGCCTGTTCAAATTTTTTGGGATGAGATAAAAAAAGTACTATATAAGAAATAAATTGGGACCGCCATGAATACAGTTAGGCAGTTGTATGCGTACCATCGCGACGACTGCATGGCTTAGATACAATTGGATGTTTCCGTTCCTCTTGAACCAATTTACTGTATACGTGTACCTACTTAACTGTCTCAAATAAACATGGAGCAACTAAGCCAATGTATTATTGAAATTATGAACACATTATTTTGAAAATAGGATTATTTTGTTCTTTTTTAGTTACCATATTAAACGTATGTAAGGAAGTTATTCCGATTGATATTCTTTAGTACTTAACCATCGCAGACGAATTTCAGAACTTTGCACATATCAGGCGCAGCTCAAGATTTCGGGAGGAGGGGTCACTATAGAGCGAGTATAGCGAGCTCAAAACTTTCAGCATCTTGCCTCGGATAGGTTAGGTTTTGATTTGTCTATTCATACCTACAGAAATAAGAGACACTTTTTCGCATTGTGCAGAAAAGATGAAGAATATAAGTGAATTTATTCACCCGTTGATAGGTTAGATTTTCTTTTAATCCTAAAACATTTTTTTTCTCCTTTTTTAAAAAGAACCAGGTTGTTAAAAAATAATTACAATATAGCCTATAAGAATATAATGGTTCGAGTATCGGCAAAATCTTTGGGCAGCATAAGTCTAAGCTTGTATATCAAACCCTTATGCCAAACTATCAAAAGCTTGTGCCACATCTAAAAATACTGTGCAGCAAACTTTTTTTATCTTCAAGCGTTCTTTCAATGATGTTGGTAATTCTATATACTTGGTCTATTGTTGAGTGTTTCTCTTTGAAGCCAAACTGATGGTCAGGGCTCAGGTTTCTCTCGTTTTTGATAGGTTTTAGGAGTTTTAAAATCAATTTTTCAAACAGCTTTGATAGTATAGGCAACAGGGAAATGGGCCTGTATAATGATGCTTCGTGAGGTGGTTTACCGAGCTTTGCAATCATAATCACTTCAGCAACATTCCATGGCTCAGAAACATGCTTTAGCACGCATGCAGCATTGATGAGCCCAGTAAGCTTAATGATAGCTTTACGCGGGAGATGTTTTATGATTTCTTCCGTAATAAGGTCAAACCCTAGGGTTTGATTTGAATTTCTTTTGCAACTTCTTTCGGGGTCACAAGCTTAATTATTTGATCTTGTAGAATATTGTCGAATATTCTAGGTTGTCTACAGACCCGTCATTTGCCTGAAAGGTTTATTCTAAGTGATGTGCAAATCTTAGAGCTTTTTGCTCATTGCTTATGACCCATTTTTCGTTAACATCTCTGAATTGGTGTAATTGGCCTTTTGAGTGACTTTGTCACTGTCGAAAGAGAGTATTGCATTGTATAATCACAGGTATTGACGCAAAAGAGAGTATAGCATTCAAAACCTCATCTTGGAAGGTTTCTATTTTTCTCTTCAGTCTTTTCGTAAGGTTATTCAATAGAGTTTTATCTAGCGGGAATCTAGTTTGCTGCCATCTTTTTCTTTGAGTCCTTTTTTCATATAATAGGTTCTTTTGGGTATTTCCTTTGGGTAAGTATTTCTTTTACATTTTTTTATAAGCTGTGGTGTGTTGTTCCATGCATATTTTTGGATATTGTTGCGAAACTTGTTTACTAATCGAGCTGATCTTTGCTTTTAAATGTAGTTTTTAGGTCAATAATATTTTATAGGTTTAAGCTAAAACATTCCCAATCTGTAAACTTGTTAACTAATGTGAAGTGGTTTTCTCTTAGTAATATTTTGTAACTTAATGGTAATAATATCGGAGAGTGATCGGAGTTTATGTGGTACACATACACCTCTTCCACACTCAAGATAATTGGTTGAAATATTTTTTACTGTGAAAAAGTCGGTAAGGTCTGGTAGTTTCTGGTGGTCAGTCGGCCAGTATGTAGGTTTTCCAGTACTTATGACCTCACAGCGCATGTCTTTGCATTTATAAACTGTCTTCCCTTAAGTTGAAGTAAATGTCGATCCCCAATGAGTGTTTTTAGCGTTAAAGTCACCGCCTCATATAAATCTCTGTCCGAGGAGTCTGAAGAAGTGTACATATTGTTCTTTGTTTATCGTGTCTTGGGGAACAGTATACGGCCGCTACTGTAACATTAAAATTATTTGTTTTAACTGATATCGCCACAGCTTGCGTGTAGCTCGTATTTACACTGTTCGTAATGACATTTTCTCTAATAATAATCGCGATGCCTCCTTGGGCCGTGTTGTTAGGTTGCAATGTGTGATAAACCTTATAGAAGAGTTTTACGAAAGACTGTTTAGAAGTGCGTTTCAGAGATCAACCACACATAAATATTTTCTGCGTCTAGGACCACTTGCAATTCATGTTGGTGTTGCAGCAGTCCGTTGGAATTCCACGCCATTATTTTGAGTGTGTTATTCATGATTGATTTTTGTAGTGCTTGATTCTAATTTCTCTAGTCTCTAGTCAAATGAGGATATGCACTTCAACATCTGGTTAAGCTTGTCCTCAAGACTTGTTGGTTGTGTGCTTGGTTTAACTACTTGTTTTTTACCTTTTGCACAGGCACTTTTAGGTGTATGTGCAGTTATCGCGGTTGTCTGTGTAAACAGTGCACTTTGTTTTGTTGCCTGTTTGTCGGTGTTTCTAACAATTTGCTTAACGGCAAGATTGTTAGGTGGCTTGTCGAGTGTTTGTTCTTAATCATTTGCAACTCCTTGGCAGCTAAACACCCTCTGTAGTTGACTAGGTGAGGTACGCCACAGTGGGCACACTTAGGTTTATCTTGCGCAGGTTTTTTGCAATCAGCTGTGTGGTGTTTACCTATACATTTAACACACCTTGGCTCTTTTGAGCAATACTTTTGGGTATGATCATAAGCCTGACATTTCTTACACTGCGGTATTATTTTTGTCGTTTTAAGCGGGTTTAATTTAACTTTACACCCTAGGATATGCTTAAATTACTCGTCATTGTATGAGTAAAGCACTATACAAGCTTTGGCCCGCAATGACTGCGTTATTGGCCACGCTATGATGACCTTGAGCTTAGCTTAACTACGCGTTTGGCCTTCAAGTTTGGTCATCATTGCAACCTTTGCTTTCCGGGCTATAAATGCCTCGACCTAGCTTGTACATTAAAGACCGCAATGCTGACCGCGTTGGGTTGGCCTGGAGCTGCGCTTTCGGCCATCATCAGCGCTGCTTGAACGCAGTCATTACAGACCGCGGCAGTAATGTATTATTACTCTGTGTCTAATCCATCAGAGTAATAATACATTCGCCATGTCTTAAACATTTTGTCTATAAATCATAACACACCGACTGAATAAGTAACTATTTATTTAAATTGGTTTCTTCTACGCTGGTTAAACATTAAACGATAGTTTTCCTTCCTGTTAAACATTTGGTAGGTAATATAGGTCATTTTAAAATTCGTGATTGTTCTATTTTGATAGCACCTAATTAATTAATTATTCATATAATTAATCGTACTGACTCTTGCTAACTGTAGGTACATCATCTTATATTAAACTATAGCTTCTTTAAGTCATGGGAGCTTTTACTTAGCAGCAATGGTTTTGGTTGGTCTCGGGGCCATGACTTCCCCCCTCTTCCCGAAATCATTCAACATGTCGAGAACCAGAGCCTGTATGATTTATGAAAAAATAGAAAACGTTATTAAACACCTGATAATTATAATACCTAAAACGAGCGAAGCAAACTCGGGAATTCGAAGGGTAATATAACCAGCTTAGTGTAGTAAGAATTGATTTATTCCAGCTTGTCCATCAAGGGCTGAAGCTTGTATTTACAAAAGAAGGGCTGAAGGTTCAAAAGACAACGCAACACAGGCAACGGAAGGGACACGGGTGGGTTTTAGTCAGTAAGAATCTGACACACCCTGCCGCTCCGCCCAGAGCGGGAGAAGTTATTTGATCATTTCCCACCCAATAAAAAAAGGGCTGAAATGCTGACCGCGCAGTGTTGGCCTGGAACTGCGCTTTTGGCCATCATCAGCACTGCCAGCAACGCAGTCATTACAGACCACGGCAGTAATGTAGGTACCTACTATTATTTTTATTTTATGACAGTTGCGAGATATTAAGCAAAACACGTTTTTGCTTATTACGTCCGTATTTTAATGTATTTTTGTACTGGTTTCACTTTAAAGGATAAGTAAAAAATGTTAATATTAATTTCTTTATTTTTTTTCTCCCTAAATAACTATTCCACAGAAACGGATTTTTATACAAATTAAATTAAATTTGTATCACTTGGATCAAAAGATTTATAAGAATACTTTAATGCACAAAGTATTCTTATAAATCTGTTGTGCACAAGTAGGTAATAACGTAGTTTTAACAAGATAAAATGCAGTCAGACTAATTAACATTATTTTTTAAACGTCAAGAAATGTTTTATAAAGCCAAAATGCACATAATTAAATTTAGCCCAAAGTGTTAATTGGATCGCTTGTATACGGAATGACATGCAATCTGAATGGCAAAATTCAAGACACAATTTAAGAGGAAAATCCGAGTGTATACGTGCAGCTCAACTCAACACAATAATGTATTTGATCGATCGTCACTTAGGTACATAGTTAATGATGATGGAGATGTGAGACGTAAACAGGACCATAATCCCTGTTTTACTGAGTTTCTAAGTAATGACCTAAAACAAGTGTCGGTGGACGCCCACAGGCGGCCATTAAATTCTACAACAATGCCTATCTACGCATTACTTCACATTTCTTTGTTCCCGATTTACTTTGGCCCAGTTGACTACTTATATTCAAGAATATTCCTGTGTTACGGAAATCGCTGTAAACAATTAAATATGATGATAACCAGATACCGATGTAGTCTGTGTCCCAGAAAGCCGAACTGAAGAGTTCATCGACCAACCTGTCTCACGAAACGCATCCCAGACGCGGTGTGATTTAGATCATCTCACTCATATACTCACACGTAACCCACATATTTTATGAGACTGCTATAACACTGAAGAGCTTGTTCATTATACCGCTGAAAAAATATTTCGCAAAATTGTATTTCCATTCTTTAGTAGGTATTTCATGTGAGTGATGGCCAGAGGGATGTTACAAAATCCTCATTTGAACACGCCCCGGGTAGATTCATTCGATCATGGCGTAGTGAGGTGTTCTAAATTCTAATAAATATGATTTCGAATTCAGATCACATTTGTATTCGTTTAATCCTACTTTGTTTTCAAAATGCACACACCATATCCACTACACACGGCTGTTTCGCTCAAGATGCATGTTAGACGTTGTTTTAATTCAATAATAAATCGTTGGACCAATGTCCAGGGTACATCAACGATCATTTCAATGAATTTATACAGCGCTACGACTTCATGGTATTACTTATCCAACATCAACTATGTCATCAACGCGAGTAGGTGAACCGATAGCAGACACGATTGTTAATACAAATTAGCTTATTTTTAAAGTTGGGTCGTTATCTAAGCTCGTTAAAGTACTTCTCGCTACATTCAATGAATATTAAAGTTTTAATTGATGCCGTCTTTGCATATGGCACGGCTACCGTACCCGTAGAGATCTATTTGGCACGACTAACAGTACCTCCTACTGTCAATGTCACATATATTATTCTGAGCTCAGTATAGGCTAATTAATTTTACGATGTGAGAAATGATTAAAGTTTATATGTTTACTTTTGTAAGGCGTCGATAATAAATTATTCTGACTTTGCATGTAGGTAATTGATTGAGCATTAAACAAATTCAGGGTTATATTGGCTTGTATCTAAGTACACCTCTGCTAATTTAATCAGTGTTAGAAAGTTAACAGCACATAACAAAGCTTTTACAATTCTGTTGAGTGGGAGTTAGTTTTATGGCACAGGCAGGTATCCGAACATCAACTAGGAAATTAAATTAAAGTTAGTAATAAAACAGGATACCCGCCGGATTGAAGACATAAAGGAGATAGAGTTACAGGACATTGGGCTGGTAAAGGTCTATCTATGTAGAACAAAAGTACAAAAATAAAATGTAAAATTATTCGGAAACATATATAGTCCAATTATTAATTTACTGGAGTAATATAACATGTGATAGCTGTCACTTTGTGTAATAAAATGGTCATATTTATTGTAATGTTGATCGTTTGGTTTAATCGATTTATATAAGTGTAAAATAAATGTATAATAATAAGTATAAAAGTCTAGAAAACAATAAATATGACCATTTTATTACACAAAGTGACAGCTAGCACATGTCAGATAACTTCAGTGAATTAATAATTCGACTTTAGGGACACATTAAAACCGTATAATGAGTAAGAACTACTTAAGCGGGTAGAGGCTGTGAACCCGGGACCCTGCACACAGACCCACTCCAACCGTTTTTGGGGTCGTAAAACATGTAGGTAAGAGTAATGCAAAAAGAAAAAAAAATATCGCAAATATCATTTAACAAAGCAGACACGTGTCAAAATATGTTTTATTCAAGGTAGTAAATAAACTTCCGATTTTTCATCACAATATAAATCAACTCTCGATGTTTGATAAAACAACACACATTTTGTTCAGACAATTGACCACAAAAGCTCCATCTATACCCTTGTCAAGACTTACTTATTAATTCAATTTACAATCTGAAGTGAAACATTAAGCGAGGGTTAGCAAGGGCAAAAGGATTTTATAAATCTACCTATAGAGCTATAAACGAATACAAACAAAAAATAAAGGTTGACAAACTTTAGGCAGGGACACGGATCGCATAGAAAATATGGGAACGAAGATGCGAGCATTGTTGTTAAGCATTCATATGCCACCGCTCACCCATTGCCGGGACATCCGCCGCTACTTCCGCTGCCAAAGATGGAAGATCTTCGAGCGAATAGTTCGTTGACAGCGCCTACCGATGGCTGCCCCTCAAAAACATAATATAACTTTTGATTTAGTCCCGATAACTCACAAAAACAACGCTTTAGTACTGCACTTCGATTTGTGATCTTTATTAAATGTGTATGGAGCGGGGCACACGGCCGCGGCGGCCGCTCAGCCGCGTAAACTTACGTTTAGCGCGTCTTCAGTAGCTATTTTTGATGCAAAAGCGCGTTGGACGCCAATGTCTAGAGCATGCACGGAATATGCAATGTCGTCAGCCTTCACGATTACACCGGCGCGTACATTTCAATGGATAGCATGTATATTTTGCACGTATGATAAGTAATTACTAAGGTACTTAAATATTTATTTTAATTTCAGTTCGTTGTCTGGTCATTTGCATACAGTAGCCACGAATTACTTAGTTGCCTCACATAACCACGAGACGTTACACAAAGATTTTAACATTCAAGCCGTTAACTGAATGAGTTGTACGTACTTTATTATACATATATCTAATCTCATTAAACGGTAGAAACGTCAAAAACGAACTCTGCTGAAACAAGAAAATAAAAATAGACGCCCGTAAATATGTTAGTTACCTGTGGGATTACCCACGTGAACGTAGTAAATAGTACGTACCTATGTATGTGATGTTTTTGCTCTTCCTGCCATGGATGCTCGTAAAGCCACATATAGTGGGCCAACCTATTTCTGCGTAACGTTATTAGGTACTTAGGGTCCACTTTACGCAATGGGCCTTCAACAGTGTGTGGGATAATATGCTGGAGTCTATAAACTGGGGCGAATTCATTAAGCATCATTATCATCGTTCTAAGGGCAACGGTGACCTGATTTTATGAAATATATTGTTAGTCCAAGGTAGTCCAAAATTTTGTGGGAGAAAAATTTAAGTCCATTTTCTACAAAAAACGTTAATTCTATTTTGGAAGTCGGAAAGTAGATTACTAGCCGCTTAAGGGTATTTTCACTTGCCAGATAAGTAGAGCCCAAGGTCGACCCTTACGGGACTCCTACCTAAACGTCTCGTATTCATTACTTCACATATAGGACTCTTTCTAATTTATGGAAAAGAATGAGCGTGTCCGGGAGCAGCTTTACCTTTGCTTTGCATAGCCGTCAGTGGCGTCAGTAGAATTTGAAAGCCCCGTTTCCGCTTGTTTTAAATTGTATAAAAAAACAAAATTTAAAAAAGATATGAAGGCTGTCTGCACATTTTCAAGGACTTGTGTAGTTATATTTTTATATCCACGTATTTTTGTGGCAAATAAACGACTTTTCTTTGTTTTGTTTTATTTTTTTAGCACGTGTACATGATGATTGATGATTCATGTACGCAGGTTTAACCTGCAGACACTTGGAGAGGAGACCACACTTACGGGACTGCAGCGTTTGATAACTGTTCAGGCAGGCGCGAAAGGTACGAAGACGAATTTTGTGATTCATCTGAAATTACTATTCTTTATAAATAGTACTCAGTTATGTAAAGTTTCACAATAGATACGTAATCGATATCGGGTACAACTGCGGTTAGTATACATAACATGCATAGGTACATTACATAACTACGCAGTTGCCTATGATAAAGTTTGTTTACAACGAATTTAATTAAACTTTACTTTGTGTTGATTACAATACGGTTTTATTTATGGGATAATCGCTTGTACGTGACATGACGTGTTGTAAAATTTGAAGATACCTTTCTCAGGTAAAGGTATATATTAGAGCAATTTGATGAAAATGGAAGGTCAGACTTCAAACTGTGTCTGTCATGTGAGGTCCTAGCTTTAAACCTCTAGGTCTCTCTCTAGGTTCAGAGTCTAAGAAAAACTACGTACGTTTCTGAAAATGTTGTAAGACCAAACAAACGCATGGCTAGGTCCGAAAATATTGATGACGGATATAAAAGTCAGTTAATTTATGTGCGAACGACAATTTATTAATACTTCGTGAGTTTCGACTAGAGTCTGTCTCACGAAAGAAGTCCCGCAGCAATAAGTGGAAGTGAACTAAATCTATACAAATATTATAAAGCTGAAGAGTTTGTTTGTTTGACCACACTAATCTCTGGAACTACCAGTCGTATTTGATAGTATTTGGTAGTCCCACTAGTTAGTTCCTCGATGTGACGCGGTGGATATGTGGCTGTTACTTTCCATGACTCTAACTACGCGTCTGCGAGACTTCTTTAGTGAGACTACTTATGACGCCGTGTCTACTGCAGATGTATCCACAGTTCACAGACATTTCATATGTACCTAATATGAAATATCTGAGCCCTACTCTAACATTTAATGCAGGCCACTGAATGGCTAGTGCAATGTAATGATTTTATGTCTGCGCAGTTTATCCACCTGAATGCATCGATCCGTAAACGCCCGGGGCGGGGAGCAATGTTACTATTCTAACTATACTATAACGTTTTGATATTATTCTTCCATCACCAACATACAACAAAAATGTAGGTCGCAGCGTAGATCGCAGTGTAGATGTGCCTGGGGGTGGGAATTGTAAAGGCGGGAAATAAAGCCAGTTTACGATCTATATGTAGCAAATAAAAATCAATATTCATGACAATCATCATCGTTGATTCTAGGCACTTGTTTATGTTAAAATAATCTTGTATATTTATTATTTTGTTTTACGGCCTTATGGCAACACTGACGAATCATTACGAAAATAGGTCGAACGATCACAGATTTGTTTTTTGTGTAAATTGCTTGCTGTGATTAAAAGTTTTGATCGTGTTTTATTTTATGTACTTATGCGAGATAGTAGTGCGGGCCAAAATAACTAATTAGTATTTCTTGAATAGTCGAATTTTTGATTTACTTGCAGAAAGCACTGACTGAAAGGAGGCAGGGAAAACAGGCTGCAGACACGGATATTGTGGGGCAACTCGGCTGTCATATTTCAATTTAAGTTACTCTATTTAAGTGTACTGAATTTGACATAGATTAGATCTTTCTTTATATTTGCAAGTATACCGCCAACCGCGCCCACTGAGCTACCTTGCAGGACCCCACGTTTTTCCAATGTATATGCATACTATACATATGAAGGGATTCGTTAATATCGTTGAATTCGTTGAGAGTTCAACGATATTAGAAAGTAACACAAGGTGTTTCGAGCATAATTATTATTATCATTGGAGTACATTATATTTACCTACCTATAACTTGTGTTATACGAGTATGTATAGCTCTCTGTTTTTACTTAAAAAATATTATAATTTGATTCCATTAATTTTGGACAATAAATGAAATCTTGATAGTGTTTAAAGCTGTTGTTAACGTTTAATACTTTCATACATTGTATAAAATAGTACATTTAATTATTTTAATAAATATTTAGCAAATCATCATCAAAATAAATAGGTACGTAGTCAATCGATTCGCGCGAGTCGACTAATGAACTCGGTTGCGTTAGTAAGTGTAGCCGCGCAGCGCTAACTCAGATTTAGTATCTGCTTTGGTCTCGTGCGGGAGGGTCGTGAAAATGACTGGCGTAGATGAAATACTAAATTATCAAAGGAACCCCGACGACGATTTCTACGGCCTGTTGGGCTGCGACGAGAATTCAAGTGTAAGTAGTACTCAAATTATATTAATATTTTGACCCAAATTACATACAATGACGGATGTGCTCTGATTTCGGATTCCTAGTGCCTAGTTTATTGATTCTACTGTACTGCTCGATGACCTTATTTTGTACAGGGCCCTGAGAGTTGACCTACATCTGATTCAAAAAAATACAGCGTTTGTGTATGAATCTAATATGTTTGTAGAAGTAATTCAGCAAAAGGTGTATTTGCGCGATGGAGGAAACAAACTTTTGTTGAGTCAATGCTTTGTGTTTGGGTTTTCCAGTTCCCCGTTATATTACGTTCCATTGCGAATGAACTTGTGTGGCCAAGTAGTTCCAAGTAACAATTTATGAATCAACAAGATCTAATGAGAAACTAAATGATGATTTAAACATGATTGCCTAGTAATTGTTAATTCAATGTTATGATGCTAATAATTAAATGCATAATTACAGGTTGAGCAGATCACTACTGAGTACAAGGTGCTTGCCCTTCAGCACCACCCTGATAAGAACGATGGCGATAAGGAAGCTGAAGCCAAGTTTCAGCAACTGAAGGTAAGAAAAAAAAACATGTTTCATTTCGAAACAGGAATGTATCAGAAAACTTGTGATTCAACAAACAGATAGTACAAGGATGCCTTTGCCTTGACTGCTTATTAAACCACTTAGGTTGGATTTGAAATTATAATTTACCTTGAATTATATTTTAATTAGGTACTTAGGAAGGTACTTACCTAATTTCAACTCTAAAATAATTTAATTAGGTACCAAGTTAAAAGACTATCATTTATTGTTTAGGTACTTTAAAGACTTCTTGTTTCAAAATTTAAACTGTTTTAAACTTCTTTAGGCTAAAAGTTTTACATAGATATTTGATAAGGGAACATGAAACGGGAAGTTCGGACTTATAAAGTTTGATGTTTAAGTTTGTTAATTGATCGACATATACTTAAAGTATCTACTTACTTTGTTTATAGTCGAGCAGTTGTATTTTCTCGAGCTCTAGTTTTTTATTCGCTATTTTCCCACTGCTGGACCAAAGTCGGTAAATCATTTATTCAAATGGGCACATAAGAGGCACTTTTGAACTTCAGAATTAGAAGTGATTCTAGTTGCCCCTAGAGATAAGAAGAATGGGCAAAAAACTCCACCGTCCTTACCTTCCATCTATCTCTCTCTGTCTTCGATTTGAAGGCATGGTTAAAAGCTTAAACTTAAGGTACAAATACGGAAAATACGTAACAGTATAGACATGCAGGTCTAGTCTATTATTTTGGAATTGTTCTATTAGATCTCGACGAAAATTATCGCAATTCCGCGATAATAGTCGTGGCGCCTCAATAATTTCGTGCTCCGGCCGGAATACGATTTATAAAATATAAATGGCTTGAGATTTTGCTGATGAGAAAAACCGGACAGGTGCGAGTTGAACTCGCGTGGTGAGGGTTCCTTACAATAAATATGTTATATACCATGTTTTATATATATATCCCAAGAACAAACTTAACATCGTGGTGGAAAAAGATGTTCTCCCATTTCAACTACAAATGTAAGTTTGTACGCATAGTATTGAGAGATTTACCATGTTATTTTAACACCAAAGAGTTTTTTTAGGTTTTCCGGTATATGTGAATAACTATTTTATGTACTATTTTCCAAAATTTTAGGCTCAGTAGTTTCAGAGATAAAGGGGGAATGGTCAATTTTCATGTATTTTCTTAAATAACTTTAAAAATATTTATACAAAAGTGACCCTCATATTCAAAATTAATTTATTTACTTCACACGTCCGTGTTTGGGACATAGAAATGCGTATGTGTACCAAATTTCAACTTAATCGGTCCAGTAGATTCGCAGCAAGTCGGCTGTGACAGACGGACATACAGACACACGAGTGATCCTATAGGGTTCCGTTTTTCTTTTTGAGGTACGGAACCCTAATAATGAGCTCGCGGTAGACACTGGCGGACTGACCATTATACGTACCTTCCGTACCGGTCCTAAGATGGATTGGTTATGACGGCCGGAACGATTGACATTAGAAGCTAATTGTTGAAACTAAAAAGTCTTGAATTTTTCGTATTTGTGCACGCATCCGGTCAGACCTATCTGGCGCAGATTCGTCTGTTAAGACTTCAGACTAAATTTCTCGAAAAATGATAGTATAAATACTCGGATCGGGTTTATTTTTTTTTTTTTTTTCGCGATAATAGTAATAAAATTTGTACTATACCTTTTTATTCCAGACGTTTCTTTCGAGGAAAGACTAGAGATGTCGGGGCGTTATATTTGCGGAGAGACGAGTTTTGGCTTTTGGTTTTAGGCTTTCCAGTTTTTCGCTTGGGTTTCTTTTCGATCGGCTTCAGTTGGATAACTAGATTCAAAGATGTTAATTTGTATCCATCTTCTCGACTGAGTATAGGTATTTCACAAGGATAACAGTGACGACTTATCAAGGATAATAGAGTAGAGTGGAGTTTCGAGTTCAGGCAATTCTATCCAAAATTATTTAAACCGGACTCCAGCTAATGCTCTATTGCAGACTTACTCATTTCGCTGTTCTTACAGAGCGAGCTGCGATGTACTCCTTGACCATTACTGCAATAAAAAAAAAACTATTAAGTATCATGAATATTTCCGTAACAGGACTCGATTCATAATCTTGGTCAATATATTGAAATACTGACATTAATACCTACCGATCGCGGTGGGTGGGCCATAACCGCAATAGTCGATATTATTGGTATTAACTACGCCGAAGGGTGTGTCGCATTGGATAATAAAACATTCTTTATCTCGTACTCGGCTGATGCAACATTTTTCGCCTAACAAGAAATGGCTTATTTGGTATTTTACTAATATAACTGAATTATCAGTCATCTTTATATTTTGATAAAGTTATAGGTCTCTTATAATATTATCATTCTCCAGACATATTGTTCACACTCTTCATGCCATCCATCGTTTCTTGTGGGCTTCCCCTACCTACTCTTATAACCATTCGAAACTAAACTCAACGTTTTTCTCAGGACTTAGTCATCAGCATCACTTATCCATAAACAAATTTATTTATTTTACCAGGAAGCGAAGGAGACGCTGTGCGATCCGTCTAAGCGCGCACTGTACGACAAGTGGCGCCACAGCGGCATCGCCATGGGGTACAAGCAGTGGCTCGGCATGAAGGACCACGTGCAGCAGTCCATGCACTGGACCAAGCCCAACACCAAGGATCGCATGCTGGAGGGCGAGTGCGGCCGTGCTTCGGGCCCCTCGAGCCTCGGCCCCACCAACCCAGCCGCTCGTCGCGCCTCCGAGGGCGGCGCCGCTCTCTGGGGCCGCTGGGGAACCGGCAACCAAGAGCCTCCCACTGAGGTCATCAACAAATTCCGCAACTATGAGATCTAAACAGCAATAGTCCCACTCTCTCACGGCTAATAAAGTCCCCAGACTTTATTAGACCAACTCCCGGGACTATTTTCTTATTTATTTATTTTTTTTATTAAAGAGGTTACTTGTGCCCTAATCTCTATTTTTTTATTATTATTATTATTTTATTGTACTTAAGTAATTAAAAAAAATCCCAAGTCACATTATTGTGATATTCTTGCAACCAGGCTGTTAAATTTATCACTTGCCATTACAAGTTTACAAATTTAGTCATGTTATATTTGACAATTATTAATTGTATTTAATATTAAGGATAATTATTATTAGTAAGTTATATATTATAAAATAACGGCACAATATTCATCAAGTCAGCTCGCGATACGTTTCTCGAATGTGGCTCGATAATCTAATAATATTTAATGTTTTTGAGTGTTTGGTGTATTAAATGTATTTCTGTTGTATGTAGGAACAGATTTATGATGTAGGAGCCCCAAATCCCTAGAACGATGTATTAGTGTTAAACACTCTTAGCTGTTACCCATTAGATGTAAGCTGTGCACATTCCTGATAAACTTATGAGTCTGATTTATTACATTTCTGCTATAGATCAATATTGTCTACTTAAAGAATCTCGATATTTTGAAGATTTATATTTTTGATCCTCTTTATCTTACTATAAGTATGATATTATTTTAAAAGAGAATGAGTATATAACGGATGTTGTTGTGAGATATATACAGGGTAACGTTGCGAGACAGGACAGTTTGTTTGTTTTTACCTTCTGCAACCTTGACAATTCTACTTTCTAACAACCATGGTCTAACGACGTATATAATCATTAATCGTATTCGTTCCAAGATAAATGTTGTGTTACCTGATAGTTACGTAGAAAATAAATGTTATTATGTGTTAAATGTTTGATCAGTATTTACTTTATGTATTTTTAAAATATACTTAAATGTTATAAATGGGTAGTGGAATTTTGAATTTTAAATGTTTTGTCTCGATAAGTATTTTAACAAGCTAAAGCCAAAATGTATAAGATGTTTTTATTTTTGATGTAATACATCTTTAAAACAATAAAGGTTTGCTGAACATATTCGTGTTTGGATTCTGCAACTGCAACCGCACGTCTCATCAAAAATATCCTATCGGTAGATCTAAACGGATGAAATAGAAACAGTTTAGTTCGAAGTACGGATGCTGATACTAGATGGATATGGATAACGGCAAGTATTTTTGCCTCCGTGAAGTTCTACTGGACGGAGTAGCTAATAATATTTATGACAAAAGAGGTAAGAGGCTATTACAGCCAGATTTTGCTACGGCCTTAAAATGTCTTGTTCAAAATTTAAAAAAGCCGCTAAAGATAGCCCAGTCTTGAACTTGTTCACCACGAAGGATGATGACCGCAGCGCTAAGTTCTCTGACATCGCATCATCTCTGACGCTTTTTTTTTTTGAGGGTGGGAAATCATCAAATAACTTCTCCCGCTCTGGGCGGAGCGGGAGGTGTGTCAGACTCTTACTGACTAAAACCCACCCGTACTCCTTCCTGTTGCCTGTGTTGCGGGGGCCTCGGTGACCCATAAGTACCTTCCCGCGACCCCGGCAGGCATCGGCCCTAGTGGACTCCTACCTATGTGCTGATGACATCTCTTTGAGGCGCGCGTGGAATACAACGCGCCGTCGACCCGGGCCTGGTCCTTACCGGACGGTGAGCTACCCATTGCTCACCGTCCGCAAGCCCGCGCCTACGGTGGCCGGAAATCCGCCCGAGATTCCCGACGCCCTGGGCGTCTCCTGCGGCGGCTAGGGGCGAGAGGGCGCGAAAATTGCCTTTCCCTCAACCGTCCCGCCTCCTGCTTCGCGAGCATAACTGCTTCGCAGAAGGAGGTGGCGGCTGCCCATGCCCTCTCGCTCCGTACCATGGCCAGGGCCGGACGCGAGAGATCACTGCCGCCGATCGCCTCCACGAGGACACGGCGGTGCTCTGCCCAAGCCGGGCAGACCTCCACCGTATGCTCCACCGTGTCCTCCGGGCGATCCACGCAGTGGTGAATCTCTGACGCTCTTGCCATATTGATTTGGGGTAGATATTCATCCAAGTAGTTCGTGGATGGGCATCCATTACATATCGAGACCCCTCAGAGCCTGGAGCACGTTAAGCCGTTGGTCCCGGCCGTCATTCTTTGTTTCATAGTGATTCGTAGATCTTTGACAGTCCTGACGGGTAATCAGAAGCCCAAAAGTCTGACAACCAGTCTCACCAAGGGGTATCGTGTTACCCAGTAACTGGGTTGTGGAGGTCAGATAGGCAGTCGCTTCATGTAAAATACTGGTATTCTGCTGCATCCGATTAGATTAGAAGCCGACCCCATTACCCCAACATAGGAAAAGGCTAGACAGATAGATAGATTTTTAGTGCAGGTTTGTACAAGCCAAGTAGGTACGGATAACTAAATGGTACATGCTCTCATGCTTTTTTCTGTTCTGTAGGTACCAACGAAACAGATAAAAGTGCTTTCCAATCGACAGTCTCTCGGCGTAAAAAGTATCTAGGTACCCACCATACCCACAACTTCAACGATTCAAATTGAATTCATTACAAAATATCCAAGGGACTGAGAAAAGTTTCCAATCTGTTACCGCATTGCGCAAAAGCAAAATGATACTTAGCAGAGTAATTGCTTTTCAGATTTTATAAGGAGCTACTAAAACGTTGCTGATGCCTGAAAGCTAAGCTAGAAGTAGATGTATATGCGGAATGAAACTCACTTTCACCAACCAAAATCAATGGATCGCGAGGTATTGGGAAAACAGAATCTATGGAAAGGTTTTAAGAAAAACCTAATTTTTTTAATTTGTTTCTGAAGTGATATACTATCACTCTTTACCGAGCCCCCAACACCTCTAGTAGAACAATTTCTATGTTTTCACAGGCCTCCTCTCTTTGAGAGGGAGTGGGCCGTAATCCACCACGCGGGCCCAGTACGGGTTGGTAGATATCACAATGTCTTCGATTTTTTGGTTCTAGGACATGCCGGTTGCCTCACGATGTTTTCCTTCACCGTTTTGAGAGCAGTGGTGATGAAATAATTTACACAAAGTAAAGCGCATGTCTGGGTTCGAACCTACGACCTACAACTCGTAAGTCGCGGTAGTTACCACTGAGCTACCGTACTGCTCTGTATTTCTATGAAAGCTTCATGCAAATTGTTCTACTAGAATCGCGTCGCATCGTCGCGTCGCGCCTGTCTATAGGAGAAGGCTCCTCATTTTCGTTTGCACACAGGATAAGGCCGTCTACGTCCTTACGTAGACGGCCTTATCCTATAAAACGGAAGATTCGATAGTTAATAGAAGCTCTTTGCGTCAAAGCAAACGAAAATGAGATTAGTCGCCACACGGTTCGCTCAATACTATTTACTCTCATATTAACTGTGGATTAGAAAAGTTGATAAAACATTCCGCAACAAAATTGTGTTTCGTAGGTACTATTTCTGACTAATTTAAATCTAATTTTAGAACTCTACTCGATCTATATACATTTTAAAATTAGTTAAATATTAACCAATTATGAATGTTTATTACATTCACAATTGGTTAATAATTAACTAATTTATAATTTAAATCTAATTTTAGAACTCTACTCGATCTATATACCTACTAATGCATATAGTCTGAGATCTGTTTATCTGTCGCAAAACCTTTATAGGTTTTTACCTATAAAGCTGTTTATATGTCGCAAAACCCATCGGTATTTTTTTTTTATTATCTTACCACTCCAACCAACGACTTAATTTTATTATGCAGACTTATACTTAGTTTTTATGCATTAATTAGGTCTCTTTACAGGAGATTCTCAAAAAGAACACAACGGTATGGAAAAGCAAATCGGTTCCTCGCAGCTATGGCGTCAACAAGCATTTTTCAGGGAAAATATTATGTAAACAGGTCGCGTGACATACCAACATATGTCTACAAACATGTGAAAAAGAAACAACAAGCTTTCACGCAGACCGCATCCTGTTTAATCATTCCGAGGATTCTTGTGTTGGAAAACATTTGAAGCGCGTGCCTACAACATAATTATTTGTAATTAGCATCAAATTATTTATACAAACCGTTACGTCATTATCCCTGATGGCTTGACCGGAGATGTACAGCCATCCGCACGATATTGGTAACACTTTAACTACGAAAACTGTCCTTACTGCTACTACATAAAGGCGCTGTCCATGACAAATTGTTACTATGGCCTTCCAACCGCACAGTACAATCAGCCGAATGTGTTATGCTTCGTTTACCGCAAAAAAACGTAAGAAAATTTGCAGGTCATCGTCATGTTGTATCTTGAACAAAATATGATTCGCGACTAAAACAAATATGTATTTACAGAATTAATACCATTAAAATCATTCATACATCTCTCTAAGATTTGTTCCATCTATGAAGTTTTCCATAAAAGAGATTTTTTCTTATGGAACAAATCCACCTTCAGGATCATCGAGTCTTGCGTCAACAGTGCTTAGACTACCTATAGAAAAAAAAAAACTAGGAAATGCCTTTTAAAAACTAAAATTAGGGGCAGCTGTTATAGAAGCATAATAATTGTAGGTAGGTATGCGTGGATAACCGTAAACTGCCACATACTCATAGAGCGTGGGAAGGCCCTCTTGGCAAGGTTGAGTAGACAAGCTGTCTTGCTTATTTTAAAGGCCATGGGGTAATTTTAATCGCTGACATTCAGTGGGTGCATCTCTCCTTTTAACGTTAAGTCTTGTTAGCCTTATACCTACTTATTGATCAACTCTCGAAGTCCCACGGTTCATGTACTTAAACGATACCATTTTAGATTCGATTGAGTATTTTTCGAGTACTATTTATAGTTTTGGAATTGGCCGTACAGGCACACTTGGAATATTCACCTAACTTTATCCTCCTTATGGGCTTCGAGGCAGTCAACTTCACCTACAAAAATAATTTCACTACCTAAGCCATTGCTTTATGTTTAGAAGATCCGTATCATCCTATTAATAAGAGAGGTCGATTACACCTAACACACGAATTTAAAATTAAAAGTAGTCTACAGATTTCCCAAGAATACGCTTCGGGAATCATCGTATTTAATTTTATTATTTTATGTTTTGAAATGGGTGTTATTTACTTGAAATAAATTCATTTATTATTATTATCGTCTATCTTCGGTAATATGAATGCGCGATGATGAGATCTAATATAGAGCTGTTAAAACCATGGAAGTATTTGCCTATTCTGTGTTACCATCATAACAAAATTATAGATTGAAAACTCTATGCAAACTTCATACAAAGGCGCAATCGTAGGTGGACTAAGACAAAGAGCTGCAAAACAAGACTTTGTGGGGAAGAAGCTATGACTCTGTGGGGGTGGGGGGTTACTCTGTGGCGGGACGTTCGTGCTAATTTGGAAACACGAGAATTACCGAAGCGTATACCTTTTCTGTTTAACCTGTATGTTACTCACCTATGGGCCGCGCATGAAATCGCAACAAGTTTTCCAAAAAATTACGCGTGACTGACGTTTGCTTATCTTTTTACAAGAAACTACTTTTGATTTTGAACATTAAAAGATATCATCAACTCTCCTTGGACTAGGACTACTTTTTTCAACTTCCATACATATAGCAGAAAAATAATGTTAAAAAAAAAACCATTTTCGGAACAAAAACCCAGTCAGTAATGTATTAATTTAAATTTAATAACCACACATTAGTCTTCAGTTATCCTTGAAATAAAATCAAAAGTTTTATAATATTATCGAAGAAATAAACTATATTTTCGAGAGCGCAAAAGTGATGAAATTATTAACATGTGCTGTCAATCACAGCACCTGTTAATAATTTCAATATAATGTTGAGAAAAAAAAAAACATTTTCGGAACAAAAACCCAGTCAGTAATGTATTAATTTAAATTTAATAATCACACATTAGTCTTCAGTTATCCTTGAAATAAAATCAAATGTTTTATAATATTATCGGCGAAATAAACTATATTTTCGAGAGCGCAAAAGTGATGAAATTATTAACAGGTGCTGTGATTGACACGAATGGTTTAGAGCAGGGATTCCCAAAGTGGTCGATGAGGGTGGGAAATCATCAAATAACTTCTCCCGCTCTGGGCGGAGCGGGAGGGTGTGTCAGACTCTTACTGACTAAAACCCACCCGTATTCCTTCCTGTTGCCTGTGTTGCGGGGGCCTCGGTGACCCATAAGTACCTTCCCGCGACCCCGGCAGGCATCGGCCCTAGTGGACCCCTACTTTGTGCTGACGACATCTCTTTGAAGCGCGCGTGGAATACGACGCGCCGTCGACCCGGGCCTGGTCCTTACCGGACGGTGAGCTACCCATTGCTCACCGTCCGCAAGCCCGCGCCTACGGTGGCCGGAAATCCGCCCGGGATTCCCGACGCCCTGGGCGTCTCCTGCGGCGGCTAGGGGCGAGAGGGCGCGAAACGTGCCTTTCCCTCAACCGTCCCGCCTCCTCCTTCGCGAGCATTACTGCTTCGCAGAAGGAGGTGGCGGCTGCCCATGCCCTCTCGCTCCGTACCATGGCCTGAACCAGGGCCGGACGCGAGAGGTCTCTGCCGCCGATCGCCTCCACGAGGACACGGCGGTGCTCTGCCCAAGCCGAGCAGACCTACCTAGCTCACCGTCCGGTAAGGACCAGGCCCGGGTCGACGGCGCGTCGTATTCCACGCGCGCCTCAAAGAGATGTCGTCAGCACAAAAGTAGGGGTCCACTAGGGCCGATGCCTGCCGGGGTCGCGGGAAGGTACTTATGGGTCACCGAGGCCCCTGGCAACACAGGCAACAGGAAGGAATACGGGTGGGTTTTAGTCAGTAAGAGTCTGACACACCCTCCCGCTCCGCCCAGAGCGGGAGAAGTTATTTGATGATTTGCCAACCTCAAAAAAAAAAAAAAGTTGTGAGTTCTATGAGTTCTTGTTTTGATGATTCTGCTGTATCTGCATTTGCGAATGAGTCTAAAACCCAGCTATATTCATGTTTAAAATATTCTGAAATCGCTCTGTAAAATCAGCATGAAGAGCGTCCAGGTTTTGGCAGTAAGTAAGTAAATCTTCCTGTTTTACCGATAATGCTGATAATGTCGGAAAGTTGTTGTATTTACCTCTTCCTAGATTTCGTTAGAATAGAAGAAGGTTTCCTACAAAAGCAGCTATGACTTTTTGTTTTTATTAAATTCAACTCATCACCTTGCAATTATAAATTAACGTCATTAAATATTTTAAAAAGGTTTGTCAAATAAGCGATGTCATTTTTGGACGCAATCAAGTTTCCGCGCAATACGTCGCTGTTTTCAAGGAACTCCCGTAATGAGTCAAATAGATTGAAAAAGCGATTCAGACATACACCTTTCAAGAGCCATCGTAGTAGTAATGCTCGCGAAGGAGGAGGCGGGACGGTTGAGGGAAAGGCAAATTTTGCGCCCTATCGCCCCTAGCCACCGCAGGAGACGCCCTGGGCGTCGGGAATCCCGGGCGGATTTCCGTCCACCGTAGGCGCGGGCATGCGGACGGTGAGCAATGGGTCGTTCAGCGTCCGGTAAGGACCAGGCCCGGGGCGACGGCGCGTTGTGTTCCACGCGCGCCTCAAAGAGATGTCGTCAGCACAAGTGTAGGAGTCCACTAGGGCCGCTGCATGCCGGGGTCGCGGGAAGGTAATAAAGGGTTACCGAGGCCCCTGGCAACACAGGCAATGGAAGGGACACGGGTGGGTTTTAGTCAGTAAGAGTCTGATATACCCTCCCGCTCCGCCCAGAGCGGGAGAAGTTATTTGATAATGTCCAAACCAAAAAAAAAAAATTTTGGCTTTTGCGATTAATAATGAAATATTATATGAAGCTCGTAGTCCATCATCTTCTTGCTTAGAATACGATGCAAAAAGGTTTTACATAGTTTACTATTTTAAAAATGTCTTTTCAAGTCCTTGAAAATAGAATAAATATTTGTCCTTTTTATCAGCATGTATTTTATTCAAATGCTCTTGGAGCCTAGAAGGCGTCATGGCTTCATTTGATAATACTTTTTGGCCAATTAAACACAGGTAATAATTGCTTTGTTAGAGATTGTGTAAATCCATATTTCAAAATACGAGGTGCATTCAATAAGTACCTAGCCTCATCGCCAGAGGGCGCTTTAGTTTCAAAAGAGTTTTACCACAGTGTAGCACATTCTTTTTTAATTCTTTTTTCAAATTTTCATTCCAATCCCTTCATTTTTTTAATTTGACAACTTATGGAAGCGAACGTGTCGATCGGTTTTACAAAAATGGAAAAAGAGCAATATCGTTCGGTGATTCGATTCCTATTTTTGGAAGGGAAAACGCGCATCGAAATCAAAGAGCGCTTGGATGCTGTGTACGGTGACTCTTCTCCATCGATGGCCACCGTCAAGAATTGGTTCAACGAGTTTGCACGTGGCCGTACGTCGGTTTTTGATGAACCACGTCCAGGTGCACCGAAAACAGCTGCTACGGAGGAAAACATTTAAAAAATCCATGATTTCGTATTGGCAGATCGCCGATTGAAGGTTCGGGAGCTAGCTGAGACTGTAGGCATTTCAGAAGGAACAGTGCATCATATTCTTCACGAGGAACTCTGCATGAGAAAGCTGTCGGCTCACACCAGAAAACAAGCGCAACCGTGAGAGCACATCGGAGACGTGTTTGGCGCTGTTTAAGCGGAATCCAGCGGAGTTTTTGCGTCGTTTTGTGACCGTCGATGAAACCTGGATCCACTGGTACACACCAGAGACCAAGGAGCAATCAAAACAATGGATCCAGACCGGGGAACGTGCTCCAAAGAAGGCGAAAACTGTAAAATCGGCCGGAAAAGTTATGGCCACCGTTTTCTGGGATTCACAAGGTGTGATCTACATCGATTACCTCGAGAAGGGTAAAATAATTACAGGGCTTTACTATGCCGATTTATTGGGCCGATTCGACGCCGAATTAAAGAAAAAACGACCCCATCTGGCGAAGAAAAAAGTGCTGTTTCACCACGACAACGCACCGGTTCACACGTCTGCCGTTGCCATGGCCAAATTAGTCGAATTACGCTACGAATTGTTGCCCCATCCACCGTATTCTCCAGATTTGGCCCCTTGTGACTTCTTTCTGTTTCCTAATCTGAAAAAATCACTCGCCGGGAATAGATATGGATCGAATGAGGAGGTCATCGCCGCCACGGAGGCCGATTTTGCAGAGTTTGACAAAAACTATTTTTCGGACGGGTTAAAAAAGTTGGAGTGGAACTAAAAGGAGACTTTGTTGAAAAATAAATTGCCACTTTTCCAAAATTTTCGTTTACTTTTTGTAGGCTAAGTATTTATTGAATGACCCTCGTAGGTACTCATTGTTGTACTGCCGACATTTCTTCTTAGTTTCAGACATTTTGAAATTCACAATTTCAATACATTAACTTTTCATCCAATTATAGAAAGTTATAAAAGTAATGGCTATAATGACTTCTTTACTTTATCAGTACATTAGAAGAGCTAGCCCTTCCTTTTAAAGATTTGATTTCGAGCACGCAACAGCTTGTATCCTTTGTTTGTTTGCAGTTCCCAGGTGCACTTGCCCTGAACAGGTTGTTACAATACAAGTTCGACAAAAATATTATATTATTTTTGACGAAACATACTTAATTGAGTAAATCACGTGTTTGCTTACAAAATTGCAGACTTGTTGCCGACAGTCCTAAACTGAAGCAATTACTTAGTTTATACTTAATGCTGATTTAAATGTTTTAATGTTTATTTACGCCATAACAATAAGATAAACACTTTTTTCATGAAAAAAGATGTATTTTCAAAGTATTTACTTATGTTAAATTTCTAATAAGGTAGGTACGCTGAGACCACCCCCTTGACTGTCAATAACGCCCCCCATTTGCCTTTGGACCCGCTACCACCCCCACGAAAAGCTCCAGCGTCCACTAGGGGGCGGTAACGACCCCGTTGGAAACCTATGGTTTAGAGCCACAAAAATTGTACTTTTATATCACACAGGCTTAATGATTAAATTTTTTCAAGCTTTCATACAATTAGGCAAGAAATTGATAAAAGAGACTTTTTTTAGCCTTTATTTAAAAATGCAGGGTCTGAGTCGACTTTTAAATAAGAAAGTTAAAATTTTGCTCAAAATAATATGGCATAAACCTGGGTCCAAACATTAGCACCTGACTCTTTCAGGGTAACCCTAAATACATTTTTTTTTTGTTAGTCCTACGTCATATTGTGCAATATGCCAGCTTCTTAAATGGTTCAAAATTAAGGTCCAGTGATTGTAAGTTGACACGTCAGTATGGTCACCTATTAGAAGATTATGTAGAGTATTAAATTATTAATAATAATATTAATAATTACTATACCCTAAATATTTATTTAGGCTGAATTCAATGGCGGTTAGACAAATTAAAAGGTCATAAGCCTGTCGAGAGAATTCATCACTCCGGTGGTCCAACAGTTATCTTTATGTGCCATATTACGAATGTTATGGAGGTTTCAGCGCGAGCGTCGGCGGTGCGTCGACAGCCTGCGAGGATTCCAGTCAGTGGATGTTTACAGTCCACAGCTCCGGTTTCATCGTTAGCCATCGACGACCGACTCCACTAACCATCAGTTTGTTACCAGCACTTGGCTGATTCGAAGGTGTAGTGTTAACTATCTACATATTAATTGTGGACCACCCAAAAAATAAAATCATAATTGCCAATTCGATCAATAAAAATCTGAAATATTCTTCAGAAACTTTTAAGATCAGTTTTTATGAGCTCTTAATTCGGTATCAATTATTTGGCCTGTGAAGAAGGATATCTATACAGCAACTGAATATACTTCGAAAAGGGTGAGTGATCTTTTTTGAAGAGAAATTGTAAAAAAGAATTGAAAGTGCTTGTGCCTCTTGTCTCCATGCCTTAAGGATTTCCAATCGATCCGAAACGTACTGTACTGGACATAGATTTATTCTAGTTATTTTTTGTTGAAAGATGGAAAAAAGAAAAATCTATCAAGCTGTTCAAATTATATTTGGAACTGGACGATCCCGATGTTCCAAAATATGGTAAGTATGGAACATCTCTGATTTTTCTTTTCAGCCAGTGCAAGATAATTGAGTTTGCCTGATTGACATTTTAGTAACGTTCATAATATTAGCTACAAGGCGCTGCAAAGTGGTAGTTTCCAAACTTTTATAAAAAATTACGTTTACTAGTTCGGTTTTGCCAAGATTGTATTAAACCAAGAGTGCTATGACTTGAAGCACCGACAGTTCGGTTCGACTTTCCGAATCAATCATTCATAGCTGAGGTTACGACAAAACTTGATCGGTGACTTTAGAGTCAGCTGTTCGATATTTAAACTATGAACATCAGCTATTTTAAGGATGAGCCAGTTGGAGTTCATTACAACTATGGGTCGTTCGAACTGGATGAGGGAGCAGTTATGTAATCAAAGTTTCAAGCGACGAATGCATACATAACTATTAACAATGATTGTAGCATTACTGTACGCTAGTCGCTATACCTAATGAAGCTATGCATCTAATTCTAAACTCCAGCTCTGCCATTTCAATTCGATTATTAAACAAATAATAATCGAATTGTATTTTTAATCCTTTTGTCCAATATCTATGGAGATATTACTATTAAAGTGCGACTGACTATAGAGTTATTAGTACCTATTGTCAAATACAGGGTCAAAGTAAATTAGTTACCGATACTCAGCAGACGTGATGGGTATATAATATCTAAACATGATAAAACAAATAAAGAATTCAATTTGATGAGTTTTTAAGGTCATCAAACGCAGTCAGCATCTGCCTTTTCCCAACTATGTTGGGGTCGGCTTCCAGTCTTACTGGAAACCAGTATTTTACATGGAGCGACTGCCTATCTGACCTCCACAACCCAGTTACTGGGTAACACGATACACCTTGGTAAGACTGGTTGTCAGACTTTCGAGCTTCTGACGACCCGTAACGACTGTCAAAGATCTACAAATGACAGCCGGGACCAACGGCATAACGTGCTTTCCGAGGCACGGAGGGATCTTGGTATGTAAAGATGGTCACCCATCCACGGACCAATCGCGGCAAGCGTAGCTTAACCTGATCGATCGACCCGTGCGGCTGTTATTACTTAGCCACAAGCCCCTCAGGTCATCAAACGCAGTATCATTTGAAATACTTGTGTTATTTTTGAGTTAACTTCACGGACAAGATGGGATTCGATCAATTTAAACACGATAAAACAAAAAAATACAGATTTTCTCAACTCATACCTATTTCAAGTAACGTCACTACTATTCTATACAGGGTGACATTGAAAACATGCGACAAATCGAAATGGGAGATTGTACTCATCATTATGAACAACTTTTACTAAGGGACCAAAGCTACAATCCCAAAAAAAAAAAACTGCTGTCCCCTACATTTATGTTCGCAATACCTCATCAAAATGTAGGAAAAGCAGATTTTTTTTTTTTGGGATTACAGCTTTGGTCCCTTAGTAAAAGTTGTTAATAATGATGTATACAATGTCCCATTTCAGTTTGTCGCAAGTTTTCAATTTCAACCTGTATAAAAAAAAATCTAATCTTTTTTATTTTTAGATATCGATACCCATGACGACAGCGGCGTTTCGCTACTAGCTAATTTCATTTGACCCTGTACATGAAACTTTATGGATTTATTACAATTGAATATCGAATTGATTCAAAATCAAAATATTTTTATTTCACATAAACCTACATGGGCACTTATGAAACGTCAGAAGCTAGGTGCACGGTTCCAATTGGTCGTCTCCTATGGAGAAGAGCCGGAAAGAAACTCCACGGTTACGTCTTTTAAAAATAATTGGCTTTTACAAACTTAGCTAATACCTACTTAAGTATACTTAAGTAGGTATTTCAAATTGCGTGCTATCCTCGGTGGTTAGCAAGCAGTTACGAATCAGAAGGTTCTACGATATTCGATTTATAAAATTTTTAATAATAGGCTCTGCCTGTTCAACAACATGCATACCATTTTGAAAGTTGATCAGAGTCGGAATTGGAATAGTTATTTTCACTCTATTACTTTTCGCTTTGCCCTAAAAGCAGCGAAGATTAGACGATGATAATTATGCCTCCGCCTAAGTGATTCTGCGGATTTATGTTCTTATTATGATGTTCTTTTTCAGATTCTTCTTTGAGTTGGTTTTTTACAAGCTTTTATTAACTTGCTTCGTTCGTAAACTGTAACCGGAAACACCCGGTTACAGTTTGTCACCCATTTTTTAGGGTTCCGTAGTCAACAAGGAACTCTTATAGTTTCGCCATGTCCGTATGTCTGTCTGTCTGTCCCCGGATTAGCTCAAAGACTTGTAGTACTAGAAAGCTGTAATTTAGCATGGATATACATGTTAATCACGCCGACAAAGTGGTAAAATAAAAACTTGAAAAAAAAAATATTGTAGGGTACCTCCCTTGCACGTAATGTGGGTATGATTTCTTTTTTTCTCGTCTACCCCATGGTTTCATTGCATAGGTCGTTCAAAAAAAATTTTCCTGCCAGCTAAACAGTTGTTTATGGAGATGTGAAAAAATTCAAGGCAGTAGTACATGTAATGAAATTAAAAGGAAAACTATCACGGCTAAGTGGGCTTTACAAATTAACGAGATATAGTCGATCAATTTAAATTTGCAGTTAGAGATTTGACCGTGGCATATATCGATGTATGGGAGAACGTGTTTTTCAACTACAATGTTAAGTTTGTTTTTGGGATAAATTCATACCAACTTCCCAACTACGGAACCCTTCATTGTGCGTGGTCCGACACGAACTTGGCCGGTTTTTTTAGTGTGACCGTGATGATTTCTATTGTAAAACGCAATATCGAAAGTGAAAAATACTACCTTCCTACTTGAACTTAAAATTCATACCTTACCCATTGGATAAGAATCCATGAGCTACGATAAAATTTGCTTTTTTGTCTTAAAGATGTCAAAGTTTAATAACTTTTGAGAATGATTTTAACTTAGAAATGCGTCTTAAAAAAATCTAGACGCAAATTATTATTTTATGTCCCAAATAATCTTTTATTTGGGACAAATACAGGTCAGTGCTAACCTATTACACTTGTATAAAAGCTATCATCACATACTTCAATGACTTTTTAGGATACCTATAACTTGGTGCCGTTATGTGCAACCATATACAACATGTCCCGGAATTAACACCAAACACCCCGAAGAATCATCATTCTCCTGCCCTTATCCCAATTTATTTGGGGTCGGCGCAACATGTCGCTTTCTTCCATACTTCTCTATTAGTTGTCATCTGGGTAGTCACCCCCTTTCTATCTAAGAATATTATGTTATTATCATAATACAAATACGGTTTTTTATCATTATGTATAAAACATTGTTTATTTATTAAATTAATTATACTAATAATAATTGTAGGAGAAAATTGTGGTCACATTACAAATCTCCGCACGCACAGTCGCATACGTATAAGGGTCTAGCGTAGTAGGTACTTCGTGCCTTGTGGTTTATTTTGACTGTACAGTGGAAATGTGACTGTAATTTACGTAGTTTTAATTAATTGTGGGATAAAAGATTACCTATATTAAAAATGACAGAAATCGATTTTGGACAAAATACTTTCATAGTGTGCATTAATTCAGGTACTCATTACATAATGTACAACTTTACCTTGTACATAACATCCACAATCTATTTTTACGCAGTATTGAGAACTCAGGAGGAAACATAACCGTTTCCGTGAATGCGGAATCCGCAGAAGCAACCCGAGAACCCATTTTCCAATCACTATACTATTGACCTTAAAACAAAGAGCCATTATACTGTGACAATGAAATGTAACACCGAAGGTTAACTACATGTTTACTGGAAGCTATTTGAAGTAATTATATGACTGTACATACTTTTTGAGAAATGTCGTAGGTACTCTAGCTGCCAAAATAAACTTTTCGCCCTGACGCCTGGCACTACCATCCGGTCGAGAACATTGCCCATATCTTTTAAAAACACTGTGTATGGCCTGTTAAATTGCCATACAATTAAATGAATAACTCAAAATATTAGTTTGGAAGAAGAACATAGAAAGCTAGAAATACTAAATAGGTAGGGTCTGCAACAAAAGTCAATTACCACTGTCAATTATGTATGACTTATCGTTAAAATGAACACAAAATATTATTCGATAAAATGCTTTTCAGCGTTTCGTGTAATAACTCAAGAGTTACTATCTTTCAAATTTTACGTCTGTTCCGTGTGTGTTTGTTCCGTTTATTTTTTAAATATTTAACTCAATCATTAACATTTCAAAAATTGAAGAGTAATCGACTTTAATTGCAGACTGAACACGATTATATTTGAAAGATAAGTACTATGCTTCGCTAGTAATTTATTGATTTTATAGTTATTTCTAACTGTACAATTGCAGTACAATTATAGTACAATTACAAGTGGTTTCTTTCCCCTTATTTGGGCATTCCTATGCCCAAATAAGGGGAAGAGAAATCACTTGTATTATAAATTTTGCAAGTAGAATATTATGAAATAGCAAAGGAGTTACCAACGTATCAGATTGTTCAAGAAAGACAGAAAACCAAGTTGAAGAATGAAGAAACAAAAACTAACGGAAGACAAGAAGAGTGTTTCATAGCAAACACAGTAGTGTGCAATGCTAAAGTTCACCATGCATGTACTTACTTTGTTTGTTCTGAAATACTCTAACGAGCGTCGCCGGCGCCGGCAACGCGGACTTCCACCATTTAGGAGCCAGAAGCTTTAGGGTAATGTATAAACAACAGGAATGTTATGTACAGTATACGTATAATTCTATATGTAACGTTTTTGTTGTCTTAAATTGCTCTCCTCACAGCGAATCAAGAAAGAAGATGGATAACACCGGATAACGCTGACTTTATTAACTGTTTGTTTCTTTTTGTACTTGGTCTATTAATTATTATAAAATGTATATTTGTAACCGCAGCTTGAGGGTGCTTTTCCACCAGAGATTTGCTATGCTAAGTTGCTATGGATGCGTTTGATATCCATCAATCATATTCATTGGTTAGTGCTAAGCTATGTGGTCCAATGAATATGATTGGTGGGTAGCAAAGTATCATAGTACATATTTGGTGGAAAGGCACCCTTATTCGGTTGCTTTACAAAATTCGGTACCTACACATTTTCAAACTTCACGTTGTTATTTTGATTAAATCTCGAATTTCGCGAACTTATAAACTTAGAATAATCTAGAGCATATCTATATTTTTTTGTCAACTTTTAAGAGTCATTAGTTACCGACGATTCAACCAAAAAACGGCAAGGGATTCGAAGACCACAACGGTGTTTTTAGGTACGGTATAACTAATTTGAATATTATGACAATTAAAAGACAATGTATCAATGAAAATTGTATAATCAAAAACTGGAAAACAAAGCTTGTTTACGTATAATCGATTTAGAAATATTTCTTAATTATAGCCAACTTATTTTAAGCATATTTTTTAGTTAATTGTCTAGTAAAGCAATATTGTCATTAGTAACATTAGATATGTTTAAAGACTTTGAATAAATGCATCTCATGAGATTGAACATAATTTGTATCTTTTGTTACTTAAAACTAAATTAAATGACTGGTTTTCATAAACATAATATTATTTGTACATACATACTTAAAAATAACATTTTTACCTATAATATAAATATTTTTGTATATAAATCAGCATATACGAATTTGAACAATTTAAACTACAAAAGCTATTAGTTTTTATTAAATACACTACTCTTATCTTTATAACTACAATGATAATAAATAATTACATTAGTTTTACAGACAAACGGCAACTCTGAAGTCTCTATGTATTTCATTTGATTAGATGTCTATTTGTAGGCAAGATTTAAATTATTATAACTTGTCCATAATTTATTACACAACATGGTTATACACACTAAATACTACATTGGCTAGTAAATCATCATTTACTCAATTAACTAAAAAAGCAAACGTTATATTTGATAACTAGAAAGTATGTATAAGTATACAAAGTTTCAGTAACATATAAAATTTAATAACGAATTAATAGGAATGGGGTACCGACACACTAGTCTTGGGATTAATGTTGAGATTTAACCGACGCTAATATTACCGATATCGATAACATCAATATTTTCTAATAATATATCGATATAGATAAAATTACCAGAAAAAACGCAGCACACATCTCTCATCCTTTAATACAGAAAGCAGTACTTGCGAATTTCACTCTCCAGACAAAATACTTTCGTGGTTGTAGGTGCATACGCTCCCTGTATCGTTGGCCTCACGAATACATACTTCATATTTATCAAATACACAATTTGCTGCACTATTCAGATCACTACATTTGCACTAATCAGTACTTTTTGTACAGTTTATTCATCAATATGGACTGGTAATTCTACCTGGATGTCTTGGGCACAGGGCGCGGGATCTGCCGAATCATGCCCTCTTCTTGGTACTCCAGGTTGCAAGGTTTCAGCAACTCTTGGCCGCCTTGGTGGAGCCATTTGTTGCACACTGGAATGTTGTAAGCAGAATAAAATTAACTTTTATTTAAGTCGTGGTAAGAAATTATGCTGGAGCATGGTTTATATAAATGGTGTCTCAGATTAGATATTTTGCTAGGGGCATTGGCAACTTCTAATGTATTGTTATTTTTCAACAGATAATGTATAATCAAGCTCACTGAAGCAGTTCCTGCAACAGTTGGCAGGTCTTGGAACTTCACTTGGATACTTGCAGGACGGGTTTACGTTGTCATCAACATTAACCGGTAGGATGCAGGTGCTACTAGTTAGAAACGGCGCAATTCACCGAGAATATGCTCAAACTTAACACTGTGCCACAGCCTCCAGGTGATAAATAAAAAATAAATCATAGCGAACTGAGCAGGCATAAGAAAGTGTGTCGGAGTCAATTACTTCCACATGCGAAAAAAGAGAGCGCAACAATAGCCAAAATTAAAAAAAAAAAAAAAACAAGTATAAAGTGAAGTACAATTATGATTTAGATTCATTACAATCAGGGAAAATAAAACAACGTAACAGCTCCAAACCAAATAAAATTTGTTTAAAAATAAATTGGGCTATGTATCAAAAACATTTTCAGCCATAGTTTTCAATTACCGCACATTTTGAATGCAATTTTGGAATGAAAATATATCCAAAAATTAAATCCATATATGATTTAATAGTGAAATAAATGGTTATGAAAAGCAGCCAATTTATTTTGGTATCGCCTTAAACCACGTCCTACACCTAGATACAGTCACGAAATGAAAAGGATAAACACCGTGCATGAGACCGGCTACGCACTGCCCGCTCAATGGCTAAACCTTTCCTTTCTGCGACTGTTGATTTAACTATAGATAATTCAATTCACGAGCGCGCGTTATGTGACTCATGTCATTGTTTTCCTAACTAATATTATAAATGCGAAAGTTTGTTTGTTTGGTACGCTTTCACGCTTAAGACGCTGACAACACCTTAACCGCTGTCACTGTCAGATTGCATAGAAAAGAAAGAGAAGCGCGATGACACAACGCTTGTAATTTATTGCAAAATATGAAGCAATTATCTATTTACTCAAAACTGAGTTCTAGTAGAAATCGAAAATAAAAATTTTAATAAAATGTTCTTGTTATTAATTAAATACGTAACGTATGTTGATATTTAATACAGATATTTGGAATATATGGATTAGAACTCAAGGTAAGAGGTTAGTTTAAAGTTAGTTTGTATCGAGATTTTTTTTTCAAAACGTGTTTGGGTAACAACCAAGTTCTGGGAAATATGTTCAAAATTAACATATATTTTTTCCGCTACCACAAACTATACAGATTTGGCAATTTTTTTTCTTAAGAGAAGCCTATTTTGGTAAATTGGGTCTTGTCAGCGTTTTAAACGGCTGAACGGATTTGGATGAAATTTGGCACATGGGTAGACCATTGCCTGGGTTGGGATACTTTTCCCAAAATTCCCACGGGATCAAGACTTATGCGGGTGAAACCACGGGGCACAGCTAGTAAGTTATAAATTGGAATGATCGACGCGTGTTCGTGAAATGCAACATCTGTATGGTCTGTTCCAAAAGTTCCTGAAGAAAGTGTAAACAAACTCTGTTCAGGTTAACTTCTTACGCAATCACTCATCAAAGACCAACATAATAAGCAAAACGTTTCAACTTTATATCTTACCACTTGTTCCAATAATTTTATTTAGAAAATCAACGACGAAAATGTAGGTTATTTAATTAACCTCAATTGTCAAAGAAAAATATAGGTATTTAAAGTGATTTAAATATATAATTTCGTTTTAAGTATTCAAATAATCAAATTAAAGTATTCAATTTGTAAGCGGCACTACAAAATGGCATCCACAGATGACGAGATAAGACGTTTTCTGTTCCATTTGTGTACAATTCCATCAGATACTTTTGAAACAGACTATAGAATGTTACTAACCCCACTTGGATCCCTGCAGCACTGGGCAGGCGGCGTGTCTGGTCGCGAGATCTCCTTCGCCAGAGGGGTGCAGGTTCAACCAGAAGGCGGCCGCACGCTTCACAGGGAACACGCTCAGACCTAACTCCGTGAAGACCGTGGCGCCGCCTTGAGCTACATCCGACATCTGGGTAGAAAGGAAGTTACGAAATAAAAATTGTTCTATTATGTTCTGAAATATAATTATTATAAGAATGTAATCGCCAATCCGCCTTCCGCCCAAGAGAAGAGGCAAAGGCCCCACTGCAGGGCAAAGGCCTCTTTCCATACAGAAAAGGCACGAGCTTGATGATCACCACGCTTGTTTAAAGCGAAAGCGTCAGTAGCCCGCGAAATTAAATTTTTCTTACATTTTTGTAATTTGTAGGTTAGTGTCAAATTGTATCATCATCTGCCTAGCCTTTTCCCAACTACATATGTTGGGGTGGGCTACCAGTCTCAAATAGTATATTATAGTTGTTAGTGTCAAATTGTATGTTAATCTAAATAATAAATGCTCCGCGGCCGTATCAAATAAAATAAAATCAAATAAAAATCATCAATACAACTCTCTAAGTTCATAAAAACCCTGAAATGTGACTATTTCAAGAAATCATGACATGTCTAACATACGGAGTTTTTTTTTGGGTGGGTAATTATCAATAATATTAATTATCAATTATATCTCAGGGTGTGTCAGACTCTTACTAACTAAAACCCACCCGTGTTCCTTCCATTGTCTGTGTTGCCAGGGGCCTCGTAACCCTTTCGTACTTTCCCGCGACTCCGGCAGAACTTAAGGAGATGTATTGCTGATTCTAATGATTATAATTTTGTAAAGCCATATTTATTACGATCGCGAATAGTATTTTAATCAACATAAAACACGACGCTGACCTGCAAATTGAAAACACTTAAGAAAATTGGAATTTCGCGGGCTACCTCAGCGCATCCCTCTTAAGATAGGTTGGCGATAATGGAAATCATGAAATATATTATATATAAGTATTTTAGTGATATTTATTTTAGAAGTATGTATTTATGTAAGTATATTCTCATAATGTATATTTAAATTAGTGAATAGTTTTTTTTTGTTGTTTTTGTGTATTTTGTTTTCTCCTCTACTCTTACACACAGTGTCTACATCTCTTTGTCTATTGTCCTATCGCAGGTATGCTGGAAGAGATTTCTTTAGAAATAAGCATCACCTTTTTACGTATTTTTCTGTTCCTTTCTTCTTGTCTGTTTATATGTGTGTACATAAACTGTTAAATAAAATAAATAAATGTAAATTGTCCTATCATGTTGTTAGCTTCTAGTTAATACAGTTTTTATTTTTTCACTGTTTTGTTTGGACTGAATGATTTGTTTGCCATTCAGGTTTGGTTTCTAAGTAAAAAAACCCATACGAGTCTTACACCCGGTTTCTGATTTGAGAATTTGAAGTTGAGAACTTGTCAAACTTTACTTATGTATTAATTAAGATGATTCCTTCAATGTAGTCCGCGAAATGACTTTGGTTATCACCTTAAGTAATGTCAAAGTCTGTTTTCACAAGTTCTCAACTTTAAATTCTCAATTCAGAAACCTTGGCCTTTAACTATAAAAGACAAAAAACTGTTGTAGTGTCATTGCATCAATAGTCCAAATAGATCGCCCATTAATATTAATAAGATTAAACGTCTTATCTAAGTTTTGCCTTCGATTTATTCATTAGAATTAATAGTATTCACACCCACTCTTAATTGACTGCAGCGTATTTAGATAAGGAATAAATATAAATGTATTTTGATGTAATTAAATTGGGTTTCTGACTTTGTAACAAATAAATGAGTTTGTGTATGAAACTGATTATTATTTCAATACTAACATAGAAAAGCACTGTAGCTATTCTGTTGCCACCTGACTTGGTGAATGCATTCTCCCGTTTCTGTGAACAAAAACGATGATTAAATTAAAATAAAATAACAACCCTTCCCTTTGGCTTTGCCCGTAGTCGGGTAAAAACATAGACATGGTCAAATTTGCTGGCGAAAGTTCACAGATGTAATGGATCGTAAGACCTGGATGAGAGCAGCCGAGGATCAAGTTAAATCGCGTGCGGTTGGAGAGGCCTCTGTCCATCAGTGAACGGCTGATTATGGACTTACCCTAGCAAAATCAAAGTGGGGTTCATAATGCCCTCCTATCCCGTAGTTGACGACCTGCAGTTCTTCAGCGAAGTCCATATTAAGACCTGTCATGTGGGACACTCTGCGAGAGATGCGCGCGATGGCCTCAGCTTCGGTGTCTCGAAGCCAGGAAGACTTGCTGATGCGGTAGTGAGCCGGTACCAGTTCACCGGTCTTCGGGTCGTGAACTACGGCACGTTTGAACTAAAGAGAAAAAAGTTATAAATACTGAGAAAGGAAAGAAAAGTTTATATGTCTTTTTCTATGTATTTTACCGCGTGTACATAAATAATAAAATAAACATTGAACAGTCGGTGAAATAGCCATTTGATAAATCAGAACAGCTGTT
Source organism: Atethmia centrago (assembly GCA_905333075.3). Taxonomy (NCBI): domain Eukaryota; kingdom Metazoa; phylum Arthropoda; class Insecta; order Lepidoptera; family Noctuidae; genus Atethmia; species Atethmia centrago. Next base: position 14,548,320 of record HG995377.1, on the reverse strand, counting down.
TTGATTCCAATATACGGACTATTTCAGTGGTAGCTTAATTTTACTAAACAATCCATGTCTGACTGTATATTTAAGTCTTTAAAATAAAAAAATATTCAGAATCACACTAATCAGGATTACTTACTAGACTAGTCAGTAACCTTGATTAGTGTGATTCTGAATTAAAAACTGGTCAAGTCCGTGTCGGACCACGCACAATGACGGGTTCCTTAGTTGGGATGAATTTATCCCAAGAAAAAGATACTTGAGACCCACACAGTAAGCCCTTTCATTTGATTAGTCACATGGTACAGTGTGCGAACATTATTTTTCAATTTCTTATTTATCTACCAAAAGTCACCCCTTATTCAAAATTCATTTACTTACACACGTCCGAGTTTGGGTCACAGAAATTGATGTGTGTACCAACTTAATCGGTCCATTAGATTCGGAGCAATTGGCTGTGAGCGACGAACGGACAGACAGACACACGAGTGATCCTATAAGAGGTCCGTTTTTTCATTTGGACATATGGAACCCTAAAAACTATAAAATAGCTTGACAAATCGAGTGTTCCAATTTATATCTAACAGCTATAAAAGTCAAGGTTAGGAATCTGTGAGAACGATGACATTTTTGTTACTTGTATGTAAGTGATATAGCTGCAGACAAAACCAAAAAAGAACACATTCTTTTTTAGCGTTCTAGAGTGTTCGGGTAATGAACTCCTATTGCTTGACATTAATAACATCAACATGCTGTTCCATTAACTCACCCTTGGCCTGGCCATTTTCTTGACCATTTCAATCTCTGCATCACTAATCACGTCGTGGAATATCACAACGTCTGGTTTGATGTACATCATTTCCATCTTGATGGGCGCCAGGCGAAGGAACGGATGGTTCTCTGTGAGGTAACGACATGTCAACCTGTGAATGACAAAAAAAGACACCAATTAAAATCATTTTATTAAAATTACGCTGAGGATCAACACATTTTAATGGCTACGGCACGTTACATAAGAGAACTTTTAAAGTACCAGCCCTTCTCCAATTCCTATTGTTTAAACTGGGAGAAGTACCAACTGGAATAATGTTATCTGGCTCACCAAAGTGTTGACCTGTAATTAACTTGCAGTTTTAATTTCATGGACAAAAAGTGCAATAACCTACTTTTTTTAGGGTTCCGTAGTAAACAAGGAACCCTTATAGTTTCGCCATGTCCGTCTGTCTGTCTGTCTGTCTGTCTGACCCCGCTGTAGCTCAGAGACGCCTAGTATTAGGAAGCTGTAATTTGGCATAGGTATACATATTAATTACGCCGTCAAAGTGCTGAAATAAAATCTTGGAAAACAATTTTTTCAGGGTAATGTGGGGATGATATTTTTTTTCTCGTCTACCCCATAGTGTGGGGTATCGTTGGATAGGCCGTTCAAAAATATTGCGGGTCTGTGAACAGCACTTTTTGATTCAAGGATCGGCTTGCGTAATCTTAAGCATTAAAGTGCAAATTGCAAGTTACGGGGACACTTGACTCTAACAAAAATTAGCCCTGGCAGCTAAATGGTTGTTTATGGAGATGTGAACAAATTCATGGCAGTAATACATGAAATTAACATGGAAAACTATCACAGCTAAGTGGGCTTCACAAGTTAACGAGTAATAGTCGACCAACTTAAATTTGCAGTTGGAGAATTGACCGTGGCATATATCGATGTATGGGAGAACATGTTTTTCAACTACAATTTTAAGTTTGTTTTTGGGATAAATTCATCCGAACTTCCCAACTACGCAACCCTTCATTGTGCGTGGTCCAACACGCACCTGGCCGGTTTTTTATTATAAATGGTTTCAAGTCAATCATACATTTAAACGAAATTAGTCATAGTTTACGGTTCCTGCATAATACAGCAGAACTTGGGTTTTTAAAAGTTCCATTCTATTTGTATGCGTGGGAAGATAACCATACCATATAGTTACATAATAATAGAATTAGATTTTTATGATAATTTTACTAATTTCATTCAGCTACTTTATCGTGAATTTATGCCTGGCACGATATTAGAATAATTTTAAAGCCCGGTTTTCGAATTTAAAATCGCAAATCTCATTTTTCTCAGATGGGACACCTACTCACCTAATATAAAAACCTACCTATCTGGCTTTAAACAAACGATCTATAGCTACGTAAAAAATAACATAGGATACGGTTAGTCACCGACCCTGAGTCGAATTCGGGCTTTGCGCACTGGAGCATTGGTAGGTACTGACCTACCTCGTCAATAGGAAGCGCATTATCGCCCTTCAAATGAGTAACTATTCATTGTAAACAGTCACAGGTTAATGCTATGTTAACAAGGCAATTGTAAATACACAAACTAATAGAATAACGAATGAAAAATAGTTATTTGTGCAACTGTTGTATAATAAGGAGTATTAAAACACGAATGCGCGTTTATTACACAAGGCGAAGCCGAGTGTGATAATAGTATCTAATGAGTGTTTTAATTCCTAATTATGTACAGTTGCATACAAGACTTTATCTACACTCATGATATGAATCCTCTATAACAGGTTCTGAAACCACAGGGTGTTGTACAGTGTTGCTTGTAAGAACTATGTAAATTCATGGAAAGTTTCTGGTAATAATTGGTTAGAAATGTCCTTTGCTGCATTAGAAATTGGTGTTGGTGTGTTGTCAAAGCTTGTATCACTCATTTCGGTAAACAACAAAGTAATACATTTTTGCAATACTAATATCGAATAAAGATGGCGGGATACGACGTGAATTCGAATAACCTATAAGTTTTATAATTACGGCGCTGTGGTAATGAAACGCGCGTGCATGACAATGTTCTTTTTTGAAAAGGAGTTGCATAATAAAATTTAGTACAACACGATATATTACTTTCCTCTATGATTATAACACTCGTTTGGGTGATATTATGGTTACTATGACACTGGTTGTTTTAATGTTGGCAATAAGCTGGTGGTGTGTTACTAAAGCTTGTATCACTTATTTTTATAAACAACAAAGTAATAAGTTTTTGCAATACTAATATCGAACAAAAATGGTAAGACGTGAATTCGAATAACCTATAACATATATTTTTTTAATTATGGCACTGTTGTAGTGAAACGCGCGTGCGTGACAATGTTCTTTTTTTAAAAAAGGAGTTGCAATATAAAATTTAGTACCTACAATGAAATGAAATGATTGAAATGATTTTATTTTCTGTAAGTAGGTTTATACAAACACTTTTACACGTCAATCATACTTAGAAGAAAAACTAGATGAGCTCGGCGTTTCCTATCTGACTACTCTGAGAAGAAAGGCCGAAACAAACTCAGAGGTCACAGTCTCTTTTAAAGTCCAGACATAATCTTGGTCAGATCATGTGAAGACCATGTAGATTGGTGTCTGAAATGGTCTTTTGAGGAAAAAAAACCACACAGATTGAGTGAATCCAGTCAGTGCACGCATTTGTCAGTAATCGTGCAGCTCAACTCAGAACTTAAGGAGCTCAACGATTCGACGAACAATACCAAAGAAAGGACATTTGAGTAGGCCGCATAAATGACTCAAACTGCCAGACTAAGATGAAAACTAAATGAGAGAAATAATAAAAACAATAATCCACATAGTCTTCACATTCACAATAATTAAAAAAAAAGAATATAATACTTCAAAAAGTAAATATTAATGTCATAGTATAAAAGTATAACAAAATCATCAATGTCACGCTTAGTATAAAAATAGATTTAGTATAAAATTAGTTTGTTGCCTGGGGGTACATTGGAGTAGCTTAATCAATCCCAAGCCTTTTTGTCGTCCAAGTAATCTTTAACTTTATAGAAACCTTTTTGACAGAGTTTCTGTTTAATAAATGATTTAAATTTATTGAGGCTCAGTTCTTTGACATGGCTTGGGAGTTTGTTGTAAAAACGTATACTTTGGCACTTAAATGAATTACTAATTTTTTGGAGCCTAGTCTTGGGCACAATAAGTAAGTCTTTGTTTCTAGTATTTATGCTATGAATGTCGCTGTGTCTAGAATATAGGTTAATATTCTTTTTGACATAAATCAGGTTCTCATATACATATTGAGATGCGACTGTCATTATGTTTATATCCTTAAATGTATCCCTCAGTGAATGCCTACAACTTAGGTTATAAATTGCTCGAATGGCTCGTTTCTGCAGCACAAATATAGCCTGAATGTCGGCTGCATTTCCCCACAGCAAAATGCCGTACGACATTAATATATTAGCACTCGTTTGAATGATATTATGGTTACTATGACACTGGTTGTTTTAATGTTGGCAATAGCTAACTGTTTCAGAAACTTTTATAGAGGATTTATAGCATGGGTGTAGATAAATACAAATACGAAACCAGTTGTATTTGTTTTACTTTGTTTTTATTCACAATGGTGCCGATTCCCTTGTTCACAAACTAACCTAAATTTAAGTTCAGTGCATCTTTTTCTTTCTATTTCATTAAGAAAAGGACAGAAGATACATTTTAGTTTAGTCCTGTCAAATTAATCAGCGCTTTACGAGTAGTGACAGGCGCTGATTAATTTGACAGGACTGAACTAAAATTTATCTTCTGTCCTTTTCTTAATGAAATAGAAAGAAAAAGATGCACTGAACTTAAATTTAGTTTAGTTTGTGAACAAGAAAATCGGCACCAATATATTATAATTGGTCTAGTGGTCGCTACTGCTGAGTTCGATTCCCAGGTCCGGCAGTGCCATTGGGTTTTTCTATCTGCAATTTCTCAGTAGCAGTCCGGAGTCTGGATTTGTGCCCGGTTGATGGCAATAGGCTCGCCCCCTATTACATGGGACTTAAACATAACTGGCGAAATGTGGGTGAACTATAAGTACATCTCTGCCTAACCCTTCGGAGAAACAAGGCGTGATGTTATGTTATATTATAATTCATTATTCTACAACATATTATTTTATTGTAATGTAATTACTTATTACAATAAGAATTAACATTATATTGATTTATGGCCAGTTTAAGTAAACCTTAATGCTCAAGTTCTAGATGTGTGGAAAACGAAAAGGGAGGCTATGCCCTACAATGGGACAGTATAAGAGTTATGAATAACAAATAAACATTAGTGCGATAGAGAGATTTTACTATGAGGAGTGAAATAATAGTGATAAGTTTACACTACAGCTGTAGTGCCTAAATCTCCTCAACGATGCATAATGGTGGACATTATCTATCGATCGATCGGACATCGCAGTCGATTTAGTGAAGTAAACTTACGTTGGGGCGAAATGTCATGATTTTTTAACGCTTCCGCTGCTATTTATGTTTGAAAATACTAAAAATCATATTTTGACTTAAAATGTTTCGAGCATTACATTAATGTTTAAAACGATAAACAACCTAGCTACCTCATCATCATCATCAATTCAGCTGAAAGAGGCCTCCCCCCAAGCATGGCCATTTCGCCCGTTCCGCTGTGCTTCGCACCCAGCGGATTCCTGCGGTCTTCACCAAGTCGTCGGTCCACCTTGTGGGAGGCCTTCTTACGCTACGTCATCCGATACGCGGTTGCTACTCCACAACCTTTCGGCCGCATCGGCCATCTGTTCTGCGAGCAATGTGCCCGCCCTGACCACTGCCACTTAAGATTGGCAATTCTTCGGGTTAAGTCGGTTACCTTGGTTACCTTTGTTATCCTGCGGATCTTTTCATTTCTCATTCTATCACGTGGGGAAACTCCAAGCATAGCTCTCTCCATTGCCCTTTGGGTGATTTTCAGCCTTCTAATAAGGCCCATTGTGGGCGACCACGTTTCAGTTCCACAGGTCATCACTGGCAACACGAACTGGTCACGACTGCGGTATGTGAGACGAGAAGATATTGCGTAGCTTACCAAACGCTGCCTGCACAGTCGAGTCAGATTCGACGACCTTTTTCTCGAAGTTGGACCTACTGAACTGGAGAATTTGTCCTAGGTAAACGTAATCGTCTTTAGTCTCTGATCTTCATAAGAGTGGGTGTTACATGGACATTTGTTTTGCCGAACAAGCGTTCGGGGAAGGAAGTCGTAAAACCACCGCGCGAGACGGTTCGTGGTGATTGAAAACAGCTCGTAGACATGGCTCAGACAGAAGTGAGATAGGCATATAATACTTAAGCAGAGCTTTGTCGCCCTTTTTAAAGAAGATTATCACCATACCTCTGTTCCACGCCTGTGACGTTACCTTCGAGTATGACGGAAACAAACAGTTCCTGGAGGACTTTAAGAAAGGGTTTTCAACCGGCCTAGCTACCTGCTATTGTACAATAAAACAATTATCTACTCTCATACCGTCAAATTCAAATTATAAACTTCAAAACGAGTTTATATTGACATACTTTATAAATTACAATGTCGAAATTTAAAAATAGATTCATATTATAACACTTTTCTCAATCAAAATAATATTATAAAACAATTATTTTACAAATACGCTAAGGGCAAATCCAAGAAGTTAATATCACCAAGGAGTTTCCAACAATTCTTTTTTCTAATGGAACGCTATGTCTATCGGGGGCGCGCTATTTTTATAGCATTACAAAAAAGTTTCAATTCCAATTTTATTTGTCTGTGGCAGCGCCCGCTTTACTGCATGCGCGGTGATGTGCTGGCCGGGAATAATTATTAATTTATTATAAGCAATAACCCATTAATTACTCTTTTAACTTTGATATTTTATTTATTAGGCTCAATCCCAACGTATAAGATTAGATAATAGTTATTTATGCAACTGTTGTATAATACCTAATTATGCACAGTTTCATACAAGACTATCTACACACATGATATGAATTCTCTTTAAAAGGTTCTGAAACCATAGGGCGTTGTACAGTGTTGTAAAAACTATGTAAATTCATGGAAAGTTTCTGGTAATAATTGGTTAGAAATGTCCTTTGTTGCATTATAAATAGCTGGTGGTGTGTTGTCAAAGCTTCACTCATTTTTGTAAACAAAAAGTAATAAATTTTTGCAATCTTAATATCGAATAAAAATGGCGGAATACGACGTGAATTCGAATAACCTATAAGTTTTTTTTAATTACGGCGCTGTGGTAGTGAAACGCGCGTGCATGACAACGTTCTTTTTTGAAAAGGAGTTGCATAATAAAATTTAGTACAACACAATATATTACTTTCCTCTATGATTATGACACTGGTTTGGATGACATTATGGTTACTATGACACTGGTTGTTTTAATGTTGGCAATAAGCTAACTGTTCCAGGAACTTTTATAGAGGATTTATAGCATGGGTTGATGGGTGTAGATAAAGTATTGTATGAAATTGCACACACTCGTGTGATACTATTAAAAATCTCGCCTACGGCTCGGTTTTTAAACACATACTCGTGTTTTAATACCCCGTATTATGCAACAGTTTCATAAACTACTATTCCTTCTATCTTTTTGTAGTTATTTTTTAATACCTATTAAATTATACCTTAGTATACCTAACGCTCATGTCCATTTCTACCATGGGCAATAAATGCTTGCATCTTTTAACGAATGTCCAAAATATTGTTGACAAAAATATGATTTTGGTACTTTCAAACTCAAATAGCAGTCAGGGGGTTAATTGTAGACTTTCGTTGTAGTATTAAAAAATTCTAAAGATGTTATTTCCCATGAGAAAACTGCTTCTTTTTTCTGGCTTGCATTTTAATTTTTGGGTACAAAATGAATGTCCTTTCAAATGCATTCGATTAACATTTATGATTGGTTGGACCATGAGAATACTAAAGGCGAATCAGTAATGAAACTGATAAATTCCCTGCATGCAGTAATAAATAATAGTTTTGTTCTCGGATGTGGACTGGGAAGCTGTTCAAATGTGTGATAAGTAAATCTGCTTTCTAAACAGCTGACTGCTTTTACTGGTCGATCCAATAATGACCACCAGCCAAATGAGTGTACTTAATTACACAAGTGCGCTCTGACTTAGTTTTGAAATTGAGCAAGACGCAAGCGTCCATGTCAAAATGTTATTTATCAGACCATGCTGCCTACAAAAGATATGGTATAGAAAAACGTTCGAGGTAGTTGCAGGTCATATAACATGGAAGCGAGATGACACGAAAATCAGTAAAGCTCTTTGTAATACCGTATTAATCTAAATTCCTACTCGCACGTTTTATGACCACCACTGCGGTCAGAGAGTCGGTTATAGAGTATCAAAAATATATTTACTTCTTAGAAATAGCAAGGGGTATGTCGACTTCGCCGCGACACAGCGATTCGTAGACTTTTCTCTCCTTAGCATAGCCAGTCAATTTAACCGGTTTTTCCTCTTGCTGCTCCGCACCAGTCTCCTGTAGACCAATCAATAAAATTTTATGGCCGAATTAGATTAGAGACTTCATTTAAATTTTAAATGTTATTTTATAGAAATGTGCTTAAATAACGTAATAATACGACATGTTTTTTCTTGTTTCTTTGAGGTATTTTTATGTATAAGGAAAAATGGTTTAACGTTATCGGTTACCATACTCGATAAATTCTGTAGCTCAGACTCAATTCTACAGTTGTTGTTAACCATTAAATAATATCAAAAACGCCTTGTCGATATTCAAGTGATTCTGTATCCCATATTGAATAATTTATGTAATTCCGAACAAGTTGTTGACCTTAACATCGAATATTCTGTTATTTTGACGTATTTACATAAATAAAAGGAAATCGATATTATTGACCTGTATAACTAGAAACTATTAAATATGAGTAAAAAAATAAGTTGTTTTCTATTAATCTATTTTGAATAGTAATATGTGACAGAGTAGATGTTTGACTAAGAAATAGTAACGTTACACACAGCAGGAACACTGTGAGGGAACTATTTCCGGTTCGAGACCCCACTTTGATACATGAAATGATTCATAGACTCGACATTTATAGATGAACACAAGGTGACCTTGTCGCTATCACAAACCACATGCATACATACTCACTGCATTGTGATAGAACCTATTATTAACTACTTAAAACTGGTAGCTAATAAATTGAATCAAGTGACTAAAAACAACATCTGTGTCCATTCGAGATTCATTGCCATGGCCGACATTTAATAGAAAAATAAATTTAAACATTTTACTGGCGGTATGCGCGTCATTAAAACCTAAAGTGGTGCCAAATAATGTTTTTGAGAAAAACCTCTGTGGAAGACGAGCGGACACAAAAATGATCTTGTAAAGGTTTGAAAAATTACCGTTTTAGATACGGAACCCTAAAAGAGATTTATAAGGGCTGGTACATACCCCGCGACGTTCCTGCCTCAGTCTCTGCTCTTCTTCAGCGATGCTCTTCTGATAGTGCGGCACGTTGCCTTTAGCGCGCGAGTGCTTGGGGTCTACGGCTAACAGCTTGTGTGTCCATTCCAGAGCGCTTCTTGTGTCGCCTGGAAATAACAATAAAAAAAAAACAAAAAAAAGTGTTTATTGTCTTAAATCTAATAAGTTAAAATACAATTAAGTTGCCGGGACTTCCCAGAAAGTAATCCGAAGATACTTGTGATGGGATAAACCTAAATAAATTAACTAACAATAATAAATTATAAAAAAATAAATTAACAATAATGATATCAAGCCTATATTCGCCAAAAGGTTAGGCAGAGGTGTACCTACAGTAGACCCACATTTCACCAGTTCCGTTAATAATAAATTATTATTGTATCACCCTGTATAGTCAGGTTCGGTCTTCTTAATAGCAGTGACGATCAATTAAATTAATAATCATAGTTTTTCTCATGGTTGAATGACCGAAGTAAAGTATTATTGGTCGAAAGGACTGTCATACTGTTTATGGGGGTTAGGACGTCTAACCCCTTGGTGTTATTCTTTAGTCGCATTTTGTGACACAGCCAGGCAGTGATAAAGAAGTAAAATCGAGATTACACGAATTATCCCCAACATAGACTAGGGCAGAGTCTAAAATCTTGTTGACACGAACACAATTTTATTGAATACTAGCTGCGCCCCTAGCTTCACCCGCATAAGTCTCGAGGCCGTGAGAATATCGAGATAAAAAGTACCCTATGTTCTAATCCAGGTAAGGGTCTACCCATGTCCCAAATTTCATCCAAATCCGTTCAGCCGTTTTAGCGTGAAAGCGTAACAAACAAACTCACTTTCGCATTTATAATATTAGTCAGGATGTCTTAGGCACAGGCGCACTTACCAAGTAAATAATAAGAAAAGCTGATGTACTCCAGTATATCAGCCTCAGTGAAGTAATAGGGAATATTTTCCTCTTTCAACTTGCGTAATGCCTCCACCATCCATGCGCGCGCGTTTGTTAGATCTTTCTCGTTGTAAAGTGCGCGCCCGAGCTCGTAACAGTCGCCTGCACTCATGGGAGTACTGAAATGAACATGTAACATTAAAGCCCTAGGTCACTGGTTAACAAATGTTGTTACAGCAACATCACTTTGTGTTGCAAGCAACATTTTCAAACTCAAACTTTATGAAATATTGCAAACAACATGTTTCCCGCAACACCAAAACTTGCTGCTGAAACCTAATAAAATTTGGACTAATCAACGATACGTTTATTTGATATATGGATCTTAGAGAAAGCATTGAAATTACTAGGAATAGATCTTACTTCTTACTTATAATGTTCCTAATGCTGGGACACAGGCCTCCTCCGTGAGAGGGAGTGGGCCGTAATCCACCACGCGGGACCAGTGCGGGTTGTTTTTTTTTTTTTCTGGGTAATGATGACTTATACATATAGGCAAATTTTTGATACCTTTGGTTACATTATTGTAATTTTCGTAGGGATCCCTATTTTTTTTTTAATCAAATTTTTGAAAACGAAATATTTTTTTTAAATTAGTTGAGTAGTTTTTGAGTAGTTCTTTTACAAACAAACAAACTAACAAACAAAATAAAAATCAAATAGTTTATTTTTATAATATTAGTAGAGATGACATAGTGTCAGATTTATTACAACTACGTCATATTTAGTTCCTATTGTAATTGGTATTACTCGTACATCATCATCATCATCATCATTCCAGCCGAAAGACGTCCACTGCTGGACATAGGCCTCCCCCAATATTGGGGGGGTTTGCCATAATCGCCACGCTTGGCAGGCGGGTTGGCGATCGCAGTATGGTGTTAAAATGCATAGAGAACGCTGCTGCCCATTCTCGTACAATAGGTAATAAATGTCTACACTCGACAAATCGAAAAACTATTAGTTGGCAACCATAACTAAAGACACGATAAACTATTACTTAACATGATGTAAGTTATTATGCAAACACAAATTATACTTAGTATCATAAAGACAGTAATTGAATCGGTATACGAGTTAGTGCTAAATCGCTAATATCATGCTTCACGCTAATAGTCATAATTGTAGAATTAGTTACAATAAGCGCATCGCATCATACAGATAGTGAAACTAAAAACAATGTAGTTAGTTAGGTACCTATTTAGCAAATGACACGACGATTTTTGAAAGATAAATGCTAATTAACCCCTGAAAGATTGCATTGTATTTTTGAATTGACGTCTTCGTATAGGAAAAAAGATATAACTGACTGATAACTATATCGGCAAGGAAATATAGTTTACTTCTTACTTACGAGTCTCTTATCTTTACTGACCTGTTAATGTGCAAAAACTATCTTATTTTAGTTTGAAAACAATAACCAAATTATCTTAAATTCACATGAAGTTTTTATGGCATTATATTGGCTAATATGCACTTTTTCGCTCTTCTCCGCTTCAATAGATAGGCAGCTTTATATTATTTGTGAATTAATAAGTTGCGAAAAATTACCTATACGCGATACCGTTGAGCAGTCCTTCTGACAGGTCCTTCACATCCAGATGGTAGGTCTCTTGGAGTCTGGTGAGCGCCTGTGCGGCCCCCGTCAAGTCTTCCAGAGCGGGATACTTCACGTCATCGTGGTTCATTGTTATGTTCTTTATGTATTCTGTAATCAACATTAAAAGCTTTGTTGGTACAATGAAAGACGAGTTTGGAAATATGGTCTTAGTCATAATTATCATTTTAAACCCGTATTTCCCACAGTTAATAGCAAATCAATTCTCCTTCCACTCCTCTTTATGTTACCGAAGGAGTCATATAACATAACATAATCACCCTTTAAAAATCCCACTGCTGGGAATCAGGCCTCCTCTCTGTGAGAGGGAGTGGGCCATAATCCACCACGCGGGTTGGTGGATGTCAAATGTCTTCGAATTTTTGGTTCTAGGACATGCTGAGTTCCGTCACGATGTTTACCTTCACCGTTTTAACCTCGTAAGGCCCAACGACCTAATTTAATGACAAAAAAATTTTGACACTCCGGCCCGAGAGACTATTTAAAATCATTTAAATTATATATCTAATCATAAAAATATATATCGACCTAAATTTGGGTTGGGCCTTACGAGGATATGAGCAGTGGTGATGAAATTAAATACACAAAGTAAAGTGCCTGCGTGGGTTCGCACTCACGACCCACAACTTGTAAGTCTGGGCCGATACCACTGGGCCACCACTGCTTCACTGAAGGAGTCATATATGCAGTATTAATTGGCTCAGTTAAACATATCCAAATATTGCAATTATTCATTAGAAAACGTCCTATTTATTACTGACAGTTTCTGTTACCTTCATTACTTTTGGTGGGAAACAATATACCACCTCATTAAGGTTTCATAGTTCCCAGATCATGAGGAAAACATTATTCACGAATGATTGTATTGTGGCACTTGTTATTTCTTTGGGAGTATAATAATTCAACCGTAATCAACTTGAATAATGGTGAATACTTCCCTCGATTCTCGTGATCGCGGGAATGCTATTGTTTCATTTAATAAAAACATAACCACGGCTTAAATTGCCTGTTATCTTTTTGTTATGGCCTGGTGGCGTTGATTAAAACCATTACGTGAATTATGCTTTTCCCTGAGTCTTTGTTACTAGTTCTACCTTTATACCTCCCAGGGAAATAAAAACATGAAAACTTATGAATTCTGATGCAACAGAGAGATTCAACAGAGCTAACGTGAACAGGCCTCCCAAATAAATAAAATTCGCGTAGTGCTAATGAAGATTTATCCCAATAAAACTTCTCGTACATCATCTAATTGAACCAGATCAAATCAATGAAACCGCAGCAAAATTTTATTGTCACGATCTGTGCTAGTGTATCATTTAAATTTTCGTTTCGTTTCACACTCGATATCCGCATGGTGATACAAAATCTGGGTAAAGAAGGCCCATAGTTTTTGTTTGAGTTCATAGTCTCTTCATAGATATGCATGGTTTATCAGTGTACTAACTTTCATTTTGCAACAATAAACCATAATCTTATTTTATGAATAGCATAAATAAAAAGTTACCTGTGCCTATCTTAATACTATTTTCAATATGATCAAGATCTGTCGTCAGTCTTTTTATAAGGGTGAAAGCGTTGATTGGATTACCCAAGTAATTGGGAATATCTTCCATTGCCCTTTCGTGTTCCTTTTTGTAGAGGGTCAAATGCCTGTGAATAAAAATAAAATTGTTATATGTACAGTCCAGGTGCATTCACCCTGAATCCAAATTACTTTATAAAGTGCTTCTTGTTTCTGTCTTCTTCCTACTTATTTCAATTCTTACCTCTTTAGGTTCGAAAGTCTGTTGTCTTCCTTGTTAATATAAAAGTCTAAATCATCTATTATTCTTTTGTGTGTCTCCAGCAAATGTTCTACTTCTGCTATCGCGGTGAATAATTCCGCGTGCGTACGCACACACAGATCGAATAACAGTGCGAAACATATTACGTGCAGCAAGTTCAAATTAGGAACCATATTCATGGCTTTACAAACCTAGAAACAAAAACAGCCATTAAAATAAATTCCAGAGAAGTGTCACATCTACTCTTTTTAATATTCCGCAGGACGGTAGTCTGTGCTTTTGATTACATGAGTAAAATTTGATGAACTAGCACCTTTTAAACCATTTCTAAGAAACAAATACAAGGTGACTCATATACATACACTAGTTCAATTTTTTTCCAATTGTTTCCTAAACACTTATGTATGTCCAGCGACTGTTTCTAAATGAGTTTCGGAAAAAGGCTTTGAAAAAATTTTGAACATCCTGTATACATAGAGGAAATGAGATTGAGAACCGCCTCGATTTTAATGACGTACGTCGTATGTCGTTTAAAAGTTAAATAATTAAAATAAAGAAACAAAAGTGACGTAATTATCAACACAAAATAATAAATTTAATGTAAAATAATGTTCATTAATATAAATATTTGATTGGTTGACATACTAGGATTTATTTAATCATAAAGTTATTTTAAATTATTTATTAATAGATTCTAAATTTTACAGTTAATTCACAAATCATCATCTGCCTAGCCTTTTCCCAACTATGTTGGGGCCGGCTTCCAGTCTAACCGGATACAGCTGAATACCAGTATTTTACATGGAGCGACTGCCTATCTCACCTCCACAACCCATTTACTGGGCAACACGATACCCCTTGGTAAGACTGGTTGTCAGGCTTTCGGGCTTCTGACGACCCGTAACGACTGTCAAAGATCTACAAATAACAGCCGGTACCAACGGCTTAACGTGCTTTCCGACGCACGGAGGGGTCTTGGTATGTAAAGATGGTCACCCATCCACGGACCAACCGCGGCAACCGCAGCTTAACCTGATCGATGCACCGTGCGGCTGTTATTACTTAGCCACAAGCCACTCACAGTTAATTCAAAAATATAATAGATAATTCATAAATAAAATGATTAGAAATTCTTCACTAGTTAAAGAAATTGCTTCTCATAATTATAAAAAACCCGTTACATTTTTGTAATAAATTATGTTCAAAGGTGCTAAACTAAACGTGGCTGTGATATGTGATTAAAATATAATATAATATAATCAACAAATGAATAGGCAAGTAAAAACATCGTAAATCTGGGACGCTTTCATGAAGTTTAGGCACGCTTATGGCTATTTGATAGATCTTTGTTTTAAAGGATTTTTTTTTATTCTATGATGTCCGATGATGGAAAGCCCAGCAGTGGGACAACAAAGATTGATAAAAAAATGATGTCATTGTAGAGATGTATTTGTGCCGTCAGGAAAACCCAAAAGTATTTCGTGAACTTTCGGCTTAACACGTACACACAATACCCACAAGTTGGCCTTAGTCAATATTTTAGTTGACGTCGGATTGGAATAAACAAAGGTATGCCAAAATCTTAAAGATTTTTTCATTTTTATTTTATTCTTACGCAAATAATATCGTCTCAAATCTGAAAAACCGACGCCTGAGGGCGACACCGGGATCATAGACGATATTATAGAGCCAAGTTATGGCTCTATAATATTTTCGAGTACAATGACCGGCTCACAACGGTTTATTAAGTTGCCACAGCGGATTTTTGCTATAACCATATTATTAATAGCTAAGTTATTTTGAAGAAATGTTTTATCGGATCATCTTCAAGACCCGAAGATGACCATAGATGTGACAAGTTTATAATCTAGCTGAGAACGGTTTGACTACCAATATTTCCAGTCCTATGATTTCAGAAACATAGATTTAAAGCAAGCTTAAACTTTCCAAAGCTTCCAAGTACCTATCGTACATTTAACGTACCACAACAATTACGTACGAGGCAAACATCATGCGCGAATCATTTGGATTGATTTATATTGCTCGCTCGGGCAATGACTGCTCGCGGTATTACCAATTCATTGTGAGCGTAAAGACCTTAAATAAGTCGAATGAACTGAATGTCTGAATGCCTTTTGCCAAAATTGGAAATATTCCAAGCGTTTTTTATTTTTATTATTAGGGTTCAAGCTTCAGGGGTTTATTTACCTGCCGGGGTTGCGGGAAAGGGATACCGTGGGCTCTGGCAACACTCGGGCAGTGGAAGGAACACGGGTGGGTTTTAGTCAGTAAGAGTCTGACACACTCTTCCGCTCCGCCCTGAGCGGGAGAAATTATTTGAAAATTTCCCACCCAAAAAAAAAACAAAAAGGGTTTATTTACAAACGTTGCTATACTTAATGATTCTGCTAAACATTACTAATGATTAGGGTCGTTTTCATTGTTTTTAAGGGCGCTGACAACAATAATGGGGTCAAAATCATTATTGAAAATGGTCCAATGAACCACGCAACCATTCACCAATCAATCTGCCTTTTTCCCAACTATGTTGGTGTCGGCTGCCAGTCTAACCGGATGCAGCTGAATACCAGTATTTTACATAGAGCAACTGTCTATCTGATGTCCACAACCCAGTAACTGGGAATTACGACACCCCTTGTTAAGACTGGTTGTCAGACATTTGGTCGACTGACGAGCCGTAACGACTGTCAAAGATCTACAAATAAGAGCCGGGACCAGCTTAACGTACTTGCCGAGGCACGGAGGAGTCTCAGTACGTAAAGATGGTCACCCATTCCACGGACCAACCCCGGGAAACATAGCTTAACCTGATGGATCGACCCGTGCGGCTGTTATTACTTAGCCACGAGCTCCCTCTGATGAAAAATACACCTATGACTAAAAATTTGCTCATTTTTGATAGGTAATGCCATCTTGAATTTTAATTTTGACTCCATTTTCGTTATCAGCAACCATGAAAACCATGAAAACGACACATTAGCGACTGTTTATCCAAACATTTTGCCGTTTAAACGTTTCTTAACTATGAGCGACGTTTATAAATAAAGGGGTTATTTTTTATGAGTTAGTACCTACATTGTGAGAAAAAATCATTTGTTGCCACTTTTTTGCGGACTGTATCCTGGAGTCGTGACTCGCGTGTCAGAGACAAGGCAGAAGAGATTTTATCATTAAAATAAGTTGTTCCTGTTACAAGCAGGATCTTGATAAAATCTTAGGACGTGTATATTATTGCTCATATACATATTTTTTTTTTGCATCAAATCCAAGATGGAATTTGCTGTGGTGGACGTGATCGTAGGCGCGTACGGATGCCGGCCAACAACTGACCCCTTTATTATCTGTATAATAACGATAACGAAATGGTTCACTATATGCTACCGAATATTGTTCTACTGCTCTGAATATTTTTCTCGAAGACTCTTACGGTGCGAAGGCACTTCACTCAATTGACAAGAACTATGCAACGAGTTTAAAAGAAAGTAGACCCAAACGTCTTGTATGTTTGTTCCTCGTTCGTCTGAACTGTGCAATGTTCATAGTTATTTAGGACATCAATAATTGGGGACTACACACGTGTTAAGATTGTTCAGTTACAATCTGTCAAAAACACACAGTCATTGAAGTACTTTAATTGGTACCGTAATAATGTTTTCTGCCGTTCAATTAAATAAAAATTCGATATAATATCGTAATCGCTGAGGAAATAGGTACGACAAGGAAAAAATCTGCATTGTAGCCATTGTAGGTAAGTACTTAAAGTGTTTATAATGGGTTCTAAAAAAAAAAAAAATTTTTTTATTAGTGCAGCTTAGAAATATCATACCAAAGATAAAGGTATCTATATTATTATTTTCTTAACGAAACATAACGGCATTCACGACACTGTTGGCAGTGTTAGTTTACCAGGAGATTCTCATTTAAAACAGTTACGTCAAAAAGTATGCCTGTCTGCCCAAAAGATTAATTCAAAATCAGGCAGCAATTTGCTTTTATGAATTGGTATTTAACATTTTTAGTTACGGGACCGGTGTATTTATTTATTTAAATGTACTTACCAACAACACTAACAGTAAATGGGCCAAATATTTATGATAAAAACACACCAAGGTGACACCAAAATTTATCTAGTCTACTCACTATTGCACCATAAAGAGATCAAAATGCGAATTTCTGGGCCTCGACAAATGCTGCTCGCATCCAAGCGTGCGCCAACGCAACCGTTCGCGGGTCAACGAACAAAATACTGCCATTGAGCAGCTAGCGAGGCGGTGACCTTATCTAACTACTACTGTGACGAGATGACGTCCTTTATTAATACGTGCTATATACATTAGGGGAGTGCTTGATGATTTTACATTGATTTGCGACCGCCTAGCGTGAAGTTTATTATTTCAGCCAAATTAATGTTCAAAATAATCGTGACAAGATCTTTTGAGCTTATCAGTTACGAAATTCATCAGACAGGATATTTTGTAATTCTGTTACAATGTTAAAATTTACGATTTACCAACTTTACTTAAATTAGATCATGACATTTATATTTTTAGATAGGTCAGCAACAGAAGTATATATTAATAGTGCGCTTACTTTTACATGTGTGAAAAAAATGTAAAATTAGCAGTATGTACACACGGCTATATCAAGCTATAAATTTCCAGTATAAGCTGATCTCGCATTGTATAGGATTTCCGTAGAATGAGAGGTCAGCTTATACTGGAAATTTATAGCTTGATATGTAGCCGTGTGTACCTACTGCTAATTTTCATACCGAAAAGAGTTGCGGGCATCCACTCTGGAGTCATTTTATGATTATTTTGAGGATGTCACAAGCTTTTATCTACGTAGGTATTAGGGGAAACGGTCGGAGTGCTCTTGGCGCACGAAAGCATGCTAAATAAAGTCTGGCCTAACGTTTGTGTGATTTTTGGAACCAAGTTCTTTAACGCGGCTTGCGGTAGGAATTAACTGCCAGAAATCGTCACGCGAAAGCACAAAAAGCGTTAATACTTGCGACTTTCTTCTTCTAATTAACACTTTCTTTTTGACTTTTCTCTGCTGACCACTACTGACTCTTTGTCGAGAGAGAGAGACAGTGTCAAAATGAAAATCTGATATGGCATCTGTGAAAATTTTCACATTTTTCGTCATGGGTGTCGTGTTCATGGTTTTCGAGGATGTTAAAGCCGATAGTGCAGTAGCAGAGCAGTGGTGGCCCAGGGGCAACGGCCGCGACTTACGAGTTGTAGGTCGTAGGTTCGAACCCTGACAGGCGCTTTACTTTGTGTAAATTATTTCATCACCACTGCTCTCAAAACGGTGAAGGAAAACATCGTGAGGAAACCGGCATGTTCTAGAACCAAAAAAAAATCGAAGACATGTGACATCTACCAACCCGCACTGGGCCCGCGTGGTGGATTACGGCCCACTCCCTCTCACAGAGAGGAGGCCTGTGTTCCAGCAGTGGGAACATTATAGGCTGGTTATGTAAAGCCGATAGTGACGTTAAAATATAATCCAGGATGCGATTTCTTTTTTGGGTATCGTTTTCATAGTTTTCCAGGGTGCTAAAGTCGATATTGGAGGGTGCTATAGTCGATAGTGGAGGGTGCTAAGGTCAAAATGTATATCCAAGATGGCGGCTGCGAATATTTTGTTTTTGTTTTAAATCATACATGAGAAAGAACTTTGTTCCTGACCGGGGTCTCCGACTGCACAAGTTTTTTTATAAGGCGCTATTTTTCCTTGCTAGTGTATTTACATTCACTAATGTAATTACACTAGCAAGGAAAGATAGCGCCGTATAAAATTGAATTTCGTCATTTTTTACAAAAGAAGTGGGCCGAAATAAGTACCTACATATTGGTTTTGTTGCGGTGACTGTTATGTATGCCCCACGTGTGAAATAGTGCAACAGTCGATCATGGTAACTGTGGTAATTGTATTTATTAATATTATTTTCAATTGGTTAATTGAAGATAATATTTTACACCGCAACAAAACTAATATTTAATTTACTTATTTCGGTCCACTTCTTATTGTAAAAAGATATTAAATTCAAGTACATAAGTACTTATTCAATGTCAACAAGATAGGTACAAGACGCAAACGTTTTCGTCAAACAAATTTGTGATCACAATCTTACTAAGGTCCTTACTAAGATTTATTTATTTTATTCTGCTTTAGGTGGGATGGGTAAATTTTTTTTAGGGTTCCGTACCTCAAAACGTAAAAACGGAACTGTTATAGGATCACTCATGTGTGTCCGTCTGTCCATCTGTCACAGCCGATTTGCTCCGAATCTACTGGACCGATTAAGTTGTGGTACACATGAATTTCTGTGGGCCATTTTTGGGGGCAAATTAGAAAAAAAAAGTTTTGCTAACTGTACCGTGTGACATATCAAATGAAAAGGCTTGTTAAGGCTCGTGCAGACTGGCGCGATATCGCGGGCGAACAGGCAGCGCGACGATCTCCATGAAGTTTTCACAGATATTGTGCTGAGAATTTCAAATATATTTTTTTTATAATTTAAATATAATCAGTTTTACCCTCACCACGCGTGTTCAACTCGCACTTGTCCGGTTTTTTTTTTGTTGTAAAATATGTCGAAATTCAAGAACCTACGTAATTACTCATTCAATGGCAACACGATACAAGACTCAAACGTTTTCGTCAAATAAATTAGTGACTTACTGGTCCATGCTGAGGTTTCTTTATTTTACTCAGATTTAGGCATCCCAAAGTTCAGATTTTAAGGTCTGTCTGTCTTGATGTGATTCTTTGGGCTTTCGCAAATCTCACGTACGGATATCATGACCTAGGGATAAGATAGCTTCCTTCTAACCTATTCTATGGGCGCGCATAAGCAAGATAAAAAATGGGCGGGCAAAATGTTCGTCGAAAGTACTAAAAAAACAGCGATAACGCTGCGCAAAGGCGACGCTAATATTGCGTCAATGCGATATTGTTTTGACACAATCACATTTATGTGTTTTTATTATTAAGATAATTTTACAAAATATAAAAAATGCTGTATATTTAACAGTGCTTTTGTTACAGACATTACGTTTTTTGCCTTTTGTTTAAAAAATAAGGTAGCTTCTTAGGAACAGCTAAATACTTTTTATTAAATAACTACTGTGGTTACTTCTACTGGATTCTGTTATTAATTTGTGTAATACAAAACGGTGTATTAAAACAATGTCTGTGTATTAAAACAACCTATAAAGATTGGTAAATAAAAAAAACCCTGTAGGTTCGAAACCATTTTTAATATGGTAAGATATTTTTGAAATACGAAACCTACAGCCGAATTTAACGAGTATCCAGATGTTCCAAACGTTTTTTATATAAGTACCTACCATTGAACAGTTTCTTGACAAACAGAGAATGGAAGAGAAAAAAACATTTTATTTATGTCAAACTCAGCCAAAAAAGGGAACATAGGAAGTCTGATAGATTTAGTGATAAATTATGATTTTTATAACAAAATAATCTGGACAACATGCACATTTTGACAAAAGCAAAATATTTATTTTTATAGATTTCCTAATTGATTTCATAAAACAGTCATTCAATTTGTTTTTCTTATATAATTCAATATTGTCCCACTGCTGTATAAAAGGTGAAGTGGTACAGAAGGCTTTTTTTCAAGTACCTAATATGGAAGGTGCATTTTGATTTACAAAATTTTAGTAACTTCGTATTCAAATAGATGATGACCATAACTCAGAAAAATAGATGATAATTATGGATAATAAACAGGTAGTGGTCAAGAAAAAGTCTTTAAAACCTTTGAATAGACGCACAACAATTTGTAAAGTATATTAATTACTTACCTCAAGAACTAATTCGATGAAATATGATCAATGTAAAGTTGATCAGATTTCGAGTCAAATTATATTTTAGAATATAATAGACGAGTAAAAATACGTGTTTTTTATGAGAAAGAATAAAAGCTCGTGCTCTACAAACAAAATATTGTTCAATAAATTATTGACTTACAGGCTACAGCGAATCCACTACCAGCAGTTTGATTGAGTATGTCTGTATGCTATTTAAATGGCGAAAGAAGAGTTGACCAAGACACTGCTAATGATCAAATTAACCAATTGAAAGTTTAGATCATTCTATTCTCAACATCAAACAATAACACAAAATAATCGCCCAACTCAGCATACTGACTGACATGGACATATAGTACTACAGATTAAGTAGTACTGCCACAGACTATGAGTTCTGCTGACATGACTGATGACATTACTAGACGCTGACCACAGATTACGTAGGCTAGTGATTTCAGGTGAAACTGACATAACGTAATCAGTGCTGACAGTTGCCTCCCGAATATTAGCTTCTGTCCCATCGAGCTAGGAAAAACATGGAGGCACCGCGTTATTCTCTAAATGGGTTTAAGAATTTGTTTAACTTAATGTAAGTGCATTAGCTTTTCATGGGAGTGGTGCCAGGCGGCAGGGGGCACCACCCCTAGCCTTCCCCCCCACTCCCACCCCTTCTCCTGCCAAGCGATACTAGATTTTTATCTTCTAATAAAATAATCGTATTTGATAAAAGAGACAACAATATTTAAGTTGTTGCTCATTATAGTAACATTTTGTCGTGACGTAGTGACAGTTGTAGGTAAGTGGCATATCAGCCATCTTAAGCGACGATTGACGCCCCTCGCTGCGTGAGGAATGACGTAATCCAGCGGGACCTCGGGATCGAGAGCCTGGATGAGTTTGTGCGGCGCTTCGCGAAGGGTATGTACGTGCGGGCCGATGCGTCTGCTTGGCCATGGGGCCGAGCAGATGCATAGGTCAGTGCGTATGGCCTGGCATACGAGCCCCCTTGACGCGAGACTATTGCCGCGCGACCTGGTGGCGGACAAGTGACCCCATGCACCGGACTGGACGCCTCGAGTAAGCCGCACCCAAATTACACGCAGCTTACTCGAATCAACTGAATTCTACAGATTACATACATCTATTACGTCGCGTGTGCTAAGGCTACAGGCACGTCACATCATTAACACAGACATCCATTACTTGACAGGCATTTAACTCACAATGCGAGGGCACGGCGCGGGCTGCGACGCGCGTACACACTGAACGGTGTTACACAAAACATTACCGTTAACACACTACTGTTAATACCGTTCACACACGCACGAAAGTTCCTTAGTCCAGACTATAATCGGCTCGATCTGAAAGTGGGGCGGGCGGGAACTAAACTCCTATTCTGTAGGAGCGTCGAGTCGCCTCCACTCTCGCTGGTCGTCTTCGTTGGGCCTTCCCTGGGTAACCGGGGGTTTCACCTGGCGGGTACTGACCACCGTGGAACCGTGAAGAAAGCGGCGCTAATAAAATATGATATACTAGCGTCGTGGCGCGCCCACAGAAACACTCATCACACAAATGCGTTAATAAAACGCGCCTGTCAAGTTACTCGCCACTATTGGAGCCAAAAATGAGAGGCTCGTATTTACGGGTCACCGTACACCCGCCGCGGCCAGGGAGCGATGCTCCGGTTCCGCATGCCGTGCCCCTTACGGGGGCGCAGTGACATCTAAAAGAATCAAGCGACGAGTTTCGTGGTAACATTGCTGTCAAATGGCTGTGTAGTGTGTGGCAGGCATCGGCCCTAGTGGACCCCTACATTTGTGCTGACGACATCTCTTTGAGACGCGCGTGGAATACAACGCGCCGTCGACCCGGGCCTGGTCCTTACCGGACGGTGAGCTACCCATTGCTCACCGTCCGCAAGCTCGCGCCTATAACGGTGGCTGGAAATCCGCCCGGGATTTCCGACGCCCAGGGCGTCTCCTGCGGCGGCTAGGGGCGAGAGGGCGCGAAATTTGCCTTTCCGTCAACCGTCTCGCCTCCTCCTGCGCGAGCATTACTGCTTTGCAGAAGGAGGGGACGGCTGCCCATGGCCTCTCGCTCCGTACCATGGCCTGAACCAGGGCCGGACGCGAGAGATCTCTGCCGCCGATCGCTTCCACGAGGACACGGCGGTGCTCTGCCCAAGCCGGGCAGACCTCCACCGTATGCTCCACCGTGTCCTCCGGGCGATCCACACAGGGGTGGCACCCGGGCGTTTCCTCCCGCCTTATCCGACACAGGAACCTCCCGAAGCTGCCGTGTCCGGTGAGGGCCTGCGTCAGGCGGAAAGTGAGGACGCCGTGGTGCCTCACTAGCCACTCCTCAAAGAGGGGACTTATCGCCGCAATCGTGGCGTGCCCAGCACTGGGTTGCGACAACCATACTCTCCATGTCGCCATGAGATCCCGCCGGAGCTCCGTCCGCTGTGCTGCGATTTCTCGCGGCAGTGGAGTTACGCCCCAGCGTTTCGCCTCCTCGCACTACAACCATACGTGCGCGAGGACTTTTGCCTCCAGATCCCATGACGGCATTCCGGCAAGAAAGAATGGTACCTGTGTTCACTTCACTTTGAAGAAAGCTATTTCAATAGAACACTTGGTGTAATGAGATTACATGACAACTTTGTTCCCACAGTATTTTCGGTAAGCGTGTATTAAAATGATTGATTAATAATAGCCTGGCCCTTTGGCCGGAAATAAATAAATAGATACATATATTATATTAAAAACATCAATAAAAAAAAACATGTGCAACATCATATATTATCATATTATTAGTACCTATTTTTTTCAGGCACCCGCCAGAAAACATCATCAAGAGTAATTTGTTTTGTGTGAAACAAGCAACATTCAAAAATCTGATGTTTCTGGGACATCTACTGTAATGCCTCCATTGCAGTTACCCCATCGAATTGTGGACACAGTGTACATTTCACATTTCCTCGCAAGTGTGTTGAAAAACGTCGTATGAAATGCGTGTGCATTGATCATAACACAATTATATCATAAATTCATAATGTACTATTGTAAGACCACTTTTCTTATCAAACGTTACACATAATCATTATCACACCAATAAACAAAGGTGTAAAAAAATAATTCTTATTTGATTTTTACTTCACAACTCATTAACACATAATATAAACATTTATCTTCTCCCTAGAGATTATCTTGTTTTCACTAGGCTCCGCATACGTAACAGAAGCTGCTGCTCTCTGGCCTTTCAACGGATATATCTCTTCATGCTGTTATACGTAAACGTGTGCAATTATAAAGCGTTTTTTTAATTAT
This sequence comes from Atethmia centrago, assembly GCA_905333075.3. Classification (NCBI taxonomy): domain Eukaryota; kingdom Metazoa; phylum Arthropoda; class Insecta; order Lepidoptera; family Noctuidae; genus Atethmia; species Atethmia centrago. The sequence goes on along the minus strand of HG995377.1, from coordinate 14,523,460 downwards.
GTGCAGAAAAAAACACGACTTAAATTTTATTCTCAGATAACAGAACGTAAGTAAACCTACTCATATTTTTCTGTTACAACGGACTTTATGTAAGTATGTAATTATGATCCAAACGTGATTATCTAGTTAGTCAATCAAGGAACATGTGATACTATAACTAGTATCGATACTAGTTATAGTAGCACATGTTCCTTGATTGACACATCCCTAGCAACGTCAGCCATTTTATGAGACACTAGATGCTACCCGCGGTTTCACCCGCATAAGTTTTTACCCCGTGGGTATATCTGGATAAAAAGTATCCTATGTGTTATTCCTGGTTATAAACTATCTGTGTGCCAAATTTCATCCAAATACGTTCAGTACTTTTTGCGTGAAAGAGTAACAAACATCCATCCATCCATCCTTACAAACTTTCGCATTTATAATATTAGTAGGATACTAGGATTATCGAGTTGTAGCCTACCCTTCTGCGGCGAGGTGTGAGACAGGGAGACGTTATCTCTCCGAAACTATTCACCGCTGCATTGGAAGATGTCTTCAAGGTTCTGGACTGGAAAGGGCCAGGCATCAACATCAATAGCGAGTACATCAATCACCTTCGGTTTGCCGACGATATAGTTGTCATGGCTGAGACTATGGAGGACAATGCTCGATGACCTCAGTAGAGCTTCCGAAAGAGTGGGTCTTAAAATGAACATGTCCGACTCGGCTGGGCAGCGTTCGGGAACCTGCGCAGTATCTTCTCGTCCCGCATACCACAGTGTCTCAAGAAGAGAGTCTTTGACCAGTGCGTGTTGCCAGTGATGACCTATGGCACTGAAACGTGGTCGCTTACAATGGGCCTTATCAAAAAGCTAAAAGTCACTCAAAGGGCAATGGAGAGGGCTATGCTTGGGATTTCCCTACGTGATCGAATCAGAAATGAGGAGATCCATAGGCGAACCAAGGTCACCGACTTAGCCCGAAGAATTGCCAAACTTAAGTGGCAGTGGGCAGGGCACATTGCTCGCAGAACAGATGGCCGATGGGGCCGAAAGGTTCTGGAATGGCGACCGCGTACCGGAAGATGTAGCGTTGGAAGGCCTCCTACAAGGTGGACCGATGACCTTGTGAAGGCCGCAGGAATCCGCTGGATGCGGGAACCGGTCACAAAACCGGAGCACAAAACCGGTCGAAGTGGCGGTGCTTGGGGGAGGCCTACGTCCAGCAGTGGATGTCTTTCGGCTGAAATGATGATGATGATGATGATCGAGTTGTAGGTATGCACCATAAACATATAAATCCTATCTCAATGGTATGCACCTATTTTTGTTAGTATTTTCAGTCCATATATTTCTAAGTCTATGTTCTGTCCTCACTCTATGTGGTGTTTACAGGTGGCTTCACGCATTTTTTGCAAAACTGCATTCAGAGTTATAAAAGTAGTCACTACCCGATGCAGCGATGGTGAAGAAATGATCAATGCAATGTCATGTCATGATGGTAGCTTTATTAATAACCCGTGTAAAAAAATACATTATTAAAATTTAACTATAGACAACTCATTAGACAAGTTTTTGAACATAATAACGTCTCCGTAAATACTGTACCTAATTTAAGTTTCAAAATTTGTCATGCACATTGCATCATTTCCCGATATTCGCGTCAAATACTGAAGACTTATGGGGGTTTTCCGTTAGGATTCTTGGAGATATTATTGACACAATAGCCCCTGTCCTAACAGGCATATTTAATCAATGTTTAGACAGCGGTACGTTTCCTGATTTAATGAAACATAGTACACACGGCTACACATCAAGCTATACATTTCCAGTATAAGCTGATCTCGCATTGTACACGATTTCCGTACAGTGCGAGATCAGCGTAAACTAGAAATGTATAGCTTGACGTGTAGCCGTGTGTACCATAGTACCATAGTAACATAGTACCAAATTTCAAATCGGGTAGTAAGAGTGATCCCTCTAATTATAGACCTGTATCTGTGCTACCAGCATTGAGTAAAATATATGAAAAAATCATGCTAGACCATATGCTGTCACATTTCAATTCTAATGGGATTTTACATAGTCGCATAGTCGATTTTACAGTTTGGCTTCACGAAAGGTAGGTCGACGACTGACGCAGGAGTAAAACTCATCAGTCACATTTTGGAATCCTGGGAGATATCCCAGGATGCCATTGGCATTTTCTGCGACCTCTCAAAAGCGTTTGACTGCGTTGACCACAATACACTGACCTGTAAATTACTATGATCTTGTTCTGTCCTATCTATCAAACAGGCAGCAAAAAGTAAACGTTAACGGGGCGACGTCCTCGGGGTCTCTAGTAAAGATGGGTGTGCCCCAAGGTTCAATTCTTGGCCCTTTTCTATTTCTAGTTTTTATTAATGATCTCCCTTACATGATGGCAAACTTATCCGATATAATTCTATTCGCTGACGATACTTCTCCTATTTTTAAAATAGATAGAAAAGATCCGGATGTCTTACACTTCAACGATAGTCTGGCTGTTCTTTCGAAATGGTTCGCAGCTAATAATCTCTTACTTAATGTGACCAAAACAAAATGTCTTAAGTTCTCACTACCAAATGTACCCCAAGTGGCTCTAAATTTAAAACTTGATCGCAAGAGACTAGATGCTATTACGGAAACTGTATTTCTAGGAATTACTCTAGATTCGAAATTGCAATGGGGAGCCCACATTAGAGCTCTTTCAGGTAAATTTAGTTCAGCTGCATATGCAGTAAGAAAAATTAGACAGTTGACCGATATAGCCACAGCTAGATTAGTATATTTTGCTTATTTCCACAGTATTATGTCTTATGGCGTTCTGCTGTGGGGATCGGCAGCTGAAGTAGATTCAATTTTTATTTTACAAAAGAGGGCAATCCAAGCAGTCTATAGAATGGGTCCTCGTGAGTCCCTTAGAAACAAATTCAAAGAAATTAATGTAGTAACTCTGCCTTCTCTTTATATCTTAGAAAGTATTTTGTATGTTCGCAAAAACTTATGTCTTTTCAAAACAAGAAGTGATTTCCATAACATAAATACACGTAGTAAACATGAAATTGTGATACCCAAATTTAGATTAACAAAAACAAGCAACTCATTTGTTATCAACAGTATCCGCTTTTATAACAAGTTGCCAAAGTCAGCTACAGAACTTAGCGATGGAAAGTTCAAAACCCACATCAAACGTGTCCTTATAAAAAACGCATATTATAAGATTAAAGACTACGTTGAAGACAAGGAAGTTTGGCAATAATTCCTTCTGCACATGTGGCTTCCCTGGTACCTCATAAACGGCATAACTGTGTAAATGTCTATTAACTGCTCCTAAATTACGATGTTTATCGATTTTTTTATACATATTTTTTGACATAATATTTTCATTGTTTGACATTATATACCTACAATTTTGATTTCAGACTTGTTGTAATGGCAAACATGTCATTTGGTTTAAATGGGTTTTTATTATTATTTTATTAATATTTTGCACAGATTTTTGTGTACCTTGTGAATGTGAGAACGTTGTAGGCTTAATTGACTAGATATTTTGTAGACCTTTTTCTATTTTTGTTAAGTACCTGGTACGTCTCGACAGGCCTACACTGTCCTCCCATACCTATAAACACTGTAATTTGAAAACATTGTAAAAGCCAATTATTTTTAAAAGAGTAACCGTGGAGTTTCTTTTCGGCTCTTCTCCATAGGAAACGACCAATTGGAACCGTGCACCTAGCTTCTGACGTTTCATAAGTGCCCATGTAGGTTTATGTGAAATAAAAATATTTTGATTTTCAAATGACCAATTTAAATTTGTGTTGTAATTTTATTACTAAAGGGAAAGAAGCATCAGATTTTCAAGGGATTTTTGTAAGGAGCTAGGGGAAATCCAAAGTTAGAGAGTGGCAGCCCCGTCAGGGTATATATGTTCTGTGGTGGCAGCACTGAAAGCATGCCTGTCAGGCTGTCACTCTGTCAGTCAGTGAACGAATTTCGTGATATTTTTTTATCAAGGATTGAGGTTATGTTGTGGACATAATAGATCGTAAAGAATTCTGTTTTCGCGATTGATTTGAAAACAATAAAGAGGCATTTAAGATGTCGAAAATGAAAATAAAAGTGATTAGCCGGAATCCGGATGATTATTTGCGTGCTACAAAACGGGATATCCACAAACGTGAGTTTATTACTGTCATTTACAATTTATTTGATGTCCGCCCGCCCGCTAGTATACTACCTATTTGTATTGATACCCGCTAGATGCAGGAAGAACAGGTCTAGCCGTTGTGGCTATACTTGGGTCTTTTAGGTGAATTATGATAGTCATCATAATTATATTCTCGTTTACACACGCTCTACGTAACTTGTTTTTGTAATATTACGCAGTTACGCACTCATAATCTAAATATTTAGTGCTTGATTGTTTCAGTACCAAGGAATTATGATCCAAGTTTACATCCTCTCGAAGCACCGCGTGAATATGTGCGCGCAATGAATGCTGTTAAACTTGAAAGGGTGTTTGCTAAGCCTTTTATCAGTAATCTTGATGGACATAAAGACGGCGTTTCCAGTATCGCCAAACATCCTAGCAGATTAGCTGTTCTGGCTAGTGGAGCATTTGATGGTGAAATTCGGTTGTGGGATTTAGCTGTAAGGAAATGTACAAGAAATTTCGTTGCTCATGAAGGCTGGGTGCGAGCTTTGTGTTACACACCCAAAGGCGACACATTCATTAGTGTCGGTGATGATAAAACTATTAAAACATGGAAGTCTGAAGTCCAGTCTCCTGATGACGAGGAACCCATAAACACTTTGCTCAGTATGTCCATAGTCACAGGTGTAACGCATCACAGAAATAAACCAATATTTGCAACATGTGGTGAACACTGTCAGTTATGGGAGAATACAAGAAATGAGCCTGTGAAAGTTTTTAAATGGGGAGTGGACAGTCTTCATCATGTTTCGTTCAATCAGGTGACATTTTAAAGCTAATTATTTTGGAAATATTTAACAAATAATAATTGTATACAATAGTGTAACCATGTAAGCCATCTGAATTTATTTTGTTTATAATATTGTTTTCAGGTAGAACAAAACTTGCTAGCATCATGTGCAAGCGACAGAAGTGTAATTCTGTATGATTGTCGTGAATCAGGCCCTTTAAGGAAGGTTGTAATGGAGCTGAGGTCTAACGCCCTATCTTGGAATCCTATGGAAGCCTTTATATTCACTGTTGCTAATGAGGATTATAAGTACGTACTTCCTAATATTCTTGTTTACTGGCAATATATTTTTAAGTCTACAATAAAATAATATCTTTGGCATTGTGTTGTAGAGCATGTATACTTTACTTATAACCTTTACCTTTAATTTTCAGTTTATACACATTTGATGTCAGGAAACTAAAACAACCAGTAAACATCCACATGGGACACACATCAGCCGTCATAGATGTAGATTATGCGCCAACTGGACGAGAGTTTGTAGCGGGCAGCTATGATAAAACTGTTAGAATATTTGAGAGTCTCAAGGGAAACTCCAGGGATGTATACCATACAAAACGAATGCAAAGACTGACATGTGTTAAGTGGACACTGGACAATAAATATATTCTCTCTGGCTCTGATGAAATGAACATCAGAATGTGGAAAGCAAGAGCATCGGAAAAACTGGGGGTGGTAAGTGTCACAGCCTATTTTTATAAAAAAGAGAATGTTAATTAAAAACTAAAACCCAACTATGACAAAAATGCCAACTAAAAGGGTTAAACAACATAAAACCAGTTTTCATATAGCTGAAGTTTTATTGAAAATAGAGTGAAAGATACTTATCATTATCATTCTCTTTCCGATAAATACCAATTTATATAGAGAACTCCTAAAAATATAATGTTTTATTTAGTTTTATAGATAACCATTATATTTTCTGAAAGTAATGCTATAAGCCACCATGTGGATTTTATGTGACGTCATACAGCCTATAACCAAGCGTCACAACATGACGCTTCCAACGATACTTTGTAGTTATGAGGGAATAGATGAACATACATACATAAATAGCCTGTTAAAATCTAAACTCTTTTTTTGGCTTTGCCGCAATCGGGTAATTCGATGTACTTAACTAAGATTACACCTGGATTCTAGAGTGAAAATCAAAACAATTGTCATGTAGGTGCTGTGATGGGTAGACTGAATTATCAGTAAGCAATCTGAACCCACACTGGGCCCGCCTGGTAGATTACGGCCCACTACCTCTCACAGAGAGGAGGCCCGTGTCCCAGCAGTGGGAACATTATGCTAAGTAATCTGATCACTTGACATGCATTTAATTGGGTTGATTTTCGATCCAGAAACCGCGTGTTGGAATTCCTAAAAATCAGGTTTTAACTTTCATGTCACCCCATTCATAAATAGCATAAATCTTTTAAGTGATAAACGAGCGAGCCTTACAATAGTCGAATATGATGTGTAACATCTGACATCTCGCCTTGGTAATAAGCAACTGAGCAGCGACAGAAATTAACCTCAGAATTTAAAAAAGCTGAATACCGAAAGATTTATTCGAATAATTATTCGTTACTAGTGGTTGCCCACTGGTCGAAATTCAACCATGTTACAATCAGTATAGTACTTACTAATTCCATGCTCAAGCTGTTACTTCCTGTCTACACACTTCCCGTCCCTTTTCACGAAATCACTCCCACAGAAAGCGAGAGGAAAGATGTTACACATCAAAAAGTTATGCTGGTGCAACAACTTCAACCTGTCGATTATCGTTATCCAAGAATAAATATCCCTAATGAAGATAAAGCTTACGCGTCTTTATCCTGGCGTTAATCACGTCATAGAAATACCAGTTCGCTTTCCAACTTAGTCATATGCTTAGGTAGATACAACACCTCGCCTCCATCTTGGACCAACCGTCAAATCTCGCGCAGGTGACGGTGAGGTCTTTAAGAGTTTTGGGTACCTATCCTTTCCTTACGTGACGCCTTGTCTACTCAGGTAATTTGGAGGGTGAGTGACCTTCACAAGGAAAAACCAGGCTTGTAAGTTACTAGCGTGGCCACAAGCAACTCTTCATTTGCTACTAATTTTGGGTTGCTAATCTAAGCGCAATTATTTTTCAGCTCAAACCGCGTGAAAGAACCGCATTGAACTACGCTGATTCTTTAAAGGAAAAGTTCGCAAACCACCCGCAAGTGAAACGCATAGCGCGTCACAGACATGTTCCCAAACACATATTGAATGCCCAGAATGAAATCAGAACTATAAAAGACAAATCAAAGAGAAAAGAAGGTAACCGGCGTGCGCATAGCAAACCAGGCGCTGTTCCCTTCGTGCCTGAGCGACAGAGACATATTGTTAAAGAGGATGAATGAAAATACAGTCTTTAAATTTTTATACCTGTTTCATTTGGTAATTAATATTTGTTTATTTATTGAAATCATGTGTTACATCATTTTATTTTTAAAATATGAATGTAACTTTGACAGATTATGTGATACAGACATTTAAGAAATCGTATTTTATTCATGCATGCACTTACAAGTTTATTATATAAATAGGTATAGACGAAATATCATAATGACTTAATATAAATAATGGAAGTATGTAAAGCTACTATGCCCTACATATGTTTAGCTGCTAGTACAAATACCTAGTATTATTCTAACCAGATTGGTTAATGGGTCGGCTAATGCGGTTTGGAAGAGTCATGAGGCGGATGTCAACACTGAAAAAAAAAAACAATAGACATAGTCAATAGTATTGAAGTTGATAAGTTTTATTTCAAACTGTGCCGCCTTTATGATGATTATTAATGAAATACTTACATAATATCACGTGGAAGTATTGATGTGTCAATGTTGTTTTCCAGCACAACAAGAATAGATAATGTCTTAAGCGATGGTTGGTAGTCAAGGAGATGTAGGTCACTGTTATCAACCAATCTCTCTGGGTTATTATCCACATTTTCTGGTATTCGATTATTTCCAGGACAGGGGCTGCAGAAATAAATCATTAAACCATTCAAACAACAACATAAAATCATTTTACTAATTAAATTCTCATTTACTAGTCATTTGACCTTAAACTATAGAGGCATGCAATACCAGAAGTAGAAAAAAAATGTTAATTCACAAAAATAAAAACACTGACCTTGTGCCTCCAAATAAATACACTACATCTTTATGAATAAGACAGGCTTGACGTCGACGCTTGCACGGCACTGAGCCGCCCACGCTGATGAATTGCCAGATATTGTCTTTAATAGAATACCTGTAGAGATCATTGAAGTGAGTCTTTGAGTTACCATTAAATCCACCAAATATGTACATGTAGTCCTTGTAGATCCCTGAAATGATTATTCATGTCTTTATAATAGGAACTTAAATGTTATAATCACTCCAATTTTGAAATTGGTGGAAAAGAACTTACAAGATGAGTGGCTGCGCCTTCCTTCTGGCCATGTTCCACTAGGGTTTACAGCCACCCATTTCTCTTCAGTAGTGTCTAAATAAAATACTTGGGGACAGTATATTTCCTCTTGGGAATTGTAGGGGCTGTTCAAATCTCCTCGTCCACCGAAGATGTACATTTTGTTTTCTACAGCAACAGCAGTGTGAAAATCGCGATGAGATGGTGCGGTACCCCGTGCATCAATAAAGCTCCACTGCAGTGTATCAAGATTTAAGCAGTGTACTTCTTGTGAATACTGATCAGTGAGATATTCAAACCCTCCAAAAATGTACATCTTATTATCAATTACGCAAGCTGAATGGCCATCTTTGGCATAGGGCACCATGCCTGATACAGATGGGGTGCTCCATTCCAAAGTCTTGGTGTCAAAACATGAGAGAGTGTCACAGGCCACAGCATTATTTCTGCCTCCCCACATGAAAACCTGTAAGACATAACCCATGTTCCTAAAGTAAGCCAAGTGGCAGCATGAGTTCCATAGCTTTTATATTTTATAATGGTTCAGTTTTCATACATAAATACTTTTACGTAAATTGAATCAGACAGCAGAATAATTTTATGAAGGCATACTATGCACATAAATGAGTGCATATAAATTATGAACTGTGAGTGATTTGGTTTACTTATTTTAAAACTTAGTAACAAGCAAGGCATGACTATCAAACAGTTGAATCTTGTATATGTTAAATAATAAAAATTTTCGAAATAAGGTTACAGGAAGAATGTGGTAATTTATTCACAACAAATGTATATTTAGATAGACAAGGATACATGAAAATCATGTGAATACACATTCATTAGTATTCTTATTATTGTAATTAATAAGGTTGTTACCTATGCATAAAGGCATTGTCTGGACAATAGGTTGTACCTTTATTTATAAATACTACAGTTTCATTTTAAAATACGGAAATGTGAAATGATTTCATTATGATATAATAGGTTTTAGTATGCATTACTCAAGCATGGGTAGAGAAGGTTCAGATAAGGAAGTCAGTACCAATGGCACTTATTCTACTTCATACTTGTTGTGTTCTTTCAAGTAAATCTTGGGCACAAGTTATAAGTGTAAAATAAACAATTAATTAGCATAAGCATAATCACCCTATGATGTTTCCACTGCTGGGACAGGCCTCCTGTATGTGCGAGGGAGTGAGCCGTAATCTACCACTCTGGCCCAGTGCAGATTTGTAGATGTCACATGTCTTCGAAAATTTTGTTTGTGTTGTGGATTACCTACCCTACCTCTTGCTCACAATGTTTTCCTTCACTGTTTTGAGAGCAGTGGTGATGAAATAATTTACACCAAGTGCCTGCCTGGGTTCATTATGACCCTGCGATTTATGAATTATACTTGTAAGTCACAGCTATTTCCACTGGGCTACCACTGCTCTTCATCATACATTTTACAATAGGTACTTAACATTGATTTGAGCATTGTTAATCATCTTGGCACTTTACCAACTGAGTATGTGTAGTGATGTAAGATTAAGTCATCTTAGGATTTTTTTATCAAAACCTTTTTGCCAGAATAATAAATAAAAAAAATCTAAGCATGACATGTGCATTTAAGGTAAAGAAAGTTATGACAAGTGCAAAAGAATAAAAACACATACCAATATCAGAATGATCATCATCAGAAGTTTATTATTTTTATAACTTACCTTGTCCCCATATGCGACAGTGGTATGGCCATATCTTTGGAAAGGCGCTACATCAGTTCTTTTATAATTCACTGGTGCCCATCTCAGGGAATTTGTGTCCAAGACATGGACTGGTATGGGCTCCCAATCTTTATATTCCTCAGTGGAGCAATATCCGCCAAACGAATAAATTTTTTCGCCGATGCAAACCGCGGCGTGATTGACTCGCATTGGACCACCCTCAATATGCACCGTCCATCTCATGTTGGCAAGTGTTTACCAACACTGGTTGATGTTAGAAAGCGACGGCTCGCACTGGAACCGCGCTGTTGTCGAAGAATATTGTGAAAAATATGCTGATAAACTGCAACCGTGAATTATTACAGAACTAACTCTGTTGACACTTGTCAGTTTTCTGTAATTTTCACTGACATTTTCACGTTTTATTGATTTATCGCAGAGATGTGCCGAGTCAGGCTGACTCGAGTACTGACTCGAGTACCTAGTAAGTACTCACATACTCGAGTACTCAAAATATAGGATTCAAATCCACAGTACTCGGATACAGGACTCGAGTACTTACAGTATTCGAATACCAAGTCGCGCGTGACTCGACGTTCACAGCAATCAAGTATGAACCTGTTTAATGTTTACGTTTCTTAACAGCTGGCCGGTATCAGAAAGTTATTAGATTGTTTTCATATTTCTACTTAGTTTATTAGTTATTGGTTTGTTATTGAATTGTGCTGCATCGTTTTCCTTCCGGGACTTGTGAATAATTGTGTGTGTAAGATGGCACCGAAAAATAAATCGGAAGTGTGGAACTTTTTCACTATTCTAGAAGATAAAAAAGTGGAGTGTAAAGAATGCAAAAAAACGTTTGTGGACTTTGGGAACACTACAAATTTATTGAAACATTTGAAAAAGATACATCCATTGTTATATACAGTGTCCATAGAAAAAACCGGTAAGCAAAATGAAAATGAATGCTTAGAAGATACTTCTGATTTGGAGTCATTAGCATCGGCGTCGTCGTCTGCTAGTCAATCACAAACAAATGATGGCTATGAAATGGACCAACCTACGAGAAATCGTAAAAGACAGCTACAGATGACATTTTTGTCAAAAAATGCTATTCAGGTCAACTCAAAGAGTATAGACCGGGAGCTAGTAAATATGATTTGTGTGGATTTGCAGCCTCTTTCTATAGTGGAAAATACAGGCTTTCAGAAATATACTCAGGAACTTAATCCAAACTACTGCCTTCCTTCAAGAAAAATTCTGTCGGAAAAGTTACTGTCACAACAATATGATCTATCAAAAAGAGCACTAATTGATAAGGTACAACAAGTAGATTACATAGCATGCACAACTGACATATGGACATCAGACAGCAATAAGTCTTTCTTAACTCTAACAATACATTACATATATCAAGGCACAGCAGAATCTCGAGTACTTACTACGAAGGAGATTGCCGAGTCACATACGTCGGAAAATATAGCGGCTTTAATACGCCATATACTTGAAGCAGATTGGAATTTTTTTAACAAAGTTGTATGTATTACCACAGACAATGCTAGTAACATGAAGAAGGCTGTAGTGGATATTTTGCAGAAGCGACATCATCCATGCGTAGCTCATACTTTGAATTTGGCAGTTACTGATTGCTTTAAGGACAATGAGAGATTATCGCTTTTGACAGAAAAATGCCGAGATATCGTTACTTATTTCAAACGAAGTAACATTGCGTCTTACCAGCTTAAAATAATGCAAGAGCAGATGAATAAAGAAAAACTAAAGCTGCTTCAAGACGTCAAAACGCGATGGAACTCCACCTACATTATGCTCGAGAGATTAGAAACGGTTAAGGTACCACTAACGGCGGCATTGTCATCCTTGACTTCTCCTCCAGACAATTTGACTACAGAAGAATGGAATGTTTTACACGAATGCGTGATTGTTTTAAAGCCAATCGAACAATTAACAACCATACTATCTGGCCAAGATTATCCAACATTGTCGAGTGTTATCCCACTTATTCGAGGAGTACAAACATCTTTACGGAATTGTATTTTATTGACTGATACCGCGATAATATTGAAAAATAAGCTCACAGAAACAATTGACAGACGTTTGGGCTGTTATGAAATTAATAAAACTGCCGCTAAGGCAACGTTTTTAGACCCGAGGTTCAAAAAGGCTGGATTCGGAGTAGAGAGGAACGCTGATAATGCTCAGAATTGGATTGTTGAAGAATTAATATATCATGAGACTTCTCAAACACCCTCTTCAAACCTGGGGCTATCTGTACATTCAAACAATCAGCAACGTAATGAAACACCTGTAAATAATGAATCTAACAGTTTATGGAGTTTTTTGGATAAAAAAGTACAAGAGCAGGTGAGTATGGCAACACCAAATTCTGATGCAATCATAAAAGTGAAACAATATGTTGAACTTCCTTACTTGGATCGAAATATGGATCCATGTAAGTTTTGGGAGGCCAGAAAAATTATTTATAAGGGCTTGCACAAAATGTCTCAAAAATATTTATGCATTCCTGCAACATCTGTACCATCAGAACGTGCTTTTTCGACGGCAGGACTTTTATGTAATCAGCGCAGAAATAGATTAGAATCTGAAAAAGTTGACCAAATATTATTTTTGAATAGTCATCATAGAAATAAGAAATAAGAGGCCGCAGTCTGTTCCTTTATACGCGACTGCAAGTTTTAATTCATCACACAAAATGAGAACTGAATAATAATCGTGTTTTGTGAGCTAGAAATAAATAATTAGTATTGCTAGGCTCTTTAAAAATGAAAAAATTATGCCAGTTTTTGTATTTCTATAAATATTCGTTTTGTGTTCGGAATTATAGTTAAGTTACCGAAGAAGTTGAAAGTTGATGTTTACGTTTGTAAGAAGATAATATTTTTATGTTGACTTTATTTAATTACTTTTACTTCTAGTTTTATTGAAGAATAGTCCATTCATGGTGGGTTGTGAAGGTGGGATAAAGTGTTGCCATTTAGGGTATCACTTCTTTAATACAAATTATGAATCATAAAAAATGTTTTAGCAGTTTTTGTATTGTTTATAAATATTCGTTTGTGGAAATATCATTAATTATGTTACCAAAGAAGTACGATGTTTACGTTGGTAGGTAAAGATTATATTCTTGTGTTGATTTTATAACAATGTTTACTTAAAATTTTATTGAAGAATACTCTATTTAATGTTTAAAGTGACATAAATAGTTGATCCTATATTTTTAAATGTTTATTATTGTTTTCCAAACAAAGATTTTTGTTGTGTTTATTTGTTGATTTCTGAGTAAAAAAATACGTTTGTTTCGCTTTAATTGTTTCTAAAAATTACAGTGTGTTCACTATTAATTCCAAATTCCTACTAAGATTGAATTTTCTTACTAAATGACTCAATAAAAATACATAATATTTCATTAATAAATGCAAAGTTTACTGTCAGAGTACTAAATAAAAAAAAAAGACTGATTATATTGATGACTGATTAGATTAAAAAGACTGATTATACCATAATAATGTTATTATTTACTTACGGTCCTATCGTCATATAATACTTATGAACCGAAAGCAAGCTTTCGAGAACAAATAAAAAAGTACTCGAGTCTACCAAAGTACTCGAATACTCATGCTGGTACTCGAGTACCTATCCGTGTTCCGTGACTCGAATCCTGATTCGATTCCTTTTTCAACGAGTACCAAAATACTCGAATACCAAAAATAGCCGACTCGGCACATCACTAATTTATCGTTTACTGCTGTCAGAAATGTCACTAGTGGCAGCTCAATAGTGTTGCTGGCTTTCAAACAAGAAAATCGGTAGATTTATAAATACTGGATGCGGTTACAAATGTTTGATTTAATTACATAGAGAAACAAGACATTTATATTTTTATCGTCTAATTCAAGTTTATATTGGATTTTCAACAGGAAAAATTAAAAGACTATATTGCGCTCAGTCAACCGCACATCAGCGGTAATACACTACTTGCACTATGAAAATCGCCCTGACAGGTACGGCATATAGGCGCTATCAATGTCATCACTGAAGTGCGGTTGATTGTACCTACAACCAGATGAACGACGATGAGTCACCGCATGGTGGATCCATCAATACCATAACAAAACGCACAAAATGAGTGTGAAATAATGAGTCTATTGGTGTATCTCCATAATATATGGAATTCCTTGCGAATGTGTTTTCCGAAATCGAGAACCTTCTTGAAATGTTTTCGGCTCAAGAGTGAATATCTAAAGTTAAAACCACATTATCGTTTAGCATGAGTCGAGTAGGTAAAACAAGCTTAATGACCAGAGATCGGAATAGGTAGAGTATATTTATCTAAACTTCGAGGGAGTAAGTAGCATATAGTGGATAATACCTCCTCTAAAATCCCACAATGATGATAATGTCGTTATAATACCGGGATTTAAAAATCACGAATTGTTTACTGGACTTTATATTATATACTTAGTTACAAATGATTTATTTGAAGAATTAAATTACATTTTTTAGGGCTCCCTACTAAAATTGTGTCAAATTCGAGCGTTTTGTTTCAAGTAGTTAAACAAAAATTAAGTTGACTTGTTTAAGTCGTTATAACTTATTTATTGGACTTTACTAATACATTATTATTTCGAAGAATCTTATTACATTTATAGGGTTCCGCACTAAATTTTTTAAATTCATTTATAAATCCCGGGACCTAATCGTGATATTTTTGATTTAGGGATTTTAGAAGAAGTATTATCCACTCAATGTTACTTTCATTCTCGAAGTTTATGTAAATATAGTCTACCTATTCATCTCTGTTAATATCAAACAAAAAAAAATAAAAGCCGGCAGCGCGGCGGCTGGCTTTTCATTCAAAACTGCAGAATGCAAA
The DNA here is from genome assembly GCA_905333075.3 of Atethmia centrago. NCBI lineage: Eukaryota > Metazoa > Arthropoda > Insecta > Lepidoptera > Noctuidae > Atethmia > Atethmia centrago. Next base: position 14,508,396 of record HG995377.1, on the reverse strand, counting down.
AATACCAAGAATTTGCAGTCTTGGCAACATTGAATACCAGAAGTGTAGCAAGCCTTGTAATAGCAACTGCCGCAGTGGTAGCCCGCGAAATTCAAATTTTCTTTGCAAAACAACCAAAAAAGGTTTACCAATATTCCTGTAATCATAACGATGAAGATTTATAATGAATACATATTTTTCCACAATATAAACTGTCTTATGTACAATCAGAAAAGCGTGTCTTGATAATAACGGTGAACAGAGTCATCTATATTTTTTAGAGGGGAACATCAACTACAAGCAAGTTGAGCCTTCGAGGAGCTTCCCTTCTAGAAACAGATCCTCGTCACATGACAGTGGTTTATCTGCGATGAACCTAGGTGAGTCTGTTTGTACTATTAAACACTCAAGTGTATGTGTACCTAAACAAGATTACCTATCAATGCTTATTCGGTAAGTAGGTAGGTATGTAGGTGTCAGACTCACCCGTACCTGCTCCAATTGCATTAAATAATTAGGTACCTATTAAATCATGTTTTGTGCAAATCAAATCAATGCTTGGTATTTGAACCTGAACATTTGGTTTAAAAGTGGTACGGTAGGTACAGGTAATCTGTGTGGCCGGCGCCTAAAGTTGGCCACAGCGCCACACAGAAGAGACGTGAGTCAAGGACGGGACACAGACGGTATACTTACAAAAAAATGATTTTCGTCACTAGAAACTGCTTGCTTATGTCTGATTACTATTGGTGGGTCTGTCGAACTGGACGATTTTTAGATAATACTTTAACAGGTTCGTGGAAATACCAAAGAATACTTGCTAAATAACAGTAGCATTCGACCCCATAGTCACCAGCTACCTATTACATAACGACTTTCAAACTTAATGTATCTTAGTGAGTAATATTGTATACTTTTTTCATCAGTAGGAGAGCAATAGGCGTGATCTTTCAACGCCAGGCGGTGTTAGGGCGCGAATCATTTGTTATTATTTCTCTCACGCGTCAAGTTTCCAAACAAATTGTATTGTAACTGACAATATGAGCGATTATTGTTCGATTTGATACAAATGTTCGGTCCGTGCCGAGAAATATTGTTAACGCACTTTGACGTGGAGACGGTTTTTGTTTATGGAAGTTAGATATTGATGGTGCATGAAAATAAGGAGACAAAATTAAGTGTTCTTAAAACCATTTTTATGGAGGATCAGTGTAAGGCCTCTGAAATTTCTCAGACCAAGGTTATAAGGCCAGCAGATACCTACTTACTAGTATAATTTATATATAATATAGATATATCTATGTAGGTACATAACTGACTTTCCAGCAGACGGTCGAGAAAACGTTCCAACGGTGAGATCTTCAGGTGGTAGTGTAATGGTAGCCAAGAGGACTAGTAACACACAGTTCCCCCGCCGCCCCCAAAATCCGATACCTACTGAAAACCAGATGGATAAAAAATGATGTGATCTGTGTCAAGAAGTCGATCAGGTCGGTAGAAGAGAAGCCAATGCAGAAGTTTGGTAAACTGTTGAGGTTTGTTATTTCATGTTCACTTGAACATGAAATAACAAACCTTCAAATAGCATCCTGATGAGGACTTCCTCATCAGGATGCTATTTGCAAGTGGTAAATATACTTAGTTATGAGCAAAAATGTTGTTAAGTAGGTTTTTTTTATATTTTTATTTATTTATCATTTATACAAATGAACACAGGATTATAGGTACCTAAGTATGTAATGAATACTTTGTAGCACCAAAATATACGCAATTTTCTTTACCCCTGAACCGCAGTGCGGAGGCGGTGACATGTCCTGTGACGTATAGAAAGCGCATTGCCGATGACGCCCGATCTATAAATCATATTTCGGGATCGGCAATCGTCCATCCGCCCGTCTGCTCGGCAACTTTCCTCGTTTTTTGTCTGACTCCTAAACCGTTAGCGTGTGATGTGATAGAAGGGTGGCGACATATGTTGGTACCGTACGTTGTCAACAATTGTATCTTAATAAATTGATGTAAGCTAGTATTTAGACGGAAATTAGGACTAGAATGCCAAGATTAGAAAAATGCTTAGGGTTCCTCGACCACGACACCCTATTTGAAGCTTGATACTAGCGTAGTCCTTTAATATCAACACTACAAAAACTGTATGAACTTTTCACACACTTTATTTGCCACTTTGTTTTCACATCATCGATTGCATGAATACATTATAAGCTATTTGGAAAGCTTATTTGGATACGTTACACGCACCATCCGTTAGCCTATCCAATGGTAACATTTATCATCGGAATCCTATAAAAAGTAAACCGGAACTAATCCGACAACCCCACCAGTCACCCTCCCCTAATCTGCATACGCCAAGAAAATAATTTCACGCCCTAACCACACGGAGACGATGCGCCATTGTTGAGATTTTATGAATAATTTTGATGCATGGGTGTTTGTAGTGTGATACACTGTGGCGCTGATAACTAGGCAATGGCAATGAAAGGCTTATTTGGAATCTCTATTACTTATGTTTTGGATTTCTGCACCTGCTCGTGTCTTGTGTATATCCAGACATTCCAGACGTTTTTCATCTGGTATGCAAGTTACTTTTGACAAGACTATTCCTATTCCGTATTAATAAGATTGATGCTAAAGTTACAATACGTTGGGTATACAATATGTTCTCATTAAAATAATAAAGACGTCAGGAAGCTATTTAAGTATGATAGACCATATTTTTTTAATGTATGAACATTATAACAAGCTGACAGAAATGTATATAACATTATGCATGACCAGGTATATAAAAAAGTGTAAGACTTCATTGGAAATTAATAAAAATCGTCCGGGTCGCTGTCAATGTAGAAAGCCCAGACGGCTGAACGTTGAGGCTGACGTTGAATGGCAATGCTGATTGTTTAATGTTTTTTCTTATGTTTCGCGTTGTGTTCAGCAGCCGTAGTTCTATCTCAAGTTCGCAGTTCACTGTTCAACAATAAACTGGCGTGAGTATAAAATAAATACGTTATACATACATAGCTTTCTTAATTCTTATATAATAATTTGGTATTGGTTGATTATTTAGGTAGGACTAGGAATTAGGAACATAAAGTCGCCTTAGAGTGAAAACCTCGGGAATGTTATTTGGTCATTTTTATTTTATTACATTTTTGGAAAGCAAAACATCGCAACGCACGCCTAGTTTCCCACAAAAAAGTTTAGTCAGCTGTAGCGCCATCTATGGTGAGTTCGAAATTCTCGCAAAAGAACAGACGAGGTTTTCAATTTACCAACACTTAGAACTTAATAATTATTCCAGTAAAGCTGCCTTTTTCGCATATACGAGGTTTTTACTCTAAGGCGACGATAATGAAAACTTAAACTTAATCTACTCTTTTTGCAGGAAGGCATTTCACATAGACTTTGTACAATATCAAAAAAATATAAATTTATTATTATTACCTAAATGTCATCATGTCTCATGTAAAAATCAATATAGGTATCATTATTTATAGAAATTTAAGTAAGTAAAGTATACCTTAACTAGCTAGTAGCAATCATTTGGTAATCATTTTAGTAACATTCTTAATAATTAAGTTATAAAAAAACAATAAAAAAATCTAAAACTAAACAAGTAACAAAATAAATCAAGAATCAACATAGGTATCATTATTTGTAGAAATGCAAGTAAATTAAGTAAAGCTTAAATAGCTAAGTAGCTAGAGTAAGTAGTGAGAGTAGAAAACAAGTGTGAAAATAAGATCACATAATTTTCAGATCTAATGTTTGTAATACCGTAATCACGGTATTGGGGTGTCAATACCGGTATTGTAAAAGGCCAAAATAAAATCCGTGATCACGGTATTACGGGATCCCGGAATACCGGTGTTGAAAGCCCTATGCATGACACACCGTCTGTGTCTAAAACCACGTAGCCTTATGACCCACAATATAAGTAGGTACCTATCTGCCTAATCCAAGCAATCTATGCCAAGCATCATAATTATTCCTAATGCGCATAGACCAGCTTTCTCGTTTTCTTTACAGATTAACTATATGGCTCATTTCGGACCGTTGTTTTTAAATCAACTCACTAAGAAGAGCTTGCTGAGATTTTGCTGAAAACTCCTTCCATTTCCACATGTCAAGGGTAAAATATCCATTCTTAATCTTAGAATATCTTAACCATATCAGCACACACCACGTAGGTATACGACATGGCACTATAATGTGACATCACAGCGACATAAAGAGCGCAATGTGTCTAGTCGACGCGCGACGGCTCGATCGACGTTATTGATACACGGAAAAGATTTCTCTTTGATAGTTGCGGTTGTGCGTTTTGACGCCTCGCGTCTTGGGCTAGTGCTGTGACAATATTTTATCGATACCTACCTATTGTTTGTTGATCCTGTATGTCTGTCTCTAACAACGTATAAGATCGATTCAACTGATGGTTTCTACTGTTTAACTCGGACCTATACGCCTAGATAAAGCAAAAACAAACAAAAAAATTGGTAATTATGTCGTTTAGTGCGGGTAGCCAGAAAGTGGTGATGCTGCATTCTATCAATGGTTTAGACTAGAGCAGATACCTATCTATTGACTGGTTATTTTAACTTCTGCCGGTCAAGTGGTTGCAATGCAGGTCAGGGGGCAACCACGACTTCTTATTGCAGTATTATTTTAATATTACATCAGTGTGAGAATGAGATGAAGCTATACAGGGGGTATAGCTCCATCTCTTTCCTACTGTGAAGCAATATTAAAATAATACAGCTATAAGAGGCGGTGGTTGCCCACCAGGTTGCAGAAGCTCGCACCCTTGCTCCTTATACCATTTGCACACCAGTTTATAGGTATCACAGTGATAAGTTTACCTGCATACTCAACTACTCAGAAGGTAGAATGAAGCGTGTCTACATAAAGTTACAAATATTGGGTAAACTACAACTAACTTAGAGTTTCGGCATTATTTTTCTTAAAATCATCGACTGCGTTATTAACGTTGGCACAGCACTAACCACCATAAGACTGCGTAACGTTCCCCACGCAGCGCCACATTTATTGATGGACTTTGGAAGTTTTCAATATTATGGCTACTTTACATATCATATGGAGAGTTTTATTACGATTTCGCATTTGCCGCCTGATGGGAAAAACGATTTCCATCGGCATCGTAGCGAAAAAGAGGGGGTCTGTTGTTCTGGACTTTCCTTATCACTTCCAGAAATCAACAACATAACAGGAGAAGCCAAATATCTTTTTCTACTAAAATATTTTGTTCTTTTTCTATTATATCACTCCTTTAAAATATTGGAGCCATATTTTTATCATCTCCATATCGCTGGACGTTTATTCCCGCTATTTTTTCGCCATCCAAACCTACGCGGCAACCGTATGTCATTTTTATGTGGCCACTTTTCGACATTATATTCCTTTCTATTGTGGCAAAGGTGCTCATAGGGATAAGGGCCTTAATATACGATTATCGGTGGCACTCACTATTGTGCTTGACCTATTCTTTGAGTTATTGCCCTTATCGACAATGATAGCTCAATTTTGAGATTCTTTTAGAGCTTTAGTATGGAATAAAGTATCCTCCTGGCTTATCGGTAAGTAAGATTGGTAGCATTAATAAGATTTCTAGCTAATTACATTTTCGTGTAGGTATAGTTTATGATGACTTTGTAACTTACCATGGTGCAAGAGTTGTTGTATAAGTAGCGCCAGGGTCAAGTTCCAACATAACTCGCGCCGACAGCCTAACTTTTAGCGCAGAGGCCGAACATCAAGAGCAGCGCGGAGACAAAAACACAGAAAATCGGCCATTACCAACAAGCAAGTCGCAACTTCTTAAAACATCCTTATCCAAAGAACACATAAAAAGCAGACATCGTTTTTCTTTTAAAAAACTCTCTCATTTGCCTATCAATAGTGGTTGAGGCAGATCTGACCGTAATAAATGTCATACTTTATGGCACTTAGGAAAAAATGCAAGGGAGCCATTTTACATTTTAGCCGGTGACCGGGGATCGCTATGTCGAATTACGCATTTCGAGTAGCCATTTCCTTGGGGAATTTTAAATATTTTTCGTTTGGAAACATTGAGTTTGTGTTCTTGATTTACGATGTTTACTAAGTAACATATTTGTTGACGTGCCCACACAGAACTATGTGAAACTTATGGCTTTATCTCCAGCTAAGCACGTCAATAGGTAGTAGTTGACAGTAGTTGAAAAACCAATTAGTACCTTATGTTCCTAATGGTTTATTTTCCTCACTCGACTATATACTCCATTTATTATAAACATTAGAAAAATAACGGTTGTCACCCTTTCGATGTAGGTAAACTCCGTTATTTCACGATAAATAGAAAGCAATGTACTCTATTCACCAGTTACAGTTACAGCTACATTAAACAAATAACGTCATAAGTGCAAAATATTAAACAATATTACACAAATTAACTGTCGTTATTTTTCTAATGCTTTAATTAATGGAGTATGTTTGCTGAAACATTACTAATTGTTTTCTCCAAACCTGTCAACTAGCCTGTTCTCAAAAATATTAATTAATGTAAAATCATTAAAAAATTTAGTTGTTTATTTTCTATTTTTAGCTCACAACCATTCAACAATACAAAATTCATACCGACAGAACCGAAATAAATATATTTAATCACAGATCCTTTAAGCTTAGAGGGGCTTGTGGCTAAGTAATAACAGTCGCACGGGTCAATCGATCAGGTTAAGCTACGCTTGCTGCGGTTGGTCCGTAGATGGGTGACCATCTTTACATACCAAGACCCCTCCGTGCCTCGGAAAGCACGTTAAGCTGTTGGTCCCGGCTCTCATTCGTGGATCTTTGACAGTCGTTACGGGTCGTCAGAAGTCCGAAAGTCTGACAACCAGTCTTACCAAGGGGTATCGTATTACCCAGTAACTGGGTTGTGGAGGTCAGATAGGCAGTCGCTCCATGTAAAATACTGGTATTCAGCTGCATCCGGTTAGACTGGAAGCCGACACCAACGTAGTTGGAAAAAGGCTAGCAGATGATGATCCTTTAAGCTTATTGCTAATTTGCATCTACGACATAAAAAATATAAATCATCATAGAACCCACTGACACCTATTCGGAGTCTTTGGGGCGCGCGGTTTGCAACTCTATTATAACGGATGAGCACCTTATTGCATTATAATAAAGTTGCAAACCGCGTGGCCCAAGACTCCGATTCGGTGACAGTGGGGACTGAAGGGAGTTCGGGAGTGCGACTCCTATTCGGACTCAATGGGGAGTTACCGGTTAATACTTACTCCGTGTAAGTAAGTTTCGCAGCATCGCATCCAGATTAGGCACTACCATTGTTCCACTAATGAGATTACTCGTATGATGCAAAGTACCGCTGTTGCTGAAACTGGCTGAAACTCACTAAAATGCACCAAAAGCTCGGCTGAATAACGTTAGATTACAATCTGTGAGATATTCATGAACTCTGACCAGACTCGCGATACCAAGGTGTTTTAGGAACAAGTGTTTTTTTTTGTAAACATCTTTTTTTTTAAAGGTTTGGTACAGTCTGTTACAATCAATTATTTAACAAATTAGGAATCAATCGTTAAACTAAAGTAAGGGTTCGCCAGCCCAGGTTGCCACAGGAGTTGAAAATTTAAATAGATACCTACTGCTTACACAATTGCACTTTATAGTCTTATATGGTGCAATTGTATGCTAAAACTTATACTAAGTGTGTGAAGTGTTGATAATATGTGTGTGTATTTTGTGACGTAGGTGTAGTGTGTGTGTGTGTGTGTGTGTGTTTTGATATGTAATAGAAATGGTACTAAATACCGGTTACTTTTCGCTGATTGTGAGAAAATTATAGAAATATAATTAGAATACTTACATGTTCTAAGAAACAACGAAAGCAGCTGAAATATAAAAAACCTAACGACTTACATGAAATTAAATTGTTATAAAACAATTGTTTAAAATTACAAAAGACTTGAAGTATTTTTTATAACCATTCTCATATGCCGAAATAGATCCAAAAGGGATCTTTCATATTATTTTCAATCTGCACCCGAATGGCGGTCTGGGTGCCAACTGCACGTGATCAATCAAAGATTTAAGCCTCCCTTTGACCAAATAACGAAAGTGTTGCAAAAATTTAAATTAAATCTGTCCCAGACGTGTTTATCGCAGACGCACAAGTATTAAAACACTCCTTTTGTATACTCAAAAACATTTATGTCTAAAAATAAGTTTGAAAAAAAATGCAATTTTCAGAGAAAATAGAACATTATGGTTGAGTTGTTGAGCCGCATTGGTTAGAATGATTTGATTTTACTCTTGATAATTCTTTAATGCTGCAAATTATTCAGAACGAAAAACAAAAAAAGAAATAAGCTTTGTGCAAGATTCTGTCGCTGCTGCTTGAAATCACTATGTTGGTCAGTATTAGTTCCAGATTGCAATCTTGTATAATTAGGTAGGTCCTGGCACATCGCCTGCGAAGACCACATAACCTATTTCCTGAAGTCCAAGACTAGGAACTAATTGCTATGATTGCTTTAATTTTCCAGATCAAGGAAATAAAAATAGTTACCTACGTAACACAAGAATTTAAAGTTAAGCACGTACATACATAATTAATAAGTAATAGTTTAGGTAAATGGTAGGTGATCGGCATAAGAAATAACACAACTCCAAGAATATGAAGAGCAACAAATTGCTCCAGCTCTGCTAAATTCAATGTTGCATCCTTGCGTCGCTCTATATTTTTAACCGTATAAAAAGCCAAATACAGATAGAAACGGCCATGACACTTATTGGCAAGGGGTTGATCGATGACCTATTGTAACCAATCTTTAACAATTGAATTTAGAATTGTTTTGATAAAGGGCGAAAGTGCCAGACGCTTTTAACTGCAATAGATGAATTTGTCCAATAATATTGTAAGTATTCTCAATAAAAAAAATATTATTAATCTCCATGCAGTTCTGTTACTGCAGCTAACAAAAGGAAGGTTATCTTACTATCTTAGAAGCTTAAGCTCTTCGCTATATCGGCAGTCTATTGACGGTGCAATGGATATAAAAGCAGTTCACCCAGTCAATATTTTCACCCCAGATCGAACTGTAAAGGCAAAGTGTATTTTCCTCACACATCTTGTTAGTAATTTACGTAAGCTTTTGATCATTGAATCACTGGAGCATCTTAAAGTTAAGCAGACGAGTTGAGCAAAGCGTCAGATTACGGTGACACAATATTTGCGGGCGGAGAGTGCGTGTGCCCGATAAAAATATTCTATTTATTACGAGCCACCGCGGAGGTACATTCAAAGCGCGTCACGCGTTGACATCCGACTTCTCCGCGTTTCCGAACACGTACGCTTGCTTAGGGTTGTGCTGGCACAGATTTGTTTATGATCCTTTTTTAACTTATTTGCGATTTTGAATTAGAGATAACTGCCTAGATTCCTAGAAGCAACTATGTTTTTTTTTGTTAACAAAGCCTTTTGCTATAAATAGGTGGAGAATTTTAATTAGTGAATTAACTCATCCACATTGCGCCACAACATGCGGCCCTTAGGCGCATTACTAAGTGTTCAGGGCGATAAGGTGTGTTTTTGCTTGTATGTTGTTTTGCGAATAAGAAGACGTGTGGACTCTGTTAAATTTGATTTAATACTGGTTTTTTTTACATGTGTAGCGTTAAACTTAGTGGACTGTATAAAGATATATGTATAGGTAGGTAATTAGCCGATGCGTTGTGCTGCTGTTCGGTGTCGGTTTGAACATTCCGCCCACCAAAGAACGCAGTTCTTTAACATAAGTAACTCAAAATTAACTAATACTAATTGAACTATGGATACTAGTAGTAGGGAACTATTTAAATACAACCAGCAACCAACGAATCGAATAAGGCAAAGTAGTAAAACTAAATAAAGTAAATTTACAATGTTTCTTACTTGATGGGCGACAATTATAACATTACAAAATTTACTGAAAATTAATTAATTACAGAAAAGTGTGCTTTCATTGAAACGTTTAACATACAACCGCCCACCGTAATATCTTATAGTTGTGCTACACGCGGTGCCTTTGTGTCGCGTCGCGTGTCGCGCCTGTTTGAAGGAGCCTTTAATCTAGTTACTGGTCAAAAAATAGTTCGAATCCGTGTACTGAACATCTCTTAGACATTAAATTGTAATATAGCTCAAAATAACAATGTTAACACAGGTGAGTATGTAAACATTATACACAATATTTATAGCATACATTTAACATAGATTTTGAAGTCTTAACTAAATAAGCAATTAGGTATTTTTTAACGTTTTACAACTTTTGCTTATGAAGTTTTAAATATAGCTAACATCAACACATTGTTTCAATAGAATTAGATTTTGTTATGACACATAATTTACTCACAGGTCTTTTAAGAATTCCATTTTTACATTTAATTGACACGACACGAGTAATATTATCAGGACCCACATGTTTTTGTAGAATTCTACCCATTATCCATTTACTAGGAGGAATATTGTCCTCTTTTAAAAGCACTACGTCATCGATTTCTGGTTCAGCATTCCTTGTGTTCCATTTGTACCTTTGATTAAGATTAACAAGATATTCTTTGTACCACCTGTTCCAGAAATCGTTGACAATTTTTTGGGTTAGTCGCCATCTCTCATGGTAAATAATATTAGGTTGCGTGTAATTCTCGTCAGCTAAGTTCAGTAATGGCTCACCAACTAAAAAATGGCCTGGGGTCAGTGGGAGAGGATCATTGAGGTCGTCATTTAGAACACTTATCGGTCTCGAGTAGAGGCAAGCCTCTACTTGCGCTAATACTGTAGACAACTCTTCATAAGTTAGTGTAGTGTCCCCGATTACTCGCTTTAGGTGAGTCTTCGTACTGCGCACCCCAGCTTCCCACAGACCTCCAAAATTTGGTGCGTGCGGAGGTATAAAATGCCACGTAGTGCGTTCAAGGGTTAACAATTGGGTTATCTCACTAGGTATTGATGACTTGGCTTTATCGAACATTTCTCTTAACTGCTTATTTGCACCAACGAAATTAGTGCCATTATCACTGTAAAGGTCATTATAGTGTCCTCGTCTCGACGTAAATCTCCTAAAAGCTGCAATAAAACCTTTTGCTGTCAAATCTGTCACTGCTTCTAGATGAATGGCTCGGGTCACCATGCAAACAAGTAAACAAATGTATCCTTTATAGGACTTTGCTCCTCTACCTGGTGAAAATCTAATATTAATGGGTCCCGCGTAGTCTACTCCAGCTGATCTGAAGGGCTTGTTAGGTTTCACTCTCACCTCTGGTAGTTGGCCCATCAATTGTGTGGTGTTTTTCGCAGAGTATCGAACACACGTGACGCATTCGCGATAACATCGTTTTGTTTCGTCTTTAGCTCGCAGTATCCAATATTTTGACCTTAAATAATTAAGCATTATTTGTGGTCCACCGTGCATTGTCTTTTTATGAGCATCTTTAATTATTAGCCGGCTAAGATGACTCTTAGCCGGTAAAACTATCGGGTGCTGTGTTTCGTATGGTGTTTGAGACTGCTGTATACGTCCGCTGGCTCTTAATATTCCATTCTCATCAAGAATTGGACAAAGAGATCGGAGTTTGCTTCTTCTAGGTACACATCCCTTAGATTTTAATTGTTTTATTTCTTGTATAAATTCCTTGCTCTGAACTTGTCTTATGCACATCTCTAACGTTTCAGTTATTTCTTTTAAAGTTACATGTTTAGTAAATGTTTGCCGAGTTTCCTTAGGTAGTTTTAGGTTTATCAATCTTCTACAGTATGATATGATTCTCAACATTATTGTTAAGTTGGAGCACTTAGCCCAAACAAAATCCTCCTCTGTATTTATTGAGGCATTTAATACCTTAACTTTTTCCTCCTCTTGTGTGTCCTCAATACTATCGTCTGTGTTCAAGTGTACGCGTAGTGAAGACAGCCAGTCTGGTCCGTTCCACCACAATGTATGGTTTATCAAATCTGACGCTTGAAGTCCTCTCGACGCGCAGTCTGCTGGATTCACTTCCGTAGCAACATGTCCCCACTGGTCATAATCTAAGATATTCAGTATATCTGATACTCTATTACTTACGAATGTTGTCCATCGACTCGACCCACCCTTTAGCCAAGCGAGTACTATTGATGAGTCAGTCCAGGCGTATAAATTAGACTTAGGAATATTCATCACTTGAGCTATCTCGAAAATTAATTTTGTGCCCAATACTGCGCCACAAAGTTCTAGCCTTGGTATTGAAAGCTGTTTCTCAATAGGGGCGACTCTAGTTTTGGCAGAAATGAGATTAATGTATACTCCATTTTCATCGACAACACGCAGGTATACTGCTGCACCATATGCCAGTTGCGAGGCGTCTGCGAAGACATGCAGCTCTGTCCTAGCTGTAGAAGAGTAGTGTCCATCTCGGTATGCTTACTCGTTTAATATGTATCAAATTCCCTCTGTAACGTAACCACTCCTCTAACAGCTCTCCACGTACAACGTCATCCCATTCCAGTCTTGACCTCCATAATTTTTGTATGACCATTTTTGCGACAACAACAACAGGAGCTATCCACCCTAAAGGGTCGTAAATTTTGGCTACCTCCGACAGGATTTGACGTTTAGTAATTGACTGTGTAGGTTCCGGTAAATCAATGGTATACTCAAAGTTATCTGTAAGACGATTCCAAATCACACCAAGTACTTTCACTAGGTTGTTGAGCTTGAGCGGGAGTTCATGATCGATTCGTTTATGTTCTCCGATGTATTTCAACACGTTTTCATTGTTGCTACTCCATTTTTGAAGGTCAAACCCTCCCAAGTTCATCAATTTGTTCATTTCGTTGTATATAGCTATAGCTTCATTTTCTGTCTCACAGCCCGTCATCAAATCATCCATGTAATAGTCATTCATCGTTATCTTCGCCGCAACTGGGTACTCACCCCTCTCATCATCAGCTAGTTTCTGTAACGACTTAACTGCAAGATATGGAGCACATGCTGTTCCGAATGTTAGTCGTAATAATTTAAAGTGTTTAACTGGCTCGTTCTCTTCAAGTCTCCAAAGTATCCTCTGATAGTTTGTATCCTCTTCTGCGACACAAACCATTCTGTACATCTTTATGATATCAGCAGTTATACAAATTTTGTGTACTCTCCATCTCATCAGTAAGTGACGTAAGTCTTGCTGCAGTTTAGGGCCGATAAGAAGATCGTCGTTCAAGGAAACGTTATTAATTCCTTTACACGATGCGTCAAAGACAACTCGAAGCTTCGTAGTATCTTTGTCTTCTCTTGTTACGGCGTGGTGCGGAAGATATACAGCTTTAGGATTATTAATGTCTGTAACATCAACTTCAACCATATGATTTAACTGTATGTATTCGTTTATTACCTTATGATATCCTTCACGCAATTTATCATTTTTTGCTAACTTTTTCTCTAAGAATTCGAACCTCTTAGCCGCTATTTTCATTAATCTACCGTTTTGCCACTCTGGAATTTCCTTTTTAAATGGCAGCCTGACTACAAATCTTCCGTTCTCGTCTCTGACCGTGGTAGCCTTATAAAACTCCTCACATCTTCTTTCTTCTTCTGACTGTGTCTTTTGTATTATGTTTGGTTCGTTTTCCACTTCCCAAAATAGTTTAAGTAGGTCGTCCTCTTTGTGTTGCACATGCATACTTGTGACGTGCCTCCTTGCTGAGGTTGGTTCTTGTGACATCCTACCAGATATTACCCAACCTAAGATTGTATTTTGGGCTAATAATTTACTGATAGGGTGCTTAATCACACCGTCTAACAAAATTTCACCATATATCTCAGCGCCAAGTAAAATGTCAATTTTACCTGGTGTAGTAAATCCTGGATCTGCCAACTCTAAGTTTGTTATATCTGACCACTCAGGAGTATCAAGGTTAGTATTAGGTAAAAGTGTCGTTAATGAACGCAATACATATGCATTTACTCTAAATAATGCCTGGGGATTGTAGCGTGATTTCACTGTGAGTGAAACCATGTGTTTAATTCTAGTTTGCTCCTCTCCCACGCCTGACACCCAACCACTGACAGATTTACGCGTAAGGTTAAGTAACTGAACTGTCGCTTCCGTTACAAACGATGCCTGTGACCCTTGGTCTAACAATGCTCTAAGTATATATTTGCAACCATTCCTACTATCTACTAACACTTGTGCAGTAGCTAATAGGACACTGTTTGTATGAAAATTCTCTGTAGAAAAGTTGGTTACAATGTGTGTATCATTAGACATAGTATTAGGCTTACCTCTCTGTGTCTCGGTCACAGTACCTGTCGATGTTGACTCATCCTCACTCGTTTTCTCGGTGTTGACTCCTCGCTCGAAATGTAGAAGTGAGTGATGACGCCGTCCACACTTTCGACAACACGCTGACTGTCGACATTTCACTACGGAATGTGATGGCGCCAAACAGTTGAAACACAATTTACTCCGTTGAACAAAGTCTTGTCGTTCTTTAGTAGACATTTCTCCGAACTTCTTGCAATGGTATACGTAATGTCCTTCATTACATAACGCACATTTTACATCTTGTTTTTTCTCTTCCTTGATAATGTTTGAATGAAAGGCTTTAGGTTTGACAGCAGGCTTAGCTTGCACCACTCTTGGTTTATGACCATCTATCATTTCTAATGATCGGAATCTCGCACTCAGAAAATCTCGTAGTTCTGGCCAAGTAGGCATTTCGTTGTTATTCATGCTCAAATGTTGTTCCCACTCTTTTACCGATTCGGAATCTAATTTTGACAGCACCAAATAGTTGATGATCAGGTCCCAAGAATCAATGTTCACATCCATGTTCTTCAAAGCCTTCAAACACGTCGAAGTTGTGTCCAGCAACTGTTTGATAGAACTCGCCGCAACTATTTGTATCGATTTTTGTGTAAATAGTTTTCTTAAAATCTCGTTAGTATTATATCTCTTATTATTGTATCGTTTTTCTAGTTCATTCCACGCCTCTTCATAATTTGCATTCGTGATAGAATAATTTCGTAGTAACACTTCTGGTTCTCCTGATAAATTGCTCTTAAGGTATTGCAATTTTTGTACGGGCGATAAAGACTTGTTACTATGTATAAGCGAACAAAACAAATCATAAAACGACTGCCACTCCTCATATTTACCATTAAATGTAGGTATCTGGATGCGCGGTAGCTTAACATCGTAACTGAACGGCGTTTGTGTACCGTCAATCGGTGTCGATATTTGCGGACACGTAGGGAATTGAAACTTAGATGAATCCAAAAACGGTTGAAGAGCTTCCTTTAAACTCGACTTGTATTGTATGTATGTCTCTTCGAACTGTTCGCACATATTTTCTTCAAAATAAGAATCTTCCTTGTCATCGTCTTTACTAAGCTTCAAAATAGTTTGTTTGTGTCCCTCCTTAAAGTTTTTCCATAGTTCTTCTAATGTTTCTAGCCTCGTTTCCAAATAAGTTCGTTTTATTCTATCCTTAGGTGACTTTCTGTAGTTTTTCTCAGCATTTTTCAAGTTGTCTAATAGCTCCCTTTGATACACCAGAAGTTCCTCAATAGTAATACTCGAAGTCATAATGTTTGTAGAACACACTCACTCACTAATGTTTCTAGAATTCACGAATTATACCGTAATTAGTAAAAAGTATCTTCGACAATTCCTTATCGCTGTGGAATGCGGCCGCCTATTGTTCTCACGGCTCGCTCGCAGTGGCCGACCGGTGATATTTATCCGGCTCGAAGGACCAAATGTTCAGGGCGATAAGGTGTGTTTTTGCTTGTATGTTGTTTTGCGAATAAGAAGACGTGTGGACTCTGTTAAATTTGATTTAATACTGGTTTTTTTTACATGTGTAGCGTTAAACTTAGTGGACTGTATAAAGATATATGTATAGGTAGGTAATTAGCCGATGCGTTGTGCTGCTGTTCGGTGTCGGTTTGAACACTAAGTGTCATATCCTATCGATTAATCAATTAGTTTGTTCTTAGAAGCCATAAAGAAAATATAAAAAGACAAAAGAAGTCTAGCTCTGAAGAAAATCTAAAAGGCACAATGTACCTATACCGGACAAGTTTCCCTAACCGTGTTTTTCATTTACTTTTGTTAGTCTACAAAACCATTTGTAGGTATTTAAGTAGAACTGAATCACTGTTTACAAATTTACCTATCCTATTCAACTATAAAATAGAGTTGTTCATACAATTCCGAAGCTATTTTATTAAACTGAATAAAATTCAACACAGTTTTCATCTGCTTATTATTTTCCAGCTGCAATTGTCAGCCCTGTATCATATTTCGCGGGATCACGCGCCCGCCCCATCACCATAGGTACCTATACAGTCAATACGTGCGAGTGCGAATAATTTTTCATCTATTTCCATTAAATTTGACATCAGTGCCGCTATCAGATATCGGGCCTACAGTTCATTATAATGTCATACTACAACTACAATGATGCGAGACATGCGTTCTTGCATTCTACGTATGTACTGAGTTGGTATGAGTAGCACCATAGATTTAGGGAAGCACCAAAAGTTTCTAAACGACCTATTTTAGCCACATGAGTTTATTGCAGTCAACGCGCGCGGATCATACACAGTTTGCTTATTTTCTCGACCACGTCAACGTTCCTTTACACAGCTCCAGGGGAACAAAAATAAGTGTAGAACATAAAGTACACAACGCCGCAAAAAATCTAGTGTGCAACTAAAAAAAATGTACATGAGACTATTCAGCGTAAAAGTATCATTCATACTGCACTGCGGTCAGCGCCAACTAAGCCGCCTCGCAAAGTCAAAAGAGCTTTGACTTCAAAGCGTTGGGGAATAACTGGCAACACCAAGAGAATGCAAAATAAACTAGCAACACTAAGGTAAGAGTGCAAAATAAATGCAGCAACAGCAAATTACACAGCCATTGAATCAAAAGACAGACGGAGCGTGAAGTGATGAAAACTGGAAAAATAATAAAGTTGCCCCTTACGAGTGTGTACGAGGGACGACTATTCTGGGATCTTGAGGCGCGCAGATAAGCACAGAGCGTCACTGATCGGTGAGCTGCACTTTGCTCAGACCTCTTTTTGCTGGTTATTGAGGCTAATAAGTCTAATAAAATCTCGTAGATAGGAACGTTGACATCAGGGCTACGCGTGCTACGAGTGCTACGACGGAGGCTACGGCGATCAAAATATCGCCTATTAAAATTTTGGCAGTTGGCTTGTCGTTTCGAATGGGGACATTGTAGTATTTGGTCTCAAAGTGACGGTATTTAACTAATCTAAGACCTATACCCAAGTATAAAGGCATCAGGTAACGCTTTGCTTTATGACTAAAAGGTTTGATTACTAACAAATAACAATACCTATTTCAATTCTTCACTGGAATTGTAAATAACGAAACATTCACAGCTTTCTGTACTACCAATTTAATTCTCAAAAAGCTCTCATTTTCTAAATTCCAACATATCAAAATCGCTTAAGAAAAATGGTGGGAAAAGCAAATTCTCAACTGAATAATGATTCCCTGTGGTCGGTCGGTACTTCGTACTCGGTAGTGTCGGTACCGCGTCTAGGTGTTCGCACAAGCCGTGTCAATATTGGCAGACACTTGCAGGGAGAGACGTATGATTTTTACATCAAAAGCAACACAATCTCAAAGCAGACCAGAGAGAATTTCCATTTGATGAGTATGAGGTGTGGTAACGTTTTTGTTCAGCCCCAACGTGGGGATTTTTACTCGGCTTAGTAAACAGTGGCTGTGGCTTTGATATCTGTGCTCCTCACGGTTTTTTTTATACCCCTTCAGATGCATGTCGAAAGTAATGACGATTTAACCAATTTATCATTTGATTTTGATTTTACAAATTGGTTTCTTACAAAGGATTTGCCTCTGTAAGAATATTTGGTTGATTCTAACTTAGAAAAATGGTGCTGTTTTGAGCTAGGTAATAAACACTAATTATGTTAAAATCATAGTAAAACAACATGAATATTAGAGCCTAGAATCCATCAGCAATGTCACACATACTGATGACACGTTAGTACCCGCTACTTCTACAAAGCGGCGCCAAAAGCAAATTAGTGAAAACATAAATTATCGAAAGCGCAGAGCGGTGGCACCTTGCATTGTGAACAAATTTAATTTCCTAGTCGAGCACGAGTAAATGCATGAAACCAGGATCCGGGAGCAGGGGCCACCCACCTATTGGTTGCATTATTTACTGCACTTTCGACCCGACTAGTGAAAAGCATTGTAATTAATTGGGTTATGGCCTGCGGTTTTGTCGTTGTTAAACTTACTCATCATTTGTTTAGGCGAAAAATTCAAATGATGTATTTGTTGGTGCCATTAGTTAATTACAGTTAACTTTTTTTATTTTAGTGTTCGTGAGCTTAGTTTACGATTTAAAGTACAGATTTCAGAAACGGCTAATTTTTATTTGTACGAATTATGTTCTCTATATTTTGTAGAGTTCCTGTTTTGTCATTTGACTATCTAATACACTTTTTTAACTCCTTTTTTAGATCTTAGATTTAGGCCAATGAAAAATTATATTGTCACATTATTATTAACATTTGTTTCTTATGTAGCGGCTGTATTTATTTGATATTTAACAATATATATACATCGTATCAAATCTGTAGCATTCCATTTAATATTAATATCTATGCAAAATGTTCACGTTTCACAGCGGGATTACAGTTGTTGGCCGTCGCATCCCAAAGTTACGGCTTTAATATAAAAATAAAGTTTAACGTGTATGCGCAGTCTGTTGCAGCTTCCCAATGTTGAGCTCGATTTATTGCCCGGCAAAGACCATTTGTTTCCGATACTTTTTTGTGGGCTAATCCCCCTGTATCTCTTCATTTTTTTCCGCGAACTGGCCGCTTTTGCGATTAAAGCATTTTGATTGTTGTAGGGATGAACTTTGGTGGTTGGAACGCCTGTTCGATTTGTGTGAGCAATGATATGTGCGTTGTGTGAGCCGTTTTGGCTGGTTATTCGTGATTGATTTAGAATTTAAGTGGAAGAAAGGGTTATTTTGAGTTTGTACTTGGCTTGAATATATTTTCTGCTACAGCTGCTTGACTTGACTCTCTCGAATTATTTGACTGCAAAGTTCCTAAAAATTGCATCATAACCAAACGCTGGAAACATAAGGTGATAGGTACCTATACCTACTTACTGTCGTTTTCACATTGAAATGTATAATAAAAAAGCTTGACATGGACCGTTTGCCAATATCCACGACTTGATGTCGCCTACCAAACCGCTTCGGAATCGGAGGAAACTTGAGATGTCTCAGTGCGACTTGTCGGCAATAGATGGCGCTAGTACATACGATCCCGAGCTGCAAAGTTTTCAGACTTGGAGAAAAGATTGTTTAAGAAGTAGTTTAATTATACATTTTTTAATTTAAATACATATTATTCTTGAATGAAGTTTACAATTAATAATATGAAAGGTTTCCTAGCTACTGCAAGGGTTTACTGAACTAACGGATTCTGATTTTTTTATTTCAAAATTCGTCATGAAATATCGCGCTTTCAGATTTAAAGTTTCTTCCAGTTGGATTCTATAAGAAACTGGAAAATCAAAAAAAGGGAAATGTAGGAAAATCGTAAACTTTATTTCGCAAGACGCAAAGAGATTTCCTAATGCTCGCTATTTCTTTGTAGATATTGAAGGAACTCTTACGGAGAAACCGAATTCAAAGAATACATGGTGACATAGATAAATAGGTGGCAGGTAATTAATTAACATTAATTATATATGATTATGTTGTGAAACCTCTGTAAGTTATAGAGCAGATAACAAGTGGCTAAGAGCTGTTAATTTGTTTGTTGATAAAGAGTACTGGAGATTATCTGCCGGTGAAAATATTCCACGGTTTATACGTAGATAACGTTTGCTTAAGGTCAATATAATACAGCCATGCAATTCTGTGAACTGTATTATATTGACTGTGAACTCTTGCACTGCAATTAACTTGGTATTCTCTTTCTCTTTCCCCTTGGTATATTCTTTTGATAAATAGATATCTTTAATCGTAACCGTATTCTCTTGTCAAATTCATTCACTGTGTATAAAAGAGTAAAATGAAATCAGTTAAAATAAATTAGTTTTTACATAAAGTAATATAGTGCTACTGAGCGTATTTGTATCGATTATTTTAGTAATGGAGTCAGTATCGTTTGTGGTGTTTCATTATTTGTAAGCAAAAATATTAAAAAAAACACGTCGATAACAGCGTGACGGAACCGGCATGTCCTAGAACCAAAAATTCTAGAAAAAGGGGGCATCTACCAACCCGCGCTGGGCCCGCCTAGTAGATTACGGCTCACTTCCTCTCACAGTGGGAACATTATACGAGTAGACTGATTATGTTATGTAAGCAAAATTAAAAGGCATCCTTGAAAGGAAAGTCTTAAAGAAACCGTTAAATGTTCATATTTTTTTTTAAACTATCACTGACAAATGCGTGCACCGACTGGACAGGTTAAAATACCATTTCACACACTAATCTACACGGCCTTCACATGATCAGACCAAGATTATGTCTGGTCTTTAAAAGAGGCTGTGACCTCTGAGTTTGTTTCGGCCTTTCTCAGAGTAGTCAGATAGGAAACGCCGACCTCATCTAGTTTTTAACATATAATTGGCGTGTAAAAATGTTTGTACAAACCTACTTACAGAAATAAAATCTTTTATAATTTATTACAGAAATAATGATAAACATGGTAGGTTCAAGAACATATCGTATTTACGAATATTTATATCTAAGTCAGGTTGTACTAATGTGTGGCGGATCGTCACATTCTCCAAATTCACCCACACTCCCGCGTTTTCAAGCGCCCAGGGTGGTTTACATTCTAAAACAGGTCATGTCATGGAACGCTGAAAAATAACTAGCAAAGCTAACGTCCACTACACCGCTACGTTTCCAATAAATCTCGTCATTATTTTTTCATCTTAAGGCAACTTCGAGGAATAGTAGGTACACAGCGTTGTACCTGTGCCAAGATATCTTATTATTCGGTTCCTAAACACAAACATACCTTCCTCATGGTATCTTTATGTGTCCTTTAGACATCAGTTACATCTCATTAAAACTCCTGAAGTTTAGGTCAAAACCGTGCCTAAAACAGTAAAAGAATCAAATCGATGGAGTGATCTTAAATTATTCCGTGTAATTACACATACAAAACCAACCAAATATTTGAATTAAGAACTTTTTATTTAAAATACAATTTAAGCTAGAAAAAAAAACTGGGCGAACCTTATTGTTCATACTCTTACGAACAATGCAGTAAGTATTCCCCTTAACAGCATAAAACATTTTTAATGCTGAACAATTTTAAAGCTGTTATGAATTACCCAGTGTTTCAGTGGGTAAATATACTCGTAGATAACATCGTTCTTTGTTTCCAACGCCCCTTTGGTGACATCTTATTATCTTTGATATATGATTGATAATCACGCAGAAAAATATATTTTTCCTTCACTCATATGCGGAAAACGTACACACAGGTAGGTTTAATAATGTTTATCAACGTAGTCTGTAGTTGTATGTAGTATGTAGATATAAGTATGATGGTTTGTACTTACGTCATTGAATATGGTTTCTCAAATTTGGCTAAGTAAATGTAGATTAGACTCAAGTAGGTACCTATAAGAATCTGAAAAACATGTTTTCGTTGTTATTCGATTAGTATTGTATGGAATATTTTGTTGTTTCTCATGTTTGCACAGAAATGGTACTGACATTTGTTTAAGTAATACTGAAACCTGTCAATTCGTGTAATATTTTTTGTAGTAAATGCGTAGCAGGCTTCTTGAAGACCTAGACATAGTGTTACACAAATACACATTATGTCGTAGACCAGTCTAGCGTAACTGTCTTTAGACCTCGCAGACGCAGAGTTACGCAAGTGTCGTAGACCCGTCTACTTGACTAGCATTATGCTGGTCTTCGCTACGAGTTACAGAAGTTTGCTACGCTAGTAGCGTTGCAGTATTCTAGGCTTCGTAGCCGCAGAGCTACGCAAGTTTCGTAGACGCGCCTACTTGACTAGCGTTGCAGTCCTCTGGAACGCGCAGACGCAGCGCTACGCAAATCTCGTAGACCCGTCTACTTGACTAGCGTTACGCTGGTCTTCGCTACGAGTTCCAGAAGTTTTTTATGCTAGCAGCGTAGCAGTCTTCTGGACTTCGTAGTCGCAGAGCTAAGAAAGTGTCGTAGACCCGTCTTTGATCGTACTTGACTAGCGTAGCATTCTTCTAGGCTTCGTAGCCTCAGAGCTACGCAAGTTTCGTAGACTCATCTACTTGACTAGCGTAGCAGTCTTCTAGACCATGTGACGCAGGGCTAGGCAAGTGTCGTAGACCCGTCTACTTGACTAGGGTAGCAGTCTTTTGGATCATGCAGACGCAGAACTACGCAAGTGTCGTAGACCCTACTACCTGACTAACGTAGCAGTCTTCTGGACCATGGAGCGCAGAGCTAGGCAAGTGTCATAGACCCGTCTACTTGACTAACATAGCAGTCTTCTGGACCATGGGACGCAGGGCTAGGCAAGTGCCGTAAACCCGTCTACTTAACTAGCGTAGCAGTCTTTTGGTTCAAGCAGATGCAGAGCTACGCAAGTGTCGTAGACCCGTCTACTTGACTAGCGTAGCAGTCTTTTGGACCATGCAGACACAGAGCTACCCCAGTGTCGTAGACCCGTCTACTTGAATAGCGTAGCAGTATTCTGGACCATGGGACGCAGAGCTAGGCAAGTGTCGTAGAACCGGGTACTTGACTAGCGTAGCAGTCTTCTGGATTTTCTGGAGATTTTATTATTTTTATTTGTTAATGGTATCAATCTGTTTTTCAAATTATTTAGAATGAAGTTTTTGTTATTATTATTGTTACGTGTGAATTAACAAAAAATATTGTTTTTTTTTATTGTAGGTAAGTTATCTTTGTTGGCTTTACAATATTTTGTGAAACCATAAATAGTGCATGTTGTGTTAGCCTGTAAGTAATTGTTTTCTTATAAACGTACTATTAAGGAAATAATGTTAAATGTATTGTGTAATAAATTGTTAGCTAAACTAAATAAATAAAGAAATAAAAAATGTTAGTGGCACTACAAACTGGCATCCACAGGTATATTGCCTGATCCATTTGTTTACATTTTCATCATATACTCGTAGTTTTGAAACACACCATAGATCTATCTGCTTGGCTAGGATAGGAGTCGTTGCCTTCAAAGACACAATATTATGCATTGGCATATAAGGTGCTAATAGTACGCCAATTATTTGTTTTGAATGTAGTTTTATTCCAACATCCTGAACTTTATTTTAACCCGGTACCTTAAGAGAAGAAAAGGTTTGGTTTGCGCTATCTCTCAAACTAGACATGCTTTTGGTTTGTGCTAACTCTCAGACTAAACATGCTTTTGGTTTGTGCTAACTCTCAGACTAAACATGCTTTTGGTATGTGCTAACTCTCAAACTAGACATGCTTTTGGTTTGTGCTAACACTCAAACTAGACATGCTTTTGCTAATCGATTTTATTTATTTTGAGTATCCTACTTGTATAACCAGTTTAACAGAATGCTAAACATTTATAGTTTAACCTGTTAAGTCTCGCGCGATACCGATTTGGAGTCAAGCAATATAAAATCAATTGTGTCTCATTAGCTGTCCGTGACCAATTAAGTTATAATAGGTGTTATTTACTAGTACAGAAATATTTGGCAAAACTCAATTATGCAAACACGGAAAAACTACTAGAAATTTTAAAATATAATTTCTACCTACCTACTCTAATATAAGTCTCTTTCTTTACCTAATTAAAAATAGTCTCCACTTCATTTATTTTTATATTATTTGTTAATTTATTTAAACATTATATGTCTTACATAATCTGGTTTTAAAATAATATACCCAAATAGTTAAGTCCTCTTTAAGTCATTGAAAATATTATATCTTCTTTTAAATTTAGCTTTTAATATTGTTGTCTTCTTTTTAAATGTTTGATGTAAATTGATGGTCTGAAACACAGGTTTTCATAAACCTAGATCAAGCAGGTCTACGTTACAGAAAGAACGAAGTTTTCCTCGGTTGTACCTAATTAATGTAAATCATAAATTTACTGTGTCGTGATCGTGCTGCCCACTTATTTTGTAATTGTCTATTCACCGTTTGGCTCTTGTAGCCAAACGGTGAATAGAAGTGCATAAAATATTTATTTTTTGCAAATAAGAAGAATATGCAGCAAAAACTTTATAGCATAGCATAATAACCCTATAATGTTCCCACTGCTGGGACACAGGCCTCCTCTCTTCGAGAGAGAGTGTAATGCGGGCCCAGTGCGGGTTGGTAGATGTCACATGTATTCGTAATTCTGGTTCTAAGCCATGCCGGTTTCTGCAGTGGTGATGAAATAATTTCCACAAAGTAAAGTGCCTGTCAGGGTTCGAACCTGCGACCTACAACTCGTCGGGGTCGTTACCACTGGGCCACCACGCTCTGGCATAGCATATTTTCTTGTTTTTTAAGACGCCACTAGAAGATTACGAAAGGCAGAATTGATAAATTTATTGATATTATTCCAATAGGTATATGATCAAACTACCGGCTCTACGTCAAACTTTTTCAGAGAAATTATTTAGAAGGATTTTAAACGTCTGTTTTCAGTTTTGGTTTAAACATCGTTTGGTAGAGTCCTGTTGCCATACATAGAAGAACATAGAGAGTCTAAGAAAGCTATTTTAACATTTAAATAGTTTATTATTAACTAAGTAGTACCAACACTATGTAAGAAATCTCTATGTTCGTTTACAAAAAAAAAAGTATTTTACTAACTTAAATTTACAAGAAACACTTGTCTAAAAATAATGCAGCGTTATATCATCCAGGGGGACACGATGCTTTGCCTGCCGCAGGCTTTCGAGCTGTTCCTGAAGCATCTGGTGGGCGGGCTGCACACAGTGTACACCAAGTTAAAGAGACTGGACATAGTGCCGCTGGTGTGCAACGTGGAGCAGGTGCGCATCCTGCGCGGGCTGGGCGCCATCCAGCCGGGCGTCAACCGCTGCAAGCTGCTGTCGTGCAAGGACTTCGACGTGCTGTACCGCGACTGCACCACGGCAAGGTACGTCCAACACACGAACACCTCGTACCTCCTTGTTGTTGTCAGTGCTACCGACCAGTCTGACCGGTGGCCGGTCTACCGGTCCGATAGGAAGGTAGGTATCACCTCTGTATCTGTAGTGTTCATTTAGTTTAACTGTGACTGGCTTATTTATTTATTTTTAAGGTGACGTTTATGTTGATTTTATTAACTAAGTAGTACCAACACTATGTAAGAAATCTCTATGTTCGTTTACAAAAAAAAAAGTATTTTACTAACTTAAATTTACAAGAAACACTTGTCTAAAAATAATGCAGCGTTATAACTAGGCAAAAGAATGTTTTCGATGAGCTCTGGCACCCAATGTAAGATTTAACTTGTGTTTAGGGTGCCAGCGTCCTCGCCTATGATTTGAACATGTAGCAGTAAGTAGTTGTAGGAGAGCACAGTTTAACACTATTCAATTATAATATATTATATTTACTAGCTAATGCAACTATGGTGTGGCCTATTTATGTACCAACGTAGGTATGGGTGTGTGTATGTGTGTGAGGAAGAGTTAAATATAATGAAAACTTGTGTTTATGTAAGTCTGTATAAATATATGTAATAAAAAATAAAAAAAATAACCTCCCCCTCATTTTATTTTACCAGCCTTTATCTGACGCTCTTATTTCATCACCACTGCTCTCAAAACGGTGCAGGAACACATCGTGAGGAAACCGGCATGTCCTAGAACCAAAAGTTCGAAGACATGTGATATCTACCAACCTGCACTGGGCCCGCGTGGTTGATTACAGCCCACTCCCTCTCACAGAGAGGAGGCCTGTGTCCCAGTCAGTGGGAACATTATAGACTGATTATGATGATCTGACGCACTTCAGGGCAAAGGACTCATACAGTGAAGACACGATCATTGATCACCACGCTTGCTCTAGGCATTTGAATTGGCGATTTAATATTAACTATAAACTCCAAGTTTCCTCACGATGTTTTCCATCTCTGATGTCAATAATGTCCAAGGTGAACTCATAAAGTATGTGAATTGGCATGGATTTGAATCCACGTCCTCGTGTAGGTATGCATTTATTTTGCTAAATTGCTTAAACTGTTGAAAGAAAAGAACTACCTAATGTATAAAAATGTAGACATTAAATGACAGTTAATGCAACATTATAACAACTAACTAGATCTTACCCTCATTCCTTTTCAGCTTTCATTCATAAAACTAAAGAGTCATAAACAACTCAAAAACAATACTTTTAAAAACTTTAAAAACAAAACAAACACTTAATATATTGAATAACACAGAAGTACCCTACATCTATATGTTGATTTTGATACCAATATTATAAAGAATAATCATTGAAAAACATCCTGAACAAAGAACTTTACTAAACAAACTTATGTTTGACCTCCCAAAATAATTTTCAACCCTTATTTTCTGAAAAATAAGGGTTATTTTAGCGTGTGTTGGAAGTGTTGGGAGTGTAAGTTATAGTGGTGTAGAAGACGGAACCTATTGAAGTGGCTTTCGGGAGTTTGGCTAAGTTGTCGATTGTTGAGATCGCTATTGTTTCGACACTTCAGCCCCTTTGTATTGTAATCACGATGTAATATGTAGAAATAAGTATGTACCTACTTGTATTGTGGGTAGTTGGAAAAATGTGGTGCAATAATAGAGAACGGGAATTACACAAAATAATCAATAATCATTAATCTAATTAAATATTTTTATTTATTTACAAATCACCCAGTGTGTAAACAAAAGACAATAAAATAACAAAATTTACTAACTAAGGACTTAACCAAGGTTGGTAGGGTGTACAAATTTTAAATTTCTAACAAAGTAGGTAGGTACTTCTTCAGTAAAAATAATGGTTGTAAAGTCGTACTTTTATAGTTTCTAAGATTATCAAAATTTGTATTTTTAATAGCTTGCTGAAAATTAAAAGCTTAAAAGTAATTTTCCCTATGGTAGTAGGTATACAAATTCGTTATTGTTTCAATAAAAAAATATCCTGACAAAATCAGTAACAGAATGAAAGTAGAGTTCAGTTTTCCCATTCAATAACATTATGTACTACAGTCTATAAATAACGATCTGAGATTTCCTCCTCATAATCAAAGTTTGTAATTAAACAAGATTGTAGAAATAACAGTTAGTATTTATTAGGTGGCACAGGGCGCGCGGCCGCGGCTCCTAGGCTCATATTGATTACCGGTGACATTGTTATCAATCCCCGAGCAGACGCGCGACGCCCGACACACACAACACCCAAAAGAAACAGGAATGTTTCTTCGCGCGTTTGTAACGCAACGCAACGAAAAAAGAGGCGGAGACTCCGCGACAGCGTCGTCGACCAATCACAGCGCAGCTGCAGCCGCGGCGGACCAATCGCACGCTGCGGCCGGGGCGGGCGCGCGCACGCGGCCGCGCCCTCGCCTCGCTCCGGCTTTTTATTTATTGTTGCGCGGAACAGCGCGCGCGACGGGTGTGTGATGCGTGTGTAGTCTCCCGCGAGCATGGAGTCCGCCGTGGACTCAGCGTCGACCGCGAGCGAGGTGAGCGGCTCGTCCGGGGGCTCGCCGCGCGTGAAGGCGGTGTCACCGGCGCGCGCGCTCAGCCCGCCACCGCTGCTGGCGCCGCGGATGCCACTGCCGCCGCCGGGGCTGGGCCTGCTGGGCTCGCTGCAGATGATGCACCACTCGCCGCTCGAGCTCATGGCGGCCGCGCACCACCACGGCCCGCCGCGCTACGGCAGCCCGCCGCCCATCTCCACGTCCGACCCGTCCGCCAACGAGTGCAAGCTGGTGGACTATCGCGGCCAGAAGGTGGCGGCCTTCATCATCCAGGGGGACACGATGCTTTGCCTGCCGCAGGCTTTCGAGTTGTTCCTGAAGCATCTGGTGGGCGGGCTGCACACAGTGTACACCAAGTTAAAGAGACTGGACATAGTGCCGCTGGTGTGCAACGTGGAGCAGGTGCGCATCCTGCGCGGGCTGGGCGCCATCCAGCCGGGCGTCAACCGCTGCAAGCTGCTGTCGTGCAAGGACTTCGACGTGCTGTACCGCGACTGCACCACGGCAAGGTACGTCCAACACACGAACACCTCGTACCTCCTTGTTGTTGTCAGTGCTACCGACCAGTCTGACCGGTGGCCGGTCTACCGGTCCGATAGGAAGGTAGGTATCACCTCTGTATCTGTAGTGTTCATTTAGTTTAACTGTGACTGGCTTATTTATTTATTTTTAAGGTGACGTTTATGTTGATTTTGTATGAACCCTGACACACTTTCCTCCACTGACCTCTTCATGTGAGCAGGATTTAAAGTTTTGTGACGGATGTCAAAGTCAAGTATTGATGAACTGCACATGCTTACAAAACAATCAAGTTAACTACAGTTTTAGTGTGACTTTATATCCTCTGATAATGAACAGTTTGGACCTAAGGACCATAGGCCTACTAAACAAGCTAGGTAGTTAGAGAGGTCCATGAGTTCATAACTCCGATAAATACCATTGTAATTAGCTATACAAATATAATTTAATTAGGCTGAGGATGAGCCAGGAAATGTCATCAAGGTCGTCAGTATAAAATATAAATTGTGTGTCGGTTGTGCGCCTGCATGGCACAGCCCCGCGGGGAGAGACGCGCGATCCATTAATTTTTCACATTTTAATACGCGCAAAATATTTCCACCGGGTTAAATATTAAAGTGGGATTCGGTCGGCGACGGAAGGGTTAAATCTCAGTTAATTAGCGGCTGGGGCTTAAATATTTAAATAGTAATTTTTACAAACGGTAAAGTTAGATTAAAAAATCTTGTTGTGTTGTGGTCGCGGCGGCCCGGTAGGCCTATATCGGTGTTTTTACTGAATGTGTTTTTAAAAATGTAATGTTGCCGGGAAGTGTGCATCTGGGAGGCGTAAAGTTTAATTTTTTTGTTGTTATTGTCGCTTTGTGTAATATTTAATGTTTGTTTATTTATTGGGCGGATGCGCTAGGACGTGTGACGCGGACGCGCGGCTGCTCGCCTTTCTGACTCACGTTTTTTTTGTCTTTATGAAATCACTATCCACGTAATTCATATGACTAATGATGTCATACATGAATTCCACTAATTTGATTGATGTTGGATTCGGGATGGGTATAAAATATCAGTGGTAAGTTGTAACTCAGATTGTTACGTTTTAAGAATAAAATATTTTGATTGATTGATTCAGTAGGTAGGTAGAGTCTTCAGTAATAAACTTTTCAAAAGGAAAAGCTTTTGCATTTATTTAAAGTTTCTTTATCTAAACTGAAATATAATAAAATAATCTAAATGACGAGGAAAATGAAGAAATGTGGAAAACTAAGAGCAATACAATAAGACAAGATCACTTACATTCAACCTTTAGAAAGCAATTCCAACTATTGTCACCACAGTGAAAGTATTCATTTAGAATGAGTCATTTAAGTTCCGAAAATAAATGAATACAAGAAATATAATAAGAAATACCAATCAGAGAAGAAATAAATAAAAAACTCGGTCGTTCGGCGGCGGTCGGTGAATCGGACGAAATTCGTATTGACATGTTTCCAGTATTACGATTCCACTAATACAGTCGACAAAGAAATCTTGTTTCTAACATAAATAACAATTCGCTTTTTATACCTGACTTCTTTTGATAAAATAAAACAACTATTTTGCTCTGCTATTTTATTTTATAAGTACAGTCGGCATTAAAATTGTTTCGATTTCACTAAGTATTTTTTATTACAGTCGCTAACTTGTCTTATTTGCCTTGATTTGATTGGTAGGTTACCAAATATTTTTAGTTAGGTATGTGATAAATACAGCATTTATAATAGAGCATGTCAATGCTTGTTAATATCAAGTTGATATACAGGGTTAACAAAAATAATTGTTATTGGCAAGGTAATATATAGAGCACAAGCATAAAGTTTCTTAATCTAGTTAGTGGGTGCCGTACTATTATCCTGGATAGGATACAAAATAACCTGAGTTTAGGAGAAACAGTTCCGATCCCCGTCAAGAATGGTTGACTTATAACAGCACATGTTAAATATGTAGGTACCTATATTATATGTATACGTGTACAATAATCATAATCATTACATTCCTTTTTTTTTCTTGTTTGGTAACCTAAGGTAGGTTACCACACAACAAAAAAAAAACTATCTTATAAATCTTTAAATCTATCAAAAATATTAATTTGGAAAAAGTCAAAGGAGACGGATGACGGAGACGGTGGGCCTGGATGTAAAAATATGAAATTTGTGTCAATTGATAGCTACCTACTATATCATCAAACCCTCACTGAAAATTTTATTGAACTAATTAGGAGTTTACGGTTAGTAAATATTAAAAATAGTAAAGCTTTAAAACATTAACTCTTCCTACGTAATCATTTTATTATTATATTTACCAATTAAATAAAAACAACAATTATTTTTTCAATTTAATAAAACTTCAAACACAAACCTAATGGATATCACTACACACATTTGGAAATGCGATATATTTTAAAATAAAAACGGAACGCCCGCATTACAAAACGCAGTGTAAATAATAGGAGGACGTTCCTTTTCACGCTTCAATAATTGCTCGACAGCAGATAAACGAGAGGTATCACGTTACCGGCGAGGATCTGCACGGGTGTTCTGACTTTACTTCTATAACTCTTTTATGTGACTTAATGTACTAGCACAATGCCTTTTAAAATCTTTTATGAAATGTAATAATAGTATGTGAGTCAGATTGGGATAGTCACTTGCGTTTTAAATCCATTCAATGATTGTAAGCCTTTAATACTGAAAACATTAACATTGCATTTATTTTTATTTTATAAGAATGTTCATGGACTTGACTCTAGTCAATCAAATTCCTTGGATTAATTAGGAATTAGGGAAAGCACTTGAACCACACAAAGGCAAAGGCGCTACTGCCATCCATCGACTTATTTTTTTCTTCTAATCAATACATTCAAAGCACAGGGTTCCGTCCATTGTCTCTGCTACAAAGAGCGAGGTTCAATTACGGAGGTCATCAACACGACTTTTTATGGAATTTTCAGCTTTACGACTCATTTTGATGGTCCGCCTTCAAACGGAGTGATATTTTGTAAATAAACAAAGGACTGAAATAACTACCTCATTACCTTTGTAGAGCCGGTAGGCGCGGAGTTGTTCTCAAGCGTTTTTGTAGCTAGTTTTTAAAACTTATAGGTGTATATTTACTTGTTATGAAAAAGATAAAGGTTCTCTGTATTGTTTAATTTGTATGTTCAATGATTAAGCGATGACTAAAAGGAGTATGATTTGGAACGCAGTTCTTCCGTTGGGGATAAGATGAGATGTTTTTATTATAACACTATTTTATTAATAGCTATTAAAAAGTAGGATACCTGGTCAGGTCAGTGTTAGTTGTTACGTCAACTATAATAATAGCCTAGTTATTAACAGGTATATTAGTACTTTAATATTTATTTTAGCTTTTCTTTTATAGCTCGCGGATGGCACAATGATTTGTTTGCTTAGACACACCTAGTCCACATGCAAGCGTATGTAGAATACATTATTATCATGAATATTGTGTCGGAACTCCGACTGGCGTTGGTCCAAGCACTGTTTCTCATTGAAATATTAAACCAAGACACTGCAATGCAGTGTCTGAGACGCGTATGTTGCCAAATTAATTAATTATAATGTTATCTTATCTAGATAGATTAACAATTAAATGTAAATACTAGAAAATTCATAAATTAAACATTTTAATTATCTACTTTATAAATATTAATTTGAAGGTTAACAATAATTATTCGATTTATTGTTAAGTATTTTGTCCGTGATTGTATCTATTAGTTTAATTACCTATTTCTGGTTGATCAATTTAGTTTCCGTAAAATTGGTGGAGAACATTACCTAGTACATCATGAAATACAGCAATAGGTAGTAGAATTTTCCTGTACAAACTATGTTTTGTAAATTTATTTAGCTGTTGCCTTAATTGTATAGGTAATTAAAAAAAAAATACGCCACTTTTGTTTTTGCAACAAAAAATAAACACAAGGAATTTTATAGCTTAGGTAATAAAAATAAAAAAGGTAGCAGTATGTAGTAGTATCCTAGTCAGATTAGTTACTAAGAGTTGATCTACCTAGATTGTCTGCGCCGGCGTCGGTGCGGCGACGGACCGGCGCGGCCGCCGCCACCACGCCGTCCTCACGCCTCAGTGCACGCTTTATCGTCATCCAAACAGACATACACCGACACTAATGGCACACTACTTTGCTTTCTAGATTTCCGCATATCGATTGATAGTTTACCAGGTATAAATTCAGTGGTTATTCAACCTAGTTCCCGCATCCTTCCTGCACATCTCTATTAAACAAGACCACCCAACACGATAATAAATGTACAACAATCATCCAAACACCATTACATTCACAATTGAACGACAAATAAACTCGAGTGGCTTGAGGAAACGCAATTTCCTTCGAGGCAGTAAAGCGACAAACTGTTCCACAATGGGAATATCATGGAGGCAATTTATTACGAATGATCAACAAGTAGCTGGGGAACTTCGGGCCACAGACGGAAAGCAAAGAATGAATGCGAGAGCCTCCGAATTGAAACGAACACCGATAAAGGACCCTCCGAGTGTCGGCGGCGTGCACGCTCGGAACGCACGCCAACACTCCAATCCTCCCGTACAATTCGAAAAAGCGAACGCACACAAATGACACGAGGGAATCCCTCCCGGCTAGACAGAATTATCTCGGCCTCTCTATTTCCGTTTCGCGTACTATTGAAATCGCGTCTCATTCGCTCCTCCCGGGACTGTATACCGCCGTCTCTATCGCATTCGGTTCATTCATGACTGTATATTTGAATGGATTCGGAATGTGCGTTTTCTTCCCGCTAGTCTCCAATTCGACGTCATTCAGGAAAACGGCCGGGTGACATCGAGACGTATCGTTTGAATGCGCTACGAATCTTTGCTACGACTTTTTTCAGACTGTCAGTCATCAGATGTTTTGTATTGCAGTTCTACGATTGACTGTAAGTGCGAAGCAACAGTTATGGTCAACTGACGAAACAAGATCGATTCACAAAAAGCGACAATGTAATAATGAGTGTGTATAATTAAAATTCGCTTCCGTGTTAGGTAGATATTGAATGGTTGATAGAAACTATCGCATGGCGTGTGGCGTAGTGCGCCAGTAGCCGTTGTAACGTCTTATAATTGCGGCTCACCATGTGTTGAGCTCTAATCATGTTTAATTATAGTAAGAAGAAGGAGTCATTGCCGTTTATCATGAGATGAACTGTTACAGACGTATAAACGCCGCGAGAAAATGATGGATTAAACGTTGCTCTAGTTACGAGGATGAAAGTACAGTGCTCACGTTAATTAGTAAACGTTAGAATAGATTGGACCTATAAATATGTTTTATATTTATTGCTCTGCCTCTATGCGTAATTTATTAATAGGTGGTGAGAGAATTTGCACAGTATCTAGTACCTATTTGTATTCCTATATGCTTCCAATTTCTTTAAAAAACGGGGTGTTTGTCGGTTTTATCGACTCTGCAGTTTAAAATGATGTTTGAGATACGCATAGACTAAAACATGCCAGCAGTTAACGTTAAAAGAAACCAATAAATACCACGCAAATCTTGCATCTAAGAAATGAAGACATGCCGCGTCGATGTGAATAACGGGAGACAGTAATTTAAACACAAGTTTTCTTCTGTCCGTACACATATAGATACATGGTTATTAATCCAATGCAGATTAGAGCTGAGACAATGGGAGGCGGAAATCCAGCGGAATGACGTTTTTGCGAGACTCGCTCAACCGCCATTGTGTGAATGAGACGCGCGCACTAATTGCCAGCGAAATTATAAGTTCAAACAAACGAGATTCATTTATATTATGTGCTAAATTAAGACGTGTTTGTCTGTTTAAGAAAATTATATTAATCGCACTGTAATCGTAGATTGTAGGCAGACAAGCTCAAACTTACAAACGACATCGTGGGATCACGCAAGATTGATTCAGCGATTGACAATAAAAAGCGCTCGTTTTAAAAAGCCATCATTCTAATAAACGCGGCAGTTAGTTCTTGCACACAATTATAACAGTAGATGTTTTCTTTTGTCAAATTACAATTCGTAAGTGCAGTATGCGTATTACAATGTAATTGTAATTGTTTCTATTAATTTGAATTTCAAAACCAGTTAAGTGCGCTCTGCAGCGTGACAAAATAAAGTCATTATACTCGTACGGAGTGTTAGTACAGAGCGGTGTAAGAAATGCATTCGCACAATTAGTCCATTATGAACTGATACCTACTACGCCGAGTACCGCAGTTTTGCTTATTTTTCTCATGATACCATATCAATTTACTAGCTTGTGGACCTAATCGTGCTTTTTGCAAATTATTGGTTAGGTACACGAAAGTGTTCGTTGGAGAGAGTACCGACCATTTATTATGTACGAAAAGTTTGGAAAAAAAGGAGAAGTAATGTTTGAGTTTGAATGTTGGTATGTATTTTATGCCATGTAATCACAAATCACATAAGCTTGGTTATGTGAGAAAAGTAAAATATAGCTTCTTTAAGAAAGTCTGAAAATGTTGTGTCTACTTGGCAAAACAACGGTTTTGATGATAGGAGCGTAACAAAATATCTTTATTGCAGCCATAATAAATTTATCGTAAGGTGAGAAAGTATTAGAAATCATAAAAGAGGAGATGTAAATTACAAGTAATAGTGTTCGTGAGTCCAACTTTACACAAACACATAGAAAAGTTTATAACAAAGAAACAGAATGAGATAAGGGCTACTTAAGTCGGTCTGGAACCCTCGTTAAACGTTGATATACGGTTTATAATAAAAGTTAATAAAACATTTGCAACAATTTAAAAGGGTTATCGATAAAAAACTTAGTAGACGAGTATCGAATGTGCGTCGGAGGTTGCCAGTTAAAAGATAGTAAACTGCTTTTTACAACCTGCCTGTTATTTATTTTTAATCAAATCACGCCTTAATAAATGTAACAATGTAACTTAAGTTGTATCCTACGTGCAAAGTTGGGTAGAAGGTATTCAATTCAAAACTTTGGCCTCCTGTTGGTATTTCTGTCTTTCAGCTTGACTTGATCTTCCAGGTAGTCCATTGCTGCATAAACCATTTTGATTAAGACCTAATAAATATTGGTTTGATTACAATTCAGACCGTGAAAGTGATTTCCCAGTGTTGTAATCTGCAATAAAGTGCAGATCCCTGATAACTTTTTAACGTTTGGAACTGGATATTATTTTGCTTGAACAAGGAATTGAACTGAAATTTTAGTTTCCTAACCTTGAACGACATTGTGAAACTGGCAGGTTTTCTTTGGAGTGCCGACACTCTACGGTTTTAAGCGTACGTACGAATTTGAACATAATTGTGCATAAAATGCTGTGGTTGTGAGTTTTATTTTAGGTGTATTTAACGTGTCTTCCACAACAAAGTAGAGATAGGGATCGAGGCAGCCGCAGAAGGCGCCCCGCGAGCATCACACTCCGATTAAAGTAATTTACAGCCGATATAAAACTATTTCATTTCGACGACGGACACATTTAATATAATTATCGTCGCTGCACTTAAAATAACTTTGTTTCCAGTTTTACGACTGCGAAATTAATAGTTTTTATGGTTATACTTTTATACGACGGAACACGTGCTTTATAATAATTTCGTTAAAAAAAATGTAAAATGTTGCCAGTGTGTGCAATTATCGATTGTTGGCCGGGAGCTAAAAATCGATAGCGGTCCAGATGCACAAAAATGGGACAGAGAAATCGATTTGCCCCACATTTTGGCGGTCTAGCGGCCGCAGGCGGCGAGGGTAACGTTCGCGATAAGGGATAGTGCCCCCCCTCAGGGGCGGGGGTATCCCCCTGTCCCCCTTGATAATATTTACCGCCCCCCGGCCATACTTACGCCCCTCAGTATTTACGGGTTAGAGAAAAACAAGGGTACTCGAGCTTCGGAAGGTGCAACGTAGATTTTAATCCTTTCTGATGTTTATGATTGATGGCGGATTTCGTGATCGGTGTTGCGCTCATGTTGATGGATTCTTTATGATTCCCGTGGCTGGCGGCTCCGCGGCTCCGGCTCTCCAACACGTGATCGCGAATTAGTTTTAATGATTACACGCACGTAATTGTTGCAATATTTTCAAATGCATCTTCATTAGCGTGATAGATTTGTTTTTTCTGGACGGAATTTAAATTTAGTCTATTGTCGCTATCCCCTCCTCTGCAGAAATAAGCCCAGCTGTGATTAAGTTTACTAAGTTGAGATGGAAATTGAGCTGTTAAGCTTATCTGCTTGACTTTATTGCCCTTCAAGCCACTCTGGCCCACACAACATGAAAAAGTAAGTATTATGATCTACTTGAAAACTAATAACTGCATCCATACTCTCCAAACATACCTTCAAAACAATTGTTTAATAATCACATCCCATGCGATGTATCCATTTTAAATAGCCACTAGCGCCATCTGTCAATCAATAATGAATTTCAATAGTACTAAAAAACTTAATTAGACTGCTTTCAAAGACAGAGTAACATCGGCCAACAAATTCGATATGCGGCTGACAACTCCCTCTGTAAGTAACCTGAACTTTATTGGAAGAGCTTTAAAGTTTGGAATGGGGCAGTTTAGTTTGTGGAATGGTAAAAGTAAGTTTGTTTTGATGTAATGTGGTGACGATGGGTAAAGATGTCCGTCAGTATTGACGCGTGCCGATAGCGCCGTGTGTCCATGCCGCCAAGTCACGGCCAAAAGACTAATTATTAACGGTTTCGTAACAGAGTAATCGTTTTATATTTGGTCATGTAGTAGGTACTTTATTTGTTGATCAATACTTACATCAATAAAATTTGGCTGCAATAAAAACTTGATTTGAACGTTTGAATTACCTACTTAAGTATATATTTTTACCCGACTGGTTTTAAGAAAAAAAGAAAGAAAATACGCCAATTTTCGGTAAACATAACGTAAAGAAAGAACACAAACACGAAAGAACAAGTTGGGGGAAATATGCGTCAAATTCACGCAAAATGGCTATCGCTCAGCATAATGCTGTGTTGGTTAGACTGGAAGCCGACCCCAACATAGATGGAAAAGGCTCCGTAGTTGATGATATTTTTACCCGACTACTGCAAAGCCAAAGGATGGTTATGATTTTAACAGGCTATGTATTTTACAGATGAAATGTGGTCTAGTTTCAGCGACGAAATCATTTACCTTGACGTCTATAAACACTAACACATAAAAGACTAAGTAAACAACAGATTATCCATCAATTAATAAAGTCGTTTTCCTCGGCAGATTTTATATTTTTTATAACTACATAGTAAGATAAGCTGATACACTTTATGTATTTCTTTAATTACCGGATCAGAAATTAAAATCAGATCCTGAAGTTAATAAAAGTGTTAAGGCGCAGATACATGATTTTAGTGACTGTTAAATCTGTTACTTATTACGCCTTCATATAATTCAAGTAAGTTATGCAAACAATATATGTTAAACTAGAACGCATACATATCAATGCTGTATATTTAAGTACTGTAGTAAAATACTTTATTAAATACATTCAGGAAGCCATGTCTACCCAAAGCATAAAAAACGATATTACTTTCAAACTAGTTAAGATATAGATGAGATTGTTTTTGTATGAACAGACTATTTTATTATCTATACCTAATTCAATCTGTGTTTTTTTTTCAAATATTCATATTTTCGTTTCTAAAAAGAAATATTCCCTGTGAAACCGAACGGCGCAGCGTGAGCGCGACGCGCATTTGTATGGCCAAGGTCAATGGCGATTACCCGACCCTTAATTAAGCTTACAATTTATTTTCATGATTGTTAATGTTTGTGTATCTGACGTTATTTCATTATTGTCTTTGCCTACTAGGTTTTGCCAGCGGCTTCGTCCGCGTGGATGTCGGAAACTACCCCACGAGAACGTGCTACCGGGATCAATAATATCTATAAACTATCTGTCTGCCAAATTTCATTCAAATCCTATTAGTAGCATAATACTAATGATTGAAATACTATTTTGAATTCATGCAAGCCTAGTACTTTTTGATAGGTTACTGCTCAGAAATTGTACACAACGTGTCGTGAACAGAATACCTAGTCTTGTATGCATGCAACGTACTACGGGATTAACAGTATCATATGTCTTATTCCAGGTTATAAAGTATCTGTGTGCCCAATTTCATCCAAATACTTTTAGCTGTTTTTGCGTGATTGAGTAAGTATCATCCGAACATACAAACTCATATTTATAATATTAGTAGGATTAATTAAATATTGATGATTAGAAAAACGTTTCAGTTTAGTTTTTTAGACTGATTCTAAATAAATGTAATAACAACTTGTCAAGCAATGGATTAATACTCAATACTATAGTAAGTCTCGTATGCAGTTACCTAAGGGTCTCAATATTTTGATATCGTCATGATATTTTGAGTAATTACACCCACACAAAACACGTCCACTGAACCAAAGCGTATTAATTTATTTATAAATGCGTTTTTCGGTTAGTTACACGTTTGCGATGGAGGAAATTAAGTTTGGGGAATTGAAACTAGTCATTGTTCATTTAATTGCGGTCAATTTGAGGCGTTCTAGACGAAATGTGCCGATCATTGTGTGTCGAGGTGAGCCGTTACATCAAAGGCTTCATGCCTCTCTAGGGAATATTGATTATATTATTTTATTGTTATTCGATGCTAGGAATTAGAACACTGTGTGGTTATCGACAGACTGTTTTTGATATATGACATTAAAAATATTATTTCTATTGTTGATTTTAAATATGTGATAATTATTTAGATTTATGTCATCCCCAGCGTTATTTTTATTAGTTAGACAAAAAGTAAAAATGTGACATAGTTAATTTTTTTTTTTTACAAAATAAGACTTTTTATTATAAAATATCGACTATTGCCCATCCCTACTGCACACATTTTGGAACAAGTTTTAATAATTTCATTCGTAATATCATACAGATATCAAAGAAAGGGTTGCACAGTGGGCCGACTGCGCGCTGACTCGCACAAAATGTTCTATCTGCATATGCCCTCTGATTGATGTGCCCTGTAATTATTTAGACGCGTTAATAACACCACCGACGACGGCCGCACTTTGTTTCTGACGACTTAAGATGAATGAAATGAGAAATTCTATCGGACTCTTAATAGAGCTTATTGCTTTCTGATGTTTTGTTGATTAAACGAACAGAAATTGTTATTAAGTTCTGCCGTTGTTTTATTCCGTTTTGGGTTGCGAATTTTAATTATCTTCCATTCAACAATATTAAAAATATTTTAATTGTGAACAGGATGACAGTCAGTAAATCCTTTGCGCATTAAAGTAATTTAATTATTCCGTACACAACACCACACCCAAATATAATGGTAAACATAGTGGCCACACCCGTTTCGTACATATTGTTGTAATAATGCGGTATCGTAGATTTATTTACATAAATGGCCGCCACATACAAATTGTCTTTATGTTTTCTGTGCGTGCGACCCCCGCTCCGATGAATCAGAATATTAACGTAAATAGTAATGGCGGGAAAAAAAGCTATTATGCAAATGAAACATTTTGTGGTAAATAGAAACTGACGTAATACGATGTTAAGAAAGGTTATAAATCGTTTTTGTTAGTGGATTTATTAGATTTTTATAGTTCCAACATTACTTGATACTATGCGTGACTTGATAGGGATTTGAGGCTTAATGTATCGGTACGTTAATTTCAGCCGGGTTTAATTTGATTCGACAACATTTAATGTGCGTTTTAAATAATATTATGATTATTATGAATGATTTTCCGAAACAATATGCTGCCTAGTTTTTTATATGAATAAATGAAGTATAATACTTCCTAAGCAAACTAACTTCGTTTCATCCTAACAAAACTGTAACCTTAAATTAAACCATTATTTTTACTACGCATAATAGCATCTGGCAAAGAATACATAATATTAAGCTTGTGCAACACAAAATAATGGAATTGGCATATTCATTGAGATCACAGATATGAATACGTTATGATATACATTATTATATTTAATAACAAACGGCTGCTGAGTGGTGAATATGCTTACGTCACAACGGGAACCGAATAATAGAGTTCGCTACAAACGTTTAGTGAACCCTCGAAAATTGAAATAAAAAAGAATTGTTCGAGATGTAACAGCGATATGATTTTGCACTTTTTATTTCTTTTTTGTCCTGTTTGCGTGCGTGTTTTCAACACTGTGCGACAGAGTTGCAAATCGATTAGACACATCGAAATTACAATTTGCGTAACGTTTAGTGTTTTTATTAAATTATAATAGTTTTCCATTGAAATAAAAATAAAACCAAGTAGCTACCTAAATGGATAGGTACCTACTACTTCATGAAAATTAAGTAATTTCCTTTAAAATTTAATGAATTAAGGTTATTAATAAACTTTTCTGTGAGTGCTAAATATAAACATCAAAATATGAAAATTGAAAGATTTTTGATCTATTAACTTGTAAATAAAAAAATATTTCAAATTTTCATAGACACAGCTATTCTACGCCTTCGGTGTTCCAAAAAAGCGCCCCTGTTTTTGTGAGTCTAACGTAATTATAAGCGAGATTGTTGCGAAGTGACTTGTAATACGACCCCTTCTATAATACAGTTTTTAATTTTACAATTACACACCATATTTAAATAAATGTTACACTTATTTTCATAGTTATATCTTGTATAAGCAGATAATGTCCAAAATAAATAAAATATGAAGAAAAAATTTGGTTTTACTAAAGCATTCAAAACAGACGTTCATTGAAATAGAATATTTATTTTGTCGAGGCTTCATAGATGCTGTGTAAAAATTGGAGCTCCGTAGGCGGTGCGTAGCAGTTGCTTTGGAGCTCTGTAGGCGGTGAGTAGCAGTTGCGTTGGAGCTCCGTAGGCGGTGCGTAGCAGTTGCGTTGGAGCTCCGTGGGCGGTGCGTAGCAGTTGCGTTGGAGCTCCTTAGGCGGTGCGTAGCAGTTGCGTTGGAGCTCCGTAGGCGGTGCGTAGCAGTTGCGTAGAATCTGCGTAGGTGGTTTGTGTCGTTGCATAGAAGCTGCTCACATATCCAACCCAGTAAGGGTTGGATATGTCTAAGCAGCAGCAACATAATAATTTCGAAACAATTATGAACAAAATAAATCCTGATGTTTATTGTATCACGGTAGGTATAATTTAATAAACAACGGCTGATATAATTCCAAAATCAATATTAACCAAATTCTCTTTATGAAGTAATTTGTAAGAACTCCAAGTATTCGGACATTCGGACCGGCGAGGGGCCCATTCGTAAGAATGTGATTAATTAAACAAATGTACAGAACCGGAAAGAAATTCGCCAACCCTTGGCTCCCATTTTTTATAACAGACATACCTCATTTTGTTTTGGGGCCGTAATTGACTCGTTGTTAATTTTATTTTAATTTTCTGCTAAAAGGAATTTAACTGTGATTTTCAATTAAGAAATGATTGTTCATTTTTTATTTTTTACAGAAAGGGCTGTTTATGCTGGATAACAGATAATTCAACAGAATTTCTGTTGAATTATCTGTTGCTCAACTTGATTACAAAAAATATGCGACATCAGGAGATCTGACACTACCTATAACCAGCGAGCATTAAATAAACATCAGTAAGAATCATTTAGAATGGACGCCAGTTACCGGCAAATAAACAATTCAAACAGACAGCAGGTCATTACTGCAATTGCAATATGAAACAAGTGTGCATACGATTCTCACTGTTTTTTTTTCCTTAATTATACCTCGTTACATATGGAAATCAATGGCCATAAAGAATACAGACATATCTTGGTAACAATCTATCGTAGACAGGATAGAAACGGCGCTAAATCAAAACAACGTGCAACGCAACATTTGCTTCTCATATTTCCAATTAAAATTCCTATACATATGCATTGTTGCGAATCAGATATCTCTATTGTCCAGTGAATAGTTTTGTATATCGCACACACATACGACTGTATTATGCGATTCTAGCAATTGATCGTTGAGTCGCATGTAAACATGTCCGCTATTGATGGCAACACTAGGAATAGTGATGTACCTGTCGAGGTCTATTAATTAGTCGGCTGGTATAATGTGACAAGTAGTGATGTGCCTGAGGTTGTAGCACCCGAAATTTAATAACGTGATGGTAATCAAATAGTGCCGAAGTATTTTAAATATTGCTGTTTGGAATCCAGTAAACCTTTTACAAAATGCAAACAGGGCAAAATTCTTCCAAAATAAATGAATCTTAAAAAGAGTTCAGATTTATTAAATGCCTTACCAATACATCAGAGTATAAATTCTTACGTCATTAACAACTAAATCCAGGTGAACATGTGGAAGCATAGGATTTAAGGCAGAGTTAAAGTACAAACAAAAGAGTTTCAGTTCTTACACAGGTGTCCCCTTTAGAATGATATCAAGACTGGTAATGAGGTAAACACATCACACACGTTCTTAGCAAACAAGATTACTGATACATCCTGCCATCCCGGTGGGCTAATCCACCTTATCACCTTATAGGGAAAAATTTATGAATAAAACCACTGTTTCACTCGTCATTGTTTACAACATACAAAGACGCCGCCTAAACTTCTATATTAATATCATTAATTTTGTGCTGATGTAATCTCTGTCACCCGTTTACGGCTCTGTGTGGTATTTTATTATAGGTCTTTTGTAATTTTCACATGGTCGTGGTTATAGTTATAACTTAAGTTTTATGAGAATTAGTTTCATTATATACCTATAATTTTGATTTCAGACTTGTTGTAATGGCAAACATGTCATTTGGTTTAAATAGGTTTTTATTTTTATTATTTTATTAATATTTTACATAGATTCTTGTGTACCTTGTGAATGTGAGAACGTTGTAAGGTTAAAAGACTAGATATTTTATAGACCTTTTTTTAAGTTCCTGGTACTTCTCGACAGGCCTACACTGTCCTCCCATACATATTAACACTGTAATTTGAAAACATTTTCAAGCCAATTATTTTTAAAAGTAACCGT
This sequence comes from Atethmia centrago, assembly GCA_905333075.3. Classification (NCBI taxonomy): domain Eukaryota; kingdom Metazoa; phylum Arthropoda; class Insecta; order Lepidoptera; family Noctuidae; genus Atethmia; species Atethmia centrago. Next base: position 14,465,066 of record HG995377.1, on the reverse strand, counting down.
GGAGTTTCTTGCCAATTGGAACCGTGCACCTAGCTTCTGACGTTTCATAAGTGCCCATGTAGGTTTATGTGAAATAAAAATATTTTGATTTTAGAATCTTATTAATTTTTGTCATTTATTAGATCAGTGAGTTATATAGTCATACAAAGAGTGTTTGTTAATTAGATATTGTAGTTTTATACTAGTTTTTCATGGGACATTATGTATCTTGAACGTGAACTTCACTAGAATTACTGTGAATAATGAAACGTTTAAAACAAAATACTACATGCTTACTTTACTTATCTAATTACACATAAACTAGCTGAACATTAAGACAAATGTCTTCATTCATGATTTCACAGATAACTGTTGCACAATGGAATTGAAGATGGAACTGTTTCAAATTACCGTTGAGTACTAATGTTCATAATAATGAATGTAGAGAGCGGTTTCTGTGAGTGTGACAAGGGTGTTAGGATGCTTAGTAAGATGTTTGTACAATAAATAGTTTGATACGGTAATTCAACTTCCGTAAGTCGAGATGATAATGTGAGGGAGTCATGTTGTCTACCGGGAATTCTTCATGTAAGTGTATCAACACAATCATGTAGGTAGATCGTGTATTTAGAAGCATAAATATATATAAATAATATTCATACTTACTTGTAGACAATATGGGTGGTATGTTCAAAACTATATTGCTGTCAAAAACCTCTGAATATGTTCAGTTCTTAAAAAATCCAGAAAATACTGAAATAAAAATATAGCCTTTAGAATATAAAGAACCACCAAATCCAACAGCAAACTAAAAAAAAGCAATATTTCAAACCATCAAAAATTTAACGAGCTGAATAACTGCACTCGTTATGCACCAGTGTAGTAACTAGGTAGGAAATGCAATTAGCCAGTGTAGACCCGCGATGCCTTTAAGTCGCTCAACCATGTAACTCCTTATCTCTGTTGCATGTTTTTTCAATATGCAATCCAAGACAATCGCCGCTTTATCTGGCAATCAGAATTCTCAGGTATTTTTTCATTCGCCAACAGTTCTAATTATTGTACACTTTCGTAACTAGCTAGCTCTTCGTGTCAATTGGATTATAATTGACTACACACTGTCGTCGTGTTGAGTGAAAATAACAATTCATTTTTAATTCCATTCGCGTTACGATCATCGGTAGCAGCGTTAAAAAGTTGGCGAAAAACTTTTTAGTCTGCAGCTTTTTAACTTTTATGGTTGTGTGTATCGTAATACTAGTAGACTTTGTGACTTTGTTATGTGAGTTGGACGAGTTGTGCTTGTGACCTTCCGCATATTCAATGAAGGACTTATCGTTCTGCATTTCTAGTGCCTACATCTCTATCTTTACACTTTATCTCAGCATCGTTTAAGCAGGCATGTTTTATTGATTCAATTCTCTGTCATGTGCTAGCCGTCACTTTGTGTAATAAAATGGTCATATTTATTGTGTTCTAGACTTTTACACTTATACATTTATTTTACACTTACATAAATAGATTAAATGAAACGCGTTACAATAAATATGACCATTTTATTGCACAAAGTGACAGCTAGCACAAGTCAAATTATTCCAGTGAATAAATAATTCGACTTTAGGCCTTAGTTTTCCATCAAATGGTATTTCATTCCTGTATTTCATCTTCACTAAAACCTAAATGTCTTTAAAATACCAATAGAGGTTTCAACCTAAAAAATTATGATATTAATAAGTAGGTTATCTGTGCTTGCTTAGAACGGTGCTGCCATGTCGGACATTAGAATTTTATTTATATAGCTAGATTACGTAGCTTTGTTACTGGTTAGATAGTAGTCGTTGATTGGATCGGCACGGCTCGAGTGTTTTGCGTGTTTTCTAATTAACTTTTCTAATTGATCGCTGAAGCCATAACCTCATGACTAATGTAATAATAACTCTGGTTATTGAATCAGTATTAGGTTATGTTACAATTTGAATTTGACAGTGTTCGTAATTAATTTGTCTTAATTGTATAGGATTCTTGTTGCCGTATGTGGGTGTAATTAGTTTAGGTCAAACAATACACCTCTACTCTATGAGTGTCAAAAAAGTAGTTCTAAGGAGTTATGCCCAAAGACTGGTAGTAATATCTTGGAATTATCTATTACTAGCTGCGCCACGTGGGTTCACCCGCGTAAGTCTCGATACAGTGGGATTATCGGGATTAATAGTATATAATGTCCTAATCCAGGTCATGGTCTACCAATGTGCCAAATTTCATCCAAATCCGTTTAGCTGTTTTAGCGTGAAAGCATAACAAACATACACTCGCATTTATAATATTAGTACGGAAGTAAGGATTGCTTGTATCCAAGGTATGGATTTTACTGCAAAAGCTTATTGTAGCAGTATACTTCTTGAGATCGAAACGCCAATGTTTAGGCAGTAGGCCTCGCAATGGCAAGATAATTAGCCTAAGGCAGTTTTCTCGCTTAAGAAACGTACAATAGATATAGGTATATTCCGTGTAAACAAAAGAGATGCATATATTAATAGTGGATCGCTGACTGTTCACACCGCCATCGAGTACTCCCTCCACTAGTTTGTCACTGAGTGACAAGAGCTATCAAAGATAATACTCGCTCAGCGATACTTGCTCAGCGATGCTCGCTTGGCGATCAGAACTCACGCCGAGAGACCAACCAGCGGTCAAGCGAATGGTGCGAGAAATCGCCCGTCGCACTCGGACACCCGCTGATAGCCCAGCGACAAAACTGTCGGAACTACACACTCGCTGCTCGCTGCTCGCTGGCGGTGGAACAACTGCCTGAAAGTAAACTTTTAGTAATCCTGAATACAAAACCCAAATCTCTAATCAAATACAGTCAGCCAGACACATTTATAACATAATTAATCTAACTTCCTCACGAAGCAGCTACAATTACTTCAGTGGAAATGAAACATTATTATGAAAGGCTTTTACTAAAATAAGCCAGTACGATTTCCTGAACTACACATAATAAGGTGTGTTTCCTACCCTCGTCTGATGTCTTAATGATATCGTCCGAGTGATGAATGCAGACCGGAAGTATGAGTGGCGGTGGACCGGGAACAAATAGACCAATTTCCAACAATTTGTTGGCTTTATTCTAACGTAGTGTGTGCTTTTGGGCAGATTGTGGTGAAGGCTGTTTTTAGGGTTACGTAGTAAACAAGGAAGCCTTATAGTTTCGCCATGTCCGTCTGTCTCTCTGTCCCCGCTGTAGCTCAGAGACGCTTAGTACTAGAAAGCTGCTACACAAAGTCAGACAAAGTGCTAAAATAAAATCATAAATTATTTTTTATGATTTCTCGTCTACCCCATGGTGTGGGATATCGTTGGATAGGCCGTTCAAAATATTGCGGATCTGTGAACATTACTTTTCGATTCGAGGATCGGCTTGCGTAATATTGAGCATTAAAGTGATAATTTTTGTTAGAGTCAGGTTTCCCCCCACCTGCCAGCTAAATTGTTGTTTATGGAAATGTGAAAAAATTCATGGCAGTAGTACATATAATGAAATTAAAAGGAAAACTATCTCAGCTAAGTGGGCTGTACAAGTTAACGAGTAATAGTCGACCAACTTACATTTTCAGTTGGATAATTGACCGTGGCATATATCAATGTATGAAAGAATTTTTTTATGACGTGTAAAAGTGATTCTAATATTCTATTTACAGAATAAATAATTTCATTTCATTTCAACTACAATGTTAAATTTGTTTTTGGCATAAATTCACCCCAACTTCCCAACTACGGAACTTTTCATCGTGCGTGGTTCGACACGCACTTGGCCGGTTTAAATGTTGAACTTACGGTATGCAACGGTACTTCTTTTTAAACATTTCCTGCTCCAGATGATAAGGACATACCTACGCTTTTAGGTTTAGATCAATTTGTTGCAAAAATTGTGCTCTTGCCTTTCTAGGAGAAGTAGAGCATAGATGTCGATGGACAGATTATATCAACCGAAAAACTTTTATAATATTTTTATGTAAATATTTAGGTACTATAGAATTGCATTCCATGACTTTAAACATATATAAGTCAACACAAATGCCTCTATAAACTTCGTTAAAGACCATGCTCAAGACTGATCAGTTTATTACAATGATGTAACTCACCACAATTTATTTCCTTGATTCTAAAGCTCTTGTATTATAGCGATTGTTTTAAAAATGTGGGTTGTTTGTTAAACTTATTTCATACCGACGTGGTTTGCGTGCTGCAACAAACTTAGTATGAAGAAAAATTGTTGCCAGTTGTTGTAAAAACGTAATTCTCTTTTATGGTGGCCGTTTATACTATCAGCTTGTGTGTGACGGTTTGTAAATTTGCCTCGTCTTGATACATTGTTAGTACTTAGATAGTTAAGTGTAACAAGAAAATCAGCTGTCTGTTTATAAAAAAAACAACGATCTAAAGAACTTTGACTAAACTTTACTGTAACTAGGTACCCATGCGAGATATTTATAAGCACCTGAATATTTTTGGCCATTTTTTGTGCCCCGTTTCATGAGGTTTATTCAAGACATCCTTCCTATTAGCAATCTATCCCAGGAACAAAGGATAACAAAATACATAACCGCACAGCTTAACGAGACGGGCTGGTGCAGAGAAGATATCCATATCGCTGCATCTGAATTTTATCTCATAATGTGCACGTGTAAATAAGTAACGAGAACACGCTGGTGTATTCACGAATCTGAACCAGGCAACCTTCACGTCTTCTACAAAGACCAGCACTCTGATAGCTGGGTCACAATCAAAGTTGAACAATACAACAGTAATACGCAAACTCCAAAGCAGGAATCCATCAACATTAATTCATTCATTCATTCGTTTCATGAAGTTTTAAAAGTTTTACATAAAATATTTTTGATAATTTCACGTTTATTTTCTATCAGGTTGCGCATATTTTGTCAAACAAAACGTTCTCTTTGATACGGATTTCGATGGGGGACTGGTGGAAATACCAACCGTATTCGTATTCAATATATTGTTAATGCCAAATTGTAAGCCAAGCTTCGTTGCCAATCATTTCAGATAGAACTGGTTTTGAGCCTAGACAAGTATCTTCCTTAAACAGCTCAGACTTTACTGTGTTGAGGATCGAATCGACCACGATATTGTTGCGTTTAGCAAAACAGTTGCTAAACTAATTTGAACCATTTAGAACAGTGGAACGGGGGAGTGGGTTGTTTAATTTAAAGTTTGTGACTGCAAAATTAATTTGGTTTTAGTGTACAATAAATCGTGACCACGCAGTCGGTGCCTCGGGCTAATCGCTCCTGTTGCCTTTTATTCTGACTTTGTTGACGTCTTGTGGCTCGTAATATAAACAATATTATATTAATAAATATGTATTTTAAGATATGTTTTTGACAAATGGTTATAGTTTCTGAATAAAATATGTATCTTCATGTAGTAATTGATAAGACAAATAGGCGTCTGGTTTTGCAATGAAATATATTGTCGATGAGTTACTGACATTTTCCATTCACGAGCTAATTCCGATCGATAAGACTGTGGATATAAGTTGTTACTATATTATTATATTCTGTGCATCGATGCATTTACTGTTACAGTTTTTATAGTCACAATTAGGGCCCATGATTATCGGAGTGGGGCAAAATGGATGAGTTTGCGGTAAAGGGCGTTCATAACTCAAGGCGCTTGCGGCGCACCCGTGCGAAATTATTGTCACTAGCCGCTCGATAATTATCATAATTAATTTTGCAATTAGTTAAACACTTGCAATTACTGGCGCTTCAACCCTTAATTCCTAGCGTCAAATAGAGGTGCTGACATCTATGAGGTATCGTAAGTATCTTTGTGTTCTTATTAATTAGGTAGATATCACATTTTATTCTGATAAGGATAGATATTAATAGTATATCAGCCTATAATGTTCCCATTGCTGGGAGAGAGGCCTCGTCAGAGACGAGAGGATGAGACGATGAGAGGCAGTAGGCTGTACTCTTCCACGCGGGCCCAGTGCGGGTTGGACGATGTCACATGTCTTCGAATTCTTGGTTCTAGGCCATGCCAGTTTCCTCACGATGCTTTCCTTCCCCGTTTTGATAGCAGTGGTTAAATTATTTACACAAAGTAAAGCGCCTGGCTGGGTTCGAAGCCACGACCTAGAACTAGTATGTCGGGGCCGTTACCACTAGGCTACCACTGCTCTCAAATATGAATAATAATTATTGTTAGGTACCTGAGTACTTAAAAAATAAACGTATATTTTTCTTACAAATAAAGTTATATTGTCAGGTGCTTATGTTAAACGGCTGCAGTACGTTGTTATACATTAGCTAAACAAAATGACAGTAGGTATATTCAACTTGGACATTAACTTATTCTAGTTTAATTCAATTTTTCTTCCATTAAATAGTTACAAATAAATAAGTAGCTAAACCGCACATAAGTGCCATAGTTATTATGCTGGCACAAGCCGACAAGCGATCCAGTTTGAAGAGTGTACAAGGCCGACAAAATGTCACTAACCCTCCACATGACAGGTGTCACTAGGACTTCGCTACTGTTGACTAGAGCGAATTATTTCCTTATAAATAAAAAAAAAGCAAATACTCTTGACAAATGCCGACGTATCAATGGTTATGGCATAGAAAGGTTTACCCACGTAAAGGTCTTACATGTCAGTCTGTTTGGCCATTAAGACGAAACGTAAAGCTCAAATTAACTGTTTGTTTTATAAATACCAAAATATAATTTGTTCTGTCAAATTGTACAGACTTTTATTTGGTGGTTAAGGGTTATTTTTTAACTAAATGTTTTTAATCTGTTACTATGTATTATCTGTAAAAATCCCAACATAATTTTGGCCATCATTTAAAGTGTTTTGCGTAAACAAAATAAAAACAATTTATTATTACCTTGTTTTAATACAGTAAGAACACAAATGTTCGATTAATCATTTACTTAGGTAAAAAAAGTTACCCTTTTAATTAGCGTTGGGCGAGCAATTTAATCTCGGCTAGGGATTACAAGCACTGAGCAAGGACTTAAACGATTCAGAAGTAATAATTCTTCCGAGTGTTATAAATAACAAAAATAAAAATCTTGTCCTACAAAGACTTGGAAGGGTTACACTATAAAGGTGGTAGCACACTGCGGTTGCTTAGATGGTGCTATTAACCTATTTATAGCAACATAATTATATTTGTTATAGATCGATACTTGTTATACGCAATGTGTGTCAAGAATAAAATTGTAATGTCAGCGGTCATTTCAAAGATATTTTTTGTCATAATATTATACGTTGAATAGCTAATGCGTACAAGTGTTAGTATTAAATTATACCACAATCTGTGTCCGTATTCACATTAAAAGTAAACGCATTGCTGAAACATCTCGCTCATCTATGTTATTATCACAGTAAATATTATAATTAACGCCTTAATAGCCGCGATTTAATTTTCTTTACATTGTTGCCTTGATTAATTTGACGACGCTTAAGTAATGTTTTAAGTAAACGTTAAAGTTATATAAGAATTATGATACTTTTGTAACACCATTTCGTCAATTATTCACACTAGATATTCAAGACGATTTGTTTTTAAAAAATATTCCAGTTTAGCATTAGCTTACGAAACAGTGCCAATGCCTTAAAGTTAATTATTATATCTTTTATTGTGCTACAGTCTTTAAAAGAAACCAGATCTTTGCTAAAGTAAGAAGTAATGCACTAATTGGGCTGTTTCCTCAACAGAATTGCGGCTGAAGGGAAATGAATGCCCCCAAGAGGATAAATGTGCAATTATTTTTCCCGAAAAATGTTCGTTACGGTCGTGTCAAAAGTTTGTTTAGAGAGCAGGTGGGACGAAGGAGTTCGCGCCATTTGAGGGCCATACCTACTATGATTTGTTTATGATTATTGTTTATTTTTTTATTACAACCACAGAAATTAATTTGGAGAGACTAATTAAATACTTACCTAGTGTACACTTGTGCAGACAGTGTTTTTACGTAGACATCATAATATAATTTAATCGCTAAATTATTTCCAGTCTTAAAATATCAAATAAGGATACTTGTTATGTTTGAAGGAGGGCAGCCTCGCATACTTTAATAAATTGATTTACAAGTGGGGTGGATGTTTCCAAATAATTATTTCTGCGTTTTAATTGAGAGCTATGAAATTTCTAGTCCCTTGAGCAGATCATTGCTTAAGTGGGATTGTATACCTACCTTCTTACTTGATATCTATGATTACTTGTGGCTTGCTATCATATTCTGTTTAATTTATTTAATTGTTGAAATCATTGAATATCTATAGTTTTTAATACAGCTCAGAGCAAAGAGATACAGCAAAGAGATAAAAAATATTTGAAACTATGTATAAAATAAATTCCTATTCGTTTTTGTAGTTCTTTGAGATAATGCTCTGACATCCGATAGTAAGGATCTTTATGTAATGTGGTACCTAGTTAATTGTGATTCTCTGTCCAACAGGGATTTCTGATAGATCGTTGTACATAATACGTATGTAGAAAATGGTAGTCTAAAATGATTCAGTAGACCCCCACATCCCGGCACATCACTATCAATTGAATGAGCAGCCTAGAGAACGTATCAATCTAATTCTATGACCTGTCAAACGTAATTTATACTCTGTGACTCATTACAATCATCTCGATCATCGCAGGCCTGTGGGAGGAGTATTATTGTGAAACTGTCTTAAAATAATATCATATACTGGCACGTGATCTACCCACTACATGTTTTCATTGATCACATTAATGTTGGCAGACGAAAACAATATCATGATTAATAATGTTTTATTACTGCTGTATCTCCGTTCTCTGTTTTCATAGACTTACGAAAACTCAGAACAATCTAGCAATATTCCTGTCTCGAAATAGTCGCAGTCTTACTTACAATCGTTACGCTAACACAAGAATAGTTCAGCAGAGGACTCCATCCTACTATTGTAATAAAATGTAGAAAGAATGAACTGAACGCAAGCAGTTTGATATATGGCAACGGGTACCGCAAATCAACCGAGCAACAAATCTTCGAGATACTTACATCACTAATAAATTAATATGGAAGTTGTTTCTCGATGCTACATCAAAAGAAATGCTCCGAAATGTTTGTGGTCAATTTATTTACTAGTGATTCGTTACGGTTTGGGCGGATACTTGGCTGGATGATATATTGTATACAGTCGCTCATTTTCTTCAAATCCTGTCAATGCAGACGTAGAATTCTGAACTTTAAAACTGGCGAGCTACGATTCAAAGTTGTATTTTTACGCTCTTGAAGATTCTTGGGCATATCGTTCGAAGCGAAATGTTATTTTCAACTTTAAATGTAAGCTCCGTAAAAGCATTTTGCGTCATGTGGCATTCAAAAGCTCACTGTGGGATTCAGAATGACACTTGGAATTGACAAATGATTACCAGTCACAGTTCAACAGTTAATTTGTATGTAAATATGATTTTGTTTCGTTTTGTTGTTTGCTTTTAAATTAATTTCTTTTTACAACAACCTTGTAGCAGACGCTGGAGAAATAGATCATACTTTGTGTTATTCATAAAAATAGAGATATAATTTTTTTGAAGGGACACAATTTTATGCAGTTAACAATAACAAACATTGAATAGAAGGGAAAATAAACGCTAAATTGCACTCATTTACTGGGTCGCGACGATCAATCATGGCGGCTAAGTCATCAGCCGGTTCAAATGTCAAACGAACCTAGGGTGGCAATAAAAAAGAAAAACTGTGTTGCCATTATTAAAAAAGTGACTGTGACTTTATTTCCATTGTCGATTGCCGATTCGGGATTATTAACTGACTTGCATATTTTTTGTTTTCTAATATTGATAGATTGGTTTTTTCGAGTAGGTGACTTTTGATTTTGTTGCATGTATGCGTCGGTACGCGGTGAATACCATCGATTACAATATCTACGAGAAAAGTATTTGTGTCAAAATAGCACAAAACGATAGTCATCGGTGGTTGTTCACACGCGAAGTGAAATGTATTGTATGAACCGCTACCTACTCTACGCCACTTTATTCATTCTGAGCTCTTTTTATTGTTTGATATTTTTGTTCTGTCCCGATAAATTTATTTTTAGCTTTGACGTTTTCATTACTCCTCTAATGATACAATCGCAACGTTTAACGGCCTTTTGAGTTACATAGCTTTGATATGACTAGCACTACGTTTGAGTACCGGTCGATATCACGTGCATTATGCCCTCTTTATAATGAAATGATGTTAAGGGAATTGGATTCAATTTAACGGGATTGATTTCCTTTAATTTTACGATTCCGTTTGCGTGATCTCGTCCGGTAATAATCTAATAAATTCGACCATCGGGAGGAGGGTTTGCTGTATTGTAATGACTCAATATTAATCTGTTTTTATTGGTCAATTCATATACATTTAATAATACTTATTTCTTTAATTTATTACTTGTAGAGAGTGAGTCATTGCACTTTGTAGTGATGATCGTAAGTATGGGTTAACTAGATCATATTTTATTGCAACTTTTGTAAGTAGGTTAATTAATAATACAATAAGCTTAAATGATGAAAACTGATGTTTAAGATTAAAACTGTCAATTGTTTTAATTAAACACTCTGCTTCAACTATCAATGCTCAAGTTAAACTTGATTATCCTCGCTAGACAATAGTAACATTGGAATGCGATGGATCTGTAATACTTAATAGGATAGTTAATGATTTTATGCACATGATTCAAAAATGGAACAAACCGTTGGCTTGTAGCTGCACCAGTGTGCGAATGCAAACACGAGAGAGATCGCGTGCAAGCGCACAATAACACCGGAGCCGCGGAGTCAAGCCGCTCGACGCTACCCCATATTTTAACAACTGTCCTAATACATCTTGCAATGTTGTTTTTAACTGTTTTTGCCACATTATTGTTTATTCTTTTTTAGTTTGTTTACTTTTAATTTTTATAATTCATTTTTGTTGCCCCTTGTTCTCTTTGTAGATCCATTGCTCGTAGTAGACGTCTTCGTTTACAATGCAAATAACCCAGAATTCCAGAGTCGATATTATCCAGTTTTGTTAAACAGCGAAACGATTTGATGTAAACCTACACACATCCTTGCATGTAAATTTATCTGTGTCATTCTCAAATGTAGAATATCAAAATTTTGAAATTTAAAATTTTCAACGAATTGGATCGATTTTTTTCTTCATTTCAGGTGCCTGTCAATGAAAGCGCCAGACAGGTATGTCGCTCTCTCACTTGCACCGCGCGTTCGGTTTCGTTCGGCCGGGTTCGGTTGCGTTCGGAAACGTTCGAGCGGGCTCGGCCGCTGGCCGGTTGCTCGCAGGCCAAGGGGGTAGCCTGGAAGACCACACGTTACACCCGCAACGCAGGACTTTTACAGACAGTATAATCTTTCCAACAAAATTGCTTATTGGTGTGTTTATATTTTCTTTTCATTTATTTTATTGTGTTTGCGCAATTTCCATCTCTTACCAGGTAGGTCCCATTTCATTTCATTGGAATTTTGAAGTTAAGCAATGATTTTCTTAAATGCTTGGTTGGTCCGTGAATCAGTCCTTACATTCGATTGCATAATGTCTCAATGGTGTGATTATTTTACTGTATCTAAGTGTAATTGGAATAATTGTGGGTGAAATGTTAGTTGTCGTTGTTTTGGTTCCAGGTTACACCCTACCTATTGATTAAAACTGAAAATCACAGATAAATTTACATTGTATTACATGTGTAGTAGTATTATTGAATGCGTTAGATGTTTATGTTTAGTTTTATAAGCATGATTGTGTTTGTGACCTTTTATTTATTTATTATATAATGCTTCCGGGGGCAGCGTTGGGTAAGTATTTTCATTTTTTACATCAAACAATCCATAGGGTAAGATTTAGACAAAAATTTGAGTGACAAAAAAAATTAGGTTAGACATCAAAAAAGATCTCATAACAGAACAAATGTATTTCAATATGCGATGTCACGCGTGACCGCCAACGAGCCCAGAGTCCCAGAGTGCGGTCCAATGACAAGCGCGTGATCATCATCATCAAATCGTAAAGGATTTAACGCCTCTGTTGGCACACTTCTTTTGTTGGTTCCATAAAGCCGGCCATTAAAATGTTTGATAAAACGTTGGACGTACAAAAAGAGACTGCCGGGCTACTGTAGGCTCCCCACAGAGAGGCTCAATGAAGAACGATGCCATGCTGCGGTACTTACAATGGGAACACAAAGGCGCTGAATGTTCCAACTCCCGATTTGGTTGATCATTGCTTGTTAAACTTGCATTTTGTATGATCTGTTGTTGAAATGTATCAATAATTTAATAAGTAGTTAGAGTCTCTGTTAAAGCATTCAGATTTGCAAGTAATAATGTACTTGTGTAACGGATTCTACTTATAGTTCCACTGTGCATACAAGCATCAGATAAAATGCAATTAGATGGGAACCAGTTATTTGAAACAACAATGAAAGAAAATATAGATTCTGATAAAGAAACAAATGAAGTTATATCTTCATCATTAGAGCTACATACAAAAATCATTTAAGAGCTAAACAAAAACTCACTTTGTATGGCTTTATTTTTTCTAACTCGATTAATTAATGCATCGATATCACATTCATACGCTGCTCAGTTGATAAATCACGTTCAAATATTTCAATATATGTATTTTATCTAATGGAATTCAAAGCTCAACTTATGAAGAACGTGTATTGTCAGCATCCACATTAAAATAATCCTGACAGACTTTAGAGCATTAAGATAAAATGGTCTTATAATGAACTCAAAGGATTCTTGCATTTCTTATTATGATTGATTTGATTGAATCAGTTTGTATCTGAATACGCTTTCCATTGGAAAACACAAAATAAATGTACCTATAGGTAGTTCAAAAGTCCTTGGAAAGAAGAAAAGCAGCAAATAGAAAATTTACAAAGCATAATTAGATTATTCCATTATCAAAACTAACCAGAATAACAAAGTTTGTAGGAACAAATAAATGTCAACTAAAATGTAACCTAAAATTCGAGCAGCATCAGTCGATAAATTGAAACGTCACAAGTAAAGGGGTGCGAACGAAATCCTTGCAAACGACAAAACAATAAACCGGGAACGGTCGGAACAAAACACACGGCAATCACAACAAAGGATCCGTTTACATTCTAACGCCTTTTAAACTAACAAAGGCGGAATTCAAATAAACACTAAATCGTTAACCCTTTGACCGTCGGTGGGCAATTTTCACGGAAAACGGAATAGAAATGATTTTGTAAAGGGTTAGTCCCGACACCCTGGAGTCAAGTGGGTCTATTTTCAAAATATTTTTGAAATCAATTGAATATAAGTTACCTACTGAATGATATAATTATAGGGTTTATTTTCCGCGAATGTTAACTAAAACAATTTTCTTCAAATAACCCTCTTATCAGATAAAATTATCCCTATTGAAATAAAAAAATGTAATTGTATATACTCGTATATACCTATATAGCAGGGTTTAAAAAAATTGCTTGCTATAAATCCTAAAAAAAACTGCTCAACTGAATATTCACAACAAGACAACTCAAAGAAGTTCCTACAAAAATAACGTGAGAGAATAAAAACAGAGACTTATAATTTCAATACAGAGAAGACACTCCTAATAAACTCATCTGAGTTACATGTAGGTAGCGAAGTTTTTCCTGTCAAATAAAATTTAATCGTTCTAAAGAACATGGTTTAATCAGTGCGGCATTCGTTATTCGTAGCACTCGTAGCGTGACGAAATATCGAGTGATACAAGATAAGGCTGTGCGGTGCCGGGAGTGTTCGTTGTGACGTAAGGAGGTGTCCGACTGTGCCGTTTGATGACGTGTGCCTTTGTGTGCAAATTATGCCCTTTAGGATGCCCCTACATTGTGTATGAGTGTACATGTTTGCTTGGCAATAATATGATTTTGTTGCTCCGTTAGTAGGGACTAATGATCATTAAGATAATTATGAATGACGGTAAGTAACTGATTGAGGTAAAAAGATAGTTATAAATAAACATATTACATATAAATAAATTGTCGACAAGGTAAATCTAAAACTGGAAATAACTCCATGAAAATCTCTAATAGACTAATCAATCATAAGAATGATCTCACAGAATTTCCATATGTCATTTCTAATATCAATTCTTAGAATTAGTAGTCATAAATAAGCAATTGAAAACAACAAAACTCAGTTGAAGAGATCTCCAATCGGATAGTGGATATACTTAACGTAAAGTCGAAGGTGTGGTCACGTCTCATTGTCAATCGGCTTTGATCTCGCCGCGGCGCGCCCCCGCGCTCACGCCGATCTGAACAATAGGTATTCTCTTAACACCTTGTCTGACCACTCATTGTTATCTTACCCCTACAAACTTATCACGCAGCTATCCACTCCTAATACTCCCACACCTAAAGTTTAGTTTCACTTGACCGATTGTAATACTATCGCTAGAACCGTGTAGGTGCCACCTATTATGGCTCATAATTGAATAATAATCTTGGCTAGTCATTTGTTTATCTCCTAAGAGTTAAAGTTCAGAATGCCGCGACTGATGTCCTTGATTATCAATGTGTATGTAATTCGACACACTGTCTGAGCTGCAATGCGATTGGTCCGGGCAATAATAGCCTATTCAATTGTTGATTTATTACAGTCACAGTTGAAACGTAATTGAAGGTTTTGTTAGCTATGAGTTACTATCGAACAGGCAGCAATATTCCTGTCGCCCCGCGGTGTCGCCCCAGTCTGCACGAGCCTTTAAAGTATACTACTGTGAATGATTGAAACATATAATTGTGATAATAAATGAAAAGTAAGAAGAAAGTTTCAAATAACAAATGGAGGTATAAAATATCAATCAATAGGTAGAAACAGTGCACTCGACCGCAACCTTACAGTACGCAACGAACACCATCCACAAAGGTGTTAACATGTTCACCATGTGAAAATACATCTGTTTAATGAGCCCGATTGCCAATTATGTCATGAATGGCCGGTGCGTTGCTCTGGCCAGTAACCGCACTCACCCACTTGCGCGCACAGGCGTGATGAGAAACGGAACGTGAACTTTCCCTCTCATCAGAATACCCTAACTGCTCGTATTACGTAACACTCGACATCCCTGTCCCACTCTGGACCACACTTGAAGTGGGAGTGAGGCTCACAAGTAATCTATGTAGCTATTGGGACAAGGGTGCCTGACGCCTGACGTACTTGACAGTTTGTACTAATTGCTCACCTGGTTCTCACAGTAATCTCGATCGACACAAAATAGGTGGAGACGGTGAAAAGTAAATAACTTTGTAGGTAAGGATCTATACCTAGCTATAGAAAATAAATCGGTAACCGAAAGCCGAAATTAGCGTTGTAAAAATAAACGTCCAATATTTGCAGTGCATATTTCAAAGCGTCTAAGACAAATGAATCTATAAAATTAATTGGACAAGTAATCGAAAACTCAGAAAGAATTTCTTCATCTCTGGTGAGGGGAGCGGGAACAAATGAGGGGCGGACATTGAATAATTCGATTTCCTTATTTGTACCAATCAATATCTTATAAGGAAACTCGATATCGTAATACGGAGACATTTGGATATTGACATTGAGAATCAAGAGAAAATATAGGTGCGGTCATTTCGCCATCAAAGGAATTTTTGTATGATTGACATGCGGCTCTGAAATAAAAATTGGTCCATAGGTACCATTTTATTAAACATGCTGACAGTTAAGTATCTAGAATAAATAAAGTCAGATGCAAGTATCATAACCAAATTCAAACTGATCTTCAAACAGTTACTTAAAGGGTGGCATCGCTTGGAGCAGTGGGAGACGAGCGCGCGTCGGTTGCAGACGGCATATTAGTAGAAGTAATTGCATTTACTACCGAGATCGCTGACGTTTCCTGCTAAATGTATATCGCTGAGTAATAAAGACAATCGAGTTATTAACACAAACCACCCTCTGTAATAAGTTACCACTGATGGAAACACTCCCTCCAGGATTGACTTCTTAGGAACTTCTAAACCAATTTCCCCGCGATGCGGAAAAGTATCGAGCTCTGTTTGTTTGTCAGAATACGGAAATATTTAAGTCTAATAAATACAGTGAAGAGTATCAGATTAATTAGGAAAGATCTCCGCTAAAAATAAGCTCATATTAAATTTTGTTCGTAATACTGTCGGGTACTTATTTAATTCCGGATATAAAATTTCTGTGATTGAGTCTCAGCGGGTGGAGCCGAGGGGCGTGAATTCCAACAAAATTAGCACCAGGGGTCGAAATAAAAAAGCGAAGGAAAAATTTAATGAACAGGAAAATGCTCCTTTTGCAGCTATTCCATCTATTTATCTACATCGGGATGCCCATTACCTTGCTAAGAGAAAAGTTTACATTTTTAATTTAATGATTCCACTTTGTGGAAGTTGGGCGGGTTTCGGCGAGATCTTAATTTGGGGATTTCTGAGGCGTCTCGTTTTGTAAATATTATTCCTTTAATAAGACCTCACGTCGAGGGGGTGCCTGCTGAACTCCGTGATTACGACTCTCTTTGCGAGCTTCATTTTGGACCTCGTCATTTTGATTGGCGCTAATGAAATTTTTCCTACTCTGCGTGCCATTTTCTTGTTCTTGACAGTATAATTTTCAAGGGACTTGGAATCACTTCTGTTGCGTCACCAACACACCCTCTAAACATTTAAGGAAGGCAATTTCGCGACATCTCAAACATTATTGTTGTCATCTTCATTTATGTTTTTCACTTTGCTAATGCAATTTTTTACTTATCTCTTTCCCGGAGCGGAGTGCGTGTCCCCATCTGTAACAAAATTTCTAAATCGTCAAGTCCCAGCTGCGGTTGCGTAGGCGATGACGTTTCGCTTTTAGCGGCTGTTTTAAAATTGAATATTTGATGCCTTATGCCCTTCTGACGAATCCGCGGCGGGCGTAAAGTACTGGATTCCGTGGCAGATAATTTTTTGAATGTCTCTGTTAACGACCGCACGCATTACCCTTAATCCCCGTGTACCATTTGGTGTTCTTCATTTATTTTTCAACAATTTGTATCATGTTTCTTCGTAGCACTCTATTTAAAAAGTGAGTGAGTAATAAAACTTTGGAGAAGAACATAAACACGGGAGACACTTAAAAAGTTTCATTTTAGTTGTTTGTTATTGATTATAATTGTGTGTTTTTTGTTTTTTTAGGGTTTCGTACCGTAAAAGGGAAAAACGGAACGCTTATCACTCACGCTGATCACTCGTGTGTCTGTCTGTCCGTCTGTCACTGCCGATTTGCTCCGAATCTACTGGACCGATTAAGTTGAAATTTGGTACACATATATTTCTTGTACCCAAACATGAAAGTGTAATTTAAATAATCGAATTTTGAATATGAGGGTCACTTTTGGGGGGCAAATAAAAAATAAAAAAGTTTGGAAACTGTACCGTACATGTACTGTACATTTCAAATTAAAGGGTTTGTTGTGAGGGTATCAAATATTTTTTTTGTAATTTTAAAATACATACTTACCTAGTTTTAAGCTATTTAAGAAAATAGATGAATATTGACTATTCCAAAATCAAAATAAAAAAACAAAGTCATTTATTCAAACTACGAAGATAATCAGCACTTTTCGAACGTCAAAATTACATAAGACAGTCTCCAAAAACGCCCGCCCTTCACCTCTTCGTAGTAAACTCCGCAGCAGCACACCTGTGTGTTTAGTTATATAAACTTGATTCTATACAAATCGTATGCAAAGTAATTAACACTACGAAACACAAAACATTAAATTAAATTACTTACCCATAAAAAAAATATACAGACAATATTTCTTTGGTTATAGATTAGGACAGAAAAACTTATAAGAAGTAACATGGTAAATATCTCAATATCTTGCGTAAAACTTACATTTGCAGTTGGAATATACCTATAGGACAACACTTTTTTCAACTACAGTGTTGTTTGTTATTGGGATAAATTCATGGTAAATACCATATTCATTGTACGGAATCCACACCATGCGAATTCAACTCATACTTGCCCGGTTTTTTTTCTTTGAAAAATGTTCTAGGATCAAGTGTACGAATACTTCCAGCCTTTTATCAGTTTTGAAACTGTACTCGTAATAAAAACTGTATACTTGGACGCTTTAAAAGAATTTTATACGTGCGATAACATAAAAGCTCCTGCAGACAGGCGTGATACGACAGAGCGACGCGACACTAGTAGAACAATTTCTATGAAAACTTCATGGAAATTATTCTACCAGAATTGGGACGCACCATCGCGTCGCGCCTGTCTGCGGGAGCTTTTATGTTATCGCACGTGTAAAATTCTATTAAAGCGTCCAAGTATACAGTTTTTATTACGAGTTCATAATATTATGATCGAAATTGTAGCAAAGAATTAGCATAAAATATATTCAATAACTTAGGGACGATTCAACAGATAGTTCTACGTCATTGACTACTCACGTTAAGTTACCCAAAAACAAGATTCAGTGAGCACTTTTCGAAGACTTGTTAGGTCGGTGTGCACCTAGCATACGAACGGAAACATGACCACTATCAATATATAAAACAGCTATTTCTGTACATTTATTATCAGAAACATGACTGTAACACTCGAATGTTCCCATAAACACAAATGGTTACAGCTTAGTTCTTTTCTAATTACATAGATAAGCAACTTCAATAACGGTTGGTTTATCACAATCATATGTTTGGAATCTAATTGGAATTTTGCATGTTGATATGCTGAACTCTTTATTGGTCGATATTATGTTTGTTTTCCGATATTGATGATTGTATTTCATATATATCGGTTTCATTAGTGATAACGGGCTGCACGCTCTTAATGCTCAAATAGTGGAAATGTACAAACGCGGTATGTTTTTCCAGTGCTTGTTATTGATTTTATCAAAGTGAGTGTCGCCAAAACAAATTACATTTTAATGAGAAGTCAACAAGATGAAGTGATAACGTTCTTTTATCTACACCAGTGTTTGATAGGCACTTGACAAAAAGCAGATTTCGTGGACATCAAAACAACTAGACACATTGTAATTTTTGATTGGGAGTGATAACACAATCCGAGAAAAAGTTATTACAGATACTGTTAACTACTAGCGACAGAACTTGTTAAAGGTTCGAAAAGTTCGGGCAAAAACGTAAGCACCTGTCAAATATAGATGAAATTGTTTTACAAGAATTAATTCCCTGACACGAGGTCTGCTCCAATTTGTCAAAACTATGACCACATTAATACATCAGAATGCCCGATTTGCATTTAAACGTTTACGATAGAAAGATAATTTGGGAAATTACAGTTATTTTAATAGAAATTATAGTCAGCGTTTTATATGCTGGGGTCGATAGGGGTCGGCTTTTTAGTAAAACATCTGTTGTGTGTAGCGTATGAGTTTTTTTGTTATTTTAAAAGGAGACATGATGGATCAGTTTCAACACGTATTCGTCGGTTCCTTTGTTGCTCGGTTTATGGCTTTGTAATGTGTTTCTTTGTTTGTTCAGAATGTGTTACAGAAGCTTCCAAAGTTTGTGAAAAACGGGCAAGTGCAAGCAATGTTAATCTGTGTGCCCTATATACTAATTACTTAGTCCATGGTTGTCTCTATGATAAAAAATGCTCGATATTTACAATAAAGCAGTATATTATAGGATTTCCATAAGATACTTAGAATTTATATGCACTGCAATGCATCTTTAGTCAAAATTCCACGCTACGTCACATACTCAAGAATCCTTTCAAACTCTCACAAAGGATTCAACACAGAATTCAATTACAAGCGGATTAAGAGACAACACGTATCGTCACTACAAATGCGCTTGCACACAAAAGAGTGCAAAAAACTGCTTCTTAACGAAAATCGTTTTGTGTGAGTGTGGGAGTGTGCTGTCCTCGAGAGTACGCTTTAAAAGCCACCGTTGCGTGTTTTTAGAATAGGATTTAGTGCAGATTGCCGGTGCCGGCTAGAGATTGCATAATCTTATCTTTTAAAGTAAAAAATATCGGTTTGTCGCCAACCTTTCAAATGATATTGCAAAGCCATATGAGC
Organism: Atethmia centrago; assembly: GCA_905333075.3. NCBI lineage: Eukaryota > Metazoa > Arthropoda > Insecta > Lepidoptera > Noctuidae > Atethmia > Atethmia centrago. The sequence continues at coordinate 14,444,963 of HG995377.1, read as the reverse complement.
TTAGGTTTTTTATGAAACTTTTGAGAAGACGATTTTTTGCTTACCGTGTATCTCTGCAGGAATCGCTGTGTCAACGCAGAGCGACCATAATGTTTACAGATCTGAAATGAAAACGTGCAAATGAATGAAACCAATGCTCGCTTGAATGTACGGAGCCATTCGTAGAGCAAATATGGAGATGGAAGTGATCTTGACGTGTCATGTGGATGAGATAGTTTTGATATTTTGTGTTGCAACTTGGTAACGGTTTTGTATTTGCTGTTGGTGTTGATTTTATATTTTTAAATGCGATTACAATGATAGTATAATACGTGTTTATTCGACCTGTAAACAGTTTTTAAATTAACAAAAAGGCATCTTAACCACATTTTCATGAGACTTGACCAGCTAAGTTACTTTGTGTTCTAAATAGTTTATTGATGTCAATCTTATTGATAACTTTTACCAGTGCCACTTCTATAATACAAGTCTATAATTTCAAACAACCAAATCAAAAAACAAACTAAAACGCTCAAGAATATTAAAGTACAGTCAGCGAGAAAAGTCTCCGTAGCAATTAGAGTCTGTTGAATAAATCACGTAATCCCGACTGGGGCCGAATGAGGCCGAATGATCACGAACGTGAAACGAATACGAATGTTTATTTACACGGTACTCCGGGGCACTTTGCGACGAGCTCGTGAGATCTGCAATAGACTTATGACTGTAAACGATTGGGCAATAAAGTTGAGTAAGAAAATGCTGGGGAAAATTATTGTAGGGAAAAGGTTCTGTAGTTAACGTGTAATTATGTGGTAAGTTACACATTCGCACGTCTATTTGTTTTTTTTTTTTCTGGTTAGGATGTTATCTGTACTTAGTGATTTCAATGTAATTATGATTTAAACCGATAAAATTATTATGCAATTCTAATAAATATTTACTAATATTATAAAGAGGTGTGAGTTTGTATGTAGGGGGTAATCTTTAGAACCTGTAATCCGATTCCGAAAAATCTTTCACTAATGGGAAGTTACAGTATTGCAGAGTGTATAGGATATATTTTATATTTTAACAACAAATTTCACGCGGACGAAGTCGCGTTTATGAAATAAACATATCTATATTCCCAGTTATTATCTCGACACGCGGTAGCGTGTCAAGCCAAGTTCAAGTAACAGAACCGGCGAGCAGCACCGTGTGTACTATTACACGAACCATTTGGAGCCACTTTTGACCCCCTCATAACTCAAAAACTATTATAAACTACTATACACATAAACGTGTCAAATTTGGCTCATATATTGAAACTTGCGAGATGCATATGTGCTCCAAATTTCATAAACACATCTCAAACGGTTATTTAGATATTAACGTCCAAAAATCGTCATTTTTATCACTGACTGACCTATAGATCAAAACTCTAACCCAGTTCCAGATGACCTAGAAAGTTCAAATTTGGCATGCAGATAGGTAATTAGGAGAATACAAAGAAATAAATCAGAAACTGGTAAAGTTTTATCATTTTATTAAAATTTTTCACTTAATTGATTCTGTAAAGAACTTATAGTTAGTGCATGTAACTGTAATAATGTAAGAATCAGCAATCAGCAATCAAAACTTATGACAGCCGGTCTTTATGTGGTAAAATCCACTTCACGTGAATATATAACGAGTTGAACACCACCCTTAATTTTTTTAATCCAAATATTTCCGTTTTAGTACTTACCTATAACTAAGAGTATGGTCGACTTTCGTATTTATTACGTTATTAACTAAGATTTAGTATTAATTATTGTTTCAATATTTAGCGCACATCAATAGTGTAAGATCATTACTTATAAATCATTTTTAAATAATATAGGCATTTCGGTACAAGGCGCGCGGTGCGACGCCGGATCAGCGGGGTGGGAGCGGTGCGATAAAACCTTGACGCGAACGTGTCCGAGTGAGTGGCAGTCTCGCTCATAAGCGCGAGCGCCGCGCCGTTTGCTGTCCGGTTGTCTCTCGCGTTGGACTCTCCAGAGTTAAAACCTTAGATGGAGTACATCTTATCAATTTAGATCCAAGTCAAATCAAGGCACAAGAGAGCTTTATTGTAGAGTACAACCGTCTGCGCACGTTATACCGCCCCGATTTGGCCAAATTAAGTATAAACAGAAAAGGCGTAAAAAAAATTCCTGATACTGAATGGGCAATTCACTCGAACATTTCAATGGTACAAGAAAATATAGAAAATAACACAAAAAAGACAATTATACCCCGTAAACGTAGGAAAATACACTAGTTTAACAAAAACCATTTGTTATTAATTGTGTTATAAATAAGTACCTACTAATAATTTATGTACAAAAAGTAATGATATCCCATCAAAAACATAAATGTGAAATGAGAGCCAAGTTCAATATTATGATATATGCCTTGGTTGTTGACTTCAACGACAAAAGAAGTGAGATCTAAATGGGTCCCAAGTTCAATGGTCAGTCCTGAAATGTATTTATAACAACATAAAATATCATTTCTTCTTATAACTTAGGATAATATATTGTAGCCTAAGGTCTGACTTGGCTGTTACAAACCTGTCACTTGTCAGTTCTTATTTTATTATTCCGAAAATTTGGCTTGCTGGTAGAAACTAGCCAACGAACATAATAATTCGTATATGAGAACTAGCCAAGTCAGACCTTAGGCTACAATATATTATCCTAAGGTATAAGAAGAAATTATATTTTATGTTGTTATAAATACATTTCAGGACTGACGATTGAATTTGGCACCCATTTAGATCTCATTTCTTTTGTCGTTGAAGTCAACAACCAAGGCATATATCATAATATTGAACTTGGCTCTCATTTCATATTTATGTTTTTGATTTATAATGTTTATCGCCAGGTGCTACGAATTTGCTACGAGTTCGTAGCGGTATTTAGTTCTAATCTAAACGAATCATCTCTATTCAAATGTCCAACGTTTTGTCAGTAGCTGTGATTTTGCTACGAGTTCGTAGCGGTATTTTGTCCTAATCTAACGTCTAACTTTATGGTCTGTCTAGTCTCTGCTGATAGTGGTTGAGTCTAACACATTCTTAAACACGTATTGCGGCGTCTGAGCTACGATTGACACTCAACATGCGACCACTCAATCATATGGCGACGTTTGCTCGTGACTATAATAATAATAATAATAATAATAATAATAAATCTTTTAATTCAGACAAAGTCCATAGGGTTAGTAACAATTTACTTAACTACTAATAATGTTTATGTTTATTCACGTAAAAATGTACATTAGTTATCAAGTAGAGTGCTTAATCTAAACTTATAGTACACAAAAGTATTAGCATTTGGGGCCGAACTAGGCATAGCCTGTATTTCAGCCCTCAACGCCGATCCCCCTGAGTTACAAATTAATTATCATTATTATGTCCGTGCAATGATCACATGTATGAATGTACGTATCCTAATTAGAAATATAAAAATAAAAATTAGAAATTTAAATTTAAGTTAACAATATTTAAACTATAATATTTAAGTAGGTGTGTATGCAGTCCTCTCTTTGTCTGTGATGGAGGTGTGCGTGAATGAGTGTAAGAGGGTGTGTAAGATTGCGGAGCATGACCTTTTGTTATTTTAGTGATAGGTTACTAAGTTTAATTTTAATAATTCAACTATTGTCTTTTAATTTATTTTTAGCTAGGTATCTCAAGCAATTTTTCCGTCTCCTCATATGTGAGTTTCTGTAGGTACTCACTTACTGTAGTTTTACAAGATTTTTTTGTCATCGGGTATATGTTAAGTTTTTTATTTATGGTATTGTAGATGTAGGGGCAAATAAATGGAGCAAACCTATTGCTAAATTTTGTTTTAGTTGCGATGGGCTTTGGGCAAACCACATATTTTGTGCGCCTATTTAAAGTGAGTGGGTTGTAAAAGATCTTCTTATGTTGCATTAATATAATATTGAGAAGGAAAAGTTGCCTCACTGTAAGGACTCCACAGAATTCGTAAAGCTGCGTAGTAGGAGACAATCTGGGTTTGAAGGTGCAAACCTTTAGGATGGCACGCTGGGCAACCTCAACTGGTTTTAATGTAGTTTTAGGGGATCCTCCCCATGATGTAATACAGTAAGTAATGAGGGATTGACAAAGGGCTGTGTATATCCGCTTCAGCACGGAGGGTTCGGTGACGTGTCGGAGTGTCTGAAATATATAAATTAGCTTCCTGATCCTACCACAGAGGGCCTTTATGTGTTCCTTAAAGTTGAGGTTCTCGTCTATGATAACGCCTAGATATTTCATTACCGTTACACGCTCTAGTTTAGGACATGAACAGTTTTCTTTAGAGGAACACTCGTGTGCTATGATGTTATTGTGATTATGTTTTATTTCTGTGTTTGACCGTATACCGAAGCACACATATTTGGTTTTATCTACATTCAACGTTAACACATTGTCCTCTAGCCATTCCCTCACAGCATCGAAACCTTCTTGGGCGGCTTTAAAAACCCCTTCCCATGTATCGGCAGAGAAACTGAGAGCAGTATCATCTGCAAAAGAGATAATTTTGCCATGGGAGAGTTTGAGACTCGTGAGGTCGTTTATATAGACGAGAAATAGGGTTGGGCCTAGGATACTGCCTTGGGGAACCCCATATGTGACTGGAAGGTTTCCACTATTGACGTGGTTAATCCTAACACTCTGAGACCGACCAGTCAAATAGCTTCTGAAGAGTTTTAGCTGAGTTCCTCTGATTCCAAGTAGTTCCAACTTGTTAACTAAGATCGGGACAGAAATCGTATCAAAAGCTTTGGCTAAGTCAAGGAAAATAGTGAGAGATTTTTTTTTATTATCAAGGTTATTGCTAACAAAGTTGATGAGATCATTAACAGCTTGATCTGTTGACTTACCTTCACGGAATCCGTATTGGTTTGTTGAAAACAGATGTTTGGATTCCAGGTAACCAACCAACCTTGTATTGATAAGTCTCTCTAGAAGCTTAGAGAGCGCTGGGAGGATAGATATCGGCCTGTAGTTTGTGATACGACTTCTGTCACCGCTCTTGTGGATAGGACACACAACAGATTTTTTTAGGCTGTCAGGGAAGACACCACGTTGAAGACATGAGTTAAATATGAATGTGAGTGGAGGGACTAGAAAGTTTTTATACGTTTGTAAGAAGGAGCTGCTTATTGAGTCATAGCCCGTAGCACAATCTGTTTTAAGGTTAGCGATTAGACGTTCTACCTCATCTTCAGTGGTACTTTCCAAAACGAACGAATTTACCTGTGTTAGAGTTTGAAGGCTGCTTCTTGTTAATCTGTTACTTGCCTTTCTTTGTTCTACTTTATCAGCTAACGTCTTACCCACGTTTACAAAGTAGCTATTGATTTCATTCAGCGATGACTGAGGTGTCGTTGATAGAGACAGTAGTTCATTAGGGTGGTTTGTGTTTTTTGAAGTGTTTGTGATTTCTTTTATTGCTTTCCATAATCTCCTGTTATCGCTTTGCGCTGCTTGCACCTGTTCTTTCTCGTAGGCTCTTTTAATTTTTTTTAATAGGCTATTGCAAAAGTTTCTGTAGCGCGTATAGGTAATTTTTAGGGTTAAGTTGTCTAACGACTGTTTATATTTACGGTGCAGCTTATCTCTATTTCTCATACAGCGTAAAAGGCCTTGTGTTATCCACGGTTTTATTATCTTCTTCCGTCTTGATAGAGTTACTACTTTGGTGTTACTAACAATGGCTTTTTGAAGACTTTTTGTTAAATATTGCATAGAAATATTTGGATCAGGTGAGTCGTAAATAGGATTTAAGTTAATATTTAGGATATCTTGTTCTAGGCTTTTCGTGTCAACTTTTTTAATTGATGTAAGAGAGAATTGAGTAGTTTTCTTAAAGTTTAGGTTTAGTAAGACGGGGTAGTGGTCTGTCAAGGTGAAGTCAGGAACGATAGTCATAGCAGGGCTTTTAGTTTTTAGTAGGGCATGATCAATGCATGTTTCACTTTCACTACGCGTAATAAGTGTATGGGCTGGAAGAAGGCCATGGGAAGCTGCAAGGGTAAGGTAGCGTTCTCCATTAACGTCAAGTTTGCTATAGTTAATCGCAATATTTATGTCTCCCATGACAATTATATTCTCAAAGCTGGAGTATTTTGTGAGAATTTCGTCTAATGATTTTAAGAATGGATCCAGGTTGTGAAAAGAAGGTGATCGATAGATAGCAATGATTGCCGTGCGATTATCATAAGTAGCAACTAAACAATTACATTCTTCGACATTTGGTTCAACAACTTTTAGTCGAAGGTGTTCTCTAAAATAAATAACCACACCGTCATTTTGTTTCGGATTATTTTTAGTTGTCTCAGAGCGATAGCCAGATAGGTCTGGAATGACTGATGTGCGTGAGAGCCAGCATTCAGTAAGTATAATTATGTCGCAGTCCAATTTTAGTCTGGTCAGTAGAATTTCTAGTCCTGGCATATTGCAGTTGATGCTGCGTATGTTTTGAGTTAGTATTAGAAGGTGGTCCGACGATGGGCTTATAAGCTTGTGACATTCGTCAATATCAGTGGTTTGCGAGTGTGAGACTGTCACCCTCTCTATGTCTGCCGACATATCATTAAGATTATTGAATGATATTGATAAAGTTTAATTCTTCATAATATTTTTTCATGACCATAAAAGGTGCCACACTACATGAGTTGCCATAAATAAAATAATAGAAATGTGTGTTAAGCAACCTGAAGACTGCGCAAACACGATAACAAGGGAGTTCCATTAAACATTTTAGGACATAGTCCTCCATAATAGTAATATATTTTCCGTAGAATAATAGTGCCTTTATAACGAGTGGGTGACACTTACTTATGGATGTTTTAGTTAAAAAATATCTCTCAGTTGTGGTGATATGATTAAAAGGTTGTCCGCAAACGAGGCTTGAGGTCGTGAGAATTGTGTGGAGTGTGCATGTGTGAAAAAACACGAGTATATTTAAAAAAACATGAAACAAATAAGCATATAAAAAAATATAACTAAGCATATTAAATAATAGTCATTCAGAGACTCTTAATTTTTCAAGATCATTGACATTAGTTATACGAATCTGAGAAGTGTCTACATTTTTCTTGAGGTACACTATGCCATTTGAAGTCCAGCAAAAGGTGTATCCATAGCTCTTCTTAAACATTCGTGCCTGGTAATATAGTTTTTGCGTCTTTTGGGTAAGAGTTTCCGAAATATAAATTGGCTTTGGTGGGTAATCACGGTTAATGTACGTTGTGTTAAGCTTATTTCCTTTTGTTTTGGACTTGTTGAAGCTTTTAACCTCTCGTAGGACACTATCTTTTGTAAGGGCCGTGATAAACTCAACAATGACAGGATTGGAGCCATCTTTTGCCGGAACTCTATAAATGTCCACTATATGCCGAACTCGCATTTCATTCATCGCTGCAAATCTGCTTCATATGCCTTTTACGTGCTTGCATAAACATAAACAATCTTAAATAAATACCCCGTGGTGTTGGCACGTGTGTTTTTAAATGTCCAAAATATAATTTGCACAACAAATCGTTACGGCCATAATCATAAAAAAACCTAATTTGTAAAATGTAATTAATCCTTGACATCAAGACAAATCCGCCAAACTAATTTAATTTACGATACCCGATTCCTTTATACAAACAAAATAATACAGGCGCATTTATAGCGGTTACAGAGAGGCGAAAGTGTATTGCAATGAAGTATAGAAAAAAGAAACGAGCGGCAGTTTTGATTGATCACCGACTCGGAGCTGTTTTTTGTGTGAAATTAAAAACACGGAGTGGGCATGCGTTGGATTAAAGAGGAATTTCACTTGGCCAGTAAGTAGAGGGATCCCTGCCTTTGTTGTCGAAAACAAATTGTGAAATTAATTTATTTTCGTAAGACGCGTTTTTGGACATCGATTTCGCATTACTGGAATTAATGGTCGTTTCCGTTTTGATCGATTTGGATGATGAGTTTTTGGAATCATTAACATACACGCATCTGTCTGTTAGAATATAATGTATTCAATAAACGTATACAGATATAACTCGGTTTCAAGCTCGAGCGAATAGAAATGAACATTAACAGAGGAACCACAAGTGTACCGCAAACGAGTAATTAAAGCATCTATAATATATTAACATTATGCATACCAAATTCATGGGAGTCTTAGTCAAAATGTTAACAGGAATGGTTGGGGAGAGATGTGTAACACCCAATACCGCAAAGGTGAAGCGTAATAATAGGAGCTATTCGGAGCTTTATGAACGATCAAAATTGCAAGAGCACGTGTATAAAATACACTTTGCAAAGTAGATTTAAATTTTAATACAAAGCTTTCAGCCGAGGGTCGTAAGTAATGTCTTGGCGTTGGAAAAGTGTGGAGGTACTTCCGTGGCCATTTTTCAGTAGTATTTTGCCAACAGTAATTTACGCTTGCAACATTATCACAATTCATAAGAAAATTAAACTCATCTGCCCATTAATTCCTGTGGCAATAGTTTGAGATATTTGAAGTTTCCATTTCTTTCCGGAGTTTCAGTGTCATACAATAAGGGCCTTGGCTTATTTTTTATTCAGTAGGTACCGTATTCAAACTGTATCCCGGGTGAGCGTAACGAGTCGGTGTTGCGGGCGGTGCGGCGCGGCGGTCGCGAGGCTCGTTACCCCGCGGCGCGGCGTATCCACGCTAAGTGGTCGAGCCCTGTGTCTCAGGTGTCGACTGCGGCCGATTTCACAAGACAATGCTTAATAATTTCATTTCGCCATTACGGCGGCCATCTTTGCGAGTCGCACAGTTAGAGGGCATCGGCGCACCCCTCCACGGCAATTTGCATTGTAACTCGGACCACGTAGAAGACCCTAACTGCCATACCACCACCTCCTAACTCTTGAATATATAATTTTGTTGCTTTTATTAACAGCAACTTTGCGTGGGAATTGGCGATAGCCTTCCGCGGCGACTGTTTATTGTGGACGATAACTTGCTAGATTTATTTTATCGTTCAGCTTGAGACTTTGTCCTGTACTGTACATGAGTGTACCTACTTAAGGGTTGGCTACGCGTTCGACGGACGCTTTATTCTGCCAATAAAAAGGGTTCGATGCATGGAACCATTAAAATATTTGTTGCCTTTATTTGACAGCAAGCTTGTTGAAATGTTTATTGGTACCATCAGTACATTGTTGCAAATTGGACTTATGTTGTAATTGTAATTATGTTGTAATAGATTTATGATTGGAGAGCATTATAAATCCACAGATTTTATGAATAAGAATTTATTCCTTGAAATTGAATTGCAATATCAAATGTAGTAGAAAAAGTAAAAGGTAGTAATCAGACAAACGCTGTCGATGAAACCGTAATTGCTTTCCCGACTGGGGACTTAATGTAAAAGTTGGGCGACTGTTACAGACTTAAAAAGTTTGTTTTCGTGCCTATAAATTAATGTGTTTGCATGTCTTCGTTGGCCTTTAAAATTATTTAGAAGTTGGTCTGCTTGAGTTTCTGCGGTTGACTCTACAATAATTTGTTATGTATCTTTGCATTCAAAATCTTAAGAAACTCTTAATTAAATTCTGTATTTCCTGCAAATCAAAAGTTTTTCTGTATTTTATCAGTAAACAGAAAGTTCAAGATTTTTTGGCGTAAGTACCTATCTACTAATATAAGCAATTAATACAAAGCAATGCTGAATTACTTTTCACATAACCACTCACTAATCACAATAATAATATTTATTCACCCTCATAAGTAAGCTTAAGCTAAGGTTCCACGGTTCATGAGATAGTGTGGCATCGTGCACTGAGCACAGGATACAGGAAACGCGGAAATATTGGGCCCCGGTGCGGAATAAATTGTGCCTCTAATTCTAATGGCGACTTTTAGGGGAATCCATAATTCCATTTCGTGTTTTCAACTCTTTAGGGGGTCGCAATGTAGACATTAATGGCTTGTGAAAGGTTCCTTACGAATAAACTTTTTAGAAGTATTGTTTCTTTGCTTTCAACTGACATAAACGCTGTTTTTATGGGTCAGACAGTTTAATTTATCCGTCTTATTAATGGGTATCAGATAAAATGTAAAGATTTTGTTATTAGCGTTTGGTGCACTGTATTATAAATAACAAATTTATGTATTTAATTATGCATTCTTATGATATAAAATCTGATAATTAAAACAACATTGGCGAGTAATAAAGTATGTAAAGTTCCTAAAAAGTTGTTTATCACAAAAGTATTATCTTTTGGCATTAAAACCTCTTTAGCGGTCTGTTATGGACAAAAAACAATCTGAACCCGTAACTAGATCTTCACTGAAGCGTCATCGGAATTTGACCACAAAGAATTGAATAAAACGGACATTTCTTCTCAAAAATGTGAATCGAACTTCGAATTTCGAGCCGAGACCAATCGCTTAGTGACACAACCCAAGTCACTCGTAGAATCCAATGCTATGGGAAAGTGAAAAGTGAGATTGTTTAATAGATTTCTAAATACTTAACAAGTTAATGAAACATGAACGGCTATTTGAAGTCGCAGTAAAGTGTGTTATACTTATAACTTTCAGATGGTTCCGCAAATTATTAAGTTTTGCTTAATTTCTACTGTGCTAGTAGGTAGGTACTTATTTAGTTTAATTTGTGTCTCATTCGTCAATTCAGTTTTAGTTCTCGTACATACGGTTTTAGGGTTCCGTACCTCAATAGGTAAAAACGGAACCCGTTATAGGATTACTCGTGTGTCTGTCTGTCTGTCCATCTGTCACATCCGATTTGCTTCAAATCTACTGGACCGATTAAGTTGAAATTTGGTACACATATGAATTTCTGTGACCCAAACGTGTAAATAAATGAATGTTGAATATGGGGTTCACTTTTGAGGGAAAATTTTGATAAAAAAAAAGTTTAGTAAACTGTACCATGTTAAGTATCAAATGAAATTACTTATTAGTAGGATATCAAATATATTTTTTCTAACTTTAAAATAATAAGTGTTAAAGGTATAAAAAAGTTGATAAAAATTGACAATTCCCTCTTATCTGCGAAACTGCTGTCTAAAATTAAAAAAAAATACTGAGAATAGTTCTCTACTTATAGATTACAGGAAAACCTAAGAAAAAATAATAAGTCTATGGTCTTAAAATAACTTGGTAAATCACTCAAGATTGTGCGTACAAACTTACATATGCAGTTGGGATGTATGGGGATATGTTTTTCAACGACAGTGTTGAGTTTGTTCTTCGGATAAATTAATTCCAACTACGGAACAACATTGTGCGTGGTCTGACACGCACTTGGCCAGTTTTTTTTAAATATAAATTAATGAAATCTTATTATATTTTCAATTGACTAATTGTAGAGATGCATACGAGTATTTCAATACGGATAACTTTACAGCTCAATATTTTCCGAGTGATCTAGCGATCAATCAATTAGTATATTGTTAGGTAGGTATAGTATAGGTACGTCACAAGAAAATGACTTATTTTTTATATCGATAGTCTCACCGTAAGTTCACGCGTATCGCATCTTAAAAAGATAAAACCAAAATAAAACAAACAAAATGAACTGCGTACACTCGCGTACACTCTCATTCAAGCATCAAACAAAAGAACAGCCATTAAAAGTTTAAATTTCGAATGTAGTGAAGTGTAACATTGTGACAGACATGTCGAGCGTTTCACCAGCTAAGACAGGCGCCATCAATCGTACTGGTATCGATTCAGACGCGCGCCGCGATGAATTATCGAATCTATTAACTCGCGAGATTACCGGATTCCATGGAGGAATGACTGTGGAACGACTAGACAGATCGCACAGATGTTAGAGAAGAAATAAAAAAACTAGTGAGCCTTACAGTAGTCGCATATGATGTGTAACATCTGACATCTCACCTTGGTAATAAGCAACTGAGCAGTTATAGAAATTAACCTCAGAATTAAAAAAAACTAAAAACTGTCATATTTATTCGAATAATTAATAATTACTAGTGGTCGCCGTCTGGTCAAAATTCGACCCCCTTTGTTTACAATTTATATAGTAAGTACTTACTAATTCCATGCTATTAAAAAGTACTTACTTATTCCAAGCTCAAGCTGTCAATTTTTTTCTACACACTTCCGTCCCTTTTCACAATATCACTCCCACAAAAGCGAGAGGAAAGATTTTACACAAAAAAAAATAGTTAATTGCATACGTTAAGTAAAAAAACGTTAAGTTAGCTAAAAAAAATCATTGCTGCAATGATTTCATAATTATTTATTCTAATTAATTAAGTCAGCATCGCAAAATTAAATCATGACAACTTCTGTTTTATATATTTCATGAGATCATAATTTACAAACTGTATGAATCAACTCTACACGTTGTTAGTTCTACGCGCGGCGGCTTGAAGCAGACGATTTGTACTAATTATAACGCGCGAACGACGCGCGACGCGATTAGCTTTCCACTGCCGATGCGAAACCACTGCCGACACTTAGACAACTACAGCTTGATGATATACTGTGTTTTCGAGATAGAGAAAAATCTATTTCAATTAATTGCTGATAAAAACCTTAGCATAGGTAAAGATTGAGATTTCCAAGGGATGGCCAAAATTTTCCGTGTTGCTATTTGATACAAATTGATGACAAAAAAAAACGGCCAAGTGAAGGGTTCCGTAGTTGGGAAGTTGGTATGAATTTATCCCAAAAACAAACTTAACATTGTAGTTGAAAAACATGTTCTCCCATACACCGATGTATGCCACAATCAATTCTCCACCTGCAAATTTAAGTTGGTCGACTATTACTCGTTCACTTGTAAAGCCCACTTAGCTGTGATAGTTTTCCTTTTAATTTCATGGTATGTACTATTGTCATGATTTTTTTCATAAACAACCATTTAGCTGGCAGGGGGGGACACTTGACTCTAACAAAAATTAGCATTTTAATGCTTAATATTACGCAAGCGGATCCTTCAATATTTTTGAACGGCCTGTTCAACGATGCCCCACACCATGGGGTAAACGAGAAAAAAAAATCATCCCCACATTATTAGGAGGTACCCAAAAAACATTTTTTTTTCTTGATTTTATTTCACCACTTTGTCGGCGTGATTAATATATATACCTATGCCAATTTAAAGCTTTCTAGTACGAAGCGTCTCTGAGCTACAGCGGGGACAGACAGACAGACAGGCGGACATGGTGAAACTCTATGGGTGCCTTGTTTACTACGGAACCCTAAAAACTAAGAGTCTTTATATAAACTGCCCATTTGGCACTGATTTGCGACTTATTAGACCACAGACCTGGTAGTGGCTCATTAATTGTCTTCTAACATAACCCGTTTATTGATCATTAATACCACTTCCCGTGACAAATATGCAATGAAAAATAATACTAGCGTACTACTTACGTGTTGGCATGAACACGTGCACCATTATATGTGTGTAACCTAACACGTGATGGAACAAAAGCTGATGACAGTGAACAAGTGTCAATATCCTTGATGGAGCAAGAGGAGCATAAGATGCCCGTATGTCGTCGGCTTGCACTTCATTCATTCATCGAACATAATGGCACTTTACGTACTGTGTGGGAATGTGGAATAGTATTCGAGTGCTCGGTAACGTCGAGTATAATCGACGAAACCGTCATCCAATTATTTGCAACAGTCGAGTAAATCGGACAGCCTCGGCGGCGACGCTCCCAAATTAACAACAAAAATTAATTACAGAAAAAAACACGGCTACCGTGCAGTCCTAAAACGATCGCGGAGTAAATATACCGTTACTAATTACTGACGAAAAAACTGTTGGAATTGAATTCAAACATTTGTCTCTTAACGAATCGTGTCGCGGCGGCTTCCACTCAAAGCGGCGTGATTCGGCAATTCCGTTCCATTTTCAAATGCTCGCTGCCCATTCGTTCCCTCGGCTACGCCTACCTAATAAATTAGATGCCTCGCGTAGCACACCGCATAGTTACAAACTAATGAAATCCCGAAAAGATCTGAACCCATTTTCTTAACAACTTTTCCGAAAGAGCAACCGCCTTCAAAGATTTTACCCGGAGAAATAATTCCGCTAATAACGCTCAGCGCTCACGCGAGTATGTTATGCAACCATAGGAATTTCATTAGATACACACGCGTCTGTTTGTTAAGGAGCTTTCCATTGCTAAAAGTTTCTTGAGGCGGGTATAATTCCTTTGTTTGTTGTAGGGGGTGGCACGCCCGTCTCACCCACTACGTTTTCTAAGTCATCGGGTCCAATTATGCCCCTTTGTAGGTTTTGATATGTAAATTCGCGATTTTATTAAACAAACCGTGATGCCATTCGGGGGCAGCGAGCCGGATTAATAGCTTCTTCAGATTTGTGTAATCGCTTTCTCTTAAGACAACAGAGGTGAATCTCAAGGGAGCTATTCACTTTAGTGTTTCATCTCCGCGAGGTGGGCATTTGTTTGATGTTACTGGTTCCAATGTAGATTTCCGGGTCAAACATCTACATTTACAGCGACAGACATCCCCTGTCCTAAAAATAACTCGGACCGTGCTACAGTCAATCGGTACAGACACGTTGACAATAACGTCGTTGATATAATCGATATATGACAGCATCGCGTGATTTCGATTGTCAATAAAACCGATTCGCTTGACTCGTCACAGGATATAACAACATATTAATCTGCACATGGAAACATAAAACGAACGTTATGGCCGAAACTACCCATTCGGTTTAAGCTTAATTTTTACCCCAGCACTATTAATAATTTACACGGGATAACGCCAACGTTTGCGCCATATTACAACGCATAAATTAATAATGTCGCTCGCTTGTTTAACTGCGAATCAGATGAGTTTTATTGACAATTTTGTTGGGAAAGAGCAATTTGCGGGATGACCAGGCAGTGCCGCCAAGTGGTCACCAAATAGGGGAACGTTGGGCTCCGTACGTATGCTATTGGCTGGCAATTGTCATTTATAGTTACTGTAATTGCAATAGTGGCTGCGAGCTTATCGATAATATGGAAAGAGCGCTTAGCAATGTCAATAAAATATTGATTGTTCTATTCTATATTGACAAACGTTTATCGTAAAGAGAATACTTGATACATATTCTTGATCCCGTATTCTACAGGTCGACAGGTCCGTATTCCCTGGCCTTAAGTATAGGTGCTTAATTAGTTTTTGAGACACATTTGGTACAAATTTGTACCTCGCAACAAATGCAACCTGTCAGGCCATATTCCATACATCGATACTGTTGACATTCAATAATGTTACCTAACCTAATAATTATATTAACGAGGCTCTCTCCACACCGGAGTGCGAACGCTAGATGCAAATGTTTCCATCGCATTCACTGTAACTCAATCCTCGCACGAATGTACACAATTGCATTTGGGGTTGCATTGAGAAGCTGACACACGGACGCTATTATTGTGCAAACAGGGGCTTCCGCTCATGTGGACTGGCCTTTATCGTACTGTCGTGTGAATGACTGATATTACGGGCGATTATGTAACAGCTTGATGATTTTATTGATTTTCTCTTTCAATTATTTAAATTGATGGTCGTGTTTCGTTGGTTTTAATTGAAGTGTAACTTAATTGCAGTATGGAATACGGTAATAATTTGATCAATTTGATCCAACTTTGCCTTGCGTTTTGGTTGTTTTCGAGTATGAATGACTTTTATTTTTTGTGTTATTGGGTGATTCGTTATTTTAATTATGGCAACATATTAACATCGTATTTGTAATTGTCTGCTCGATTATGGCTCTGGGTGGTAGGTAGGTACACATTGGCAAAACGGTGTGTCGCTTCGAATTAACACAAGCTTTTGTTATCATTCAATTTGATTCTGCCGCCGGCTGTTTTATTATTTTAATGAGCCTCAATTTTCAGGGATAATTGAATGGACGTCGCGTAGGTTCGATTATTATTTCATGTGATTCGGTCGTTGCAGGTAGGTGCTATATGGGGTACACTGATTTAATTAATTGTAGGTTTGATGTGATAGAAAACGGAATTGACTATTAATCTATTAAATTACAATGTGATAAATTTTATTCCTGGAGAATTAGCCTATAATAGAACTCGACCATTTGACTTCTAAAATTTTATCGAGTTTCAGTTTTAATTGGTCAAGGACAGCTAATGAGACACAATTGATTGTCTATTGTTTGATTCCGAATCCTTAACAGGTTAAGGCGCTGACAAGAGGTAAATGACCAAAATAGGCTTGCCTTAAGAAAAAAAATTGCCAAATCTGTATAGTTTGTGGTAGTGGAAAAATATATATTAATTATGAACATATTTCTAAGAACTTGGTTGTTACCAAAATACGATTTGAAAAATAAACTCGATACAAACTAACCTCTTACCTTTTTTTTTTCTTGGATGGGAAATCATCAAATAACTTCTCCCGCTCTGGGCGGAGCGGGAGGGTCAGACTCTTACTGACTAAAACCCACCCGTATTCCTTCTTGTTGCCTGTGTTGCCAGGGGCCTCGGTGACCCATTAGTACCTTCCCGCGACAACCTCTTACCTCGAGTTTCAAACCAAAATATCTGTATTAAATATCAACATACGTTACGTATTTAATTAATAACAAGAACGTCTTATTTGAATGCAAAACTTGGTTGTTTTTTATTTTCGATTACTCAACTCAATTTTGAGTAAATAGATAATTGCTTCATATTTTGCAATAAATTACAAGCGTTATGTCATCGCGCTTCTCTTTCTTTTCTATGCAGTCTGACAGTGACCGCGGTTTAGGTGTTGTCAGCGTCTTAAAGGTAGGTTGAGACCAGCTTAGGAGCTTGTAGAAAATTTACTGAAATGTGGGAGAGAGCAGAATGATCTAGCGATGATAGATGACATTAGCCAAGTCAATGGGTCCAAATCAACGCCCAACCGGCCTGACCACGAGCATAACGTCACACGTACCGTATAACTTCCCTCCATAGCTAACCACCATAGCTAATGACAACATGATTGCTCGTACCTAATATTCAGTACTGCTCATTCGCCCTCTGACAAACAGTCCAGGACAATCGCAGGAGTAAATTATACGTGTGCCTTTATTCAACGGCTAGTTTTACCTAACTATAGTTAAAGTTGACTTAGTGCCGGCAGTTTAATTAAAGGGGTGCGTTTTGATTTGTAGTAGCAATGTGAAAGAGTGCGTTCTATAATGTGATTGTAAATAATGATTTTCAACGTTCATTTGTTTGTCATGAAGGGAGGTTTATTTGCATAGTTTTGCACCTACTTTCTCAGGTTTGTTTTCAAATTAGAGGTAATTAGTAGGTTTTACTTTGGTGTAAAGGTTCAGGGGCCAACCATCACCTCTTATAGCAGTATTATTATAATATTACTTCACAGTGGGAAAGTGATGGAGCTGTACAGGACTTATATTTGCATCTCTTTCTCACGCTGAAGTAATATTGAAAAAATACTGCTCTAAGAGATGGTGGTTGCCCCCATTTACATTATTGTTTTAGTTACAACTTTCGTTAGCAATAAAAGTTGTTCAGTATACAATTTCTAGAACTGCCTTTTTAGTGGAGTACTTACTAGTTATAGATTCAATTGAGTTTTTAATAATCTGG
Source organism: Atethmia centrago (assembly GCA_905333075.3). Taxonomy (NCBI): domain Eukaryota; kingdom Metazoa; phylum Arthropoda; class Insecta; order Lepidoptera; family Noctuidae; genus Atethmia; species Atethmia centrago. The sequence continues at coordinate 14,427,352 of HG995377.1, read as the reverse complement.
AGTAGCTAAACTAATGACTTTTAACCGTACTATTTCTTTAAAAAAGTTTCGTATGCGACAATGATATCTATTACCCAACACATACTAAGTAACAAATGGGTAACCATGCCGGTCCGCGGGCAGTCCGACCACAGACCGCGGCACGCGACCAATGAGGGGCTCTCAAATTACTTATTAACGTATCTTTGGACAATTAGCACCCATTCCCGACCAGTGTTCGCTAACGATCACCGGAACAATGTTGAATAACAGCTGATTTGATTGTACATACAATAGGATAATTATGTCTCGAGCATATTAGCCCATCCGGTCGTGATTTGGCTAATTTGTGATTTAGGAACGGATATCGAGATTTAACTGTTAACTTCAATGTTGTATAGTAGTAGATTTAGGACTTATGTACTTACTATAAACTTTACATTTGTATTTAGTGCTATTTTGTAAAATTCGAACCTTATTGTGATACGCGCTCACTATGAGATAGCGATTCTCAATTGTTTTCAAAAGTCATCTTGGAAGTTATTTCGAATTTCGAAATCTTTTGAAAATAGCACTTGCTATTTGTCTTTTTTTTTGGGTGGGAAATCAACAAATAACTTCTCCCGCTCTGGGGGGAGCGGGAGGGTGTGTAAGACTCTTACTGACTAAAACCCACCCGTATTCCTTCCGTTGCCCGTGTTGCCTCGGTAACCCTTTTGGACTGCCGACGCGACCCCGGCAGGCATCGGCTCTAGCGGACCCCTACACTTGTGCTGACGACATCTCTTTGAGGCTCGCGTGCAATACAACGCGCCGTCGACCCGGGCCTGGTCCTTACCGGACGGTGAGCTACCCATTGCTCACCGTCCGCAAGCCCGCGCCTACGGTGGCCGGAAATCCGCCCGGGATTCCCGACGCCCAGGGCGTCTCCTGCGGCGGCTAGGGGCGAGGGGGCGCGAAATTTGCCTTTTCCTCAACCGTCCCGCCTCCTCCTTCACGAGCATTAGTGCTTCGCAGAAGGAGGTGACTGTTGCCCATGCCCTCTCGTAGTAACTCATCTTGGATTCACATTTCGAATTTCGAAATCTTTTGAACATAGGACTTGCTATTTGCCTGGCTAGTGATTGTGGTAATATTGTGCGTTCACTATAACTTGACGCGTGACGTGATTGGTAGCACTGAATTTTGCAGTCATGTGATTGGTAGTTATGTTCGTCAGTAGCCATTTTTTTTTTGTGCTCTATTATAACGAACAAAATTCAGTGCTACCAAATGCGTCACGCGTCAAGTTGTAGTGAACGCACTATCCCCACACTCGGAGTCAATATGGGGAGTCATGTGTTCAGTAGTGGACATTTGTCATTATAGAGTGTACAGCTGATCATGATCTTATTGTCTATTAGAATGTAAATGTACAATTACTGTACTAACTAGGTGTAATATCTATAAGGGGCTCAGCAAGGCTAGATACGCTTTTTATCACCAGAACATTGCGAATACGGTTTGTATATTTTTTTGTTAAAACAATCAACAATTACACCCTATTAAAGCCTTTCAGTATTAATTAACACTACAAAGGCCAATTATTTCGTGTATTCAGAACAGAAATAATAAGTTCATTAGTTGTGTACTTGCCAGTAATTTAATTTTTGCACGAGACGCGCGTACTTTAACTGTCTATGTATGTGCAGTTATGAGTAACAATATGTAACAATCAATCTGCCTAGCCTTTTCCCAACTATGTTTGGGTCGGGTTACTGTCTAACTGGATGCTGCTGAGCACCAGTATTTCACATGGAGCGACTGCCTATCTGACCATAACCCAGTTGCTGGGCCGATGCCCAGTAACCCCCCCATACACACCCCTAACCCCCCCCCCCCTCCCGATACCCCTTAAAATCGGTAAGACTGGTTGTCAGACTTTACAGACGGACACAACACTCACAGAGGAGCTAACAGATAAAGGAATTTTCTTTTCAAATGCTAATCCTAACTAATATTACAAATGCGAACGTGAATTTGTTTGCTTGTTACGCTTTTAGGCTAAAACAGCTGAACGGATTTTGATGAAATTTGGCACATGGGTAGACCAAGACCTGGATTAGGACATAGGATAATTTATATCCCGATATTCCCAAGGGATCGACACTTATGCGGGTGAAACCGTGGTGCGCAGCAAGTATTTTACATGACATAATTATGTGTTTACAACATGCTATGTCAAATTGCCTATCAACCGTGCCAATTTATTTGCAATTGATAATGTTTCTTTTACAAAAACAGTGCTTTATTATATTCTTTTATATTTCCTCAGAGTCTACATTAATATATAGCTAGGGTTACATTTTAAAATATAAGACGCAAAGGAAGCATTTTGCTTATGAACTCCACATTAGGTCGACCTTGTCTCGTGGAGTGCTTTAAAAATGGAATGGAGTGGAATTTGGTTACAATATTAAGTACTTATTTTTATTTATGCTCACGACTGTACAGTGGCATTTAAAGTTAATAGAATTAAACGCACCCAATGACACGCGTTCAGTCATTACAATTGGCGCCCTATAACATGAAAAAAGTGCTGGTTGTAATGAGACTTAATTGAATTACCTGCATTTATTCATTTCATTATGAAATAGCACTCATGGCCGCTCCCAAATACGGACGCATATAGTCCGGTGCAAATTTCTTAATTATGATGTCGCACATGACAGATAAATGCTCTTTATTAACTTACTATCTAATGCTTACATTAATTTTAACATAATGCTTTACTAGCTGTTGTCTACGGTTTCGCTCGCAACCTAGAGAAACTCTTTAGCGTGAACTCATAAAAATACTATGTGTTACTTGTTCCATGATATTGTCTAGATGTGTTTCAAATATGCTTCAAATTATTATTTTTTATAATTACTTCTACTATTGTTAAAAAGCTTACATAGCTCATTAAGTCATAACCGATCGATTATTTTAAGATCACAATATACCTTAGTAGAATTTACCAACAGTGCAATTATCTCTGTGATTGAATGTGTTATACATGTGTATATCTAGAGGTCAAACAAAGTTGATTTCTAAGTATCGCCTAAAACAGCGGAAGAGCGCTGAAATCTGAAATATCTCAATATAAATATATTTTATATCTAGTTCAGACACAGATGTTCAATATCTGATCATAGAATAAAGTGTATTATAGTGTGTCACTATTATTTAAATGTCTGTGTATTTTATTTTTCTAATTATTTTTATTATTAATTCCTTCAGAGTTAAAACGTGCCATTTTTAAAAGGAAACTACAGTTTAGGTTGAACCTTAAGGGAGTGAGAGGTTAAATTTTGACAGCTCTCTTCGCGTGACCGGCCAGCTTAATATTGTGTTTTTTATTCTCATACTCGGTTTCGAGCAAATTGATTACGTCTATTAACTTGTTCCTCAAAGTGACAGCTCTAACTATTAAAGATGGCCGCGCTTTTATTCTCTTTTTAAAGTTCAGAATTCCGTTAATAGGTTTGTCAGTTGTTTAAATCGATATTTTTTAGTCAGATGATGATTTTCTTTTGTTTTAGTAGGTTATACTCAAGGAATATTGAGTCTCTCCTTCTAGTTATGCTAAGAATAGCATGATTTGTACTTTAACCCATTTCTCAAGGTCCTCAGAAAACAATTGTCAATTTATCCACTCATGTCATTCTTCCTCATTATGTTTCAATTTGAATTTCTGAAAATAAATTAGTATAACAAGCATTCATTTCTAATTTCACCGCGGCAAGCCAAAGAACTTAGTTTTATAGTCCGAGTTACGACTTTAAACCTCTGTTTAAATACCCCATTGTGAAGTGTAACCAGTGGGACTTTTCCTAAGATTCGTTTAATTTGTCATATTTGTGTTAGATAAGCCGGGAGATGGGAACGGAAGTCAGTAGGTAGCTGAACTAGATGACACACGTCAACAGATAAACCGCTCTATGACTATTGAAAATACAAAAGCACTGTAGAGTTTTGTAACTTATAAACTTCAAATATTTTATATTCGACTTATTTATTTTGAATAACTTTACAATTAGGAATACTTAATGCCAAAGTTATTAGTCGATTTGTAGGATAAGTAATAGATGAGCCTGTCATCGGGTGGAAAATAAGCACTATTTTGTCAAAACAAATCATTTATTTGCTTGATTATGGGTACATGAGGTGATACATACAGCAAAAGTTCTTTAAACCATATCCTACCTAAACAGGTGTGTGTATATCTATTATAATAAAAACATTTCTAACAGCATTCATTTATCTATCACAAATATTAAAATTTGATTATTATTATAATTTAATAATTATATAATTCTATTATAATTACCTAAATTAAATAATTACATTTATCACTTAAATAATAATTTACTTTATAATAGGTTTTATTGATCAGATATGTCCTTAATTTATTTTTGAATGATGTCAAATTCTTTGCTTCCTTTATATTATTAGGTAATTTATAAATGGCGACCCTATAATATGTTGAGCTAGAACCTGTGATCGGATTGAAAATAAGCAATAACTGAAAACCCTATTCAAATATGTTGACAGGTGTAGAAATAACGTCCTCCTAGAAGTAAGGTTGCATGTTTTATCAGATACCTACTCTTAATGACCTAGTGTAGCTTTTGAAGTCCAAACACGTGTGATCTAAATATGATACCTGTGTCCTTGATCGACGTTTTTTTCTTGTTATAATATGATAATTCCTTTTTTGTCCACAGTACGGCACAAATGAAAAAGTTGTCTAACCAAAGCAAAGAGCTTATTCGATGTCTACATTGAACTCTAATAAAAGCATGGCCCTTATACACTATTGTCATTATTGACTGACCAAGAATAACTAGGTACCGCATTTATGAATCCCGAGGGAGACGAAAAATGCACGGATTTTTCCCAATACACCAATAATGGTATTAGGTTTCAATATCCAATTCATTTTATTGGACATGATTTTGAATCGAACCGGACACGATTAGATTATAAAATAAAAATACTTCTCCTTGGTATTATATGGACCTCCAAAATTGATAATTATAAGAGTCAATGTTATATGAAAATATAATTTAGGGCAGAATCCACATCACCTAATCATCTAATAGGTGTGAAGTTGATAAAAAACACCACCTATGAAATGACCAATCAATCTAAAAGTAAAAATCAAAAGAACCAATCATAACCCGGATGTAGAACACAATACAATGATTCCCACATGCTTCTGACAAAACAAAACAGGGTTTAAACATCTTCTAAACGCTGAAATAACAAACCGATTACGCCATGATCAGTGTATTATATGGTCCAAGTTATACACTTCGACGGTACCTAACCTTTTTGATGTACCACCTACCTATTCTTAGCCCTCCGTCGTGTAAACATATTGAAAGTTATTTAGTATCGCTTCACATTTCATGGGATATTATTCTCAGTATGTCAAACATTTTTATACAAAACACGTGTACTCGCTACCGTTTATCACTTGGAGAGTATCGTGGAAACAGTAGCGGGTAGTCTCACTCAGCGATCCAATATTTAATAGTTTTATGATGTATTATCAAAACAAATCTCACCGAGTTACTATGAACCACTGCGGTACGTTTCGGCTGCAATTCGATGATTAACCAAACGGTTTTGATATTTGATTGTTACGATTTCGTTTTGTTCGGGCGTTGAGGTAAATTTAGTTCTTTTTTATTTGAATCCAGACCAACGAAAGTAGGTACACTATGTGCAATGGTAACGCAATCTTTAATTCCATGGTATTGAATGTCTTCACATAACATTCTACGCCAATACGTTTTGTCATTATTACAACCAATAATCAATGAAACGTTAACAACGTCATAAAAAATAATTGAAAGCAAGTACAAGTGAAATTGGACGTTACACACAATGCCTGGCCTGCAATACGTAAATTACAGTAGTTAATTGGCATAATAGTCTATGGTTATAGCTTGTGAGTTCCATTATAATTGGGTTTCCTCTTGTCTATGTCCGTAGTTAAATAATGCTAATATTGGTGGATATGGATGGGTTACATTCAACATTAATTCAATAATGACTCCATGCTTAGAACATATTAAAGGGCACGCTAGATGAATTGCTTCGCAAAAAATAAATTAAAGATCATTCGAGATATACATTTTGATCTTTGATGTAGTGTGAAGATAATGCCACCCGGCCCTCTGACCTGAAGAAGGTTCAGTTATAATTAATAATGTGCGCAATAAATGAAAAACACTAATTCATATAATATGTGTTATGTGATTATAAGTAATTTTTATTAATATTGATACAAGCTCTATAAAACTCCTTGTGTCGTAAATTTTTCGACATATTTACCACTCAAATGGAACAACTGTAGAAAAGTCACGGTGCAAAAGTATAATAACTTAAGGCGCAGATATATGATTTTAGTGACTTTTAAAATCTGTTAAGTAAGTTATGCAAAAAAATATGTTAAACTAGAACGCGTACCCATCAATTCTATATAAGAATATTTAAGTATCGTAGTAAAATACTTTATGAAATAAATTCAAGAAGTAATTTCTACCCAAAGCATAAAAACGATGTTACTTTCAAACTACTTAAGGTATTATATTATCATGATTTGTCTTGTATGATCAGACTATTTGGTTGTCTATAATTATATCTGTGATTTTTTTCAAATATTTCTTCATTTCGTTACTAAAAATAAATATTCCCTTTGAAACCGAACGCAGCGCGGCGTGAGCGGGACGCGCATTTGTATGGCCGAGGTCAACAGCGTCTACTCGAACCTTAACCGGTATCAATGCAATGCTGTAGTGTGGCATTTAGTGAAATGTTCGCCCGACATTATTTACGATCACTAATTAATTTGTATTTCTTTATACAGAAAATAACAAATGCAATTAGCGTATTACTACCGTGCCGAAGGGTGGTTACTGCAAGTTCTTCAACCTTTTTACTTTATTCATTGATTGGCGATGATCAAACGATAAAGATTAAACATAAATAGCTTCTCATTTATTATGCACTGTCTCGTAAAATGGAGTAAAATTAAATAATTGCCCTTACAAAGTAGTTCCACTCCAATCATTTAAATTATTAGTTCACAAAAAACTTATTCAAAGTAGTGTTGCATTTTAATCAGTAAAAAAATATTGTAAAGTATCAAGACTTTTAACAAGTCGAACAAAAATAGACAGAAGCGGTCGATACAAAAGGACTTAACATATTTTTTCATCATATTTTATTATGAACTTCTGTTCAACATCCAGATGTTTGAGTCTGATCAAACAAAAGATTTTTCAGATGTACTTACGCTGCGTCAGAATGTAACTATTACGTTCATGATTTATGAATAACTTCTGTTTATCTTTAAAATCCCACTTTTGTTTTAAGATTCGGAAAACTTTTATCTTTGAATATTTGTCTATTTCCTTTGTGCGTTGTAGGTATGTCGAATGATATCAAAGTGGTCGGTGGATACTAAATAATCTCGAGCTACCGTTGTGTTCTGCTACATTTACCAATTAGACAGTTAGTTATGAAGTTTACATCTGTTTCGTTTGTAACTGGCGCAGTGCGCTCTTCTGATAAATCTACACATTCCGTAACAATAAAAAGTTGAGCATCGGAAAACAATGAATCATGAACATGATACCTACAGTACTGAACACTAGCTACGGGGAAGCCAGCTCCCACTTGACCGTTTTTTTAATAGTTTATTTCCAAACTCCCTGTCGACAGCGCCGATGTTTTTCTAATAACCTGTTTAACAAATCATAACGTTTATTTTTGTTCGACACTGAACGATCACACGTCCGGGACTCTATTCTGTTTCAAATCTCTGTGCTTGTATGTTTTGATTATTTTAATTTTTCATTGAACATAAGAAATTAAAGTTATAACAAGAACAGCGGACGTAAACGTGTTGAATAGAGGATGAACCGTCACAATAATGTAACACATAAACAGCGCACTGAACATGTAATTTGCTTGAATACATATATAAAGTTGTCGTAATCATGTTTGAAAAGGAAATATAAAAAAAAAATATTCATACGACATGCATGTATTATATTTTTATTCTAAACTTGTTAATGTTTCGATATGCAATGGTGTATTTGTGTGTTTCCCAACGCGTTTTAAATACGACTGCATCTATCTTTCAAGTGTCTCTCTAATGGTGGCCGATGAAAAACAAGCTCCAGCACTTTTTTCAAACGAATTTCTTTGTATAGCTAAAAGCCGCCGATGGCATGCACACGACCTATATGACTCGACAGTATCGGTCGCCAGAATTAGACGAAATTAATTTAGGAACCGACTAACTGTGTCTGTTGATGGCCAGGTAGCTCGCTACTATTTTTTGTTTCGCTACAAAAGACCGTTTGGGAAGAAAAAAACTACAAGCCGGGAACGGTAGCAAAACTTTTCGATTATTCTTGATGAAGCGTGTCAATATAAATAGAAAACTATTAAATATCAAAAAAATATAACAAAATAGTGTTCCATTCGATGTAGACCCAAAAGTTTAATTTGAGAATACATTTTGCCAAATTAACAACTTCTGGCGCCAACGGCAAAAACTACGTAAATCAATTAGTCATAGCGTTTCTAAAAGTATTCCCAATATTTTAACTTGTATATTTTAATAAATTGTAGTTACACACAATATTGTTAAGGTTAATCCATAAACCTTTTCATTTAAAACAATTTAAAAATAAAAGAAGTACCTATCTTTTGTCGTAGTTCATAATAATAGATTTTTCATTTTCAATCGAATGGCGCAGGGCGTGACAGTGGTGTTGGCCGGCCGCGCGCCGTGGTCACCCGGCCAGAAATTGTATAATTTTACGCAACAAAACAATCCACCAATACAGGGTGAGCGTGAATGGACACGTCCGAACCAACAGCCGTCAACGATTCATAACAAAACGTGCCAAACGCACGCATCCCGACTGATGCCGAATCAATTGAAAAGTGCCCAATGAAAAATGCCACAAAGAGAAAAGTTTATCAACCGGTTTTTCACCCTGTCAAAAATGTTAACCACCACGAACGGAGAGAATAGACACGAAGCATAGAGGTAAAGGTCAATAATAAATAAATACAAGGCACAAAGTAGTATGAAAGAAGTATAGCAGAAACGAAAGAAGGCTCATACTTAGCGGTGGGTGATTATGGGCTGAAACGATGATGATGAAGACACAAAGCTACTAGACTATGCTAAGAAAATCCACGCAGAGAGCGATCTTGCGAATATCTTTAATAAAATACTTCGATCACATAAAACTTCGTAAAAATTCATCCAGCCAAACTTTGACTTTCCAGTAATGAAATCCTTAGACAGGTAATAGTACCTAAAAGGGAATTTCATAGCGGCTTGAGAAATGAAATAAAACGATAATATGTCGGGAGCTATTACGTCTCACAATAGGGAGCGACAAAGGGAAATTGTAAGATGGCTGTTAAACGAACACGATAAAGTTATATTAATTCTATCTCGTCAGTCAGATCTCTTAAGTTTCATCAAACATTTACGCACATTGATATAAATAGCCCACACAAAGAATAAATGAGCAATAATATCTCTAGAATCAAAATTACACGTTCCTCAAAGTCGCTTCAATAAAATCAATTGGAAAGAATAATAAAATTCTTCACAAAGACGAACACTCTGGACCAGATAGATGATTAAACTCGAGCATCCTTTGATACACCAGCCAAAGAAACAATAAAGAAGCCATATCAAACGATACTCTAAGCGAATTAGAAACAAAACGGATTCGAAAGATTTTCTGAAGATGACGTCTCTTTCTATACGAAGCAGTCATCGAGTTTCCTTTGTAATTAAATATTGAAATTAAGAAATGAACAGCCGCTAATTACAAGAGGTTGTCCCTTGGGGGCTGATTATGTTGCCCCAGCATTCGCAGAAAGGGATGTTGGGGACTACGCTGCTCTTATTACAATTAATATTTAAGATTTTAATGTTCTCCCGACAGAACATTTGTTTCTGAAGTTGGATTAATATTATTTCTACTAAGGTTTCATACAAGACTTATTTCAATTTCAAATATATACATATACTTCAATTTTGAGTATTGTACGACTTAATATGACTTCATGCAAACTCTACGAGACATGTTAAAAAAACACATCAACTTGTTGTGAATTCATTAAAGAGTACCTAATTTAAAAAAAAAACATCTGTTCTGGTCACAAAGGCGATGGATCTGCGATAGACGTGTTGTGTCCAATATAATAACGTTAGATCAATGGGAGCAACATCGATAGGAGTAATAAAAAAGAAATAGTGACGTTGTACAAACTATAAATTTAGTGTTTGGACATTTCAATTATCCGGACCACGTGGCGTGCCGACAATGATGTTCGTGCCAACAGTAATAAAATTTAAAAAAGTAACAATAAAAAAACATGTCCGACCCAGTTAATATTTTTATGTATCTAATTCTATCGCTAATAAGACATTTTATATTGAAGATGATTAACAGAATAGTACAGTCGAATGCGGAAAAAAGAAACAAATAATATAAGCGATAATAACTTCATCAGGGAGCGATCACATCGCAGCCGGAATAGACTAAGATCTTAAATATGTTTGGAATGTCTTTATTAACTGTCAACAAATCAAGTGAAGCACCGGGAGCTGTTTAATACCCTATCAGACAAACGTAATTAGTTTTGTAAATAAAATGCCTCGAAGAAATTGAAACGTAGCAGCTACCTGACTGTTGCGGTGACTTGCTACATTAACTTATGATTGTACTGTCAGATAGAACAGTGTTATTAAACCGCGTTGTAACTTTATAGAATCACAGAGGTTAATCCCCCCAGTCGGTGATATAACTATTATTTTCTGGAGCGAAGAATACGACGATGAAATCTTCAATTGTTTCGGCATTATGTTGTAATAATTGTATTTAAAGTGCAAAAATACATATACATCATAATATAATAATAGTGCTCCAGACCAAATTTCGGCCATGACATCAAATCTCAGGGAAAACTAGCCATCTACGCGGGAGATATTCACAAGTGCATATTGCACAAGTGTGTGCCCAGATACAGATGCACTCACTCTTCACTTCTAGCTCTCATAGTCTGATGGGATGGCAATCCGACACGACCGTAGAGAAATCAGGCGCAGGACAGGAACAGCCGCTTTCCGAGGCACAGGGGTATCACACCGCCAACTTTCAAACTCCGAGCTGTTACTGAGAAATTCTTAGTGAAGTAGCCTAATAACACTTCACCCGACCTGGGAATCGAACCCATCACCAGGCTCACCACCGGGCAGTTAAAAATATACAGTTTGATCTTAACGCCTATATGCGTTTAGATACAAGATTTGTATCAATGTTAATACAACTTCTCGGTTTTTTTTTTTTTGCGTGCTTAATTACTTAGAATAAACGAAATATATAATTCAATTTAAATATCACTTTGTAATGGTTAACTATAAATTAACACGTATTTCCGGTTCGATGCGCTGGTTGTAAGAAGCTGAAGTATTCTTTGTATTAAAATGTATTAAGTTACTTCCACGAAATAAGAAACTAAGTTTTAATAAATTAAAAAGCATCCCTTGCCCTTGGGACAGGTAACATTAGGAGAACATCTTGCTGCACAGAACATGATATAATTGTAGAGCAGAATTACGGTCGCAAAACTTTTCCACCCCAAAGCATTTTTTATTTAATTTTTATTTTTACGACACAATTAAACGCGGCTTTGCTTTCACTTTTTATTGTTACTGTCTTAGTGCCCTCTAATTTTTGGCTTCAATTACATTTTTTCCTTTGGTTTTATTAAAACATTGGTTTTAATGATGAAACTTTATCGTCATCTGGACAAAAATATCGAATTTTATAGTTTCTCCTTCCGTTGTTTTTAGAATATCTGTAATGTAGTCGAAATAAATTAGTTACCAGACGTAATCAATAATTCGGACCTCTCTTCTTCCTCAGGTACTTCTCAAGGTGAATAGGTGTTTCTATTCAAGGAGAGATTACATCTCGCTCCGACCGGAACTCGTTTAGAAAAAAATAGAGCAACGATTTTTTTAACCGAAATCATTTATCATGTTTGCACTGAACCCAAGACAAACTGCTACTGCGTTTGAGTTTACACTAGATAAGATTACGTACGTTTGTTTTACGTTGTCTACCGATTCTTGGGCCATTTTTAAGACAGAGCCTCATTGTTTGGTGTAATACCCAGATATGGTGTTTCCGAGACACTAACTTGAGAAGGAAATAATGCATCAAACGGGTATAAAGTAATTTGTGCGTTCAAATATTATTCAGTAGCGATTAGGCTTTTGATAGATAGGTGATCGAAATGGAATAATAATATGGATATCCTGAAGTCTGATGATTAAGAATTAAATAACACATCTAACAAATCTAGTTCCTAACAAAATCGAAGTAATGATTGAGAGTAGAGTTTAATGTAGCGAATAGTGACCTTATTATATACTGGGATAAGACTATTTATGTTCATCAATTCCAGAACTTGGTAGCTATTTATATTGTAATTTAAAAAAGTATACTTACTATAAAAGATGCTAACTTCCAATCTTATTATAAAGCTACTAATCCAATAGCACTAAAACGACAAAGTCGATGCAAATAAAACAACGGTGGCATTGAATCAGAAGCGTTAAGTATCTTCAAAGGTATCGTATGAAAATATGACTTAAGTTAATAGAGATAAGGTATAATGTCTTGTCATTACACACCCTCCGAAAGAAGGATATATTTGGACCAACAAAACTTAAAAAGAGTTTTAATTTAATGTGTAAACATTCCCATACGGGTTGTAGTGCTGTAACGTGTAAATAATCGGGCGCTTCAGTAACAAAAACATAAAATATATACAGATTATGACTATTAGCTTACAATATGCTGTCAGCGAGCTGTTTTTGGTCTTTTCACTTTTTGTTAAAGGTAGGAAGGATGTTTACGCCACGTTAATGTTATGATTTAGCGTCAGTAATTATTAGTGAGTGTGAACACGTCCACTAAGAGTTGAGAATAGTAATACAAATATAATAACAAAGAGTGCCGAGTCTATTCATAGTGTGCCGATGGCGTTGATACTGTTTGTGTACATGTAGCTGTGTTTAAGATCCTAGTTTTTTATGGAGTCGGGATGATTGAAAGGAGTTAGTCGGAATGATTTTTGACGCTGAATTAATGTTATAGTCACGTTCACTCAGAACCTTATCTAACTTCTTTGATTATACCGCAGATTTTCAATCTTTCTCTATAGAATCCGTCGATCAGGATTTGTTTCGTAATGTTTGTGAAACTATCTATCAAGGGTATATCTGTCAGAAATATCTGGGGACTCCTTTGTGGGTGCTATTTGATCAGTGACACGGGCGGTGAGTGATGAATATTGCCAAGCAAATATACAAAAAGCAAAACTATACGTGGTGTTAGTTTCACTAGGGTCGGTCGGAGGAAAGAGTACGATGTGCAGAATCGTAGCATGTTTGATATTATAAATATTTCGGGAAATATTTATGAAATCAAACATGTTACAATTAGAAACTGTGAAAATGAAATTGATGATTAAATTATTATGATTAAAATGATTGATTAGATTATATAGAAAACTTGGTAGGTAAGAAGATATAGGTAACGTAATAGGCGACATCCAATTTGTATGTCTATTTATCGTATAATTTTATTTGCATTTATTTTTTATTTCTGCGCTTTCTTAAGTTCTAAAGCTTGGCTTGTTGCTTAGTTCAATCTTGTACTGCCATTATACTCGTGTTTATCTCATTATTCCATTACTTTTCGTAGATACTAAGTATTGAGTAAGTTTCTACCCTCTAAGACCCTCTGGTTTATGTTACTCTCTCGACTTCGCACACCCGTATAAATCGTTCGGAAATCGTTCGGTAATAAATCGAACGCTTTTTAATGGCAGTTTATCGCAGTGAGCTTTGCGGTATTCAGATTACGGGTATGGCCTAAGTGGCGGCAAGGGAGCGGCACGTGCTCACCTTATCTCTGTCCCTCGACACTTTCAATATTCGATTTCGTCGCGGGCCCGATTGTGCTTAGCTTTTTTGCTCCCAACTGTACTCGCCTGCACCCAAAATAAAATCAATTTTTATGTGCGGCCTTTGAAGTTCATTCAGACTATTTATACTTTATAATTGTTCCGCGACGATAGCCAAATGTTTCGGAGATGACAGAAAAACTAAAGCTATTAAGTTTTTTGTTGTATTACGGGTGTCCGTAAATAAAATTGGTCATCAAAATAACAAACCCTTTATCTGAGCACGGCACTGAAGAAAAAACTGTCGCACCGTACAATCGCACCCCAAAGCGTAACCGAAAACGAGTGTCACCGCAATCCAAGCTAATGGAGTGTCTCATAATGACGGTTGCTGACATAAAAATAAATAGGCGAGACTCAGTTTCTGCGTAAGCCGATACTATGATAACAGCATCGCTCCCCCGATAATTGCCGAACTTGGCCGACGCCTCTGATGTGGTACCTAGTTGTAATGTAGTGCGGATTAGCTGGTACCAGTGTAATTGATCTTACTTCGCGCCGCCAATTAGTTCGGACTCGCAACTAGCGGCTACTGTCCATATATTTATTTGTAATGGTTTTCCTGGCAATTAAAATTGTTGTATGACAGATCTATTTGTTTAAAGTAGGACCTACAAACTTATGGTGCACGCTGGTTTTCATACAATTTTCTCTATTATCTTAGAAGGCGTATTATTTAGCCGTGGAGTTGGGTAGGTTCCTCCCATTCTGTAGGATGTAATGAACATGAACATGAACGGGTATGTAGGATTATTTTATTCGTAGTGGCTTTCCAGTTTTCAACTGCATCTTTTCAATTTCACTTCGTTTTAGGAATTCTTCTGCACTACTGTTCTTTATACTTATTCTTTTTTATCGATTTTTGTTACCTTTATGAACAAGCCGTTTGGGGGGAACTCAGGTGGATTCTTTTATTACCCTTATTGTTAGGTGATCACTTTTCTTATAAAACTGTTATTGGTTTATCAGCAATGATCAAGTTCTTATGTTTTGCATTCATAGCAAATAAAATTCTGTTTTTGATTCATAGCTTCAAGTATACCAAATATTACGTGAACTCTTGTGTTCTGTACTCTACTTTTTACCCGACTACGGCAAAGCCAAAGGAGGATGGTTATGATTTTAACAGGCTATGTATGTATGTTCATCTTTTCCCTCGTATTTCCTACAATACTCGTCGTATTTTGACAAACGAGATATCATTGAAAGCTATATGACGTCCCAAAAAATCCAAAATGGCGGCTTATAGCGGAAGTAAAGAGTTACCGAAAAAGAAAAATAAGGTTACTATATCGTGTTTGGTATCTAATGGAAGGTCTTAAGAAGTATTTTCTGAAAATATATTGGTTATCTATGATGATTTACATAAAACCCAAAATTTACTGTTGAATTTTCTCAACTCAAAGAAGTGGGTAGGTATTACCCATTGAGCAGTGGCGTGCATTTCATAAAGACAGAAAGACACTGCTTACCCTATCTAACTCAGATAAATATTTATAATCTTATTCTGATATCTAATATTATTTTATCTAGGGTGGCGCAGAATTATGAATTAAGATTTTTTGGAGTACCAAAAAATCTTAACCACCTTCACTTCACTCACCTTTCGAGTGTCGGGAAACATCGATACAGAGTAGCCAGCTCGTTCGTACAATTTGACGTAATTTCTGCGCTAGCGCCGCTGAGTGCCACGGCAAAGATACAAAGTATTCGCGGCTAAGTGTGTATATGTGTGTTCTCGTGGTCATACAGATTTAATGGGTGGGCCAGGGTGGGCGTTCCTATAGATACGAGATGTCACAAATAACGCACACCACCGCACAGAGTAGACACTGACTTTTTTACAACACGACAAATTACGACACTTACCGAAGTTAGCTATGCAACTATGTATTTTAAAAAGTAGCATTGTTTCATTAAGTTTTCGCTACATAGAGTACCATTTTTTGTTCAGATAGCTTTGCTGTCAGCTATTAAAGATTTTAACGTTGATAATAGTGTGAAAAATGAATAACATTCACTGTTGATGTTGTTCAGGTGGTGTGTCAAAATCAAAATATTTTTATTTCACATAAACCTACATGGGCACTTATGAAACGTCAGAAGCTAGGTGCACGGTTCCAATTGGTTGTTTCCTATGGAGAAGAGCCGGTAAGAAACTCCACGGTTACTCTTTTAAAAATAATTGGCTTTTACAATGTTTTCAAATTACAGTGTTAATAGGTATGGGAGGACAGTGTAGGCCTGTCGAGAAGTACCAGGAACTTAACAAAAAAAAAAGGTCTATAAATATCTAGTCTATTAAGCTTACAACGTTCTCACATTCACAAGGTACACAAGAATCTATGTAAAATATTAATAAAATAATAAAAATAAAAACCTTTTTAAACCAAATGACATGTTTGCCATTAAAACAAGTCTGAAATCAAAATTGTAGGTATATAATGTCAAACAATGAAAATATTATGTCAAAAAAGTATGTATAATAAATAATAATAATAAACATCGTAATTTGGGAGCAGTTAATAGACATTTACATAGTTATGCCGTTTATGAGGTACCATATATGTGTGTATAGAGAAAATAAAAAATGATGCGTTTTCAAAACATTTTCATACGCCAGATTTGCAATTAATACAAACTAAAGGTAAAGTCAATCGTAAATTCAATACAAAACAATATGATTCATATTATTGGCTCACAGCTTGCATGTTGCATACACAGTAATCGGTTGTTCTGCTTCCCTTGTCTACTATTTTCAAACAATAAAACCGTCTGGAACGACACCGGTTACACCGATATTTACAATTTAAAGGATGTAGGTAATTGCCACTTCAGAAAAAATAATCTAGAAAAGAATCAAGATTTTCGTCACCTCGATTTCGTTTCCATTGTAACTTTTAAGGCTGGTGAAATGATTTATAAGACTTCGTTACCCGATAGCTTACAATAGATTCCAGAGTGTTCGTTATCTTAATTTTTTTCTTAAGGCGCTGACAAGACCCATCTGACCAAAATAGGCTTCTCTTAAGA
The DNA here is from genome assembly GCA_905333075.3 of Atethmia centrago. NCBI lineage: Eukaryota > Metazoa > Arthropoda > Insecta > Lepidoptera > Noctuidae > Atethmia > Atethmia centrago. The sequence continues at coordinate 14,410,225 of HG995377.1, read as the reverse complement.
AAAAAATGGCCAAATCTGTATAGTTTGTGGTAGCGGAAAAAATATATGTTAACTTTAAACATATTTCCCAGAACTTGGATGTTACCAAAACACGTTTTGAAAGAAAAATCTCGATACAAACTAACGTTAAACTAACCTCTTACCTTGAGTTCTAATCCAAAATATCTGTATTAAGTATCAACATACGTTACGTATTTAATTAATAACAATAACGTCTTATTTGAATGCAGAACTTGGTTGTTTTTTATTTTCGATTACTCAACTCAATTTTGAGTAAATAGATAATTGCTTCATATTTTGCAATAAATTACAAGCGTTGTGTCATCGCACTTCTCTTTCTTTTCTATGCAATCTGACAGTGACCGCGGTTTAGGTGTTGTCAGCGTCTTAATGGCACTAAGATTTTAATATCCGCTAGATATGTCAGACAAAATCCATTACTATTTTCATTCCTAGACAGCAGAACGCATCGGCACAATTCAGAATGACTCAGTAACACCACATTTTTGTCGTCACCGCAAACTAATAGTAACTCTAATAAAGGTAAACAAAGTTTTAGGTCTGCAAGTACGCAATAGGCTTAAGGGCAAAGATTTAGGTGACAAACTTTATTGCGCCCAAGAAATACTGTTGTCTATTACGTGAACATAAATCACGGATGGGAAAACAATAAGCGTGAAATTGTGGAAACTGCGGCCGACGTGTTGCGGTATTAAATCTTAGGGGAGTGAAATAAATAAAAATAAATCCGTACCTTCCCTCCCTCACAGAAGTTGATTTATCTGATAAGAGTACAGATACCGCATGAGAAGCTCCCGTTGCTCACTTTTAATAGAATTTAATTAGTGACTGTTTCAGTTATTGTTCTTTTGTTGCAGTTATGAGAATATACTATGAGTAGGTACGAATGATAATGAATGAATCATGTGTAAAAGCGGATTGATCGATTTCTTAGTTGATTTTTATGCACGCTTTTTATTGGAGCGTTTTTATCAATTAGCGTTTTAATTTTTTCACACGTCTGTGACTTTTATTGCAGTAATAGAATGTGTGATTTGTGTAGCTACACTTGACAAACTTGACTTATTAGTTTTGTAGATCGAAACTGTAATTACACAACTATTATACAATTAATTTTGAATTATTTATTAAATCAGTCTATCGCAGTCCATCTATGTTAATTTCTTTGAGGAAATATGTCTTGTAATTTCTAGTATTTCGTCCTGAAAGCGGGTCATTGACCGCGCAGTCAATATTTTTTCGCAAATAGTAACACTACGAGAGTACTGCGACTTTGCTTTGCTTTGACAGCCAATATTTTTAAGAGGGACACCTTTCGAAGCTGCTCCATACAGGGTTTATTGAAAAAAAAAATACCTGAAACCTCTTAATAATAACTTCGTGTCATGATCTCGAACAATGTTAGTTTTACGACTTTTCTTTTGCTGTAAACTGCGATAGGCTGAGTTAACCTGTTTTCTGAAGTTGTGATCTGTAATCTACCGTCAAATGTCCGCAGTTCAATTAGAACTGCGGTTGTTCTGGAATTACCAGAACAACCATGATATTAATATGATATTTGACAGTTGATGAAATTGAACAGCCTTTCCGACCCACTTTTTCCATATGTGTATGTCTCTCCCCGATCCGATCCTCCATAGGTAAAGTGTAGCATCTTAAACGGCAGTAACGTGCTACTATGTCCGCAGCTCCAGACCGGGCCGACCACCGAAGCGTGCGTCAGGAGTAGGACTGTCACTAGCAGCCACGCAGTTCCCGGGTCACCCCTTCAAGAAGCACCGCCTCGAGAACGGGGAGTACTCGCCTTATGAAAACGGACATATGAGTGGTAAGTACTGCTTAATATATGGATTCAAGAACTTTTCAGAATGTAATTGGGGAGGCCTACGATAAGCAGTAGAATTCTTCAGTCCGATAAAAAATGTAAAGCTTTTGGTATAGGATCGTTTCGTTGAACTGCATGTCGATTCTGTAAAAGTCTTACCGTGAAAACTCGCGTGGAGTGAGCTGTCAGTGTCATCTCACTGATGCTAGGGAGTGACCAAGCATTACTTATAATCATAATCAAGATTTTAATAATATTTTGATGCTAATTCTATTGATCATTTTATATTATTTCAAAATTAGTATTTAAGTGTTGAAATGTTACTATTAAGGGTTTTTAAAAATAAAATAGCAAAACAGAAGTTCAGTCAGAAACTCAATTTTGTTTATTTTATTACAAAATGTTGGGTAATTTTCGCAGCCGCCATCTTGCCTTTTAGAATTGACCTCACTATCGGCTTTAACACCCCCGACAACCATGAAAACGACACCCATGATGAAAAATCTGAACATTTTCGCAGCCGCCATCTTGGTTTTTAGATTTGACCTCACTATCGGCTTTAATACCCCCGAAAACCATGAAAATGACACCCTTGATGAAAAATGTTTGTAGCCGCCATTTTGGATTTTGATATAAAGGTGGTAAAACCAATTTTTTGTTTGTCGCGCATTTAAAAATGAAAAACGGCAAATAAAAAAAAAATATCCTGATATTAATAACAGCGCCTCACGCGCAAGAGCGGCGTGATCTTATCACTTCACCCGATTCTCGTAACCATAGTAACCACCCGCGCCGAAGTGAATCGGCTAGGCGAAGTGAGTCGATAATCGCTACGCGCGAGTGTCGTGATCTTAACACTTCACTCGATTCACTTCACTTCGCCATAGCGACATCACTTCACTTGGGCTGGATGAAGTGAGCCTAGCCTCCCGCCGGCTGGTGCGCGCGCTGCGCAAGTGTCAGTTGAACTGTTGAATTTAGTTATAGTATTGATGACGGTGATTTTATGAATATTATTTTATTATTTATATTGGCAACGCGTAGGTCGGTATAAATTTACCTACCTAAAATAAAATATTAGAAAGGTACCTATTAAATAATCCGCACGTTTTTTATTCAAATGGCTTATGTACACAGACACACACATCGTTTAGTTAGGTTGTTTGTGAGGGGATAAATTCTATGGTCCGTCAGTCAGGCTCACTTTTAGCACTCGATCACTTGACACACTCGGTTATCTCTTCTTACTGAATATATTTGGGTTAATAACAACGCTGAATAACGTGGCACAGTCTTTACTCGACTAGAGAGGGGGGCTTGTGGCTAAGTAATAACAGCCGCACGGGTCGATCGATCAGGTTAAGCTACGCTTGCCGCGGTTGGTCCGTGGATGGGTGACCATCTTTACATACCAAGACCCCTCCGTGCCTCGGAAAGCACGTTAATCCGTTAGTCCCGGCTGTCATTTGTAGATCTTTGACAGTCGTTACGGGTCGTCAGAAGCTCGAAAGTCTGACAACTAGTCTTATCAAGGGGTATCGTGTTACCCAGTAACTGGGTTGTGGAGGTCAGATAGGCAGTCGCTCCATGTAAAATACTAGTATTCAGCTGTATCCGGTAAGACTGGAAGCCGACCCCAACATGGTTGGGAAAAGGCTAGGCAGATGGTGATGAGTCTTTACTCGACTCAATCCACTATCGCTTCTTCAAAACACATCGCGGTTGGGTCGAGGGATTACGTTTATTTAATCAGTTAAAACACATCGCGATTGGGTCATGGGATTGCGTTTATTTAATCAGTTAACTGATTATGAATTATGAACAATAGAATTAGCATAAAAATATTATTAAAATCTCGATTATAATTGTAAATGTAATCTTTGGTCCATCCCTAGTATCAGGTGGGATGACATTGACAGTTCACTCCACGTTCACTTCACTTAAGTTTTCACGGTGAGAAGGTTACAGAATAGCACTGATGTTTTGTTTCGCCGTTCAATGAAAAATATGACGTAGCAAATGAAACCATTTGGTGTCATTTCAATTGGGCTTTTGTTTTGGAGAGTTAGTTATAGTTCAAAAGTTCAAAAATATATTTAGTATCAATAAATAATGTAATATATCAGTAGTCATAATTTAAGAGCTAAATATGAAACCGTAACTATAGCATAGGATAGCTAGATACATTAGAGGGGACACTTTAAGGGAGCATAGCTAACAGGATATGATGTCACCAAGATTACGATACGGTATGAAAACAACACGACTAAATTCACCACCAACCAAATGTGTCTGTGTATCCCAATGATGCCTTAAAATGCGAATTAAGCACACAGTTATTAACCCAAAGATTAATCTCAACTTAATCTGGCTTTGTAATATAAATCAAAACAAACGGTACCATGACATGTGATAACATCAAAATCGGGTTTGTGTAAGCTCCGGGTAGGCGCCGGATATGAATCCTGTCTTCTCGGGAGGTATGCCTCCTCATTTCGTATACAAATTACACAAATACAAAATTATCCCAACACAAACGGAGAAAAGGGAATAAAGTGATTAAATAGAGCTCAGCGCAAGACGGCTAGTAATCAATCATTTTTGTCGCTTACGGCTTTGTTGATACTGCTACTTTCCATCTCTTTTTGTCGTGTGCATTAGGCACATTTTGTCTCGCTTCAGCGTGAAGTGTCGTGCCAGACAAGGGAGCAATTACATTCGTGATCTTGCATAAGCGGCACTTGCTTATCGCGCACTGCCGCATTTGACTTTGAGTGTAGTTTGTTCGCTTTTTTCCCGAAATTTGCAATTCGAAACACTCTCATGGCTGAAATAAGCATTGCTTTGTTTTGCGCTTATTGCAATTCCATTTTATAAACAAGTCACATTTTTTGTTGAACACGCGACCCTCGTTCGCTCGTATTCTCGTATCATTTCTTGTTATTGTGTTTCGTATCCCATCTATGCTTAGTTAGTTTTAATTATTTTACAATTAGTGGGAAGATGGATGGGTCTCGCAAGGGGTTTGATTTGAGATTCGTAGCTCACGATACTTATGTCTATATGTGTATAGTTAGATGAGTTTACGAGAATCCTAACTGATTTTGATACTTTGGGATTATTTGGTTAGTTCAAAAGATTCAAAAGATCATTCGTGGGAATTATCTGCGATACTGGGCATGCAACCAGGGCCTCAAGTCTGCTATTACAATAGTGTCAGAATGGTCTGTTCCGATCCTCATTAATGACGCCATTAGGTATATTAGTAGATTACCAAACTCAACAATCATAAAATCAACAATTGTAAAATCAATGATAGACCATTCTGACACTATTGTAATAGCAGACTTGAAGCTCTGTCAGAATGGTCTAACATTAATTTTATAATTGTTGATTTTGACAAGTTTGGTAATCTACTAATATAATGGCGTCATTAATGAGGATCGGAACAGGTCATTCTGACACTATTGTAATAGCAGACTTGAGGCCCTGTTCTATCCCACTTAACACAAATCGAAATTAAAAGTCTCTTCCAAATAAAACAAAGTTATAATTTGTATGAAAGACAGCTTTCATACAAATTATAATTTTGTTACGTAATTCTCCATCACCCATAATATTAAAGCCATTCTAATTAAATTCGTGCGTGTATCAAGTTTCCATGTACCATATCTGTGTACAGGCTCCGGCGTTAAGCCAATATTATTTTGACGAGTCGTTGACAGTGGTTTACAGTTGATGAAACAAACGCACACACACACAGTCGGTCCTGGGAAGGTGCACTCACACAGGTGCCTCCTAATCTGTGCACATCACACACGTATCTGAGGGGTGTCACTGTCTGAGTGAGTGAGGAGGCGGGTGGCCCATTTTCACCCCGTGAAATAATAGGATACGAAAACATCGGAGGCAGAATATAATCCTCCTGCGAAGGTTGAACGGAATGGAAATAGGAATATGAAATGCGCGAAAGGGATGTGTCGGCCCACGTGCTTGTTGAAAGGGTTACCCACCGATGTTTATCTTAAGGCGCTAAATCTAAACGGTTGTTCATTCCGCGTTACGACTCTGATTTGCGATAAAGGTCTAAAGTAATGTATTTTTAAATAGCCATTAGATTGCAGTTCATCCTTAATGCTACATTTACAAGTCATAATTTAGTTCTTGGACGTGCAAATTATTACAAAACTTTATCAGTTCGACATGGTCTGGAGATCGTAAAAATTATTGTAGGGTAAAGTTTTAGGGTTATTTAAAGTTGCGCCAGTAAAGATACTATATTGATTAATAGCGATAGGTAAATAATTGAGGTGAATGAACAAAGTGGTTAGTGGCAGCCCTAACATTTTAGAAAGTGCCATGAAAATGATGTGTTGATAATAATTAAAGGTTCGGCACGGTGTCGCCGCGAGTCGGATACACTGGGGGGATAATGTAAGGCATTATAACATTACTCGCTGGGGCACAAAGCTTTACGTTCTGATTGAATTCTGCGACTGAAATTAAGTAAGGATTTGCCTGTTTATGTTAAGGGAAGAAGGGATCAGTCAATCTACGAATCTCTTGTATGTTCACGCCTTTGTTTGTTGCATTGTAACTTGTGTTCGTGTTAAGATGATTATTATAATAATGATAGATAGATGTCGGTAATTATATTTATTAAGTTCGTCGTTAGGATTGTTACCTTAATTTTTAGATCTGAAAGGGTTTGACATCTTCTTTATAGATGTTTTGTTTTGCAAGGTTGTTATTTTGTAAGTAGGTAATAAATTAGAGTTTCTGTAACTTAATTTCTTCAGTTACTTACTTCGACAAGGAAATCAACTTTTGGATGGACACGGCTGAAGACCGACATAAGATTAGGCAGCATAGCAGGCAGCACAGCATAGCAGTGACACAGAAAAGAGTCGAGAACGCAACTGGACCTTTTTTTTTTTTTTTTTTGTTCCCGGGTTGGAAAATCCTCATGGATGTCCTCCGCCCTGGGGTAGGCGGAGGGGTCTGTCAGACTCTTACTGACTAAAAACCACCCCGGTGTTCCCCTCCCACACTTGCAGCGGGGATCATGGGATCTAATGCGACTTCCACGATCCCCGGCTACTGCCGGCCCGCCTCTGTGGGCCACCTCAAGTCTGGGGGGGGGTGAGGTGTTTAAAACCCCCCCCGCGACGTCTGAAAGGGGCGCGCGTGGAACACTACGCGCCGCCACCTCGGGTCCAGTGTGATGGGGGGCGGCGGACGTCCCCAAGTCCGTCGTTCCTAGACCCATTTAGGGGGGCCGGAAGAGGGCGTTGTCTGGCCTCTGCCGACGCCCGGTGCGCCTGCTGCGGGCCGGGTGAGCGGAAGAGATCTCCCGCTCCCGTTCCGCAGCCTCCTTCTGCGACACGACTGTTTCGCAGAAGGATACCACCGCGTCCCAGGACTCCTCGCTGCCGACCATCGCCTCGACCACGGCCGGCAGCGACAGGTCACTGCCCACTCCTGAGATGAGGGCACGGCGTGGCTTCCGGCTCCCTGTTTATGCGACACAGGTACTTCCCGAAGCAACCATGCCTCGAGAGCACCTGCGTCACCCGAAACGACAGGGAGCCGTGCCTCCTCCCGAGCCAGGGCTCGAGCACTGGCCGGACCGCCTCGATGGTGGCGAGGCCGGCGGTAGGGCGTGAAAGCCTGTCCCGCCATTCCGCCACCAGGGCTGCGCGGAGCTGTGACCGACGCAACTCCGTATGTCGCTGTCACTCGCCCCGCGCCCTCGCTTCCTCGCGCCACTGATACAGTGACGCGAGTACTTTCGCCTCGAGGTCCCAGGGCGGGGATCCGGCCAGTACGCAAGCCGCCTCGAAGGAGATCGTGCGATATCCCCTGATGACTCTGACGGCCATCGCTCTCTGCGGCTTTCGCAGGACAGCGATGCTGCCGGCCGTCAGGTCAGCCGCCCAGATCGGGGTCCCATACAGGGCCATCGATCGCACGATCCCCACGTAGAGCCGCATACAGGCGGCGCTCGGGCCCCCCAGATTGGGAAGCAGCGTTGACAACGCCCCAGCCGCGCCCAACAACTTGGGCGACGCAACTGGACCTGAGTCAACCCGGCGGCGACGTTGTTAAAAGATCCCATAGATAAATCACCCGTCTCTCCACTATTCCATTGCTTGCTCAAGGATGCATATCCGGTAGGCTCTAATAATCCTTCCTATCTTAAGGGCACGTCTTCCTGACCATTACCGCGCCCCCCGGTCTACTCTTTGATATGCAATGGTGTCTGTAGTCCCATGAAACATGAGGCTCCAGGAACAAGTGCGAATCCTTGGGTTCATTCGAGCAATCGAGCCTGGTTTAACCACGCTGGGGTCGGTGCATTTCATTCATTCATTCATTCATTCATTACAATATGGGTTGAATTCATACAGCACCCGTTGCATCAGTTTTTCCCACTTTCTTTGCAATTTTCAATTACTATCTTATGCTAATAAGGAAAGTTAATTGTTTGTAATAATTGGATATTTTTGATTTAACGAGAGTGGAATATGAATTTAATTAAAAAGGTACTGACAACAACTTAAAGTCGGCTTGTTATTCTAATGCCTCGTGTCCATTTGTAAAAACTAACACACTAACAGACGATGATTATCTAAGTCGTGTTTTTTACCACGCAGAACGTTATTGCACATTTATCGGATCGCAAAAAGCGCATATTCTCCACAATCACTGAATCGAAAGCCCATTTTTTCCATTTCCGTATTGAACGCTGGCAAGAAAGTACGATAAACACTGGCAGAGTCGGCAATCATAGCAATTTCTTGTTCTCCACGGCTGCGTTAACAATTTTGAATGGTTAAAACATCAACTGGCAATTGGAAGTAATCAAACAAATTGCCGTTGCCCCTTATAAGGAAATCGTAATAATAAACGCGGTGGCAACAATAATTAAACGCCGAAGCGATGCGAGGCGATTGAGAAGTGTTAGCTGAGACTGCAGTCTCTACATAGATAGCGAGCGCTTTACGACCGAATTCGGTCGCACGATCCTAATGGGGTTTCTAGACGGTCAAAATTGCTTTAGAAAAAAATCACGTGCTTGTACTAAGTAGCGATCGAGTTATTTGACTATCGGCTTTGTAACAGTTAGAATTTATACTGCATAAGTGAACGAATGTGTATTTAAAAAGACATTCAATTCCAATGAACGACATGTAGAGCAACATAAGCACTTACGCCGTCATTATAAATGACGCCTCGAATAACTTTAATCTACCTACAAAACTACCAGAAAAAGAACTTCTTGTCGTCGCAATTTCCCTTAATTATGTACACAGTTGTGGCCTGTACATCATGGTGACAAGTATCGTAGTTTACACTACTTCTATAACTAAAAATAGTTTTGCATAGTTGAGCCAATTTTGCATAATAAGCCCGAGAGTTCTTACAACGGTCTCGTAGATCGCCTGGAGGGTATTTTTATGTCAAAGTAAGTCTGTAGATAATCGAGTAAGCAATAACTGTTACCTACCACATAGCAACGTAAGATACATTAATTACTTAATTGAAAATACTTTGATAATTATTCGAATGTGTTAGCGGGAACTACAGAAGAAGTTCGCTTATTTTCTTTGTTGTTGGCCGGAATTACTCATATGCACAAGACCGAGGCTAAATAGTCTGTGGTTTCCATTGATGGTCTACTAAATACTCATACGCAGCTCTTGAACGCAAATAGAGAAATGGACTTCGAAGCTCACCCAACAAAAATGAGCTACGAAATTGCAAGCGCATCAATAAATAACCCCATTACATTAGTCTTCGTTACAGGGTATTTCAATAAAAATTAAGCAATTAACATTTTAATTAAAACAGTCGTTATTGCGCCGTTTGTTCAATGGGAGCATCACTTGTTGCAACCCTGTATGTAAATGAGTGTGAAAAGTCAGGTCGTTTGTGTCCACCTGCGCTTAGACACGTGCGTCTGCACCGGCAGTTGATTACGGTCACCAATCAGCATGGCCGATTAAATCGATTATCGACTTTCAATTATCAGTATATTTCGCAATAAATATCGATTTGATAAGTTGCGTGCGCGCCGAAACGTCCTGCGATTGTCAAATAAAAATCATGCGACAGAATGTTCCATGCCAATTAAGTATTAGGAAACTTGATTACCGTTTGTTTCATTCCTTTGCTATTTGTCTAAAATGCAGTTAAACCAATGCAAAACAGTTATTTATTTGCTTAACTTATTTATCTCGCTTTATACAGGGTGAAATTGAAAACTTGCGACAAACTGAAATGGGACATCATTATTAACAACTTTTACTAAGGGACCAAAGCTGTAATCCCAAAAAAAAATCTGCTTTTCCTACATTTTGATGAGGTATTGCGAACATAAATGTAGGGGACAGCATTTTTTTTTTGGGATTGTAGCTTTGGTCCCTTAGTAAAAGTTGTTCATAATGATGAGTACAATCTCCCATTTCGATTTGTCGCATGTTTTCAATGTCACCCTGTATATGTAACTGTAAAATTGAAGAACGCCATTTTATCTAGCGTACAAGCCGTATAAATTATGGTCATTAACACCGGAATTTCCTTCTTACATACATTCATTTCCTTCAGAACTTTATAACATTGCTACGTAAGTGTAAGTACAAAAGTAGGTCGGATCATAACACAAACAGTGGGTACCATTCTATGCGTTCCAAATAAACCACTGCGAAACGGTTAAAGCAAATATGCATAAGGTAATATTCACAATAGGTAGGCAGGTATCCCGGTTCTTTGCACTGTGTGTCGCTGCCGATATTTCGAATTCCAAACATTGGATTCGCGCGTGGAATTATACGAATTCCCTCCCTCACTGTGTATTGCTAGCTATGTTATCCTCAAATGGGAAAAGGGACCGATAGATCTGGCAACTGAATGTTCAATAGATAAACTAATAACAGGTGGCCCATCACTTTAGTATTATTCATTAGTGTTAGGGACTGTCACTAACTTATGCACCTTCCTTGGGATTACTTCTAGCCTAAGAATTATAAAACAGTCCTAAGCAAACGGCTGCGAACTAGTTAATTATTCTTTGTTTGTTACACTAGATAATAATTATTGCAAAAAAATTCCACGAGCGGTTATGTGGTAGTTATATGATTCTATAATAAAATTAGCGGTGTTATTGACCGCATCATCCGCACACATCTTAATACTATTACCTGTTCTTACAAGAGCTTATGTTACTCTGATGTAATTTACCATATTATGTACAGTAACTAATACAACATAATAACATTAACTAACGCATGTCTTTTTCATCCACCATCATAGTAATAGAGGTTTCTTGTGAGTGCCTCAGAAGAAACATTTGCGTCGCGAGACAATTTCCATACATGCGTTCCGTAATTCCGTTGTACATAGTGTTTAATTCCCATCGTTTTGTGTCGTGTGGAGCGGCGCTTACAATTAAAATGTCGTTCTACTAGCCACTTATGACATTGCTCACACCTTGGAGTCGTCGTGGCGGAATCATGTTTTTTATCCGGGGAAAAGCATAGCGAAGGAATTTCTTTTAATTAGCAAAACCGGTGTTTTGTAAGCGTCTGCTCGCCGCATTCTGAACATATTCCGTTGTTTGTTGAAGTCCGTATTATATTGTTTTCTGTTTAATTAATAAAATTATCTCTTTGCTTTGGAAAGTTATTATAGACAAACTCCGGAAATGTCAAATATTGTGTGATTTGATGTTCTTTCTGTTGTCGTTAACGATGTTTAATAAATAAACACACCAATTTGTGTTTTTGATTAGTTCTTTTTAATATTTTAGTTGAAACGTCCTTGGTCACGATTCGATGCTCGACCAATCACACCGATAATTATTATGTTAATATGATTGATTTATAACCACATATCAACAAGTCTATAGGTACAGTTTCGCCTGGAGCACGATCGACGTTCGTATTCGAGCGCATCGTGTCGATCAATCGACTCGATTCAAAATTACATGTTGCTCTCTTCCGTAACTCAAGTCCGTTTGTTATTAAATTGACGACACGTAATAACACCTATTAACTACGAAGAGGCGAGTGTCATACACGACAAAGATTAATTTGAAAATTAAATGTTTTTTTTTATTACCTTGTTTGAAAATGGAACTGCAAGAGTTGTCGTGTTGCCAGTTTTTTCTTAGTGGCGACAGCTCGTGGCAATTTCTGATATTTAACAAATTAGAGCGAATGTGCGCGAATGCACCTGTTAATTGCGATTATTATTATCAAGAAGTGTTTTTATTAATAACGTAAAGTTTAAATGATTGATCTTTAGTGTGACAGTGTACATGAATTTAACTTCAGATCCGTATTACTTTGTTATGCAATAAACATTTTAATTAAAGGTTTGCGCATTCGTATATTTATAGTTTATTATTACACATATAATTAGAGATTTACCCAAGCATGTCAGTGTGTAATATATTGTTAGTTATATAACTAGCTACTGTTGGCATATATTTCATTTTTAATAGTATCACTATAACTTCAAAAGCGAAACGTAGGTACTTTGGTAATAACAGCTGCTACCAAAACCACTGACAGATAATCTCTCTTTTGTGTGTTATTAATAAAAATATGGATGGGTATTTCAGTATCTTTGCTACTTATTATGTAACAATGGTGTAGCTCCTTTTGTTAACATTCACGGATGAGTTGATCCTTTTAGTAACGTTTTTAACAAATCACATTCACATACGGATATATTGTAGTCCTTGTAATTGTATTGGAGTTACAAATAGTTATTTCCTAACTGATACTTTTTAAGAACAGCTCCTAACTCTTACCCAGTTATTAGAATAAACAACCGGCCAAGTGCGTGTCGCACCACGCACAATGCAGGGGTCCGCACAAACTTAACATTGTAGTTGAAAAACATGTTCTCCCATACATCAACTGCTAATGTGAGTTGGTCAACTATTACTCGTTAACTTGTAAAGCCTACTTAGCTGCGATAGTTTGTCTTTTAATTTCCATATATATACCTACCTACTACTGCCATGACTTTTTCACATATCCAAAAGCAACCATTTAGCTGGCAGAAGAGTCTACCAGCTAAATGGTTGCTTGACACAAACATTTGCACTTTAAGCCCCGCGCGACATTGTATCAATTGTATCTCATTCGCTGTCTTTGACCAATTAAAGCTTAATATTACGAAATTCCTGCGCGGATCCCTGGAAATCGAAAAATGGTTTTCACACACCCGCAATATTTTCGAACGGCATATCCAACGATACCCCACACCATGAGATAGACGAGAAAAATATCATCCCCACTTTGCGTGCAAGGGAGGTACCCTACAATATTTTACCACTTTGTCGGCGTGATTAACATGTACACCCATGCTAAATTACAGCATTCTAGTACTAAGAGTCCCTGAGCTAAGCCGGGGACAGATAGACAGACATACGGACATGGCGAAACTATAAGGGTTCCTTGTTGACTACGGAACACTAAAAAGTACGAAAAGGTTTAATAAATAACCCCGTTGATTGAAAACATTAAGTAGGTAAGTACTTGAGAGCTCAGGTGGTTAGTTTATTTTAATTAAATAGGCATTATATTCAGGATGTAATTTCCATTACCTACAGCCATCAAAAGCTTTATGTACAATATTCATACGTTAAGCAGCTCATTACGAAAACCGTCAAGTTGAAATAGTAAATACTTTTTTTAATTCTGAGGAGTTACTTGACATTTTTACACATTGTTTACTTCAAATTTATTGTACAGTCAACCGTACATCAGTGTAAACATTTTTTTGGGTGGAAAATTATCAAATAACTTCTCCCGCCCTGGGCGGAGTGGGAGGGTGTGCCAGACTATTACTGACTAAAACCCACCCGTGCCTTCCATTGCCTGTGTTGCCAGGGGCCTCGGTATGTCTTCCGGATTTCCCACGAACCCGGCAGGCATCGGCTCTAGTAGAAACCTACACTTGTGCTGGCGCGCGTGGAACTCAACGCGCCGTCGACCCGGGCCTGGTCCTTAGCGGACGGCGAGCTACCCATTGCTCACCGTCCGCAAGCCCGCGCCTACGGTGGCCGGAAATCCGCCCGGGATTTCCGACACCCAGGGCGTCTTCTGCGGCGGCTAGGGGCGAGAGGGCGCGAAATTTGCCTTTCCCTCAACCATCCCGCCTCCTCCTTCACGAGCATTACTGCTTCGCAAAAGGAGGTGACGGCTGCCCGTGCCCTCTCGCTCCGTACCATGGCCTGAACCAGGGCCGGACGCGAGAGATCTCCGCCGCCAATCACCTCCACGAGGACACGGCGGTGCTCTGCCCATGCCGGGCAGACCTTCACCGTATGCTCCATCGTGTCCTCCGGGCGATCCACACAGTAAATGTACATCACACATCACACATGAATCACACGTGAATGACACACAGTGAATGTACATCGCCCTTGCAGTAACGATATAAAGGCGCTTTTTGCTAACGCAATTTTTTACCACTGATGCGCGGTTGACTGTAAAACACGATAATGTGAAAAAAAAAACAAAACATAAATATTTGGGTATTATAAGTATTCATAACAGCCTATTTCTATTTCTAATTCCAAACATAATAACACGTATGACACATCGTTATCCTCGCCTGCATTTATCCCGGATAAAACTGTATCCCGGTCAATTTACGAGTAATTAAGCCTGACCCTCTTTCACATCGGGGGAGGAACTTTTATTTGGATCGTTGAAATAGTCCGGAATTGCCGCTAAACTCCCATCCTATTGGCTGGTAACGCGTAAAGATTTTCCCGGTTTCCTGGGAACTTGATTAATGTGTTCGTATGGTGTGAACCGCTGAATTTCTTTTTATTGCTATTTATATTTAAACGTACGTCGGGATTACTGTAGGTAGTGTACATTGCTTTTATTGTAGCGTATTATTCAATTAAACATTATTTATTATCTAAGTTTGACTGTCTCGTTGGTCTAGTGGTTGTAAGCGCTACTGCTGAGCATGAGGTCCTGGGTTCGATTCCCGGGTCGGGCAAAGTGTTCTTGGGTTTTTCTATCTATAATTTCTCAGTAGCAGCCCGGAATTTGGATTTGTGCCAGGTTGATGGTAATAGGTTCGCCCCTTAATACATGGGACTTAAACATAACTGGCGAAATGTGGGTGTACTACAGGTACCTACACCTCTGCCCAATTCTTCGGGGAAACAAGGCGTGATGTTATTATTAAGTTATGTTTATCTAAGTTGAAAGCAGCAAAATATGCTAAGTAATATGATTGTACTGTTCTCTCTTGTAACGTGACTATGAAACATAGGTCAAAACAATTTGTAGAACTTTAGTTTTGTGATAGCAAAGTTAAATTAACATGTCAAAATATTTCTCACATATCTATGTTAAAGACATTGTAGGTAAATTTTCTGAACTAATTGCAAAGAAACATCAATTCTAGTCTTAACTCTCAAAGCACTCATCCAAAAACAACAACCACAGCTAAATCACAGTACTTAGGTACCTATAGACACGTAACTACGTGTAATATTTCTAAAGGATGAACGTCTTTGCAGACGGACTATAACTTCTCAAATTGCGTTCGTAAGTAAGGGACGCGGATTAGCGTGTGCTAGGGCAAATATTTTATTACAGTCCAAATCTCCAGCCCTCAACGTTTTATTGTTCATAAGGCTCGTCCGAGCCAAATGAAAGAGTTTATGGCAAGACATAAGTCGGTCGGTGTTGCCAAAGTAGGGGAGTTCGTCTCATTATAAGCTTAAATGAAATAACTTATGACTTCGGAATTATTATTCGAATACTTAAATAATAGTATGTATATTAAATAACACTATTTTAATGTCCCAATTATTTATGGTATATACATATAATAAAATAAATAAGCAAAATACTAATGTCGTATTTCTATCACATTAGAAAAATTGTGACAAGCCTTAATATTAAATTAACATAGATCAATAAATAACTTGCCATTTTTCTACGCTGGCACCTGGCAACCCAGTCTATCAGTCGGTCTTGTTGACTCACGATATTGACCGTTCGCATTTTGTCGGCGATGCACAGTGGAACGAATGTATGGGAGCGGTTGGACGTAGACATGTCCGAAAAATAAGAGTAAAATTATGACAAACTAATGATGCCATCTTATTCGATTACTTAATGCCTTCATAAATTGTGGTGATGAATTTCTTCATAACTCCCATATTTCGGGAGTAATTTGAGAAAATGTGAAATTTTACTATGAAAATGAGTGTATCGAGCTCTCTCCCTCCTGATTCCGGGCTTGTTTCAAGTAGCGGTCTCTAATATCGTAATGCTATTACTAAGAGCTATATTTAATACTAAGACACATAGTGCGCCAAATGTGCACTTTCTGGGATAAAAGGAAATGAAAATTTAAAAAAAAAAACGTTTTTTCCCCATTTGTATTTACTTTAAACCGCAGACAGACTTATTAAGAGGTCTATAAATATATTATATATATACAGAAATATATATTAACAAAAATATTCACAAGAACTGATGAGAGTATGACTTTTAAGTAAGTTGATAATAAATTACCTAGTTTCATTAAAAGTACAATAAATAATTAAGATGTAAGCTCTAATTTACTAAGTTACACATTTTAAAACAATAACATCATTTAATTATCTTCGTCATCATCATCATCATCAATTAATTCAAATTCAGAATCGATGTCCGCTAAATCATTTATGTTAACAAATTCGATATCACTTTTCTCAGAATCCGTAAGCTCATAAAATTCCTTAAAAGAAGATTTTTTTACAAACTTATTTCCTTTTGGACGGATACTTGTAACAAGTGGATCAGAAGACAGTAAAAGATTGTGCATAATATCTTCATTGCATGAGATACTGCTATGCTTTCGAGAATGCCCCTCTCTATATTTTCTAAAATCTTTATTTCTAGCCTCAGATGCCTCTTCGGATAGAAAACCAATGGGCACAATTGACATGTTCTGAACTATGTCTGGCCCATGCATTAAAATTTTATGAAGTGAAGAAGGCATATAATACCATGGGTATAACTCCACGTAAAGCTTAGCAGTATCAAAGCAGAACTCTCGGAATTTAGTTACGTTGATCTTCTCTCCTGATGAAATACACTGCAAGATCACACAGATTTTTCTTAAAAGCATAGCATCTATTCCGGTCAGTTCAGCAGATTTAGTGTAGTTTTCAAAAAATCTCCTTGCCGAGTTGCCATTGTTGGTGGATCCACTGCCTTGTTTCACAACATCGAGAAGTAAGCCCGTTTCTCTTCTTACAGCCTCTTGAACTCTTTTCTTCCTGTCATCAACTTGCCTTTTTGCTATATCACCCCTTACTTGCCATGATTTTATGTCTAATTTGTAGGAAATGTGTAATAAGCATTCCATTGAGCGAATCCAAGCGTGAAGGGTGCTTAAGCTATATTTATACATGTCCTCGTTTGCGTGTTTATCTTTGATTAACTCTAAATTATTCATTTCTTTAGGACAAGCCTTGCATATGTCACACACTGAAGCTGCTGTATTGGATATAATGGAATGAATTTTACCATCAATCATTGTCAACAGCAGTTGGTGTTTGACACTAATTCCATCAGTGATGGTGGATGGAGTTAAGGCTTCAATCTCTGCTTCGATTTCAGCCATCTCTCTCTGCACATTTTCTTTGGTTTCCTTTATAAACTTAAACAATATTGGCCGGCAAAATGAAGTGGAAGATGGTCGCTCGTTTTCCCAAATTGTTACACCTTTTGAGACGAGCCGCAGTGGTACAAGACTAATCATAAAATTACTAGCAAGATCGATTTGCTCATCTTCACTCGTCCTTTGATGATAAATGCTTTGGCTAGATGATCCGTCAAAACCCCATTTGCTGGTCAATACGAGCTGTTGATTGGGATCAACAGGGGTTTCTAACGACCTAATAAGTCTTCTTGAGGTTAAATCCATCAAGGCTTGTAATTTGATTTTTGCAGAGCTCTCTGTAACTGTGAGATCTTCTTTGGCCGGATAGCACTTAATTTTTTCTTTAACCAACATGTAGTAACTCGGGTATTGAAGAGCTCCTTCTTGAGTGTTGAAATCCCGAAGAGTGTTATAGCGCCATTTCGATAAGTTCATCGATACATAAAGAGCCAATGCCTTCAAAGGGGATATTTCCCGTACCTGAATTGATTTACCTTCAATGAAGGCTTTGATTTTTGAGGCCTCTTCTGGATTCTCCGTCAAGTATTTCATAACATAAGCTGTATCGCTTTGTCCTGCCTTTTGAAGCGCCCTTTCGGCCGAAAACATAATTTCAGCGCTGCTACTGCTGCATGAAAGACTATCTTCAGTGCGTCTTCTTTTTTGCCGGTTACTAAGGTCCTCAAAAGATTTACGAGGACTAGGATGTGTACAAGTTGAAGCATCAGATTTAGCAGGAGAAATTATGGGCTCGATGACGTCACTTATATTTTCTGTAGAAGGTTCCATATTTTCATTCTGTAATTCCGGCCATTGAATTGCAGCCTGTAGCCAAATCTCATGTTTCTTCCGAAACTTATCTGTGCTTCTTCCAGACTGTGTCCATTTTGCATAAATGCGGTAGCAAAATCGACGACACCAGTCTTTTAAACTTGTTTCAGCACTTTCACATAACTGAACACAACTGTTATCTTTTAAAACACTGAACAAATAGTTAAAGTCGCGTAAATCTTTATGTGCGCGTGCGCATAAAGCAACGTGAATATCAAGATTTGTATTAAAATTTGGAAAATACATTGCGAGATTAGCTTGGATACAACGAGGTGTAAATCAACACTGATTTTAAAGTTACTAATAGTGACCTATTTATATAAAATCCAGGTATCCCAGGTATCCTTTGTTAAATATTGCAAGGTAATTAGTTATTGTGATAATTAGTAAATGATGCATGCTAAATTAGTGTATTAAGAGCCATTTAGTAATTAAATAATAGCAATGTTCTTATCAGTAATCATTAGTGCATCAGTTTTATATGTAAACCTTAAGTCCCTAATTATATATCCTAATTAGCTTATATCTTCTCTAATTGGCTGCTCAGAAATGTTATTGTAATAAGGTAAACCTTTAGAAAAACGGTTTTAATCAACAAAATAAACAAAAAATAAAAAAAATGTGTTATAAAATAAACATCACTCTTTATCCCAGAAAGTGCACATTTGGCGCACTATGTGTCTTAGTATTAAATATAGCTCTTAGTATTAGCATTATGATATTAGAGACCGCTACTTGAAACAAGCCCGGAATCAGGAGGGAGAGAGCTCGATACACTCATTTTCATAGTAAAATTTCACATTTTCTCAAATTACTCCCGAAATATGGGAGTTATGAAGAAATTCATCACCACAAGTTATGAAGGCATTAAGTAATCGAATAAGATGGCATCATTAGTTTGGCATAATTTTACTCTTTTTTTTCGGACATGTCTACGTCCAACCGCTCCCATACATTCGTTCCACTGTGCGATGGTGTATTACTGTTATTGATTGTACTCGGCGCGTGACTTGTGTAGACGATTGTACTTCCACTGATAAACAAGTTGTAAGGCTTGTGTAGAGAAGTATCCGGCCAGTCGCGTCAATCACTTTGTGTTACAATCGTAAACGTTCTTTCATTAGTGGGTAGGTATTACTGGGTAATCCAAATGTCAATGAATGTATGAAAGTCTTTTGTTGGTCGAGTCAAGGTCTAGACATTTAACGTTGGTTGAATACACAAAATGGGTGTAATGCCAATTAATGACCTGCTTAAATATTTAATGGTTAATTCATATCAAAAGTTGCAGTTGTTGATACTGCTACACGGAAAAAAAGGATCTCTTCAGCGAAGAATATCAATATTCTTAGAAAATTGTTTCAATCCAAGTAAATATTTTCTTAACGTAAGTATATGTACTCAGTCCAAGAAAACCTGTTTACTCAAATTAAGAATAATGAATACCTGGTTTTTAATCTTGACTTAAGCAAATAATTTTGATTCAAGACTATAATAATCTTAATTGAAGAAAATATCTAGTTTTAATATCTAACATTCTTAAAATTAAACTTAATAATTCTTCATCTAAGTATAATGTCTTCGAAGAAGACAATAAAACTAAGACAAAATTTTACTTCATTCAAGAATATATTGTTTTCCCCATATATGAATCAATATTTGTCTTGACCAAAAGAATATTGTCTTAATTTAAGACATCCTTTTTTTCCGTGTAGAAATTAAAAATCTATAGAAACTTCATTTATAATAATTTTACAAATACCAATCTTTATGATTTTATATCCCCATACATGCATTTCCATACAATTTAATGTGTCTATTTATCAACGTTATGTGTCGGTTATCCGGGAAATCTTTGATAGTTTTATACTCATGTTGTAAATAATAAGCATCCGTTTTATGAGGGCTAATAATACAAACTGCGATTATTCACTGACGAGCAACGAGCGCTAACGAAGCAAAAACCAAGCTTTTGAGTGTTCTTTATACCTAATACAAGTGCTAATTATAAGATCTGTCAAAGTCGCCAGTGCAATTACGATTGCTATTTCAAAAATGATACCAAGGTGTTGCCAGTACCTACAATTAATTTATTACTAAGTAAACCGATAAGAATTTGACAGACAGTGTATCAGCACTGGAAGCAAGTGTTTCAATTTGAACTTTGTTCCACTTGAAGGCAGTCGAAGCGTCAACTCGAGCGATTTATCGTGCAAACGCGCGGTCCGTTATTTTGGCCAATCGTATATGCCATTGGTCTGACCGTACAATTATGTATTTATTGTAAACGCTACGATTGCCGACTGACTGTAATTTGCTTTTAATTCGCCCTCTTTCGTATCATTTTCGAGTTTCTTCGTTTTGCCAACCGTTCCAAGATTTGTAGTAAGTATTCCATAACACTGTTACTCTGAAGCTCGGAGTTAGTCGTTCTGTTGACTCATTGGCGTTTTGTTCGTTTAGTTTAGTACATTGTGCTTTGTTGTAATCTGCGTCTTATGAAGCCGATGTTTTATCTACGTTTATCGAAGAGGAATCACAAATCCTACATTGTATTTCATTTATTACCCTCGTATTTACTCTCTGCGACTTAATGCATCCAATAATTTATTCCTTTCACATGATTTACAGGCCATTACGGTAATGTTAAGGTTTCCAGTTAAAACCACCGAGTTATAAAGTCTAGGAGGCTACGTTTAC
Source organism: Atethmia centrago (assembly GCA_905333075.3). Classification (NCBI taxonomy): domain Eukaryota; kingdom Metazoa; phylum Arthropoda; class Insecta; order Lepidoptera; family Noctuidae; genus Atethmia; species Atethmia centrago. Next base: position 14,389,146 of record HG995377.1, on the reverse strand, counting down.
GATAGAATGCTATTTTACGACAGCAACAAAACTTTAATAAAGCTTTCCTTTTATTTTAGTTACAACTGTGTACGAAGTGCCTGCTCCGTGTATTCTTATGTGCGGAATAGAGTGTGTTCCCAGCCTAACATATCTGTTAATTAATATATAGCTTGTCATATTTGTTTGGCCGAAGGAATATTATCACGTATCTTGATATTCTTTCGTAGGGCATATTTATTTAGCAAAATATAGGTTAAATACGTGGCATTCACCACATGTGCTTTCGTTTTGCCAATCGTTGAATGTTATCGGTAACTATAATTTTAAAATACACGTTTCAAGAGCTGGTATTAAGTTGTTAATACATTTTTTGTTACATTTTATAAGTATTTAAGGATATTGATAATTAATTAAATTACATGACGTTTTATTTAAATGTAACTTGTAAACGCGAGTTAGGCTATCACCATTCCTTTTGGATGATTTAGGAGTCAGGTAAATGTGTGTGCGTAAGAATGTGAAATTGACGATTACAAGCATTCATAAATGGGCTGTCAAAAGGTTTTTGTTTATCTGAATAAATTGGTGTATTTTAAATTGTTCAATAATGAGTAGCTACTCAACGATATTATGTAAGCACCGGGGATGAATACAATGTCAGTGTTGGCACTCGTTCCTTTAACTTTACGGCCAATCATTTATGCCCGGCTGGTTTGGTCATTTTGTAATCGGTCTGCAATAAAACTCACAGGTTATTATGCCTGTTCCACTATCTCGAAATTTGCGAATGTTGCCTCCTTTGTTATGATTAAAAAAATCGAACGATTCTAAATTAATTTATACTACCTTCATCTGTTTTTGCTTTAATAAAGTTTAATCCACTACTATAAAAATCAAAACAAACAGCTAAACACCTGAAATTGTTTTTTTTTAATATCAGAGAGTGCGTCCCTGAAGTTTTTGCGGTTATGATTGCCTTCATTCCAACCTCCTTTAAACACATAAGTGATATAATTGGGGTCCCGATTCTATCGATTCTAATTCGAAATAATGGCCAGTAATTTGGTACGACCATTTGTCGAGGACAGTCGATATTCGATCAATAAATCGATGTGTATCGATATAATAGCGGTTCAGAATCGACGTTTCATTTCTTTAAATGCCCTGATCAGTGGATTCGCTTAATAATAGTCATAATGATGAACGATGAACATTTTTGTCGGTTATTGAGCAACAATTTGTGAGGGATTTTTTGTGGTGTGCACAAATAACGTTGAGGTAGAGTCAGGGACGGTCATTTAAAAAAAATAGTGTTCTGGAACAGTGGAACAGAAACTTTAAACTTCATAAAAACTAGTTACCCTGCAGCAGGTTTTTAGTAGCTATTTCATATGGTAGCGACCCGCTGCGCCCTTCTCTATCAGAAGCGAAGACGGATATAACAAAATAGGGGAAAATCTTAAATAACAAAGCTTCGTTGCATTTACATGCTACCATCATCCTGTGAAACAAGTCTAACACTTAGTGGAAGAAAACTCGTTCAAAACAACCACACTGACCGCTCTACGAATTAGAAAGAGACGCTCCTACATAACTCCGTAAATAAGAACGAGACAACACTAAGGGTTGTAACAACCGCAGGTTATTACGAGATTTAACACGTATTTAGTTAATTAATAAGTGCGGTTGACCGGTGCGGTCGTGGGTTCGTGTCCGGGGATTTGTAAATATGCTTTCTGGTTTAGTGACCTAATTGTGGTTTTTGGGAGCATCCCATCACTGTTAAAATATTATGTTATCTGTGTGTGAATAGGCGGTTTAGGAATAAACTTTGATAGGTGTACGTTTAATGTAGCTTTAAAGATGGGTTGCGTAACTTTTTAAGGCACCGGTGCTTTGCCAGCCATGAACAAAGATTGCAAATTATATCATCAAATTCCAATAGAGTTATTGTTTGATGTTTCGTTTCATTAGTCTAGATTCCTTTTTTCTCGTTGGCCTGGCAACACAAGCATAACAAAGTAAGCTTTAAGAAACACCGAGTAATCTGTTCACAAGGAAATAATCTTTTAACTATTACTTATACATCGGGAAAAAAACAGTGCTGACAAGCTAATCGTGTAAAAACCAATATTCTTAACAGCAGGCACTGAATAAAATAATTTCACTCAACTTCCAAGATGGCAGCCGAAATGTTGAAATTCTACCGAAAGTGCTGCCATACTACTGAAAGTTTTGCCACACACAAAACGTAGAATAATTAATTACAATTATAAATACGAAGTTGGTCGGTATGGTTCCGAAGATAACCAAAACGGTTAGTTAAGTAAATAGACCCAAACAATTAATTCTGGGTCCATTGGTCATAATGTTTGTTTGTAACTTGGTACCCCTGATTTATGTTGAAGTTTGATTTGCATGCGTGTACTCATAAATTATCGGTATGATGTGGAGTGGTAAGCTAAATATTTAATATGCATATTTTAGGGAACACAGTGTTGGATTTATTTTTAAGAGATTGATTCCTTGTTCAGAATGTAAATAGGGATGAATCTGTCTGTCCAGTTACAGACCAGAGATGAGATTTTCTTTGGTTGTGTCGTCCATTTTTCGGCTGTTTTCTCTTTACCTACTCACTACCCACCCCATAGATATCCGACCCACCCTAAATATTATTCTATAGAAGCTTTCAACAATTTTGGTATTGAAAAAGGCTGTAACAAGCTTGGGTTAGAGATTCTCGGCTGTCGATACGAACAATCAAAATCAAAGCTCTGTTTACAGTGGTCTTCCAAAAGATTTGCTTGTAATTAAAATTTTCGCATTAAACACACCGCATCACATACCTGTGCCCTTAATCGCGGAACAAAGCGACACACAATATTTAATATTCAGCAATCCCAAAATCCTTTGTAAAACGCTGCCGCAATGGAAAAGGGTATTTTCCTTTAACGGTCCAACCGTTAATTCGTGTTTAATTCGACACCTTGTTAATTGTTTCCGACGCCCCAGTAGGTTTGGTGACCTCGGGGGGCAGACAGGTCATGGGCAGCGAAGGACCACCTCCAAAAACACCCTCAAGGGGGGTCATTTTAAGAATATTTGCGCTTCACCCCCCTTATGTTTACTCGGGTTGTTTGTGGTACCCAGAAAACAATAGTCTCGAAATTCATTGCTCATTTTATTATTGTTGATACACCGTTTTACGGGCGATTCGATTATTGGAACGAGTAATTAAATGATAATACTGGGCATTAATTGGATTTTACCTGAGTGTTACGCCTAAGTGGTCTCATGTTTACTTCAAACCTCATGCCGTTTCATAGCTCAGATTTTGATATTACCATTTTATGGAGATTTTACTATACAAACTTTTGCGGTATTTCGAGTAGGTATGGCCTGTTATTATCGTAGAATCGTTAAGTTCAAGGGTCTTTTAAGCATAGAATTGATCATAATTTTACTATTGTAATTCTAACGTAACCTTCTGTTTCAGAAATGGCACGCATGGAGAAGTCCCCCCTCCTGGCAAACGGCTACAACGCACCACCGACGCACCTGGGCCCCATGGGGTTCATGCACCAGCACGCCCTCATGTCCCCGGGCATGCCCCATCATGGCGTGCCCCGGCCTGATGGCTCCATCATCAAGGGACAGCCCATGCACAATATGGAAGCACTTGCAAGGTAAGAAGACATTTATAAGAATTTGATGATTCTATGAGGTAGGTGAGGATGATTTTGAGGTATGAGGAACAGGGTGTAAAGTTCACTCATCCTCCATAGAAAAGGGAGGATCCTCCGACCAGACGGGTGTCGTGTCTGGTGGGCAACTGCCCGACGGTTGATGTCGGGATGTTGTATATATGCTAGTTGCGCGGTAAACTCTGCTTGCGCGATGCAGGATTTTGCGTGACGTCAGTGTGATGCGTAGTTTTGTATGTGGCGCTGTAGATGCCGCCACATCACTCCCCTCCGGAGACCGGAGGTCGATAGTGGGCTGAGTCGTGTATCTTGCGATGCTTGCCAGTGCCAGGTGGGGTTCCAGTGGGTCGGAACCGGTTGTCGCATAGTTCGCGGTGGGTCGGAACTGTCTGCGGTGATGCCCCAGTGTGTCGGGGTGGCGCTGCGTTATGCTCCAGTGAGTCGGATGTGGTACAGCGCCGGGTTGAGGGCTGACTGCTGGCGTCGACCAGGAGAGCGTTGAAGAGCTCTGCTTGTTTGACCGGCCGAAAGTGCAGTGTGCTGTGCCAAGGTTGCTGATGAGGCTTAGGGTGATGACCAGGTATGCGCGGTCGCTGCATGCTGGTGGTCAGGATACCCGTTGAAGCCGTGGGTGCTGGCTGGCTGTGTGACTCGCCGCTCGAGAGCTTGAGGAAGTGATAATGATGACGTCACGCTGATGTAGTTGCACGAAGGCTGCGCTGACGTTCATATTCGGGGTCACCAGTATAGAGGTATGAGGAACAGGGTGTAAAGTTCACTCATCCTCCATAGAAAAGGGAGGATCCTCCGACCAGACGGGTGTCGTGTCTGGTGGGCAACTGCCCGACGGTTGATGTCGGGATGTTGTATATATGCTAGTTGCGCGGTAAACTCTGCTTGCGCGATGCAGGATTTTGCGTTACGTCAGTGTGATGCGTAGTTTTGTATGTGGCGCTGTAGATGCCGCCACAATTCAATTGGCGCAGTGACTACGACTAACTGTCCCCTTTAAGGGTAGTGGGTTCGATCACAGTTTGGAACACAACCTTCTATAACCCACATCACAGGAGAGTACAGTTTTATGTTGTGCTGTATATTAATTATACTTAATTGCAAAACACGATAAATCCTGGTCAGTTTTCTTATAGAAATAACATTGGAGCATCCTAATGTTGACATAAGTCTCGTAGGAACGGTTGCTAGGCTAGGCAGGAAGGTTGGTAACTACAGTCCACAGCCGTAGTCATACAAAATTTTGTCACAATGGCGATATGGAAGCTAAAAACGAAGGAAGTAGAAATTTAAGTTTTAAGAAAGGATGTGCCTTTGTTCAGACGTTTGGTCGTTGATCGATCTCAATAACTTGTATATGCAAGTACACACAAGGATATGATGGCCACCTTTTTTATTGTATTTGTCTTAGTTGATTTAATGATCAAACCAGGATAATTTCGAGGGCCCCACAGAAAAGTATAAAAATGCATCCACCCCAGACTTTCTGTCAAACTTTAATGACTTTGTCCAAGCTTGGACATGCAGTGGCTGCTACATCTATGGTTGTCATAAACCCTATGGCCGGAAGTGAGACTATTTCAGTTTTTATTGATTGAAAGATAAAAACTGGCGCACCATAATTTATGAGTATGACTTGTTTATGAAAAGATTCAAAACAGGTTAATTTAATATACTAAAATAACACGATTTTCTATAGGTAGGCGTTTACAAAACAGTAGTGTTCAGGCACGAAAAACAATGGATACACAAATAGATAGGAGGAAAATTAAAAGTTGTACTGAGAATTTCGGCGGCACGTGTAATCTCAGTGTTTTCAGTATTACAAAGAGGGAAAATTTGTTACATATTGTTTCTGGAAATAATGAACGGTTCCAAAAATGTAAGTTCAAAGTTTCGGTTACGAAAATCTTTCTCTTGTTCGATAGTTTAAGCTTCATTTGTATTGTTAAAGTATTAGCCGTTGCAAATCTTTTGTGATTTCTCAATATCTGCCTATAGGTATATAGAGCTCTGAAATACATCACTTATTTAATAAGAGTTCATCTTTTCCTACTACTTAGTTATAACATGATCTACCACGTAAAAATAAGTTAATTGTTTATTGTTATCAATTATTAAAAACTTTAGGTCTTATTAAACCAGAAAAAAAAATCTTTTCCTACGTGGTGATCAACCTGAAAGTGCTTCATAGCACGCCTTTAGTTTCCAATAAGTACCTACTGTTAAAATTCTAATTGGATAACTGAAAACTTAAAACCCAGTACTTAGAAACAAATTAGAACATTTAAACGACGTAAAAATAAATCTATGGAACACGTCATAAACGGCTTAAGTAAGTATTAATTCACGAAAAGGAAACCTTTACGCGGGCCGGTCAAGTGGTTCAGGTTAAATGTCCAAGAGGGAGGTTAATCCAGTTAGAAAAGTACAAACACTGAATGCCCTCACTTCCGCCCGAAGACCCACAATGCTCACTTGACTTACCCCACTGTCTTACTGCCACTCATGTAACTTAAGTGTGCCTTTATAACCTTATATGTGACATCTGACTCTGTAAAAAGTTGTTGTAGTTTCTTAAATAGGTTTTGTATGTGTAGTGCACTTCTGTGGTTGTATCATTATAATCAGCCTATAATGTTCCAACTTTTGGGACGCTGGCCTCCTATCTGTGAGAAGGAGTGGGCCTTAATCCACCACGCGGGCCCAGTGCGGGTTGGCGGATGTCACATGTCTTCGATTTTTTGGTTCTAGAGCATGCCGGTTGTATGTTGGAAAGAAATTTTGATACGTTGTGATGCAATGGCAATGACAATTCGGTACGTAAGTTATTCCGAAACGTGTACAGTGAAGAGGTGCTGGGTGCTTAGAGCTATGTTATTTCTTAATTCGATTTATGTACAATTTGTTCCTGGTTTGTGAATTCGTGCGTTGCAAGACGCATTGCATAGGTAATTATGGTCTTCTGGCAGATTTACAAGTTTATAAAGGAGAAAAAGGCAAATTGCTACAAACAGTTCATTACTCACTCACCACTTGTGACAGAAACATATAAAGAGCTTTGTTTTTCCACCGAACTACGCACATGAGCCAATTAAACCGTACAATATAGCGGTAATATACTATTTAACGCTTCGTTTAATATATTGATAGACTGAGTGCAAACAAAACACATTTATTAATAATTCATACACACGTACAAGTCTGAGTAACCGCAACATTATTGTGGAAGGAACTATCAGCAAGATGGTTTTGAGAGCACTCAAGTTTAAGGCAAAAAATTTGAACCCTTTAATATCAGATGATACTTAGTTACATTATAAAGGGCGTTCTCTTGATTACAAACAACGAAGAAAAGTTTAATGAAAAACAAAGAGCTAAAGTAATCGAGAAACAATTTGAACGATCACGCATGAGTGGGTACAGTAGGTACAAATGTAAACGATTGTTTTTAAAACATAATTTCAACGACCCCTCGCTTCACCAACGGAACATTTAATATTGAGTGCTCATAATTATTCCTTTCATATTCAAACCCTTTTTATGAAACTTTCTTTGCAAATACTTGAGTAATTAGTTGTAGATTTCTGTATACATATATAACAGACCCTTTGTGACCTCTTTCTCATTGGGTTTACTTGCGAGGATATCAATAGGGACAACAATGATATCGTAAGAAAAACAGCACTTATTTAACCAAATGTTTAGGAAATATATGTTTTTCATCAAGGTTTGACATCAGCACTAATTTCAATTCAACTTCACTATCATGAACTCTTCCCATTTTTCTTATTTTCTTAGTTTTATGATTCTAGTTTACTTGCTGTTTTCTCGGTTTCTTATTTTATTTTCTTTTTGTCTGCAGATCTGGTATTTGGGAGAATTGTAGAGCAGCATATGAGGACATCGTAAAACATCTTGAAAGGTAAGAGTCGACTTGCGTAGATATGAAATTAGAAAAGCATCGAAATAACCAGATAGAAATATGGGGTTATCGTTCTTATGACATCTTTTATACTATTTTTATTTTCTTATTTCTCTGTGTATTTATTTCACTCATAAATTGCCATCATAATCTATAAATAATTCTGTATTTAAAATGAAATCTTGAAGAGGTCGTATAGATTACACACAAAACAAATAAATCCACTCCCAGAAGGGATCATTATTTTAAAACAAAGCGAAATCTTTGTTAATTTGAACGGGGCGCAGATATCACAGGAGGGTGTGAAATTAGAGGAGACAATTAGATCCGTGGATCGGGTGTATTTTTAACAAATGACCGCTCACGGCGCGGGACGGCCGCGGCTGCGGAGTGCGAACGATTCATCAAACTCATTCAGGGGCTAATCTCGATGCGAGGAAAAAGCGGCTCTCATGTAAATTGGGCTGATTCGAGGGCCAATCGGCGGGGGAAAGCACTTTTCTTTTCTTGTTTAATGGATGGTGATTGATCGCCGAGTCGCTTTGATACTCCGCGGTTTTGACTTCTATTTTACTGCGTTTGAAGCTTTTCATACACGTGACGGTAACATGTCAAAAGCTTTTATTGGTTATGCGGTGATTTTGTTACATAAAAAACGTAGGTATTTAATTTCGCTATATTTTGAATATTTATTACACACAATTCCGACACATTGGAGGGTTTGAAAAAACATAAGGTGCTCATATTGGTTAAATGTTTTAATTTTAATAATTTGATATTGTTGGAGTGTTCTTTTAATTAAAATACACGTAAAATGAGGTTCAGTTCCCAAATCCATCTAATTAATCGTGTAGATTGGAATATAAAATCGTACACACGTAGGTCCGGGATCGAGGCCGGGTAGAATTACAGTCGGACAGCGCGCCTTGTACCGATGTGTCACTGTCAGCCGGCGATCGGCCGGCCACGGCCCGGATTAGGGCTGTTTTTAAAGAAATTACTTTGTATTTTTTTACAAAATTCAATTGGATATTTTTTTTAAACGTTTACCGATGATGATTAGTATTTAAACGTAGTAATGTGTTGTTTAATGTACTTCAAAGTTGTGTAAGCAGTTACTGCGTAAAACGCCATTAAAGCCCCATATAAGTAGCTTTTTATAACTGAGATCAATTATTTCTAACATTACGATTGAACATTACAATTGAGTGGAAGAACAGGTAATGTAGTTAAGTCATATTAATGTCCTTGTCTGAATGGCGGGCTTCCTTGCTCTCGCATTATCTTGGTTCGTTTAATTTGCGCATGCGTTCGCGACCGGTTCTCAATGCTAAGTCCAATTAATTGACAGGATTATCTCTGATTTAATATAATTTGTACGTACTGTTTGTTTTGTTGTCTCTTGTACGAGCACTCGGTCGTGTTTCATTTGCAATTAAATTAAAATTTATTTAATTACCTCGTCTAAGTTAATAGTGCTCATTCACAAGATAACAAGGCCCCAACACAGCAAATGCGTAACGTGAGTACGTTGTTTGTGCCAACCAACATGAACTTTATTAAGTGCACATACATAGAATCGGCCATGTACATTTTAATAAGTAATTATTTCTCAAAATAATTTACTTTTATTGAACACTACCAATTATCGTATCCATTTTCGAAAAACGGAGTTGTAAATCAAACACGACAATTACATCGGACAAATCGTTTGGCTCAATGCATTCGTCCGGTTTAATTCGGTTTCGGTGGGAATTAGGCAGCGATTAATCGGCGCGCGGCGGGTTAAGCCGGGCCGGGCGCCGGGAGCGGCATACGCCGCCGGATCGCCGGATCGGCACACATCGCTGTGACGTCGATCGTTATTCATCCCCGTGCCCCTTGCCATGGCAAGATAGCATTGTTTGTTCACCCTTATTTTGAATACTTTTTTCGGTGGAAACTATGGAAAACTGTTCGAAAAGACTAAAATTCTGAATGTATGTTACTTAGTCTGTTTTCCGCATAAGTTTATCAGTTAAAGTTTAAAGTTATTGATTGCAGCAATGATTTGAAATACTAATAATTAGAACCTGTAGCGCAGTATACGTCATCGCCACGTAACAGAACGTCAGGACTCAAGAGTGGCGTCAGGGCGTCAGCACTTGCGTGATTGAATCCTCTACCATTAATTTCTGTGAGATCAAACGGAGACCGAGGGTGATATTTATCAAGGATATTGCGAATTATTTTAATCAAATCAAATTCCCTTCGTTGTAAACAAATGCTTTTGATTAATGAGACGCGCGACAGAGCCTCGCAGCCGTTGTGATAAAACACCCGAGGAAAAGACGAAATTAATGGTCATAAAATGAACTCTTGTATCCGTTAGATAAAGATACTGAATGCTTTGAATCTTAAGTGATTTTTCTTCTGCTATTTTGAATGATGATACCGACGATCGCATCTGGTGACTGTATACATTTATATCTTCGGGATTAGTCGGGAGTAATTTTACGCGATTAGTGCGTAACTTTCAGCGCTTCCGAAGATATTTAGATTGTCATGGCGTTGGATCATTAATAATAACGAGTTTTGATTTTCAGTGGACTAATATGCGTAGGGCGGCGGTAAAGGGTGCCGCGTCACGGCAGTCGTCAGCCCTCTGAATACCTTCCGAGTTTGTCGCCGATGCGGTCGTGCTGGAATTTTATCTAGCTCTTTGTACTTTGCCCTTTTACAGCGAGAACTATTCGGTTAGTTTTGTCGGCGAACCGAACTATTCGTTTCGTTGGCTTTGATGTCACATTCAAGTGGACGAGGCTTTGCCATGCGTGGCGTGCATAGCAGCTACAGGCTGTGGTTTTTGGAACTAAATTATTGTTTCAAAGAAAATTACAAAATATAGAGTCATGCGTTTACACGTGGTTTAAGTAAAGTCACTTTCAGCCTTCACTAGTGATGTTGTAGCGAGCACTGCTTGAAAGCTCTACAAAAATCGTTAATTTCAAACATTGCACTGCTAACGATTTGTGCTTATCTACTCCCGTTTTATATAAAAACCCCAAACTTCCAAAGCTCGATATAAATGGGAAGTGTAAACAGGACTCGCGATGTCATAATGTAAGTTGCACCGTCAGCCTATATTAATCTGGATCCGGCGTCTGACAGCACAAGTCAAATTTCTCATCAAAAATAAGAATTAATGGCGAACGGCATTAATCATTGGCTCGCAAACGGCACGAGGTGTCTGTATCCCATTATTTTGCATTACTAATGATATGTATACCTACAGCGATAAGGCAGATTTCGGGAGGAAAAATCTTCAGTGTCACCGCTCCTGATTATTTGGTGGTGCTTTTGTTATCTACTTATTTTTATTTTTAAAAGGCCTGTAATATACTTCTTATGTAATGTATTAAGACTAGATATATCTGGAGAATTCTGAAAGTTAGGACATTATTTCTCAAGTTCAGTTTTATCTAAGTTAAATACCAATGTAGGTAATTCAGGAGTAAATGCTGCAGTTGCCTCAAAAAGTTCATCGTCAACTGCATTATAGAATGAAAAATTGTCTCAAATTAAAATATTCACAAAAATCTATGTTGATACATTCTAACAGCTGGTTATGTTAATTGCGAATGTTATTTTATGCGGCGACGCGTGCCGGGCGTGGTGGAAAACATTCATTATACCATCCTTCATTCGGGTGTCATTTCCACGGAGGGCGACCAAAAACACTGACTCCTAGTCCGGGATTAGCTAAATCGTAAATTTAACTTTATTTCTTTTTTCTCCTACGAAAAAAGAGACGGCATTTTTGAGTTTAGGTTTGATTCCTATTTTGAATTCTTGCAATAAGAAGTAAGAGAGAGGTTTTTTTTTAAATTCATAAGCATTGCAACACCTAATAAATCCAAGCCAGCTAAGCTAAATAGCTATTGTTAGTGACAAACAATGTGTCTCGTTAGAGAAAACAGATGCAAATTAAAAACACATAGGTAGGATCTAGCGAAGTGTAACACGACGACAGACTCGGTGATCAATTAGCCGCCTTCACTCAATAATTTTTAATAACTTTGTTACACTAATCACTTCCTCACCAAAAGGCGTGACCGTTCTATTTCTAGTACAACGCTGCCATTGACAGAAGATGTCACTTTTCCTTTAATTACGCAGCGGCCTCATTTCTTCGCGCCCTATTAGTACACATCAATCAATGTTGCCAATACCTATTTTTTACCCTGCGACTCGAGTGTTTTTTCCCTTGCCCGTTTTTGTTTACGGAGATTTTTTAAGTGGGGAATAATTTGATGAGGTCCGCCACCCGACTGTGTTGCGATGCGAGCGATGCTCATTTGTCATCGTCTTGTCATTTCTGCGTTTCTTTCGAGCAGTTGAATCACTAAAGTAATTATGTAAGTTTTTAGTTGATTTTTTCCATTTGGTACACTCGCGCAGCTTTTATATCGATCCACCGATTCTCAGTTTATTGATCGAACTAAAAATGAAAGTCCTGAGAGCTGTGTGTAATTATAAGTCTGTTTTTGTACTTTGTATCGTAAAAACGACATCGTGTAAAGCCATTTTCATATGTTAATAAAAAGATAGATATATAGATTGCGTTGGCGCATCCCCGCACTTTTTTTCTGTAATTAACACGTTTAACAAATGAAGATCGCTCACCACAGAAACTATGAATATGAAATCAGCGTGTCATGCTAATACCCGACATCGATGGGGTAAATCAAATATGTGAATCCACAGATCAAAAGAATTCATTACAGTGTGTAAATCACAATTTGCATGTGGCGCAGAGCAACCATGAATATGCATCCGGGACGCCTGAGTTTGAACATTCTGTGCTGCGTTCAAACACTCACATAAAATTGCGAACGAATGTTACCAAACAAAAAAAAAAAAATCCTCCCTTTTATAATAACGGGTGTCACATGTCGATACCAAAAGCTCTCTTTGCTGAAGTATTTGTGACATACAAAACATGAAACTAAAATATTTTTACTAACACTAACACTTGAAATGTGTAAAATATTAACCCTTTTTTGTTACTGTTTGTAACAGATTTCAATGATGTGTCGTTTGAATTTCAGTTTCGGTTTTGAATTTATAAAGTGGAATATACAAACGTAAAATTATAAAATTCACAACACACCATAAAAGTAATCATAAATGAAGTTATTAACCCAATTTGCGGTCCTAGTAGAGTATTCCCGCAAGTCAAGTGGCGAATCTGATCGCACTCGCGTCACCCAGCATTGCTGACTGGACATCAAACCGGACACTTGCCATTTCGTTCGCTTCCTGACCTTTTCCCGTTTTGTTATGCAAATCCCAGGTCCCGGGGGAATTATACAACGCGAATAAAAAGTATTCACGTGTTTACTCGCTGAGTTCGCGTCGAGTGCGAGTCGAGTGTGAGTGCGCATAAATCGGGAAAAACCGCGTTATTTCCATGTAAACATTTGTTAGCTGCCGTATGAATTATTCTAATTTTCCTTTTATTTTTCGATATACTGTGCTGTCTTAACTGACCTTTGATAATTTTGGTGACAGTGAAAGAAGTCATTTTTTCAGACTAATACCCACCTTAAAATGGATTAGTTCTAGTCATAAACAATTCTGAAAGAGTTACTTTCATAAAAAATTCAGCGGTTCGATAAAACATTATGACAGTATCTTAACTAATTGCATGTCACCGGCGTTTAAATACATTTACAAAATGACACTGTACATATTAACTTTTAATAAACGATGACAAAATAGCATACCCAGAAAAATACAAGTTAGTAGATAATTACGTCGGTACAAACTACATGAATATTTATGATATTTTATGTTTATAAACAACGTAACATTGTATTTGTCATAAATAATTGACAACAAGCTGGGGTCATCATACGTTAACCATCGCATGGCTAAATAACAGCTCAACCCTACGCCGCCACAAATCAAATGTTTTGATAGCACCGGTATTAACGAGACAATTTGATTGCGGACATATCCGAGCCAAATTGCTTCTAAATTATATTTTCTGTTTACTTTCTGCCAAACTCCCTGTTTCGATACGTGACGTATGTGTGCACAGCAGATGCCTGTTTGTTTCTGTTGCGTTCATTTACCAATTTGTTTACACGCTTTTTAAATGTTCGATGAACACGTTTGTTTTGAAAACAGCATTCATTTTCAAATATAAATTGCAAATTTTATGTTTCAATTTGTTGCCTTTTATCTCTAACAAAAAATTCGCTAATGATCTATGATAATATCTAAGACTTAATCCGTTAAGGTAGCTCGAATCTGATCAAGCTGTCATACACATTAAGCTCAACAATTCCGCTTGTTAAGTTAATTATTATTTAATTATTTTTTCGTAATTAGTTCTCGCGTAGTTGCCACAGCAAACTGTCCGACACTAAATACACCTACACATAAACCTTCGGTTTCGTTTAGCGAAAGTAAGATACTTATCATAGTTCTGATTTTATCTTACAAGTGAGTGAATTCTTAAACGTAAGCCGTTTTCCGTATGCTAATCCATTCGTTAGTCTGTGATCACTGATCATATATGTTCACAGGTTTTTTTATGTAGTATATCGAATTTAATAATCTTACCAGACAGCTCGATTTAATATGATAATTATTATCATATTCTGACACACAAAAAAACTAAATGGTATTTTTCTTAATCATTCATTGATTATAGGGTCAAAAATTGCTTATCTATGATCTAACTTTGAATAATCAAATTATAACATTAATTTTTTAACTCTATGTTCGTTTATCTACATTGAGTTGTTATTCTTATCAATAGAGTGGACAAAACTATGATGGATGCGGCACAATGTCCGACTCTGGTTCGAGATAAATCGACACAGATACTGCGTTTGTCCCCCAGATATCATCTGTAAAGAGACAGGAGTTTATATCACGAGATATGTTTATCTATTATGTCCAAGTCACGAAACTAGTTTTTTAATTATAACTTCCTGTTTATGGTCCTTTGTGTATAAAGAGTCGCGTTTGAATTCATAAAATTGTATATTATCACTGCAGAAAATAAAAGGTGCACGTCGATACACCATTATCGTCTCGTTCGAAACACGTTGCGGTCAACGCAAGCGATCACTTCGATCACAATCATTACCCATGCGTCGGTCCTGGTCCGAGCAGCCGCTACAAACGATGCACAATTTCAACCGTCTACTCAAAGAAACTCATGCGGATCGACGAGTTAGTATTCAAGCGGCTAGAAGATACATATATCTTTGTCGCTTTACATTATCCAAGGAATTGAATTGGAAGTGTGCCGATGGATGTGAATTTTCTGCGGTCGCTCCATATGCATGTGCATTGAAGCCATATTTATGCAATCGGCGGTTACTGAATTGTTCGTTTAGGATTACAAACCATTTTTGAACGTTGTAACGGATACGTTTTTATGCAAGACTTAAGTGCTTATTTCATTTTGAAGGGAAATTCTTCATGCGGGTAGAGTCGAACTCGTTATTGTATATGATGTGGATTCTATAAGAACGTTTTCCCGATAATGGTATACCTACATAAACACAAAATGATCCCCCACTACATCGAATTCAAGTTCAGAATAGGAAACTGACAAAAAACAGCCGAACATAAATGGCAATTCTAACAAATTTTCCTAATAATTGTACAATGAAATTCAACATTATCAAAACGCATTCCCATTACAGATAATGGTAATGGCCCCTAAAAACTGGGGGTCTACGAATCGTAGGAGCAATTTTGCATAATTATCCAACATTGCGCCCGGAGAGGCGACGCGGTGGCGCTTAAATCCTAATAACATTGGACCCGATCAGAATCTCGTTACGCTACGGTAATCTACTGTGAACAAATACGTTGCTGTTTCAATACGTATTTGTACACTTTTATTATTTTCTTCATTAGAGCCTCGACAAGCAGTTATAAATTATTCACACATCCTCGTACTACAAATATTTGACCTCTCTTGTTTAAATCCAGCACTTTGTCTACTCATTGTATATCTTTCAGCACTTATTATTCTGAAAAAAGACATTTTTTATATCAAAGTTACGACAACATCACGTTTTTACGACGCATCTGATCACATCCCTTACTGCACATAACTCTAAAAACATCTTAAAAAATCGTCCATCTTCACAGCTTCTCCAACGACAACTTAAATCTCCTCACGTACTTGTAATATCGTAATGAGCTCCTAAGCTTCGAAAGACATATTTTATTTTCCACCGAAAACATTTTATATTTCATTTCACGTTTCATAAGCGGAATTTGCATGTCCCTTCTTGTATTTGGCAAGCGTAATGCTCCGGTCGCTTAGTGCACTTTTATTACGGTATTAAATGATGTAATTTTTTTCATATTATATTATTCAAATTTAAATAACTGTCTCCGGTTTCCCCCGCGGAGGTCCCACTGTCTCTACTGTTTCTTTTCGACGCCCCCGAATTTGCTTATTTTGGTTAGATATTTCCGCTCCCGAATATAAGTTGCATGGAGTCGCCATGTCACTTAAAAAGTATTCATCCCTTGGCTTAACATAATACCTTTGGTTGAAGGACTTGTTCATTACAAAAGAATTACATGTTGTATTATATTCAAAATTCTGTTGCCCCTAGAACGTTCACTAACAAGTTGTTTATTTAAATAAGTGTCGGAGATCAAAGAAATTAATGAGATTTTACAGAAAGCTAACAAAATTGGATTACTTTAAGATACAAAGAAGCCACATGCTGTAGTTATAAAAAAAAACATAGTATTATTTCTACAGTAATAAGAAATAAAATCTAGAATAGAATAGAATACTCTTTATTACAACATAAAAATTACACATATAAATTTAGAAATTTTACAAAGGGTGACACAATGGGCGGTCTTAAAGTCAACCTTTGGATGGATTAGGGGGGAAAGGAGAGACAATACTGCAGGTAGTCTGTGGTGTACCATTAACATATCACCACCAGGTCTGTGGTATCCTGCCGGGGTCGCGGGAAGGTACTTATGGGTCACCGAGGCCCCCGCAACACAGGCAACAGGAAGGAATAGGGGTGGGTTTTAGTCAGTAAGAGTCTGACATACCCTCCCGCTCCGCCCAGAGCGGGAGAAGTTATTTGATGATTTCCCATCCTCAAAAAAAAAAAAAAGGTCTGTGGTATACCACATGTCAGAAATAACAAGTTATTTCTGAAATGTGTAGTTGTGATAGAGTCTCCACTGTTTTCTCTGTTAGAAAATTGGAGAAGTTGTAAGGCCGCAATTTTTACAAATGACGTCGTGACGTTTATGCGTAGGGAGCGCCGCCCGGCGACAAGTCATCATGTTACTTTCTTTCCTATTATTTTGCATTAGTCCGCCCTAAATGTTTGTACCTACAATCATATTGATTAGGCAAATTACACTTTTATTTTAAGTAAGTCTTCTGCTTACTTTAGGCAATTTCCGTCTTGGTTTTTTGTTTCTTCTTCCTAATTTGGGAATTGACTAAATATAGACTAGAAATATAGGTTCCACTTGACTGCACATACTCTATTGGTTAAGGGTCTTAGGTACATTACATATCTACTTATACTTGACACCTTAAACCTATAGAACGAAAATCACTTGTGTCATATACAAAATCTTCGGGATAATAAACTAACTTCTTTCAAATGCCATTCAACCCTAACAAGCCCCCATCAAACAAAACAACACATGTATCTACATTAGCTACTCAACATTTCAAGTCCTTGTTACGACATAACATACCTCCTGCAATATAACCTCAAATTGATGCACCGCGTTATTACTCGCCAATATTGCCTTTACATCATTTCAAAAGCACAACATTACGTTATCTGCATATGCTTGGAACTTTTTACTCATAACAAAAGCCCCTTTTGCTACTTGTATTTTCTTTATAATTTATTCCATTTCTCCCCCACACATTGGCATCGGTCGCTGATATTTTTTATTCGATTAGTAAACCCCTAAGGTGTTTTTAGCCTTTTTTCGCTCGATTTTCTTCGAAGCTTTGTTGACTGTTTGGGGGGTTACAATGCTCATTTCTTTTGGATGAACAAGCTTATTTATTCTTTAACTTGTAAACTCTTTGCTCAAGGTTGGTACTATTACGAATTTTCTTCGTAAGGAACGATTTCCATAACTTATTATTTTCGGACATAAGTTTGGTTTTACACCTTTCTGTCTCAAGAACAGAAAAAGGTGAAACGACATTTAAAAGAAATATGCCACTTTACTTAAAACAATAGACATTAATATCAGTATCTTGAAACCGCAGCACTTACACACTCGATTTGTGTTGCGGAGCAGAGAGGGAGAGGATGAGACGAAACTTTGTGATGGATCGGACGGAGTTTGTTTTGCATGTGAGTGATATGTCTGAAATAATAAATGTTGAGGCGTCGACGCTTCCCCATCCCCTCGCTGGGGTGAACTAAAACGATTTTTGATTTGGGTGTCAAGCAAATGTTTTACGCAGTGACGCTCCGGCAAGATTTGATTTTCTTAATCGATTCTTGAGAATGCAAATTCGGTGTTCGTTTAGTATAGACTTAATTACGTATATAGTTAAATGGATCTTGTGTTTCTACGGCTTCAATCAACATTGCAGTTTTAGTACGGAATTCGGTTATGTAAATTGACAGCACTATTACCGAAAGCTTTGTTTAATACTTGCCCTAATCAGATTATGCATACAAGAACGGTTCGGAACGGTCGGTAGTGCGGTATTAGGTTATGTGAACGGTCCAGTATTAACTAATCAACGTGCGTTGGCTTTGGTGGTAGATTGCAACGCATTGTCCGCGCTCGTGGCCCCGGAATATCTGTTTAGGCCACTACCCATTCTGTAATGGCAATGGTTAACGTTAACTATATTAACCTTCCTATGACTTCATTACGTGGTTTTTGTGCTAATATACTCTACACTATATGAACATCATACCATATCAACAGATACGTCAGTGAATTTAAATATGCAACGAAAATAAGCATTTTTCCGCTTAATAACTCGATTATCTTTTCCTTGTCTATTTGTCAAAAAAAAAATATGATTCACGCCTCTCCATTGTTTTTCATTTTGTAATTCCGCGGTGTTCTCAACGATTCGTCGCCAATTTTCGTTTTGACAAGTGAATGAATAATATTATTTCGCTTGCAGACTGATGATGGCTGCTGCCGACAGATGGGGTGTTTGTTAATTTATCTACATTGGAATGTTACTTTAGAGCGGCATTTTGTAGTTAATGAAAATTATTTATTTGCGAAATCGTTTAGTGAAAATAGTTATGAACGTATCGCTGGAATATACTTTGTAGTTAATTGATTTTATTTAAGTAATTGTGGTTAGAATATTTGTTGTGGTGTGTTAGTGAGAAATTTGAATGGTTTAGTCAAATGTGATACCTGAGTGTAATAATTGAGTGTTGGATAAAGACAAAAGAAAATATTTCTATTTTCTTTGTTCTTTCACCCATGCTCAAAATACCTACTAAACCTAAATTGATAAACCCTAAAGAGATCGATAGTCAAAATAATCTAGAGCCATCCTCGTAACCAAACATTTGAAAATAAGCCATATCTGTTTTAATTTAAGTCTGAGCTAACATCATCAATCAAAGCAACACTTTTGTAAAGATAAAAATAAAATGGAGGAAGTGGAAATAATTTATTATTTTATTGATTTGAGCTGTTATCTTTTGTCCGATCGGGTGGCGATGAGTCGATCATTTCTTTTTGATTCGTTAGGGTTCGGGATATCCTTGTTAAGAGCTTTTAATTGACAAAAAATATTTTATAATGTGTGATGTTTGGTTACGGGTGAGAAAAAATGTTCCTTTGCAATTTACGGTTGATCAATTATTCTTAAAGATAATATCAAATAAATGACAAATGCCAGCACTTCCTGCTTATATTTTTGCTGAATGTTCAACTAATTATACTTTTTGCATAATAACTTTATATGATATCATTGCTAATTTGCTATGCTATGAACACATTTGTTCGAAGCCACTTCAAAAATTTTGTACAATTTTATATAATAAAAACTCGATCAAAAGATTTGAACGGTCTGAAGAATTATTTACATATTAATGGTGAGGGAAATGAAAAATATATTAAATTCAAACGGAGCTCCGTGACTCGTCAGTAAAGTACCAAACGACTCCATTTGGAGGGTTAACACAGAGTAGCACAAAGCACAGAGATGTACAAACTTTTAAACAAGTAGGTATGTACCTACTTGAAATAGATTTGATATCTCTGATCTTGATACCTTTGACATTTTTTTAAATTCGTCTGTTAGTCGTTTAAATAGAAACCAAAGTTTACTATGAGACCAATTAGTTATTACATAACCGTACATAATCAGCCTATAATGTTCCCACTGCTGGGACACAGGCCTCCTCTCTGTGAGAGGGAGTGGGCTGTAATCCACCACGCGGGCCCAGCGCGCTGGTGGGTAATTAGTTATTATAGCATAGAGTAATCACTGGGCCCGCGTGATGGATAACGGCTCAGTACCTCTCTCAGAGAGGAGGCCTGTGTCCCAGCAGTGGGGACATTATAGGCTGATTATGCTATAGAATAATCAAACCTAATACTTACATCAAATGATGTTAATCTGTTGACTTGACAAACACAATCAATATACATTCACAAAACGGTTTAAAACCGATTTCATCGAATTGCCTAGTTCGAAACGTAAGTCCTTTGCGCCCTCTGTTTTGTCACTACTCTGTAATCCACAAAAGGGTTCCGCGAAGGCTTAAAACAGCCACTTATTATGTATGTTACATTTCACTTTCAGACGTCATTTATATTCAAATGCTCAAAAGGCATTACTGGGCAAAAATTGTAGTCGGTAGAGATTAACCCCTTTGAAATGAAGTAACTTGGTTCTGGAAAAAATAATTTTCAATATCCGTTCTTTTCTCGTTTTTGTGAAAAAGGAGGTTTTGTAAATCTTGTAGCATCATTTAAGCTTTCAATGAGATAACGTTTATTTTTATTTTTTTAATATCACTGGGTGACTGGCGACTATGTCGTAAATCCTACCTACGTATAAATCAAATAATCTGCTATAAAAAAGTTTGAAACAGCCGTAACAAACAAAAAGCAAAAAGTTAATAAGTAAATATTAATAAAAATAGAATCGGAACGGAAGCATCAAAAGTCCAATAATTCACAATCAAAAAGGACCTACAGAATTAGGGTAGCGGCACGAGAGATCGGCATACAAAATGATTACATACACCGTCTTCATCCGCTCACAAAGAAGCGCAGCGGGGTTCTAAAATATTATACGTCTGCCTTTGTAGTAGCTCCACAACTCAGTGGGAAGTATGCTTTATGGTTTCAAATGATAAAATTGTTTGTAAGTAGCTTTGTTGGGATTCATTTTGCGAGGTAGCGTGACCGATTCCTGACAACCAACATCTGATTCCGTTAACGAGATATCGAATGTTACTGATATTACGTTTTAATTGTGCGATTTGATTGTTGCAGATTGCGTGACGAACGAGGCGACATGGAACGAGTTATGGCGATGGATAAGGCTCGGGAGGGTTCACATAACGGTAAGATATAATAATTGTCATGAGATTATCATAGTCCCGTTTAGCACTCCGTCATTCTGTGACATTAATGTACTAACGTAGTAGAAGCGCTGTTCGAAACAAAAGATTGTTCTATTACCACATACTCACGACAACTTGCGATCAAACTATCCACAAATAAGTTGTTCATACAATATTTTGATACAACGTTGCCAACTGTGCACCTAATTACCTTAATACAATTACTATAGTTTACATCGTTAAGACGACCTATGACTAGTCAGGTATACATAATATGGTAAAGTCCTCCAGACCTAATTTTAGCCATGGCGACCTATCCCAGCGGAGACCAGCCTTCAGCGCAGGAGATTTTATAGTGCACAAGTGTGTGCGTACGATACAGGTGCACTCTCTCTTCCCTCTCTCTCATAGTAGCCCATCACACCGCCAACTTCCAAACTCCGCGGGCTGTTACTAAGAAATTCTTAATGGAAATGGGTTTTTCCATTAAGACTTTGCCCGACCCGGGAATTGCGACCAATAGACCAGCGTGGCAGTCAAATATACTCGGACATAATATAGTCAGTGGACATAGAACAAATTGTATCAATTAATATTTACCAATCAATTAGAAGTAAAGCACAGCGCTTACAGGTTGCGAATCGGTACAAGACTTTATAATGAGTTTTAACTAACAGTCGTATAATTGCATCTGAATTAGTAGAGTTCTGATTGGATATCTTTACTTTCACTTCCAACGAAATCACATTGAAAACGTGACCATAACCATTCCGTTTTGAGTCCGTTGAAATAATTGAAATGCTCAATAGGGCAAAATCAACACTCGACCAAGCACTCGAAACTAAGACAGGAGCCACAAATTTGGTCTAAGAATTACATGCATATATATAATACACCTGTAGATATACGGCACATGTCTTGTCGCTGCAGTACTCACTGCTAACCATAAAATCTAACAGGCTCTTCCCCAGGCCACAGTCCGGTGCTGAACCTCTCAAAATCTGGCTCTGGTGGGGACCGGGACCGGTCAGAGCGAAGCGACCGCGACCGCGACCGCAATGACCGGGGCGAAGGCTCTGCGAGCGGGCGAAGCTCCGCAGCGTCACGCCGAAGCCCCCAGCCCCCTCGACTGCCCTCCGCAGCCACAGCAGCTGCCAGTCCAAGGTCACACTCTGATGAAAGCGACGCACAACTATCAGATCAGGAGGATCATAATGTGAAGGATGAAGATGATGGTAAGTTAAATGTTTTTGAAGATATGGTAATGAATAATGACAGGGAAATTAATCATAGTAATTATATCAAGTACTTCCCCTTAACAGGTAGGACCCATTACCGTAGAGAAGCTGACTTAGCTTATACAACCGCGGAATATTGATACATTCTCCGTCTTTGTTATATCTTCCCCAGGTAATAAATGTAGACAAGCAATTTACTTTCTTGTACAGAATATAATAATCGCAATTTCACAGCGATGAATATCTGTTTAATTTCATATAAATTAGATGTATCGATAAATGAGTCGATCTTTCCGCTGTAATCACGGCGCGGCTGTAGGCCTGACAAGAAAGTGTCCGTGTAGCATTAACACGGCCGGGTATCACCCGCTCAATATACTTGGCATGTAATGCACAGCGAAATTACCCAGTAATAGCCCTGGAACCTTCAGCATTCATAGTTCGGAAATTATCAGCCATAAAACCACGGTTCCTTTTATTCTAGACTGGAAATACTTGTGTAAAATAGCTACCCGGCGATACATTGTAGGTGTGGACTGATGTTAATTATTTTACAGCCCAACACGTCGAATTGGTCCTAAGTACACTATATAACTACTTTAATACCTAATTTAGTTATATAAAATCTGTACATTTCTGCTAGTAAACCCACATTGCAGCAAAGAAATAATAGTATAAAATCAATAGATAGTCCAGCGCTAGCGCATCCTGGCGGTCGATTAGCAAATGATCATGCGCTTGCGTTCCCATACGTTTTCCCATCTTGATCCCTAGACACCGCACGTTTGCTTGTAATGGTCCTATATAATAAAATCTTATTACGAGTATCGCCCGCAATTGCCCCCAATGATGTATGAATAGTGCTTAAAAGGTCCCAATTCAATTTTACACGTAAGTTCGAGACCTTTTGATGTAACCTTTATTTTAAAATGAGTTGTCTCGGGTAATAATACCTTAAGAGAAAAACCAATCTTAAGTATCCCTTTAATAACATAGAATGACCTGGAGATTTCAAAAAGAAAACTTGCAACCATACCGTTGGACTTGTCCCATCCCATGTAAGTAATAATATTTAATCACGAGAAAGGCATGTGTTTATTTACCGTCATATATCATGAACTATTAACACCATTAGACTCAATAATGGATGGCATGACAATTTCTCCGACGACATGTATTACGTTCGTTTTATTCTCAGCTCTTTATTCATGAGTTTATTGCCGTACTAAATATTTTAATCAATTTAGTATACTATCTTCCTCTGGATCATCAATCAAGCGAAAACTAGTTATTAGGCCGACGTCACTAAGTTATAAACGCAATTACAGCCATTTGAAAATAGAATGGGAAAATCATAAAATCAGTGCTTGATGGAGAGAAATAACGGTGTAACATTGCAAGCGTATTTAGATCTTGAGATAGCATTTAAAACTTTTATTGCTGCTTTATTAAATAAACAATAAAGAAATTCCACTAACTATGAGAATGTAATTTAATTATTGAACATTTTCTATTGCATAGATATAGCGTGCACAGTGCGGTAACCGACGTGCCGCGACGGTGCCAATCATAACATTGATCCACAAATGTAAATACTTGCCCCATACAATAGCTAAATTAAGTGAAACAATAAGGATTGTGTATTGGTTATTGCAAGCTGCACACAAAATGCTCAGAGAGCGTGGGAACGGATAACTGGCTACGATTTATAGGAAACACTCGCCTGGCCGCGGAATTACGGGATGAGCCTCGGGAAATTTGAGCAAACAAAAGATTCAATGAGAAAATCGATACCTGAAATCAGTTTGGCTGTACAAAGAGTTCGGTATTTCACATTTGATTGTGTCGTAATCGTTAATATTCATAGTTTATTTACAATTAATTCTGTCGATACGTAATTCATGCTCGTCACGATCGCCCCAGTCTGATTATAAAAATGCTTTTTATAAAGCTCGTGTCATTCAACTTTGATCTTTGTTCATCTGAAGATACCTTTTCCTTTTAATCAACGTTCTCATCTCGGATCTAATTTTGTTTTATATCCGTGAAGTCTTTTCCTCGGTCACATGGGCCGATTGATTCTGCGTCCTTAGTATTAGTTATAGAGTTTAGGTTCGTTTGTTTAAAATTCTTAGGATCCTGTTAATTGGCCTTATTAGGGAGATGGTGTTGTGACAACCCGAGAGTGCTATCGTGCGCATCGACAATGACGAAACGATGTTGTCTTCATTATTTGATGAGCGGTCACTATCTTGTCAGTTAAATTAAATGTATCGATAGATTATTTTGGGCCGTGAGAGACGCCAATCCAAGCTTTTTTTTTACGTGTGAGGTCCGTTATTGACATAAGGCGTACATTATTGTAATTATCTCGTCATTTAAAAAATAATAAATACCTATTATGTATCATCACGTTCGCTGGACGGAGTATTATCGATGTACTTTTAGTAGGTGAATACCGTCATAAAATTTAAAGGTGCCTCTGACATCAGATTTTCCAAATTAATGTCTTTGTCTGAAATGCCAGGCGAGTAATTATGGAATAAAATCGATATAATATTCGAATAGCCTGCCGTCCTCGTAGCGAATAACTTGCGGCATAGTGCAGCGGGGCATATAAATCGGTTAGAGACAGCCCATTCGGTGTCGAATGGCTTTGTGGTATCCCTATTCTGTGAACATGAAGACGAACTATCGGAAATTCCACCTTAAAATCGTTACGTAAAGTATTGTTTAACTATAATTTAGTGCTCACTTGGATTAAGGAGATTTTTCAAATTTTTATCATCAAATATACCTAATTATTTTATAACAACAGTTGCCATGTTCTCGTAACTACCTACTCGTAGAGTCAAAACTTTAGTTAAAACGAGCAGCAGAGAAATTTCAAAATGTAAACAATATTTTGTAACCATAATACGTTAATTTAAAAGAGTGTCCGTGGAGTTTCTTGCCCGTTCTCCTCCATAGGTACCTACTACGCTTTGGAATGGGCAACTAGCTTCATCTTTCTAACTGACTGACCGAACCCTTGACAGTTCAAAAGTGCCTGTAATTGGTTTATTTGAAATAAATGCTTTGAGTTTGAGTTTGAGTTTTGAGCTTCCACACCTTTTTTATTGACAATTGAGTTGTGTGTGACAAGTAGTATTTACGATCGTTAACGTTGCGTCATTCGAAATGTATTTCCGAATAAGCAGGCCACGCTCGGCGAACTCCATCAAAGCCTTGCGCCGATGATCACCACGCGATATCGATGTTCAGCGCTACAATAATTGCGAACCGAATGATACATGCACGCGATTCTCGAATATCCTCGTTTGTCGGTATTGCAATTTTTTTTCGTTCAATACACTACCCATTTATGACTTCTTATGAATCTGTTATTGAAATTAATAATCGTTTATAAATCTGTGCCCTCAGATTCACTCCCTTAATTTTAATATGCAGTACTTAAATTTAGTGGGTCTATCGTTTTTCCCACAGCTAGCCAAAAATATGCAGAAGACAACGTTACTGTTAGCCTCCCCATTTTATTTAGAAGCTAAATGGTTATCTAAGTGTGTCTTAGGTAGTTATTACGAAAAATGCCAGTCTCTGCGTAGGTGTACCTAGATCATCACCGGTCTTGAGCTTTGATTATATTATTTAAGCTAGGTAGGAAGCTCAGTAGCCTTATTTTAAATTCTCAGAAGTATAACCCTATTTTTTATAAAAACTCACACTGAAATTATACGAAATTCCAATGATACCTAAACACAATATTTTATCAACAGCTTCATTTTGTTTAGGTGGAGATCTGAGCGACGGCGAGCGTGAGATGCCGGCATCGGCGTCGCCAGCGCCGGTGAGCTATGCGGCCCAGACGAGCACGCCCCCCAACGTTCCCGTGGACCCCACAGCCGACACCCTGGTCTCATCCACCGAAACGCTGCTGAGGAACATACAGGGCCTTCTCAAGGTCGCAGCGGACAATGCCAGACAACAGGAGAGGCAGATCAGCTATGAGAAAGGTAGGCAGTTACAAACTTTATAACTCCAGCAGGCTTAGAATGAAGCTTCCTATTTCTTCGAAGAAAAGACACGGCTCTTCCTCTCTCTCTCTTTTCTCTCGAAAGCGTCATGCTAACTCTCCAAGAATTTAACTCTAGATTACATAACTTTTCTCTCTGTCAGAAAAGAACACTAGGTTATGGCTATGGGTAACATATGGGCTTATTTAAATGTTGATTGTCACACAGTAAGTATTCTCTAATTCGTCTACCGAGCTCCTTTTTTCTGTATTTGTAGTTGTAACCCTGATGGGATATAATATTGCTAATGTGAATCAGTTGGTTGATCAAGTCACAAGCACCAGAAACCTGAGCTCCTTAAGTTCTGAGTTGAGCTTCACGATTACTGACAAATGCTTGCACTGACTGGACAGTTCCACTCAAATTTGTGTGGTTCTTTCCTCAAAATACCATTTCAGACATGGATCTACATGGTCCTCACGTGATCTAACCAAGATTATGTCTGGACTTTAAAAGAGATAGCGACCCTTTTTTTTTTTGGGTGGGATATCATCAAATACCTTCTTCCGCTATGGGCGGAGCGGGAGGGTGTGTCTCTTACTGACTAAAACCCACCCGTATTACTTCCGTTGCCTGTGTTGCCAGGGGCCTCGGTAACCCTTTAGTACATTCTCGCGACCCCGGCAAGCGTCGGTCCTAGTGGACCCCTACACTTGTGCTGACCAAGATTATGTCTGGACTTTAAAAGAGACTTTGACCCTTGAGTTTTTTTCGCCATTTCTTCTCAGGGGTCTCAGTCAGATAGGAAATGTCGACTCCATCTAGCTTATTTTGTTAATATTTTTTTTTTTTATATGACGTGTAATAGTTATTCTGATATCCTATTTACAGAATAAACAATTTCATTTCATTTCATTTCAAGGAATTCCTAGTAAGGTCAACTAAATCAAACCTTTAATGATATCTTTATTTGTGTTGAGTTTATTACCCATAGAGTCATCTATTTTGTCCTTACGTGTACAGTCGACTGAAAATTACCGAGTTATCGAAGAATAATGTCCATATTAATCTGAGGACATTGAAGAGTAGCAAATACCTACTTAGGTGGGTACGAATTTCTCAGAAGTATGGAAGCACCGTTTCAGAATTTACATATGAAACTATCATAGATTATAAATACGGGGACACTGTAACATGCAGGAAGCCGTATCGATGTAAATGTTATAATCGATATTAGTCAAGATCTCGCGTGAATCGATTCTGCGTAATCTGACGTATAAGCAACATTGATTAGCCGCTGTTAGGATCTTAGATCACGTATTTTAACCTGTAAGTTCTACATTCTGGTACCGAGCGCGTATTAACGACACATGTTTCATTTGCATCGCATTATATGTTCTCCATTTATTGCGTTATTACGCGAAATTATTAAAATTAGAAAATAGTCGGTAAACAGCAGTTTTGTTGTACATTATAGGTACTTGTATGATATGTGCGCCCAACACGTATGGAACCGCTTCGGGCTGCGTTATATGATACGAGTATTTATGTGTTTGTGTCAATTAACTTCGACATAAACATGCTCTTTATTTATTGAGACCTACTGCCTTTAGTGCTTAAGAAACGTTTTTTTTATATCTACAGGCCGTTAACTTTAAGTTTCGACGCACGAAAAATTCTTGCGTGGCACCTGTTGCCTTAGGCATTTAGAAGGGTTTCTAATGTTCGTTATTACTGTAGGTGGATCTTCGATATTTCTACTGCACATTTTTTTGAAAATTTAAACCGATGACCCAGATAGTATATTGTTGCAGTTAAATGCACGGATTTAAGCGATAAAATGGAAAAATAATGCTGAGATTTCCCTTGCGGTAGAACAATGTTAAATTAGCAATATTAAATGTGTAAAATATAATAGATAAGCTAAGCAAAGCTAAGCGGAGACAGGGCTACGTGGTGTGCGCGCGCGCATGTCGTGCCTTTTGCAAATAGCCGTAGTACAGATGCGCCTGAGTTATAGCCGGGCCCACTATCATTACACACGATTCCATTCGGACAGCATAATTGTTTAATTGATATTTCTGCGAGTTATTTATTCACGTCATTCCGTTTTCTCCATGAGAAATAATCCGTGCTTTATGGTATGAGAACGGCGCGCAAAAATTATTGTTTCAATGTGAATAAACGCTTTACTTTTTATAACTAGTCTTCAAAGACCATTTCTTTATGTTTAAAATAAGCATGGTAGGACAAGTTCTATGGAATTTCCTAGAATGTTTTAGTTATACATATTTTTAATAAAAGTTTATACCTACAACATTATTCAATTTGCGTTTGCTTAAATGAAAAAGAAACAATAAAACACAATTGTTATAAAAACCCATAAAAATACAGAGCTCAGATAGAAGACTGGCGCGAGTCATCATCAAACTTGAATATCAATATTGCGCCTCCAGCCAATTGTATTAATAAACAAAACAAAATGAGATATAATAATGCTATAGGCTAACAAAAGGTTCCATTTCTCCCCCTGGTATATATGTAAAAGTTAAACGAACACCCTACTTTCATATATTTAAGGATGAAAATCGTACGTCAGCAAACCCAGTAATTTTGTTATTACGATAATAAAATTATTGTTGATGAAACATTTTTTCGAATCGATGTGTCTGGCGAACTTTACCGATGAAATTCTTTTTATATAAATTACGGCAATCGGCCGCTCGCTCCGCTCCGACTCAATTGATAGGTGTTACTGGCTGAATCGAGCTTTAGTTGGTCAGTTTTATTTCTTATGTGCCTACTATATGATTCCTTGTTTTAATCCTTTTAATGTTCTGTAAGGAGCAATCAGTTCTGAGTCCATCTTTTGTGTTCTCTACCAACGTAGTTACGTGTATAATTATAATTGTGGCCGCCTTCTTCTTTTTGCGTTGCTAGCGCCTACTTCAGGTCATAAGTTATTTCTCAAAGAGAAACGGGCGCCAATTACTGTTATTTATAGAAAAATAATTCCTTTGCCTTCATAATATAAATAAATAAATAACTTTATAATTTAATTCAATTCAAATCAATGTAACTTGTCAAACTCTATGTTCTTATTAAAGACACACACACACACACTCTTGACACACTTACCGTCATATAATTTAGCTTAGTATAATTTTTATTCTATTATTTGTATAGAACAAAACATACTTATTATGTATTCTAATTGTATCCTATCCTGTATTTATTATGTTTTCTCTTTCAGTATTCACAATTAAGACAGCAAAGTAGTCTACGTTGCTGTCTGAATTGTGAATGCTGCCTGTAATACCAGCACTTTTATTTTATTATTGTTTACTAATAATGGTTTATTAAGTAACTACTGCTGTTGGTGTACCAAATAAATAAATAAATAGTTTTAGATATAACTGATAAAAACATGAAGAAAGTGTTATCAATTCCAAACACGCGAGCTGGAATCATTTTTAACTCACAAAAGAAGTAAAAACCTTCATATCTATGAGCGACTAAGCAAACACAGTCGGCTAGGTCCCCTCGCAGTCGCAAATGACAGATCACTATCTAGAACAGACGCTGACGATTTTTACACTAGTACAGAATGGGTTGGAGCAGACAAATGTTTTGCATTCACCGGCTTATCAGATAACGGGCGAGGGGTAGCAAAGGAGTGCGTGATAAATTGGTGTCGATTCGTACGTGTAAATAGAGTGCCAATGAATGGGAAATAGGTGTCATATTGTGGCCTTTTCAAGTGCGTTTTGTTGGGACTTTGATATAAAATATGTGGAATGAGGTTTTCATGTTTCATGATGGGTTTTTCATATCGTAGTTCTTTTGTGCAGGTAGTGGCTACGAAAATCAATTTATTACAATCGTTGTCAAGCTTTTTGACTATAAATGCATCACAAATACTCACAATGAACGGGGTAAGATTATTTCAATTAACAAAACACACAAGAAAACAAAGCTTAAATTGTTAAATCAGAACAAAAACTTTCTTTCCGATCACATAAAATTCCGAAAGCGGTACATCAACGCATTCCTGATCAAAACTAAAAAACAAAACGCCTGTAACACGGTGAACCGGCCGATTGTGATCATTGCGACATAAATCTGCTTCGGCTACTCTTTTAAGCCTTTATCCCTGTTAATTCTTACTGCTTAGTTTATTTCTGTACCAAATGGTCCGATCTTGTTGCCTCGGTTTTGTTACGCTATTTTGTTTAACAACTATCAGTTTTTGTTAAGCTAAGTGCTGGTCAACGGACAAATGGCGCGCGCGCAGATAGTCCGTGAGCACTTTATGGCGCTTCGGTCAAGATTCGTATTTATTTGCCTTAAGAAAGCGTTTAATTTAAATATAGAATGTAATGTAAGGCGAGTGATACCTTCTTGTCGGTAATGTTTGCAGGTGTTAAGTTAAGGTATGTGCGTGGTACATAGAAATCTTCTATATCTATGGCGTGGTATATCCCTACGCACAGCGCCATCTAGTTGGAATCGATGGAACCATTTTTTTTAAGTTATTGAATTTAGATTTGGTCTCTATTTCTACGTTTTTACAAGAAGTCGTTTTATATATAGGTAATTCGATTAATTGTGATCTATAACTGACACACGAATCAAAAATTCATAGCTACGGCTAATCGCTATTCTTATGGCTCCAAGTCCAAACACAAAAGTCTTTGTCACCTGTAATTTGTGTCGCAAATGACGTCACCAAACTGCAAATATGACACGTTAGAGGAAAACAGCCCATCAATAACGTAGTGAGCGATCGAACAAACATGGACTGGCCAATGATAAAAACTGATGAGCAAATAGACAGACAAGTCTTGTGTACTCAGCTAATGGATTCAATTGATATGAAAGCTTTTACAATGCTGACGACCCGACATTATCGGGGTGAAGCTAAATTACTGTTTTATGTGCCATTTTACATTTGTGCTGCTGATTGACCAGATTTATGATATGATTAGGCGTTGTTTTGTTTGTCGACACATTTACTGATGATTGTGCAGTTTTTCAGAGTTATATTAAAAATTATGTCCAAATCGATAATACAAGTAGCTATATTTCTATTACAACCGAGTTTCAATCACTCTGCCTAGACTTTTCCCAAATATCTTGGGGTCACCTTCCAGTCTAATCGAATGCAGCTATATACCTGTATTTTACATGGAGCGACTGCCTATCTGAACTCCACAATCTAGTTACTGGATAATACGATACCCCTTAGTAAGACTTTCGGGCTTCTGACTACCCGTAACAACTGTCAAAGATCTACAAATGACAGACGGGACCAACGGCTTAACGTGCTTTTTGAGGCATGGAGCATATGTAACGGATCATCCATCCACGGATCGGCCTCGGCAAGCGTAGCTTAACCTTTTGACCGATTGATTTATTGTTTAGCCACGACCCCACGAACCCAAAACCAGGTTTAGTAGCAACAAAAGCTTGCTCAACCGCAACATTTGCGCAAAATTACGACATCGCAGCTCAAATTGATTTAGCGTTGCCAGTTTGATTATACACAACATTTAGATTCAACTACACAGTCAGGATTTGTCAGTATAGGTGTTCATCACGAGCGGCCGTCATAAGTTCATAACTCAGCTGTGAGCTAGCTAGCTCCCATCGCAGTACAAACAACCGCCCCCAGCGCCTTAACGAGCCACCGCGAGATGCGCAGGCGCAGATACAAGCAACGACGCATTGTTGCCCCGCCGCGCCAGCTTTCGCACCATTGTGCAACCAAGGTGTGCTGCAAAAATCGGTTAATGCAATCTTTGTTTGTTTACATCCATTTACCGAGCGTTATGGAATATTCTTACTAAATCCAAGATTCACTATTATGTCAGCTCGCATTAAAACTTGTTTAGCAAGCCCTAACTCTAGCTATGTCTCAAGCTCCATTGTGGTTTTCGCTCGCTCGATGAACTAAGTAAACAATAAGTGACATTAAGCGCGGGATATTAAAATGCCATTCCAGCAATGTACCGATACGCGAGAGACACGGGCGGCCATATTGGATTACTTGCGCATGTTGCTCTGGTTACATTGCGCACGCGACTTGACCACACGCGCGCCATCTAGCGGGGCCTACTTTGAATATTGAATGTGGCTTACCGGATTACAGGCATGTGTAAATCTGTGAACTAGTGTGAACTGAATTGTTATGTAGACAGACACTAATTAGATTCTGATTAAAGTCTGACAGGAAGACACACTATTTAGACAGAATAATACCGTAAAAGACTACGCATACAGTCGTAGGTATATAGCACTCATATAGAATCTTGGCATCTATGAATTAATGTTGGTCAATGATGAACGAAGATCAACAAAAGAGTGAAACTGTAGCAAAATGTAAAAGCTAGATTTTAAAGAATACACTTCTATTAAACGAGTAATAAAACTTAAAAATATCACTTTGAGGACTTCGCAGTCCTTAAAGTGATATTTTAAGTTCCAGCTAAAAGGTCGAAATCTTAATAAATATGTTTACTTACTTTTAAAATAGAATATTTTTAAGGCATGAGTCAATTATTGTTATTGTATCAGAAAATGCTTCTTTCGTGTTTATGTAAGGATAAATAATTATCCTTATTTTCTTAGGGGAAAACTTTGTGCGCGTGTTACTCCCGGGGCGTAATGCTCAAATATTAACAATGGAAATATTAAATTTCACTTTTATACAGTAGGTCTGTTGTTGATGTGTCGCTTTGTGAAGCTCTGTATGAGGTTGTGTTCATTTGATTTGGTTATTGAATGGTGATCAATGCTCGTAGGCCTTTGATAACCATATGTTTGCATCTTCCTACGAGTATAACAGTTATAGGAAGATGTAATTTTCTAAATCGTGACTTTTTCTCCTATTTTAAGAGAAAAACAGCTCATTTCATCATTTATTTTTGTTATCTTTATTAAAATCGGTTGTTTTTAGTGAACTTTTAACTTATTCGTGATATAAGCTGCTCGATATATATTTGATTGGACACAACTAGCAAGTAGAACAGACCTAAAGTTAAAATTCAAAACCAATAATTTTAGTCCTACATAAACTAGTGATTAATGCATAATTCAAGTGAATTATTCAAAATACACACATTATAATAGTATTGTCGATAAAACTTGTTCTGTATCGTATCTATCTAAGAATGATAATACAATTTCATCGAGTTGGGAAGGGTTGTGATGTTCTACCGCCCGAGGCTACATCACTACTGTTGAATTCATCAAGCCACTCATGCGATGTATTTGTAATCTGTTAAGGCTACCAACTTCTCATCCACATTCAATCTGCAAAACAAACGACGAATTGATATAACTTAACGATTTGGTCCCTATGACAAATAATACCTCATTACAAAAGTTTATCACATGCGTGTTGATATATGTCACAAATGAAATGTCTGCAAGTGATTTAAGATTTTCAGAATTTCATGCAGTCATTCATTTTCTCTTAATTTAAGCACTAAACATATCTGTTTCAATACAAATAGTAGAACTAGCTAGCTAGACAATCACAAGCCCCAGGATACATTAATAACTAGAGATAAATTTATAAATAGAATTGTTTTTCAATTAAGAAGTTATAGCAATCCGTATTTATGCATACATATGAATTTATAGACAGTGGCTCAAATATGAATCCTGTGCCGCAACAAGCTAAGAAACTCCCTTAGGATCTCCGGCTCTAATGTAGCACAATTTGCAAACAGAAATCGTACACACCCCCAATGAGGTGTTTAAAATTGAATTAATCGTCTGGGTGCTAAAGTCTAAATTCCTTTGAAGGTTGCTATCGGATAGGTCAGTTTGCCACGGAAAGGTAAAGCAAAGGGGTAAAGTGAGACAATCGTAAAGTTTAATAATAATTACATTCTCAACTCTCGTCGCAGGTTGTGCGCAATAATTAACCGCTCGGAATTACTTAGCTGAAATAATTTAATGTGACGCACGCCGAATTGTTCGCGTTAGTGTGTGCGTGGCCTTACTACAGAATATGTGGATGCGCCAACTAGTAGATACTTATTTATTGAGGATTCCTTATAAAGGGCTGAAGTCTAGAACAGTAATTTATTGGCAAGCTTTGTTTTTATTGAATAAAAATCATTTTTAAATTAGTTGGCATTCCGTCAAAACGTGTGGAACTGCGTATGTGCTGTTAAGAAAGTATTTAAAAAATATATTCAAAACATTCTGAAAAAAAATCGAATATTAGGTAGGTATACCAACTTCAGCATTTGGTAAAAAAAACTGTAAATTTATGGAAAACTATGACAAAGTGAGAAGTGTATTGATAGTTATCTTAAAACTATGTGGTAGCTTAAAGATATCTGAGTGCTCTTAATATTTAAGACTCATGTTACCCAAGGATACGAGTATAGTTTCCTTAGCCAAGGAATAAGATCCTCAATTGTTAGTTTTGATAACATAATCCGAGCCCAAGTTACTGTGGTGGTATATTGTCTCTATGGGGTGGAAAGTGAACGCTTGCTCTACTGCCAATTTACATACGGAATTACAAGCCGGAATAATATGTTTGATAGTCTTGTTTATCGCTCTAGTTGTATTTGCATCTGTTATTTCTAACTTACTGTTATCTATGCCGCTCGAACAAAAAGTACACCCACAGCTAAGTAATTTTTTTCACTTCCACCTTTAACAGAACTTGCTCCATTATTTTTCATTAAAAAAAAATCTAGCAATTTCTATTCTCATTGCAGATGGGGAATCGAAATAAAATAAGTCATAGCGTACACCTGCCCGCGACTCGGAGGAGCATTAATATTCTTTATATGCAGTTAAATTTAGGTACGGCGCGGAAACATCGGAAAGTTTGCACAAAAATGAAAAATTGCCGGTCAGGGAGCGGCGACCGCAAAAACACCGCATAAGAAACAACTAATGAAAGCTTAGAGCCATTCGCATAAATCTCCCTTACATTTTTAATACCAATATATCCGGCGAGGGGAGCATCCACGGGGAAGAAAATGTGTAGTCGAAAAACAAAACATTCGCGGACCTCCGCGTTTATATCTTATTTAAATACCACCAGATGTTGTCCGCTTATAAATGTGGATATTTTTTAATCGGTGCCTTACCAGAGACATAATGGTATCAGCCGATCTGCCGTCAGCTGGTATGTAGATGTACACAAGTTTATCGTGTTCAGTGGCTAATTTAAAAATCCCTCTCGGGAAAAGTATTCCCGTCTGCCGGCCCGTCATCTCGCCGCGGCCGGTTGATATCTCTTTTGACCCGTATATTTTTTATTCGCTTCGTTACCTAAGCTTTTTCGTATCGTTTCGAATCTCGAGGAGTCGTGTAGTCTCATTAAAATAATACAGGGCTACCGGATAATCTTATCCGGTGTGTTTCGATCGCAGATTGGGTGCGCGTGCGGCGATAACACCACGAGTTATTCAGACAGTGCACGCTCGATACGCTACTACTTTTTAATCCATTTTGCGACGACATCTTCATTATTTGTACCTTTACCATAGTAATAAGGCTATACAAGAGTGCCAAGGTTTACGACGCTCATCAAACCTACGACTCGGTAGCGACATACCAAATGCAAATCCCTTATAATATATT
Source organism: Atethmia centrago (assembly GCA_905333075.3). Lineage (NCBI taxonomy): Eukaryota > Metazoa > Arthropoda > Insecta > Lepidoptera > Noctuidae > Atethmia > Atethmia centrago. The sequence goes on along the minus strand of HG995377.1, from coordinate 14,353,059 downwards.
CATAAAATTATGTGTTACACATGTATGACAAAATCTTCCCGCCAAATAAAGTACTACTAGCAAGTGTGTTTTTTATGAAGGGCATTCGTGGGTTTGCCTTTTAAAAAGTACTCTTATTTCGTGTTATATAGGGTGAAAATTTCCGTAATAAAGAGTGATTTTACGTTCTAAATTTCACACATAATAAAGGGAAGCAATTCTTATGATTATTAGCGTGGAGACTGCGGGAATAATCCTCCGCAGTGACATCGCTGTGTGACATAAGCCGGAAAAATCTAATAACAATAAAATAAAATTGCTGCTGGTTTGTAAATTTAAAAAAGGCATAGGGAAGAAAATTCGTTTTCCGCGCCATGACAACCATTACCGTTACTTTGAATTTACCTTTTAAGAGGATCGTCAATTCGGTTAATGTGTTTATACTTAATCTATAAGTAGGGATTCCTGACTCCCATATCTCTGGGCCAATTTTAATCCGCGCATAAAAGGTTTTGTATAAATCATATCAGGCGTCTTTGTTAAAGCTCTAAAAGTGCTTAAATCAACAATATTCGTGAGTAATATTTCCTTATGCTATTACTATTAAAATTTCACCTTAAGATGGGAGACTTCCGATTCATTCGTGTTAAAACGTCTGAAGACAGTGCGGAGGGTGATCTGAATGCATACTTTTGTTTCCCAATTCAAAGCCCCATTTCGGTCGCTTCCACCGCAAAGCTCGTTTAAATAATTTTGCCAGTTTTGAGTCGTAAATTTTACGAAGACTTTAATTGTTATTTTAACTGCAAGCTCAACTTCGTGTTCACGATGGCGGGGGCTGTGAAAATATGTCTTAATTCGCTCACCCTATGACTTATGTTTCATTGAAATGAAACCGTTTCGTTCTTTGTACTTAAGCTATTTCACAGACAGGTAATAAATTCTCAGTTTTGTCTAACACCTTTTAAATTGTCCAAACTTGGAGCTCCTAATGATTTATTTCTTCTCAATCAGTTCAGTGAATCTGGATCAGAAGCAACGGAAACGCATCTCCAAGGAGTCGTTATTCTAAACAAGTCGAAGCGCACTTGATCTCGTAGAGCATATCTCAAAGGGCGTAATATTCGAAATTTAAATATTGTTGTTGTTTTTGCTGAGTGCACCGAAATTGAAGAGAAATAGAATTTATTCCCGCGACCCTCCGTGACTCGGGAATCACATTTGACTGCCGCATAAAAAAAATAAACAGCCAACTTGACTTTCGTCTTCCCTGTTTCAAAACCATTTAAGTATCGATTATGATTATCAGCTAATTACTTACCTTCGAAACATTATTAAATTGCGTAATCAAAATTGATCCTTTTGTTTATGGGTCTCGATCCTTTCAATCATCTATCGACCATTGAGTTTCGATATCATAATAATTGTCCATAATTATATATTCCCTTGAACGGAGCGCATCGTTTTTATTGTTATTTTATTTATAAAGTAATAATTTTTTCGTCGGACGCAAGTCGATCAGGTTTTAAATTTGATTGATCCGATATAAAGATCGATTTAATAATCGAGTGTTCCGCTTATGTTTTGGTTTTCTCTTTTATCGATAAACGTTTTCATAGGATCGGTTTTGTTTTTCCTTCTTGGTGTCTGTGTTCTGATGATTTATGGGTCGCTAATTTTAATGTGTTCCTATTTTATTCGATTTGAGATGAGATATTATTATTGTAAAATATTCAATAATGACTCGTATCGAGACTGGCTAGCGAACTAATCACAGTAATCGATCGATATTAAGTATCTCTATCGTTGTATTAAAACAATACAGAGATACTTAGGTGGTTGCTAAGTAAGCAGGGACCACCGGGAGCACCTTTTGTTAAGGCTCTTCTACTCGCAAATCGCGAGATGTTGAGATACGCCGCATACCGACGCGGGCCCTTAATGGCCATCCCTCGACAAAGGTTAATTTACGTCTCATGTGCGAAACCACTCTTAACTAAAAGCCCCTTAAATTACAGCATACACCGGGATTGATTCGAAATTAATCTTGCAGCCGATGCGGTCTGGAGATTGACGCTTTTTGTAAAAAAAACTGTTATATATGTTGTGGCTGGGGATTTATGACAAATCGATAAAAATAACCACCTCCTTCTTTTTGAGGTTGCTTAACAAGTTGTGTGTTACGACAAAATTGCTAAGCTTTTTGTAGACACAATTTAGTTGATGTTATTACAATCGGCTTTTCATGTAGGATCTTATAAATTACTTTCTATGCTGAAGAAAACAAACCATACCTTCTTCTGGAAATATGTTTCAAACAACACAACCGACCAAAAGCCTTCGAAGCCCACGAAGTGTTCGAGGCCAAAACTTGGATTCAATACATAATATTAGTAACAAACGATGAGTAAGCCAACGTTTCAATTTACAAGATCACAATCCCAGATAGCTATTGTGCGATATTCATACATATATCTCGGGACCTTATTATAAGCTGCGCGAGCACAAGTTAACTTGTCTCTGGTTTATCGCGAAGATTTTGGTTCGTCGATACGGCGCATGAGCATCGACCCGACTACCTCTTTGCCGTATGTTCGTATCATTGTAGATGCCTATCGCTGGTCACCAGTTCTTTTGACGCTTTGGGAATTACTGGTAATTGGCTATATTTATTTGTTTTGGCATTCCAAGTCATTTAGTATCTATCTACTTGAAAGTACTAGTATTAATCATTGAAAGTTCTAAAAGAGAGTCTCATTAGAAGTTTCGCTGATGTATTAGTCCATCAATACATTGTAATTCACAAAAAGATCCGTAATAGAACATTGTTCAATATTCACTTTTTTCAATACTGATTCAGCCAGCTCTTTTCATAAATCAATTACCCAATTTCCTGCATCTAAATCACCTTAATTTGAACACAACATTGTCCGTAGACGACTGTTATCAGATACGTTGGCGGTTCTTAATAGACTGTTACCTTACATCGAATCTGCGGGAATAATTAAAACGCTAACGGAATTATTAAGCGAAACTGTTCGCCTTGTATTGGACAAGATAGTTGCGGGACCGACTCGATAACCTGGACTACGTATACTGCTACAGTTAACCTATAATGTTAGTATATAGTTAACGCTATGTTTTACTGATTCTTGCTTCAGACGACTCCGCCCATGACTAAGCTAACGAGAATATATTATTTTCGTTATTGACTTATCAAAGCTTAATTGTTTTCTGCATTTTGTCTGTGGATGGGTTAAATAAAGCTCAAAATTCATTAAACAATCCTCAAGCATCAATGACTGCTTTCCCCATCAAAAACCCCGATGTAGAACTCGCAGCACCTCACAGCGATATTTTCAAATTAAATCTTTCAAGTAATGCGCTGCAGTAACCTTAGGTGCTAACAACGCGAGTTAATCAGCGAGATCCCCTTACGACCTCCATTAGATAGACGCAGCTTAGGCACCTAATTGAATAAGGGACCAAATTAAACGGGCATGACCTCTTTCTATTCAAATTCGACTCCTGAGATGACTTTACATACGTATGGCGTGATATTAGGCGCTTATCGATGGCGACATTAACCTGATTAAAAGCTTGGGGGTCTGTGTTGTCAGTTTTAGTAGGTGCAAAGTTTTACGTAAGTTTAGGGACTATAGTTTTCTGGAACGTGAGTGACGTAACATTAGACGAATAATAATCAGAAGGAATACAATCACAAATGTGTCTGACTCACTAAATAGGTTGAAGAAATTGAAGTAGAAGCAAACAAACTCAGATAAAATTGTCACAAATTTCTAAATACTCAAACAATATGTCATTGCAATTTTCAAATTGCTATGGTGTTCTTATACAAGTATATCTTGCATACTTAATGCAACTGTTTCACCTGCAGCCAATTAGAACCTGACACTGAACTATTTTTAGTTAGAATTTATGGCAATGATAGTTTTATAAATGCTGCTAATTTTGTTATTGTGTGAAAATTGCTATTACCTTAAACTGTTACGTGAGAATCATTATAAGGTTATTTTCTCCCCTGTATCATAAGAGTCAAAGTCAAACCATTTATTTCAAATAGACACATTAAAGGCATTTTTGAACGTCAAAATTTACAGACAAATAGAACTGAGTCTAGTAGCCCCTTCCAAAAGGTAGTTTTGTATGGAGAAGCTTGGGCAAGAAACTTTTACTAAAATATTTTGTATACATTAATTATATAAGTATACATATTTGAAGACGATGCACCTATAATAAAATTATTACATCACAATAGGTAAGGAGAACTCAAAATGTAGTAATGACACAAAGATAGATACATAGTGCTCGAGAGCTGAGAGCAGTGGTAACGGCCCCGACTTACGAGTTATATGGTTTCGAACCCAAGCTGGCTCATTTCTTTGTATAAACATTTTCATCACCACTGCTCTCAAAACGGTGAAGGAAAACATCGTGAGGAAACCGGCATGTCCTAGAACCAAAAATTGTAAGACATGTGACATCTACCAACCCGCACTGGGCCCGCGTGGTAGATTGAAGAGGCTCCTCTCGATGAGAAGAGGCTTGTGACCCAGCAGTGGGAACTTTATAGGCTGATTATGATTATGTACATGGTGCTCACATATTTACAATTGTAAAGATACTTGTATGTAATCACCATTTGATTAAGTCTAACTCTGTTTTGGTTAGCCATTCCATGGCTTATGCCACTTTTTCCGGTACTGTGATAATCTCACCAAAATGGCAAATGTATATTTAACTAATCAACCGACACATTACGTTTAGTTTGGTTCTAGATGGTGCAAAGTACACACAAATCGGAACTTCCTCCCCTAATCATTTCCGTCAGGTTAGGTTTAATTGAAAGTTATGCAAATCTCTCAATTCGACTCCTTCACAATAGTACCGGGATTCCGAATGAGTTAATCCGTGTTTATGCTCCTAATCGGCCCCTTGCTGAAGCCTTGTTACCGGTTTAGTTCACTGTTAAATTTATACAATGCCTTTGTATACAATGAACCATTTATTTAACTTAAAACGTTGTTTATGCCAACATTTTCTTTTATTGGATTTAACTTATTGAACTTTACGATATTGATTCTGAGGAAACAAATTCTTTAGTTAATCTACACCATTTTTTTTAAGATATCTTAATTGTGATTTAATAATGGATGCTATTGTTGCAGCTGAACTAAAAATGGACGTGTTGAGGGAACGAGAAGTGAAAGACAACCTCGAAAGGCAACTTCTCGACGAGCAGAAAATGCGAGGTAAGTGCTATTAAATTACAACCAACATCTGAATCTAACCCAGGATAATATTACTACAAAACACGTATTCTTGGTCTTCTCTAAAATATGTGGAAACCCGTCGATAACAAGCAAAGGATTCAGTAAAGAACAAATAGGGCTTAATTTGAACACGTTCATAAATCACGGTTGAATGGTCTGCACCGCATTGGCCACAATTAACAGGAGATCTTGTTACGGACCATTGTCTTCCTCCTCGCCGCGTTATTTATTTCCAACATTAAAACTATTATTTTCTCATATTACACGGCGTGCCTTATGTTGCCAATTTTCTTTCCGTGCCACCGACCCATCGGCGCCTCTTCCATAATTGTTTATGCCACAATGTGTTGTGGGTGTTCAATTAATTCCATTTTATACGTATTTTCACACGTTATAACCTCACACCGTCTCTTATTGTTAATGTTATCTATTTGTTTCTGTACTTTCCCAAGCCCGATGCTCGCGTGTTCCAATGTTTTCTTCGATTTATAGGTTCATTGATAGTTTTATGGGTTCCTTTGACGTCTACGTAATCACCATAATTATGCTATTTATTAAGACAATTTTGCTTCGCTACATTGAAGGTTTAAATTTGTTTGTGGTATAAACGACGTACGTTTATTGCTGTGGGTCAAAGCTACCATAATTGGAAAATGTATACAGCCATAATTAGTAATCTGTGAAATTACAATAACTTTGCATAGTGCAAGATAGGGTTCGTCATAATTGAATCTATAAATGGAATTAATAGTGTGATATCATTGCTCAGTTCTAGTTCAAACAAACGTAAAGGTTAATTCGAACAACACAATACCACCCTTTCTTCGGATACAACGTGATGTCAGCCAGTAAAAAGAAAACCGACAGAATGGAGGTAACCTTTGTACAAATGTCAGGCGACATGGCAACGGTGAACTGACGCCTTGAGACAAAGGGTTTAATTCTATTGAAGACATTACGACGAGCCATATTGAGCTTTACACTTTAGATAATAACGCATTAATTCGCATCATGTCATCAGTGAGAACAATTTTACATGTCACAAACGACATAAAGGTGGCGTAGATATTTTATCAAGGTAGACGTTTCTCTTGTGTTAATGTAATATAAATTTAAATGTTAATAAAGGGACGACAGGTCTGTGAGCTTGCCGTTGCGTATAATGAAAATTATTAGGTATTGCTTCTGAAACATGCATTATAATAATACGACCGCTAACTGCACCCTACAAAATTGTGACTAACAATCTGTAATAATGTACATAAAACTGGGTGCTTAGTGCTTCGCCAGTGTAAATTGTACAGTGTTTATAGCAGCCGTGAAATCGCTGCTAATGGGTTTCCTAGACTATTTGGCGATCTTCGATCTAGTTTAAAAGCTTTTTGACAACTTATCTACTCGGGCTAACACCTTTATCGATGGTTCTTCCGTTTTGCTTCATTATGAAATGCATTTGCAGCTGAATACTGTCCTTCTCCTAATCTAGTATTAAACTGAAACAATCCATCATTCTTCCCGTTCAACAGTGTGAGGGGTCGTTTGAAGCTCGCTTGCCAACAGGTGTCGAGCACGCAACCTGTCACTTCTTATAATTACTATCTTCTATTGTAATAATGTTCAGTGAACCGTAGTCTAGAAGAATCCCGCACTTTTATGCAAAATATGATCTAAAAACGTTCACGTTTATAAAATTACACTTACACGCACACGCCGCGTGGGATACAAACACATGAACAAGATTTAATATTTTGGCTATAGTATAGGTGTAAGTAAGTAGAACGGGGCAACAAAGAGGGAAATGGAGGCTCCATACATAATTCACACTGTGAATGAACTCGATTGCGACGTGAGCAATACTGTTAATTGCCAAAAACCAATCATCAGATAGCGGTATACGCGTCGACGCTGTGAAATACCACTTTAGTTACAAAAGCTCGCGCAACCAATAGTGCTTCACGAACCTGAGATGAATAGTCACCGTTCCACTGGAATTTACCACTCTTTATAACATTCTGTTTAAGTTTTGGCACATTTCAACTCAAAATTCCTGAAATATGAAACAATAAGTACAGGTATTTGATCCGTTTGCCATCTCTACAAAAAATCAGCGAAAATGTAAAGCTGCAGCGATCGAGTTTGGAAATATCGCCTTAGGATTATTAAAATGACTGAACAGTGTAAAATTGATCGATAATAATAGTGAAATGGCCGATGTAGATAAGGTTAAATTGATCCGAAGATTCTTATGAGGCTAATTTCTATCGACATAATAAAATACAAACACCAACGCGACGCGACGTTATTTAAATATAGGTAGTAAATGTTACCTAACCTAATGTTAAATAAATAAATAAATTAAGTTATAACATTACTTTAAACACAAAAAGTAAGACAAAAATGCACACTTATTTACCAACACTACCCGTGCAATATCGGTTTACACGTCGAGACTTATGTGCGATTCTAGAGCAAGTTGAATATACTGGCTACTACGATCCAATAACAATCAATCAGGCTTGTGGATCGCAGTACACCATGAAAATTGGAATAGAGCCGACGAGCCTAATCAACCTTCGCGGTCCGCGTTCATTCATAATAGATATTGTATTGAATAGTCCAGTATCGTATGGGCATCTAGCGCTTTCGTAATGCACGTGGTTCTATTTAAATGGCGCACTATGCGGTATAATCTGTGTAATTACAAATTCATTTACTATTGAAAATTAGAATTCATCAGCTGGCAGCCGTTTGTGAAGATTTTTTGTTAGATCGATTCATCCCGCTGATGTTTCTAGTACCTGGCCAGGCTAAACTTTAAACTATTACAGAGTTGTGATTAGTTTTCAATTGTTTCATTTAATTAAGGTCAAGACAATTTGTTCTCTTAATTTGGGATGATTAATCTTGTATCGAGTTCTCAGGTAATGGTAGGGTTCTGTCTAAATCTTACTCAGTCATTTTGATATATTCGTTTATAATTGAGTCGGACTGTGCACCCCCAGTAAGGGACACCCTTGAGGGTGCTCCTTCATTACTGAGGATGTTATGAGCTCGAAGGGAAATCGGAAGACTTTCATAGTTCTCGCCCTATGATTTTGAGGCGTTCCGGTCACGGCTTTAACCTTTTGAAGGCAGGGATGCAATTAGAAATATCATTCGGTTCTAATCATGGTTTGTCCCTATTTGTAACTAGACAGTTGGTAGTGGTGTCAATATTGTCAACGTGCAAAATTCGGTGTTTGTGAATGTCTCCCCAGAAGTTGGTAAGATTAAAAACACTACACAATATCAACAGCTCATTTGACAGACAATGTTCATGTTAATGAACCATCAAACCGACTCTTACAATATCATCTAATAGTACTTTACCATCATAACTGTATTTCCCATCCCTCTATCCAAATACGGCTCTGTCACCCCTTCCCATACATTTGAGACGTAAAGGAGTTGGTATAATTCTCATTGTGCTCGAGATTGTGTAATTAAATAACATGTAGGCCTCAACATTACAGGCGTCTTGAAAGGGTTCGCAATGGAAATGTTACGCCAATTATGCGTACATTATGTCCGGAATGGAGGGTTATCGATGCCTGTTAAAGATATACCTCGGAATTGAGGAATTTGATATAATGCCTCTTCCGTCTTCGTATGTTGTACTACACGAGGAACAAGTAAATGTGTTGCTTTAATTTTGTGGATCTTGGAAACCATTATTATTATTATGAAAATATTAAAGCATGGAAATAGCACGAAAGTAGAGTAAATGCTGTGGAAATGCGTTCCTTGCGAAGCATGTGTGGTATGACTATAAAAATGATAGTCTAAAAAAATATGTGATAAGGCAATGGTGTGGTTTAAAAGAAGATGTAGTGACACAAATTGAAAAGAGTATGCTTAGATGGTTTGATCATGTTGAGAGGATGAATGAAAGGCGACTAACAAAAGTTATTTACAAGGCAGATGTGAGTGGAAACGCCGGGAAGGGACGCCCCAGGAAGACATATAGTGACCTCATTGGTGGTGTTCTTCAAAAAGGTCAGATCCTTAGTATTCACAACCAGCGTGCGTGTATGATCAGATGTATGAACGTAAGCGAAGCGAAAGGAGTATGTAAGGAGCGTAGCAGGTGGCGTTCTATAGTTTCTGCCTACCCCCATGGGAAGAAGGCGTATGTATGTATGTATGTATGTGAAAATATTGTTTCATACCTCGTATGTGTGTCCACAACCTATCTTCACTTGATGATCTAACAGTTTTGTCGTAGCAATTACAATGTAGAGAAGATTGTGCTTATATCACAGTAAAGATCGTTATTAAGACTCAGCCTACAATTCCACGTGATTAATAAGAACCAATTGAAACTATAGATTTATAAGTCGACGACATCAAATGTAATGTATTTTGTTTTCTCTACACCCGTTATTTACATGTCTTTATCTACTTTCCAATCGCAGGTTATAATGCTGGAAGAGATTTCTTTAGAACTAAGCATCACCTTTGTACCTATTTTTCTGTTCCTTTCTTCTTGTCTGTACACAAACTGTTAAATAAATAAATGATGGATTAGCGTTACATAATTGCTGGCTATACAACCGACTCTTAATAATTACCGATGATGATTGTGGCCTGTGATAATCCTACATAACTTATAGGTTGTGATAATCGTCATTTGTTTTCATTTAAGCACTCGCCTATAAATGAAAACGAGAGATTAATTGAAACAGAACCTATAAACAATAATATAATGAAAATAGTCCTGTAGATACAATGACAGATTTCCATTTGCATATTGTACGTGAATGTACATCAAAGCAGTGTTAGCAAATGGACATTTGACGTGAGTCAGCCCCTGCAAACATTATCACTGGCGGACAGTCGAGTGATCAAATTCAAATGAAATCGTTTAACAGGCGGACAATCGTATCAACATACGTCAGTAGTCAGTGCGATCTATCGCTGACTGGGCTCCCCTACGATAATTGCATTAGTTCATACACATTTGAAATACGATGACTGGACTATCATTTGTCTATGAACTTACGTATAGTGTGGATGTAGTTGATGAAATTTACGGCTGGTCATTGTGTCCAACATGTTTGTTCTATTGATATTTTTCTTCAATTTTGATCATACATATGTAATGCAAATTCTTAACATTCCTCTGTATCTTTCTTTTCCTTTAAATTTTGTTAAGCGTCTCTTAACTCACTACAGTAGATCTAAAATGGAGTATCACAAAGAAAGTTAAAATACTTCTCTGACTCATTCATTCATTAAAATAATACACAACCTCATTGAAAACAAACAATATTTCAACTGCAACCAATCAGTATAGCAATTTGGCGTCCTTCAATTCGGCTACACTGTGGCCTTAATAGATACAATCTGTCGAATGCTCATTGGATGTCGGTGCTATTGTGCCAGTGCGATGCAGACGGAAGCTTCCTATTACAGGCAGCGCAGTCCGTTTGTATAGCCTAACTATGTTACCAGCCATTTCGATTGTTGATAAATCGTTGCAGATGTATGGGAATTGTGCCCTGTGTGTAGTTGGATTGATCTTTAGTTTAGGTCTTCGTTGATGTTTCCGTTCATCTCTTGATGGCCCTAAGTTTGAATTGATTCCTTCTAAGATTTTGGTTAGTAGATTGATTCCTAATCATACTATTTTCAGTACTGAACTTTTCTCTAATGTCTACACCTAGATTCCAAATAATAGTCGTCACTCATCGTAATCCAATCCCAACAAATCCTTACAATAAGAATCGAACGGTGTCCGCCCCTATTAACATGTAAGCAACGGAAAGGAATCTGCAAATGAAGTCGGAGTTCTCATAAAAATACCTGCGATATGTCACGCCAAGAGTGGGAAAATGAAAAAATATTCCGAGTACACGGTAAATCCTGACCGCGATGCGACGTGCGACCCCGCGCTTTGTCGGACGGGACCAGATACGAACTGTGTACGGAATTCAATTACCGAAAACACTTACATATTTTTTAGGGTTCCGTACTCAATAATAATAATAATAATAAGACATTTATTTCAAATGTAGTCCATATACTGTTAATAACACAAAAATCTTATAAAGCTATTGTTGTGTACATACAAAAATCACAGGAAGAAATAAAAATCACAAAAATTGCATCGTACAGGAATGCCAGTTTATGCCAACCCCTGGACGCGACCACCCGCAGTGTGTAGTCGCATCTAGTGCCGCCACATCGGCGAGTCCCATCGGCCCATGAACACGCTCAGAAGGCTGCTCGAGCTGGCCCGCATGCGCTTCATCACAGATGCACAGCGCTTCCTCATGATGGCATGAAAGCCATCCACGTTTTTCACCGCAAACATTGCTCAAGCGCTGCAATGACGCGGCAGCCCGAACAGCACCCTGAATGCGTTATTAGTGCATATAGCACTCGCAGAGCGCTGTATGCACGCTGTGTGTACTTAGTCCACAGGCTGCAGGTGTAAAAAGATTGACAGAAGGCCTTAAATAATTTTGTGAGAATTGTGTAACTGTTTTTTCAATAAAAGAAGTCGGCCAATAAATAACCTTTCATAGGCCTATAGAGTTCCGTTACATAACTTTACCATGTCTTTGGTAGAATAGCTCATATCGCCACAACCTGTAACTATTTTACACTATACTTAAGCAAGCAATTAATTCCACTGTAGACAGAAACATTCAATTGTTTCTCCTATCATTAAGCTTAAGTATACCGTTAAACATAGGTTATGTACAGAACCACAATACAGGTTCGTTGGATGCGGACCGGTTTCAGTTTATTACGATATTTAGTGATCCTAACTATAATGTATAATACCTACTTTATCTCGTACATCCGATCATCTATATACAATAACTATATAGATTCAGGGTATATGTAGAAAAATTAGAACAATACAGGCAATCCAAGAAAAGGAAATGTCGTGTAGAAGTACGAATAGAGGAATTACAAAGAATATGTAAGTCACCAAAAATAGGCGTAAAATTACTCTAATTAAGCAGAGTTAGCTAAAGTTCGCCCCCTTGGAAGTTGATATTAATCGCTACTGACAGAAAACATGTGGACACGCCCAAACATTTATTTCGAAATTAAAATACATACTTAATGAAAGTATGATGAATCTTCAACCCGGACCGACGTTCACGCCTGGCAGGATTTTTTGCAAGTGTGAGTCTGGTAGAAGTTACTGGCGCTACAAAGTTTTCGTGGGCGACGTCGGGTAAATATTTACACTGGAACGTTGCTTCGGCGGTTTCATTCAGTTTTTTCTTGAGGTTCAACTGTGGCCGTGGAAAAACTGTTTCAATCTGTACGTAGCTTCGTGTTCATTATCCGTATTTTTCAGTCTTACCTCTAATTTGAACGTTAACATTCCAATTTTCATCGATATTATCGAATTCCGGATTCCTTTTTTGCAATAAGTAGGTACCTATCTCCGAAAATATGGACATATCTCTTCGTTCTTTTTTGTTTTTCTTTATTAAACCTGTAAATTCTCACTCATCTGTTCGAGAAACCGTATAATTTCTTCATCAGTTCTATTTAATTCTCTGCCATACTTCTGAGTTCTTATTACAGCCGCGGTATCCACTACGTGACATTTTTCCCGATACGCGTGTCCTCGAGAATGCAGGACACGCTCCCCTTGCTACACGATCGTATCTGTAGTGGCACACTGAAGATTCCAATGTATCCAATTCAAGGGAACAGAGGTATGGATGAAAAAGGAGGAAGAGATAATACTGATAGTGTAGTTACTGACAAACATGCTTTTTCGTAAATGATAATATTTTCAGCATATGTGTCAGCTCAATTCAATCAAAAATACAGAAATCAGTTAAAAAAGAACCTCGCAAATGTACAGAAAATGTGATTAGTATGGGTCCCGCGGCTGTTCTCGTGAAATGAAGCGCAGTATGAGATCAGCGCGCGGAAGTAATGGCAATGATTAGATTTCACCGACTGGTCAGCTCCGAGTTCCGATCCAATCCATCCACCTAATGCTATTATGCATTTGAAAAATCCATTCTATTTTAATTTGTATTTTTCAGACATTCCATTTATTTTTGTTTTATCATAGGTTTATGTTGTTAAATCCCTTCTCTTAAGCCTCTCCATGTTGTTTTGAAAGGGTTGAATCAAAATACAATTTATAATTGTCGCTTCTATCTATCCCATAGTCTTTGGATTAAACAAATCGAACTACACAAAAGCACTCCATAACTTGGCGAACAAGTCGCGAAATGGTAGGTAATACCAAAAGGCGGCGAAGACGTTGAAACGAAACGCATCGCATTACACATTTCACGGTTAAGTAGAATACGATGTCGGGCCCGTGCCGTTGTTCCGATGGACACACCAATTGACTACCTTTTAAGAACTAGTGCTTTGTCCTCTCCTTATCGGGATACTGTAGGCTGTTGTGCGTTCAACTTCTTTAATTTACCTTCTTAGTTTTCCTGATCATAGTATTGTTTGAATCTTCTTTGGTTCTCTTTAGGTTATTTGTTAAGCGTTTAAGGGGATGCGCTAAGGTAGCCCCAGAATCAGCCTTAAGCTAGAATTGGCCTCAAATCTCATGCTTTCTTTTAATAGTCATTCAATAGGGTTTTATGAACGTCTAAGTTCACTTCTAAGTTATATTGATGATTTTTATGATTATAATTCTATAAATAAATATTTGATACGGCCGCGAATCATATTTATATCGACATAAAACCTGATACTGACCAGCAAATTGCAATAAACGTAAAGGTAAAGGATATTTGAATTTCACGGGCTACCCTGACGCTTTTACCTTAAAGACAACTAGAATGTTTGACTTTACTTGAGTACCTTTTATAAAAATGTAGCGTTATCTGTCGGTATAATTTTGCGAGATATACAATTAATTAACCTAAGTACCTATTCATTTAAGTGATAATTTAAAATCAATCAATCAATCAATCAACTCAGCCTATAACAGTCCACTGCTGGACATGGCCTCTCCCAGGCTGCGCCACAACCCTGTCCTCCGCCTTCGGCATCCAGTCTGTCCCAGCCACCTTTTTAAGGTCGTCGGTCCATCTAGCTGGGGGGCGTCCCACACTACGCTTGCCGATACGCGGTCTCCACTCCAGGACTCGTCTGCTCCACCGGCCATCGGTCCTTCGACACACATGGCCAGCCCACTGCCACTTCAGCTTGCTGACTCTGCAGGCTATGTCAGTAACTCCGGTTCTCTTCCTTCGTTTAATTTATAATGTTAAGGACAATTTTAATCTACAAATCTAAGGTAGGTAATTAACTTAGGTACTTATTTGAATGAATACTGAATAGGAGAAAATAACTTGCAAATTACGTAATATTTTTAATTAAACTTAAAAAAATAAAGAATTTGTACTCTTAAATTGTAAAGTAAAACTATGTAACTCGATTTGGTTGTGGTTTTGGAATGTTAGTACGGATCCCTAAATCCATTTGCCATGTTTAGGTTACGAATTGATTTGACTAAGGTTAGAAAAACATACGCAAACACGGTTTAATTGAAGTATTTTGCTTCATTGTGGTCTAATACTACTATCACGATACCTTAAAGCTACTGTTACATTCAATTGAATGTAACAGAAGCTTTTATCTTTACAACATAATTATAAAAATATTTATGGCGTATTTTTCCGACCAGGTGATCAAGAAGGTAGCCGATTACTTACAAACTATCCAAAGATAGGCGTTTTATAATCAAGAAAATAGCAGTCTACTACATGACGTTTAATTTAACAAACCATCAACATTCGTAGTGAGATAACGAAACGGAAAGCCGACGAAGGTTTCACAATGTAAGCAACCTTGTAATTACCACTAGTGTAATTATAAACTTGTAGCCAACACATCCATACAGTAACGACTAATCAAGACCCTATTCAGATTCATTACACCTAAGAGAAGAGCAATAAATATAATGCCCTAATAAAATCTCGCACAACATAGGAAATAATAATAAAATATTACAAGAGCCCGAGATTTTGTCTAATTAATTTTGTATATACGTACTGTGGGGCTGCGATGTCTTGGGAGTCATACACATACAATGAGTCCGGAAAACCGAAGGCGAGGTGGTAACAAGATCCACCAACGAGCAAAATTAGAATTTATGATTGTATGTGAAATTGTTAGAACGGGTTTCAATGTATATTATAATGTTTCGTGTATGTTTATGGAGTTCAAACGAAGTTTAGAGGCAAATTAGTGAAATATATACTGAACTTTGTAATTACTGTTTTGTCTTCGTTATGAATAACGAATCTCATTCGAGATTTGAGTTTCATTCATCATATGAGTTTCAATGTCGGTTACATTTACAGTGTGATATTAAACCTTCGATTTGGGAACTAGGATTGTGCTAGCACTTGAGACTTTTTACAATTGGCCACCAAAAACAAAAAAAAATGAATTCAAAATTTAATGAAGCAAACCAGTTCATAGATCAAAGAAGTGGCCAACACCTAATCGTGACCAACAACAAAACGTAATTCAATCAAGCACTCGGTCAAAACTTAACCAAACATGGCTGACCAAAATCACGACAATGTTTCTTCAATCGGCGGCCGGTAGTGTGACGGTACGGAGTCAACACGGCAAGAAGTGTCGCGGCCGAGCCGTGTCCGGTCCAGCGCGAGCTGTCGATTATACAACTGAGTGCACGCGTCCTGAGCCAGCTCGCCGTGTCTGTAATATGATACTAAACTTGTCGCTTTTAACTGTAATTATAATTCTCTAGCTTTGAATACGATTAGCAGAAAGTTTTTGACACGGCTCTCTATTTCGCTTCAGTGGTCTGATCGTGAAATTCTGGGTTTGCTTTCTATAGTTTGATGGAGGTTACAATATTTATGTTATATTTAATAATGAACAGCAGCAAAACAAGGCAACGCTGACTACGAATTTGGTATTTGTGATAATCATGAATAATATGTATGTGTTCCGGTCAGAGAGCAGCCGTACCGCGATCAACAATTAATTAATAACCAAAACTATTTCTGTATTCAAGCGAGTTGAGTACAAATGAACAAATTTAGCAAAATTTAAGCTACAATTTCCAAATTGCCCACCGGAGCGTATGAACTACTGAGGCGGAGTTGCGTGTTAGCGCCAGACCACTGGGAGTTAGAACTCTGTTCAAAACTGGCGGTCGGCGACACTGGAATGAGTCAGCCGGCCACCAGGCGAAGGTAATGTGAACACTGCCCACCCGTACGCCGGCCGCGCTGCGAAATACTGCTCACGAAATACTGGCCCAATGTGTAAACGTTACACTTCGTCACGACGCCACGGTGACACATTAGCGGGAGCAACTGGACGAAATCATTTGTCAAAATTAAAATTATCCAATAACAAACAGTTTAGGAACAGCTTTTTCAGAGTGAACTTCCCGAAAATGTTGATTAAATCCAACAACAATGCAAGGATAAAACGTGACTTGATAAAATCCAGTCCAAATTTTAAACCGAAACAATACTAATCGAAGAAAATTGGCCCAAAACATCCCCTCGTAAATCCGATTCACTCCAATAACAACATCAAGTAGATTTATAATTATCGGAAGAGCGTTTAAGTCGCGTTTTAATTATAGAAACAAACACAAACAGGAATCTCCAATGTCTTAGTGGAGTTTCGAAGTGAGTCGGGACTTTAATTCAAAACTCTTTGTTGTGGAAATAATTTTCTTCAATAGGGGTGAGCTCTGCGTTTTAGAGATCGGAAGTCATAGCAACAATCGGCGTAAATCATGACGATTGTGCACTTAAAACGTAATTGACCTTTGCCCTCTTAAATCAAAATTTAATTCAATGGCAGGGCTGTTTTTTATGTTGAAGCACAGTAGACTGACTTCTTATAGAAAAGAAAGTGATCGTATTATAAGTTACTATATTATAAGATAATTTTTAAATAATTTAGTCGGATTTACAACATATTTCTACTGTATTTGACAATAAATTTTAGACCAACAATCCTTTGGTCATCAAAAACGGTATCAAAGACAGGCAAATTATTTCCCGAAATTTAAAAAGGAATTGCCTCACCCCTAGTTGTCGGTACGGCACTCACCCCGGACATAGGAAATTCAATAATAATTGAACTTGGTGGACGGCGGACCGCATCCGGTGTCTCGGGGAAATCGCTTATTGATCACAAATTTTACACCATAGTAAACGTTCATAGTCTTAAAATGGTCAAGAAATATTATTTACATGTTGCAGTGCAGACTTCCAAATATGATTCAGACGAGCTTAATGAGATTAGCAATAAACACAAAGTGAACTGAGTAATTTGACAGACAAAATAACATCTAAAGAATCGGCAATAAAACCCGAGACGTATTCGAAAACAAGTAAAGAACGTGTTTACGTAATTATACCTAGTGATGCAATTAAAATCGACACGTCTGCAAACGGAGAAGTGGTTCGATTCAGGGAACATGTATCAATGCATCGAATGCACGAACCGATTGTAACGATGTCGATTGCGGGCTAATAAATTGTTTACATTGGCCGGTGTGCGATCATTAAGATCTTTGTTTACGGCTCGACCACACACGAGTAGCAGACGTCGATGAAGCCATACGCTGATTTGATTGCAGGATATCGTATTAAAGTTGCTGCTAATATCATATTTACTGCTGCCACTGTTAAGTTAGTGACAAAAATAGACTTCCGGCCTGGTCCAGTTGAAGTGCTTTTGTTTTATTGCAGTTTCATTACTGCAGTTAGCATGTCTGTGAGAGTTGTTTCATTCCGGATCGCTATTAAACTTTAAACGGTGAATGTGATTTATTTATTAGATGCTTTGTATTTGCTAAGATTGTTTTAAGTAGGTACTTGCATTTAACTTAACATCAACTCCAATCACGCAATCAATACAGCTCTCTCAGATAAATCGAAACTAATCTCATTAACATAAAGCTGGAAAATCAAACTCATTCAAGCTTTATCAATAAAATCAATTCTGTTTTCATGTGGCCGGGCCATCCGCGCGTGAAAGATGATTCCATTTATACTCTCATCTAATTTGCGAACAAACACAAGGTTTATGCGCTTAGCTCAGCTTAGCTCAGCTCGTTTTATCGACTTATTGCTTTTTATCGCGGACTCATTTGCTTGTTTATCTTCTACAAGTTGTTATTGCTCTTCTAATATTGACTGAACTGTTTATTTGATTTCGGTGTTATTGTTAGGTAACGAATCAAAGGTAATGGTAATATTTGGACATTTGTTTACAGCTTTATCAATTTGCCGAAATGTTAATGGTTTAGTTTTTCAACTGTAAAACTTTTTATCAGTTATTTTACATGATTGACTTGTTAAAACCAACCAATAGTATCGAAAATTTGTTATAACTAAAGAGCACCATCGATATAAACTGTAGCACATTAAAATTGATCATACATTCCGAACTAATCCATCATATTGCAAACAGCGACTCGCAAAATGATACAAGCGTGTAATTTAATTTTTTCGGCACCAGACAATATTTCGACGAAAATGAATTATCTTCTGCCCTTTCGATGTAAGTACTACATGTATACGACTGGGATAATCAAATGACGTGAGCCGAAATTGATTCGTGAAAACCTTTCCCCGTCGTTTATCGCTGACCAGTCAATGCACAAAATATGACCTTTGTGAAGTGTTTTTATAAATACTACCATTATTTTTGATGTTTGCGATTATTACCTCATCATCTGCCTGCCCTTTTCCAACTATGTTGGGGTCAGCTTCCAGTCTAACCGGATACAGCTGAATACCAGTATTCTACATGACGCGACACGAGTTTGCGATTCTATTTCCAATAAGTTACTTTGTTAGGTTATACTTTTTGTATTTCAATCTACTTAATATGTCTCCTGCAAAGTAATTGGTGAAAACGCAAAAAAAAATACCTTTTAAAATTCAGCGCTGGTTACTTTGGTTTCAGAATTAAATTGATTGTTAAAAAAATGTACACAGACAACAAAACGCTCTTTGTATAATTGCTTGTGACTATGGATACCATTAAATGTCATATTTCATGATTGCGTCGTGTTTTACTGATGGGATATTTATGTAAATTATTCCGGAAATCAAGTTAGTGTCATTTGTAATTAACTTACAAACGTAAGACTACTTTGAGTAAGGTATTAACTGAATTTATTATCACTGTTATGTTTTGTACGTCAGTATTACCTAACGAGAGCAGAAAACAACCCAATCAGAAATGCTACGCAGACAAAACTATCAAATAGATTAGTATTAGTTAATTCATATTTAATCAAGTTTAATTCTCTACAAACAACAAATCAATCAGACTTGTAAGTAACACAAATTGATTTCATCTCACAGTTAACTACCATTCATCACTCGTCTCCCACGCATTTTCTTCACAAACACTGCTCGCTCACAAACAATCGTCAATACAATTCAATTTAATAAACTGTCAAAAAGCTGCCAGTACCTGTTAGTGTTTATAAATGGACCGGACATACGTTTTCCGCCTTGGTTTCCCAACAGGGGGCGTCGGTTCGCACCCCCATGATGAATTCACTTTTTATTTTGTCCCACTTGGCTCAATTGAGAGTGATTTTTGAGCGTGAATGGGCAGCCTGCGTAATTTGCCACTGACAGGCAGAAATGTGCATTGAAAGCTATAAAAGGTTCAGACCAAACTCAATCAAGACCGCTTTCCCGTTTTACTGTTTGATGTATAAAATTAAATTGTTCGTCCATGTTACAACTGTGAAACAATCTCGCTAGCAAAAGGTTAAAATATGTACGTCTTCATCGTATCGCTGTGCGAATCCATTTAAGTTTCATAGACAAAGTTTACGCCAGCAATATTCCATAACAAGACTTTGCGAAATCTTGGCGGACCATTTGAGCAGTGCCCTCACGAATAGTTAGTAGACAATAAATTATTTAATAACCCCTCGGTTCCGAGTGCGGGTCGTGCACTTAATCTGGGCGTACATATGAAATCACCTCTTTAGAAACAATTAATATGACCGTGATTAAGCTTGGTTACATTTGAGAGATGTCGTTTTGTTATTGCGAATGGATGCTAATTGGAAAATTATTCGGGATTACAAACTAATTGATTGAAACGTTGATAATTCTGATGATTGATGAGGAGGACAGACCTGACAGAAATGATTGTGATAGGAGAAACGAAAAGAATGTCCATCCATCCCTTATCCAATTTATTTGTGGTCGGCGTAATATGTCCCTTTCTTCCATACTTCTCTGTTAGTTGTCATCTCGGTAGTCACCCCCTTTCTAGCCATATCATCTATCTCACAGTCCATCCATCGTTTCTTAGGTCTTCCCCTACTCTATAGCCATCGACATTCATACTCAAGAAGACTTTCCTCACGACATTTTTCTCATTCCTCCGCATCACATGCCCATACCATGACAACCGATTTCCGCACAACTTTTCAGTCACCGGTGCCACTTTCAGACTTCCTCTTATATACTCATTTCTTATTCTATCCATAAAGTATTCAAATAAATTCGCAGGCAAACTTTTTTAACGTTTATTAGCGTTAATTTCAAAATACCACTAAAGGTTGAGAGGTATGTTTATCTAATTCCTCAAAGGTTTTGCGTTTCAAAGCTTGGAAGTGTCATCTGTAATTATTGTCCCCGAGTGACCGACTACTCTGACCGGTGTCGGGTGAACGCTAAGCAGTTTGTAACTCATTCCTAAGACGTAGGGTTCCACCTTTCGTAGTTATGCTCGTAAAACTTAATGTGCCCGGTAACGCTGTTGTTATCAATTATTTTTAATTAAAGAACTTCAAAAATGGACTTAATTGTTATTATCGTGTTTTTGTTCATCGATCTTTAACGTTAGATATGATGCATCAATTATGATAATCGTTGCTGTTTGCTTTTTGAATTAATTTGAAAAAGTCCATTTCCTTTTTATACCGAGTTAAATTATCATTATTAATAGTGATGTCATGTCTATCTATCTAAATTATGTTGCGAAGGGCAATTCAATATTGTAGCCTCTCCGATTCCCTCCGAGGGAAACTTGTTCCAGATTCAATGATGAACACGAGACACTTCAGCTCTCGAAGCAAGTTGTGCACCGTTTAAAGCTCTTGTGGTAACTAAGAGGTAGTTTGTAGGACTTCTACGGGCATCGCTCTACTCAATACTTATCTTGTACTCAGAAACAACCCCATATCCATCATTTTGCAAGTAAGTAGGACCTCAGGTACATATCAAATGCTTGAAACATAATATAACAAACACTAGGTATGTAAACAAACTTAGCATCTGAATATTTTATGTCGACTTTACATCTACCTACAAGTTTTCAAAAATCAAGTTCACTATTTTTAATATTTTTTTTATATTTACCTACCTTAATTTATTTTCTGCTACAGTTTAGCCGGGGAACAGAGTGAATGAGTACTGTGCTAAACTATATTATGTACCGAAACATACTAAACAAAAAAAGTAAGCAGTAAAGGTAGGTCTGTTCCTGCTTATTTAGCACAATCAGCTTGTAATGTTCCCACTGCTGGGACACAGGCCTCCTCTCGGTGAGGACCGTAATCCACCACGCGGGCCCAGTGCGGGTTGGTAGATATCACATGTCTTCCAATTTTTGGTTTTAGGACATGGCCGGTTTCTTCACGATGTTTTCCTTCACCGTTTTTGAGAGCAGTGGTAATGATATAATTTACACAAAGTAAAGCGCCAAACCAACCCATAATGGGCCCGCGTGGTGGATTATGGCCGACTCCCTCTCATCGAGAGGAGGCCTGTGTCCCAGCAGTGGCAAAATTATAGTCTGATTATGTATGTGTAAAGCGCCTGTCAGGGTAACCTACAACTCGTAACCACTGGGCCACCACTCACTGCTACATGAGTTGTGCAAGGTTGTTATATTGATTTGGCTAATAAAGATCTTTTTATATACATAAACAAGCGAATACGAATATGGAACATAGCTAAGTGCAGTCAGTCATCAATTTAGCATCTCAGAAGTTTAATTTCCCCCGTACAAAATGCGAGAAGGGGTGTCCCATTTGATGTCCAGGGTCGATGAAGTTCGAACGCTTTATTACTGTGTCCGGCTTTAAGTGGGTGTAAAGTTTCAACACCCTTTGATTTACTTGCAGCGCGGGGAATAGGTGTGCGACGGATCGGACCAAATTTGTTTGAGCTTTGTCTTTTTCCATTGTAACTCGATTTTATTGCGCACTTGTTTTGTTTTTGTTTTGTACCACTCGTCTGTCCAATCTACCCCTCATTTTATTGGTTTTCCATTCCACTCACCAACATATACACAGAATATATGATAATCTTAAATTACCCTTAACAGCGTTACAAGGGAGTATCGGGGACAATGCTAGCCACATAATGGGCCGAGCAATTATTACACTAATACCTTAAAGGACCACTTTAATCCCCTAATCGGAAGCCAAACTAACGTGGTGCCGTCCCGCATAGAAATATCTTAAATTGGCAACACGGTCCGGCGGGCCGACCATAAAACATCTTAATGAGTACAGCCAGCAGCTGCGGACCCCTATATTGCCGCTCTCATATCCATGCAAACTACCCACCGACGACGTCTTAGCGGCCTTACTTTCCTCCTCCTTGTTTACAAGTCGACAACTAATTTGCTGCAATATGTGCATAGGACAACATTACGGCGCTATCTCCTCCGTGCGTGGCTTGCATACATTTGCTCCTTCCTCGCCACAACAAGATTGTTCCTTGACCTGACCCTTCACTCAACCCTCCTATATTCAAATTCAGCCCGGACCGGCCATTTGGACGCGGATTTGTTATAAGATTAAAGGAAGATTTCACTTGTGAAACAATATGGCAGCCGATTTACATATTTCGTTTCCTTATTAGTTTCGGGATATTTGTTTTGGGGCCAGCGAATTTACATCCACTGACCGATTAAATGGCCCTTAGGCGTCTTTAATGGGGGTGCCGCGTGGTCGTTGTTGGCCTTAGCAAATGTGTGCTTATGCGTAATTGAATATTTTATGGGCTGGACCAAATTTAGTGCGGAAACTTTATTGATTTCTCATAGCTGCAAACGTATCTTCGCGGTAATCTAATTTTATTCTAACCGCAAAGTATGTTTATCTACAGCAGAGAAAAATAAACATTGCCTCTCACATTCTGCCTTTTCAGTTTGCGAGTGTGTTTATCGTTTGCATTTATCTGTTGACTGTTTTTATTCCGCGGTTGACATTTACCCTCTGTTTCAACAAGCGGGCAATTCCGAGCTCGTTTCTTTCATTCGCTGTACGAGTGCTCGCGTTGCATTACCTCTATTCACGTCGAGATAGCTTCACTTAGTTGCCTCTTTTTCAGTGTGGACGGGTTAATTTCTGCATCTTTATTATTCGAGTGGCCGGTGTATGGGAGTAGTGTAGTCTGTCTGGTAACGTAGATTGTGTGGCGGAAAGCAAACTTGAATTGTTGGGTCGCCGCCGCGTGGAGGTAATGAACGCACGGGTGGGACATGCAGGCTGCTGGAGGCGTCTGGTTCGAGCGAGAGGTGTAGCTACGAGGGGGCGCGGGGGGTGAGCTCGTGTACTCGTGCTGTGCTGCCTGGGGGAAGGAGGAGGGTGCAACGCGTCCTGTATGCACAGCGCCGCTTCCGCATTCGTTAATGCAAAAGCGAGCACAGACTTCAGGTGTACATTTTCAGCGCTTGTGTGCTTTATACTCGATGTTAAGGCGTGCGTCTTTGTGCAATGCTGAGCCTTAATTATTATTACATTTTATCTTCTCTACGCTTCAATACACTCTCCTCACTGGAAGCCTGTGTAATAATACATCAATTTAATCTTCACGAGCTTCTACATGCTGAAGCAAATTATACCAAGTTTATTCAAAACGCTACGTAGATTCTATAGGTACCTAGGCATACGTCGGTTGGTTTTATTTCTCTCGTTTCCATTCCTCTCCCTTTTAACACAAAACGAATAACCGGCGGCTTAACAATTCATTACTACATTCGTTCATTTCAGCTTCATTAAAATCGCATTAGGATTAATTTTTCTCGTCCCCATTTTAATTCGCAGTTTGCTAAGGGGATCTCTGGCTGGACGTAGTGCAATCATCCACTGTCAATATTTGTCGTGTTTTGTCTACCTGCGCCCGTGTGTTTTACGTTATTGCTTGGAAATTGCTAGTGGGCACTTATTATAACCAGCTACAATGTTTTACTGCTTTATATTTTTTACACGAACAAAAGAAGTTCCCAGCTCCACTTGTTTTTATGAATTATAATTAATTATTGCGAAAAGCCTCGTATTTTATTAGTCCTTTTTTGTATATCTGCATATTTGACTTCATAATCATTTATTTATCGTTAAATGTCTGTTCATATTAGTGCTGCTAATTAAATTCTTATTATTAAAACGGGAGACTAATTGCTTATTTTAATTGATTTAAATAAAAACAAGTGAAGAAATTCCAGCTTAAATTACATTTATGGCTTCATGAACTTTGTCTGCTGTATATCGTTCGTTTTAAATCGAATATTTAATTAATAACTTACCTAATAAATAGTAAGTCGTAAATAGTGATTAAATAAAATTAATGACGACGGCATTAATCATGTCCAATAATGACCTCAGTCTCATAATAATAAAATATCATCATAAACGTTAACAATGACATAGTAATCGACCACTTTTAATACTTAGTTTGATTATCTGTTATAAAATAAAGTCGTATTTTATGTTAAACAAACATATCTGTGCTCGGAGCCCTCGTGCTGATACACATGCCCATAATGTCTTACGTCGGGACTGGTTACTAGAACCTTCAGATATTGTAAATCGATATTTCATTTTCAAATCGATGCACTGAAGCCTCACCGATACATTCGCACGCGATACTCACGACCCCTGCCAACGAATATCTACAATATTATTAATTCAGGCATATTAATAAAAGGTGTCACGTTACGACCACACTGATGTCGCAGGAAGCATGGCCCGATGAGCCATTCCAACGAAAATAAATACATTATTCGATCCCGAAATGCATCGATTTTTTACTAAGAATCGATTACTTTTTATTTCATCTGTCCGTCCTAATTTTTACCGGCGCGTTTGATAAGTATTATGTTACTAATGTTGTGACCCGGTTTCGAAAATACAATATTTTATATAGAAACATAAATAAACACAGGGTGATCAATGTTTTTATATGCAATAAAAGTTAAGATGGCAGATGACAAATCGTGCGAAGCGCCGACTATTTTCCGGACACAATCATCGTTAAGTCGACACGACTATTCGGCATATTTTTATGGACAATTACTCGAAATCTACGTCAGTGGTACTCGCGAAAATATTAAATTGCCATTTTTGAAAGTATCTAGATATAATACCTACCAACTTATTATAAACAAACATCTAATAAAATGTTGATGCCTTTTTTTAAACTATCATCTGAAGTCACAAGACTGAAAGTTTTGGCTCTACAAAACCATTTTGTAAGTTGAGGTTAAGGTGCTACAAATATTTTACTAACTTTTTATTACGAGTAATTACGTAAATATCCATGAAGCGTTTTATCCATAATAAATACCACTTTTTGTGTAAATTCTTTATTTTTAAAGCGTCCGAAATTACTGTAGTAGTGCCGGGGGCAGGCAATATCGAGAATCGAGCATTTCACGGTCGGTAAGTTCAGCCGTATCGATACGGATATAATAACCAGTGGAATGGTAACTATAAAGAGAGATTGTATTTTTTACTAACGTCGTAAGAAGTCGGAATGTCCGACCGGCCCTTTGATCGGTTTGATAAAAGTGCTTGCGATCTTCTTTTCTTATTTTTTCATAAAAATTTCCTCCGTACCTTTATTGATATTTTGTAAGTTTGAAATGTACGATGGAATGTTATGAAATATGGAAGCACTCCGTATGTCTGTTTGTTTATATCTATAGAGTCAGGTTCGATGTGCAGGGAAAATATAAGGTTTTTATCAGCAGAGGTCCTTCCCGACTCATAACTTAGATCCCCACTTGTCTGACAAAAACAATAATCCATACAGTTTTGAGGAAAATGTTTATCTATCGCGACACCCGCCCCATAAATATCGCGCTTACCGAAATAAAACAGTGGAAATAGATAAAAAGCTAAACTGCTGTTAGCGACTGTACGAGACAGTGGCGCGGACAGTTTGACAAATGTCCTTAAAGAACAACGTGTCGGAGTTACTTTTTATTGCACAT
This sequence comes from Atethmia centrago, assembly GCA_905333075.3. NCBI lineage: Eukaryota > Metazoa > Arthropoda > Insecta > Lepidoptera > Noctuidae > Atethmia > Atethmia centrago. Next base: position 14,326,522 of record HG995377.1, on the reverse strand, counting down.
TCGATCGGTTTTATATTACTTTAATACGATAATTGAACCTAATAAAAAATGTACAGCGTTATTTTACTTACAAATATGATTAGAATCATTACTGTAAATTGAACTTTGTAATGAATAATTAAATTCACACTACGAGTTGCTTCTTTTTCGCATAATAAATATATTTTTTTTAAATTAGCATTTAAAATAATTAGGATAAACTATAAATAAAATTGTAGAACAGGTCGCATTACTTGAGGGATGCGACATGTTCCATCAAGAAAACAAATAGGCACCACGTTGTATAATGTTTCAAATTCTGAACTCAAAATCATTAACATTATTATTAGTTACCGAACGTCACCGAAACACGTCAAAATAATCAGCTCATCAAACCCAAATGTAACATACGTTGGCATGATAACGACACATCTTATCTAAAAGACATTATTTCATACACATCTATCGGAAAGCCATTTGAACTGTGTCTGATTTTATTCTAGGCAATTTATTTTCAATAAAGAACTATAAAAAGACTTATCTAAATCGTTCGACTCCGACTGGTAGGGGAGCAACTGCCATAAAAGTCGATGCTTATTTACGTCGTACTGCACCGGTGGGAAAACTATTGGGTTCTATAGATATTGTAATTATATATTTATACGTTTTGCACACTGTGTTACGTACAAAAAATTACGTCGAAAAAACTCGCAAGCAATTTTCTTTTTTGGAAAAAATTTCGTGTAACTGTCATTTTAAAGTCAGTGCACGATTTTTTTTGCAATGTAGTGTGCCTTAGACTACGTATTGCGTGCTTTATTTTTATTACATGCGTGCTAAAAATAAAGTACATGTTGAACATCGTTTCTTAATGAACAGAAGGGCTATGAGATATCTAGTGCAATTTAGATCAACTGATCAAGGTTCTCATTTGTTTTTTTATTACAAGTATAATGCGCTTTCTTTGCCTCAAGTTGTTATTACCCCTGTTTTGATTCAATAAAAGCCTCATTTAATATAAAATAAAAATAAAACACGCATTATTTCAAACAGTGTAGGTATTAATATTAAAAAAAATAAAATCTAACAAAATATAATTTCCAAAACCCTTACAGAGACTCCGCGTTTTCGTTCAGTATCATTTTACGAAAAAAAAAATTCACGTGTTATTTTCTTTAAAATAATAAAGTATCTGTGGTGTATTGCGTGTAGGGTAGGTGTACCATAAAGCAATAAGTACGTCCGCATCCGCGGCCCGGTCCCATTGTGCGCCGCAGATAAGGCGACACGGGCGCACGATGCGGGCGCGGGGCACCTCCACGACCCATACTTAGACGACACGCGTATATCTTGTACCTACTAATAATATGTAGCTATATTAGTTGGGGAACACTGTGGAAAACTATTTAGAACCTGGTGCCTTCTTGTAGAAGAAGGTTAACTTATTATATTAAAATAACGTCAACAGTAATAATAGGATATTTTACTATATAATACGAGAAATAATCTATAAATATATTATTGAGATAGTTTAGGCAAAAAGGAGTCGGAAAATGTTAGTTTTAGTTCAAAAAACAACTAAATATTTTTTTTAATTCAATTCAACGTTTTCAGTTTTTCTAATCTGTTAAAAAACACTATGAAATAGTAGCCGCCATGTTATTTCGACTTACGGCTGTGTAAAGTAAAACGTGTCAACTGTCAACTGATAGTTAGATAATAGATCAGCGCATTTGTTTACATAGCCAAGTGACGTCATGACCACAGAGCAACATGGCATCCACGGCGTCCAGCGTTTTCGTCAAACTACGCGCGAAATTTCAAAATGTAAAATTTAAATGCATTTTTATGGCACTTATCGATTGAATAAAAATTTTGTGATTTTTTTTGGGACATATTAGCACTATAGAATTTAATTAAGACACTTTTCAAAAATGGGTGTAAGACCCTATTTTAAAACCGGCCAAGTGCGGGTCGAACCACGCATGTGGCGGCATCTACAGCGCCACATACAAAACTACGCATCACACTGACGTCACGCAAAATCCTGCATCGCGCAAGCAGAGTTTACCGCGCAACTAGCATATATACAACATCCCGACATCAACCGTCGGGCAGTTGCTCACCAGACACGACACCCGTCTGGTCGGAGGATCCTCGCTTTTCTATGGAGGATGAGTGAACTTTACACCCTGTTCCTCATGCCTCTTTACTGGTGACCCCGAATATGAACGTCAGCGCAGCCTTCGTGCAACTACATCAGCGTGACGTCATAATCATCACTTCCTCAAGCTCTCGAGCGGCGAGTCACACAGCCAGCCAGCACCCACGGCTTCAACGGGTATCCTGACCACCAGCATGCAGCGACCGCGCATACCTGGTCATCACCCTAAGCCTCATCAGCAACCTTGGCACAGCACACTGCACTTTCGGCCGGTCAACAAGCAGAGCTCTTCAACGCTCTCCTGGTCGACGCCAGCAGCCAGCCCTCAATCCGGCGCTGTATCACGTCCGACTCACTGGAGCATAACGCAGCGCCACCCCGACTCACTGGGGCATCACCGCAGACAGTTCCGACCCACCGCGAACTATGCGACAACCGGTTCCGACCCACTGGAACCCCACCTGGCACTGGCAAGCATCGCAAGATACACGACTCAGCCCACTATCGACCTCCGGTCTCCAGAGGGGAGTGATGTGGCGGCATCTACAGCGCCACATACAAAACTACGCATCACACTGACGTCACGCAAAATCCTGCATCGCGCAAGCAGAGTTTACCGCGCAACTAGCATATATACAACATCCCGACATCAACCGTCGGGCAGTTGCCCACCAGACACGACACCCGTCTGGTCGGAGGATCCTCCCTTTTCTATGGAGGATGAGTGAACTTTACACCCTGTTCCTCATGCCTCTATACGCACAATGAAGGATTCCGTACTTGGGAAGTTGGGATGAATTTATACCAAAAACAAACTTAACATTGTAGTTGAAAAACATGTTCACCGATATATGCCACGGTCAATTCTCCAACTGCAAATTTAAGTTGGTCGACTATTACTCGTTAACTTGTAAAGCCCACTTAGCTATGAAAGTTTTTCATTTAATTTCATTATATGTTCTACTGCCACGATTTTTTTTCACATCTACATAAACAACCATTTAGCTGGCAAGGGACACTTGACTCTAACAAAAATTTACAATTTAAAGCTTAATATTACGTAAACGGACCCTTGAATCGAAAAATGGTTTAACGAATTTGAACGGCCTATCCAACGATACCCCATACTATGGGATAGACGTAAAAAAATATCATCCACATTACATGCAAGGGACGTACCAACCCTAAAAAAATGTTTTTTCTACATTTTATTTTAGCACTTTGCACTTTGTTGCACGTGATTAATATGTATACTTAAGCCAAATTTCAGATTTCTAGTACTAAGTGTCTCTGAGCTACAGCGGGATAGTCAGACAGACAGACTGACATGGCGAAACTATAAGGGCTCCTTGTCTACTACGGAATCGTAAAAAGGGACTTTTAATATTACGAGTATCACGAGTTATTTTTAATTAAAACCCTTATGTAATCTGACAACGACAACAATTATAAAAACCTAGAGCATTACAAATAATGTATGCTTATGTTCGTAAATTAACAAGCTAATTTAAATACATTATAACAATCATCATAATGAAAACCTATACCTAAGTACCAAATAAAACATGAAATAAATTAAAATGTTCCAATAATTATACAAACTACGCATTTTCGATTAAAATACAACGATCGCTATAGATGATAAACAACTAAACAACGAAATAACAGAGGAACCCATTTAAATTTGTACTCGAGCACCGACTCATTTACATGTTATTCGGGCAACAAACCCTAGGGGACCGTATCAGCCATTTATGAGTTAAAAAGTATTAAAGAAAAGAAAACTCGATAGATATAAAAAGATACGTATAATAACAAGAGAAAGAAGCCGCGTGCAAGGAAACTGCTTGCGGCGAATAAGCCTCGCGGAAAGCGGTATTGTTCCGCGACTTTTAAAACGGAACAAAATGAACGGAGGGGAAGGAAATCGGATGAAAATATGAAAAGAATACACGTTATATACGTAAAAGTGAAACGAAACGTCGGAGATCGGGTCTCAGCCGCGGCGGTCCGCAAATATAATTTGCATAGTCAAGTAGCCCAACTTTTGTCTGCAGCGGATGTTCGCAACCATATTCGTTCGTTGCTTTTTAACCACACTCTCGTTCTGTATCGGGCCGGGCTTTTTATTGCATTTTTTCCCCTTTGAACGGATTCCTTCAATATTTTGGTGGTTCGTTTTTATTCATACGCTCGGTCATCGAATTGTTTCGCTTCATATCACAGCTTTGTTGTGTTCTCTTAATCCTTGTGTCTTGTTATTGTCCTGTTTTTGTATGCATAATACCGCAAGTTAACACCAACTCTGCCGCAATAAAATGGCTTCTATATTTTTAAACATTAGTCGAACGATTCAAAAGACTTAGATTAATATAGGTACGTGTTTTTTAAGGATCAAAAGCACTCAATAGGTACGACATCATAAATTGAATACGAATTCAATTGGAACAAAAGAAGTATTACCATAATAATAATATCATAAGTCGGTGAATACATACCTACTATTTAAAATTGGTCCCATCATCAACTAAAAGGCGGCCACAAAAGATTAAAACTTTTTGTTTAGCCAGCGTCAAATGAAATAATCGATTGAGGAATTATTACGATTCATCGTTCCGAACTGGCGAGAGGAAGCAATAGGCAGGATTATGGAGCACAAAGCGGTGCCGACGAGCTATAGACAAATATTGACTTGTAGAAACAATGAACGCAGACGGCGCTTCTGCCGCTGGATTATGCGTAGGAAGAACTTGATTGACGGCTCATATCACTGATGAAGATTGAAAAAGGGAATGACTAACTAAATATAGACACGACAAAGTAAGGAAAAGGTTTGGCCGTTGGCTAATTAATAAAACGTTTACGCGTTAATAGACACAAAAATTGAGATGAAAAGATCCTAAAATAAGCTTCAGTCGAGTGCAAACCTGTTTTTCAGAGGTGTTAAAGAGAATCGATACTCGGACTCGATGGTCCGACGAATTTTCCACTGAACGGATCTTTGGACGTAGACCTTTGTATTGACGAGAAATTAACGTACGGACCTTTCCATCCTAATTTTGTTAACAAAGTAATTATGTACGGTCGTGTAAATAATATACCTTTTGACATTGTGGCTAACGGTGCAGACCTTAATGAAGTTGCTAAACAAACGTCGGTAGAAGTTGCAAAAATGTATTGAGAAATATCAAACAAAATCATGATCCTAAATTAATATGTATGATTCTGTTGCAAAAAACGCGAATGGAAATAAAAATTAACTTTCCAATCCGCACGTTATTACTGACTCGTGTCGGAGGTCGTACGATGACAAATGATGCGTAGGAGTCGATCGCTAGTGAACCTCGCCCGTTTCATTAGCAACAACATTAATTACTAGCAAATCTTTAATGAGAAAACGAGCTTTCATTTTATTTTCATTCCACATTGTTCTAAAGTTGTTAATTTTGTATTCGTTTTTTTATATGTTTAACTGCAATGGATGGTAATTAACATTAAAGTCATTTTTTGATAACATGAAAATCAAAATGTCATGTTACTTCATCTTTAACTTATTAGTTTTCTATCTTTCTTACTACATAATACTTAACTTGAATTCTGTACTTTTTATTCCTCTCACTCCATTAAATATGTTTTGCTTCCACCGAAATTAAATGGCGACAATATTCAAATTCGCGGTACTCAAATCTCGTTCCAACACTCCAGCATCGCAACGACAAGAGGGCGTGTCTTATTTTTATTAGTTTATTATTCATACCGTTTCCATAACACGAGTTATCCGCATCTTGGTCGCCGCTCGACTCCATCAAAACTCTATCTTTTGCCATCTCGAGACTGTTACCCGACTTACCTGATGGTACAAGTAATAAGCTTATAGATGTTCGAAATCGTTTGCAGACACTTTCAATTAGAGTGGAATTTGTTCCAATCGGTGAAATGTGCTATATTTGCAGCGTGTTTAAGCTTTTTGGTTTCATTGGGTTTGTGCAATCAGGTTGTTGCTTTTGTTCTGTAGAACCTTCATTGTCGTTACGGTTGCCCTAGCTGTCGTAATTAGTTAAATGATACCATGACCCAAATCGTGACCAAAATTCATATTATCTTTGGGTTAAAAATTGTTCAAATTCAGCGATCGGTTTATCGTTTGGCCTCTTGTCCGCGCCGCCCCTCAGCCCTGTCGGAGGCTGGGCCTCCAGCGTCTATCAACACGTGTACCGACTCAATCATTCGTCAATCGAACATCGGAGTAAAGAAGACGTAAATATTATTACTGCATAAGTTAAAAAGAGAAACTTATCGATGCGTGGCCGATCGCGCGATTATTGAAGAAGAAATGGCCCAAACGTAAGGTGGTTATTGCAGGTGAATTAAGGAATCCTTAAGTTTTCTGATAAAGATCGGTATGTAGTGACGTAAGAGGGAAAGAGACAGATGTAATGTTACTTGAGGTTGATTTATACGTAGCTATGTGGGTGCAGGTGGAGAGAAGTATGGCGCACGACGCATACGCAAAACCGTTTATTTAGTCGTAGTTTTGTTTTGCTCCGCGTGCGATATTCCAAGTAATTGTTGTTTCGATACGGTACAACTGGGCTGGCTATTACAATCTTTCATGAATATTTATATAAAAAAATATTCAAATAGATTTCCATGTAAACATAAAACATTTTCCCTTCATCTCGATGTTGGTTACATTACAGTTGAATTATGTATTAAACTAATAGCCATCTATAACCAAAATGTTTCTTTTGACAGTGATGTACCAAAAACGGCTAAAGAAGGAGAGAAAACAGCGGCAAATGATCCAGGAGCAGCTTGAATTAGAACTCAAGAGACGACAGAAAGTAGAAGAGGCTCTCAAACAGTCCGGAGCGCCCTCAGAAATACTCAGAATCGTAACTGGTAAGCTTTATCAAAATATTTCAAGATTTACCTTCTGTAATATTGATTGGAAACAAGCGACTATCCATGTACCGAAACCTTTAAGATGTTACCTACCTTAAACATGTCAAATTGTCAATAGCATCTCTATCAACAAGTTTCAACATGTGTTAGTGCCCCTGACATGTTAACTTTCCGTCTGTCAAACTATCTGCGTGTAATGAAAATTCACCTAATAACATACTAACGTATCAAGCAGTTCTCATAGAATATTGAGCTCTATGTGGAGCAGTTAAGATTAAGTTTTGATTGCTGATGGGGATGGTTTGTGACCTATTGATGTTGGATGCGTGTCGAGTGCGTGATGTAAGAAGGGTGGGTGAACGCTGGTGATGGCTTGTACTAATCTCCGTGTCAGGAAATCGTTTCGCAGACCATTTGAAACGAGGGTTCTGAACTCACACGCATTCGAGTTGATTTTGTTGTATAATCGCTGTTTGCTACATTTATTGGCTGTCTGTTTGACTTGATTGATACGAGTACTCCTAATCTACTGTGACTTTGCTCAGTATAGTCACAAAGTCACAACAGACTTTTATTATCAACACATATTGTCCTGCTGCATCATATCCTTGACCTTTTGACCTTATTACTAACGTGACCTCATTTCACAGAGAACCTAACGCCGTCATCGCAAGAGACGCCGCGTTCGGAGCGGGAGAATGGCTCGGAACGGGAGAGCAAGCCCCCCAGTGCTGAACCCCCGTCAGCGTCACCTCCCTTCCAGCGCGACCCTCCACGCACGCCCGACAAGCCGCAGTGGAACTACCCACCACCACCCGTTGACATCATGAGCGGAGGAGCTGCCTTCTGGCAGAATTACTCTGGTGAGCATCAAAATCTTTGGTACTCTCGATTTCTGCCGAAGACTCTAGGTGAGTTCAAAAGAAAAACGGCAGACACTAAGTACCATTCTGAAATTTCTTTGTAGGAAAAAAGCTGGCCACTGAACCAAATGTTTGGATAAAAAAATATAAAGGTACCTCTGAGATTGTCCCCATCTTATTCCATTTCGGCGATGTTTAATCACTCTTATTCGTCTATTTATATCAGTCCAGTTAATTAGAAATGTCCTTCATCTTTCCACTCCTCCTTTTAACTTCGAGAAATAATTTCGACGTTAATTTCCCAATGATCAGGACATTATCCAAACGAAATGTTAATAAGACCACGTTATTGAATTCTCCGGGACGAACTCATACGTTCGAGGATATGTATCGTTTTCGAATGTAAAAGGGACCGTAGGAGATGAAAAAATTTCCGACGAAATGAAATTTATACTCATCATATTGCATAGCTTTCGTATCGGGAATGTCAAGTATTTAAAAGTACAACGATATGCGAGCTCTCGGTTTGTATTGTGATTTTTGGGGCGCGCTTTTATGAACGAATTCTAATATAACATGTTGGTTTGTCTGATGCATAATGCATGGTTCTGGAGAAACATGATTTTGAAAATATTTATTAATAAAAATATTTTTTTTTATATCTTTGAATTATTTTGCTCACTTACTGCTTGGGTTTCATAGTAAAGCCACTAGCCATCAACTCGTTAAATACTTACATTTACTGACAACCAACTTAACGCAAGATGGAGGATGACTAATATTACAAATATTAAAGAAAGCATAATAAAATGAGATAATCGAAAAATTCTGAAGTTTATTTTTTATATTTTTGTAGTGTGTCAGTATTATGAAGAGGCAAGACTTGCCCACCTTGTTTCTACTGTTTTCACTGTCAAGTTTAAGACCTAAAATACCGGTAACCTTATAAACTTGAATTGATTATAACTCCATTAATATTGTCCAAAACAAAAACAGTACCCACAAAAACCACTTTTATTTGAATCACAAAAAAATGCAACGCGCTTCACTTTGGTGTAACAAGAAGCAAAAATCTGGTGCTCGTATCGGTGAATCAAACCGTGGTTTTTTTATTCATTTATATCCGCTTTGTGGAAAGCCCAGAAATTTCATTAAAAATGCACCGACGTACTGCAGCATACCTAAAGTAGTGGCGAACCCTTGCTCCGGAACTTGACTGATACGAAGTACGCTGTTCCATCAAATACTCTTTAAATCAACTCTATGTTTTAACTTGTTAGGCTATACTTTCTTAATTTATTTATTTTTGTGTTTTTACTTTTAATTTCCTTGGGAATTAAAAGATTATGTAAATCAAATCAAATCAAATCAAAGTATTTAATTTCACATAAACCTACATGGGGACTTATGAAACCTCAGAAGCTAGGTGCACGGTTCTAATTGGTCGTTTCCTATGGAGAAGAGCCGGCAAAAAACACCACGGTCACTCTTTCAAAAATAATTGGCTTTTATAATGTTTTAAAATTACAGTGGTATTAGATACTGGAGGATAGTGTAGGCCTGTCAACAAGCACCGGGAGTACCCGGTGCTTGTTGACAGCCCATTTTCTATTTTGTTAAGTATAACAAAATATAAAATGGGCTACAAATCTACTGTCTATGAGGCCTACAATGTTCTCACATGAACAAAATATAAAAGAACCTATACAAAATATTAATAAAATAATAAAAATAAAAACCTATTTAAACCAAATGACATGCTTACCAATACAAATTTAACAAATCTGAATTAATATCCTGTCCACAAAAGCCACAAAAAAAGTTGAAATTAAAATTGTAACTAGATAAATATGTCAAATAATGAAAAAATTATGTCAAGGAAGTACTCGTACGTATAAAATAAAAATAAACATTAGAAAACCATATATGCAATTTATTTTAAACTGTCTCTCAAATCTTAAATTTTATCATTAAAACCAAGGTATAAAACACAAGAGATACTTAATAAATTCCCAATTGCAACCAATTTTTCATTATTACTCCCCCACGTACTAAATTAACTTGAGGGGGCGAATAGGTGTTTACAATTCGCAAAACATTGATACGGATTTAAGCATTTCCCTTGTTCGGACGAGTGCCTTTTGCCGACAGTCTGTTCAAGTAGAAATTGCTACTAATTTAAGTGTTACGCTACCCCGAGTGCTCAAACGCACGCGAACACGCAATACCAATTGTTTGAATCGGAATCGCTTTACTATATTTGAATTTGCTTGGTCAACTATTTTTGTATTGGTAACATTTTCTTACAAGATTTATAAATAATAATGTCTAAATAAATGTAGATTTTAAATCTTATATCAGAAGAATGTTAAAGAAAGTTTTCTTAAAAGTACATATCCAAGAAGAGGTAAAAAGCTATAAAGCTGAAACAGAAAAATACAAGAGGGTTGTAAATATAAAAAGGTTGGTAACAGAAAAACAAAAATTAAAACTTGGAGCCTTTCATCAACTTTCTTCAGTGCCTTCGGTAAAAGAAAAAAACATATTTTATTATTCGTAAATTAGAAAACTTTTTTCTACGTGCTTTTCATAAGAAACGGGATGAGTCAAAAGTGTTCCGAGTAATTACTGTATACAATGTGTGTACTTATATAATATAGGTGGAATCATGAAATGAGGGATATTAAAATTACGAAAATGACAACAATTCTTACGTAGAAACGTGGACGGGTCATCAATCATGATAATGTTTCGATCATAGACATCATTATATTGATTGATACAAAGGTACTTATAGAAGACGGTCATAAATTCCCATTAGATACACAAAATACTAATTTATTACGTAAAAACAATATTATTGATTATAATTCTAATATAACAAGTTGTAACAGGATATTTTAATAAAACATTGTTTATGCTGGTTATTAGAGCTGCGCTTGTAAAACGGATAAACCATCCGATGTTACATAAGTAATATAAAGTTGAAAAATTAATAAAGAGGAAACTTCTCCATGCTACTTTTTAGGTGAGCTTGTAAAATGAATGGAAATAAAATTGTACCGCACAGGTGCGCTCGAAACCTTTGACGATATTAACTTTTTTATTTATTCTTAGTAATCACCCGCATCATTGTGTTCAGCGTTTTATATAGACGACTTATTGTGTATTATCATAACATTGACCGAGCGGGCAACTAAATACATACAACATTACCGACAATGATAAAGATTTAAACCAAACTGAATCCGAGTCACGATGGAATTGATTCTGTGGATAAAAAAGTCAAAAGAATGTCTTTAATAGAAAATCAATCCAATCAGTATAATTCGTCGCGCTCCAATAGAGTCAGCAACAGTAGCACTTCATCCCAACTGCGTCCATTCGTTCGACTTGTGCTGGAACCAGTTGGCTCGTTGCGCACCTATAGTTCCCTTTACAATCATCCGTTTAAACCGACCCTTTGTTCACAACCTTCTCAAATTTCCAACGAAGAATTAATCAACCCACTTTTTTCTCTGTATTTTTACGGCAGTAATTAATTTCGCTTTAACAACAAGCCGAGGTGTCGATTGCGTAAAAAAATGTTAAAAATAATGAGCAGATGTACTTTCTATTATTTCTACAGAGATATTAGATGTCATGAAAATACATCGTTTAAAAAATTGTTAAACATTTTTTTTTGTTATTTACAGTTTTATATTATAATTAGAGAAGACGTCTTAAAACATTTTAAAATAACATTAACTGTTTATGATTTCACAAACATTTCTTTTCAAATAGCACTAAACTAATTTCTTGGTTGAGCTTCTTAATAAGGAAATCGATTCGTCACTTCAAAAATAATCGATGACTTCGTATCGATTTTTTTTCCATTGCATTTAGCAGATCAACAATCACATGAAATTCTTAGCGTGAAGTCTAACGATCCGTAGCTGAATAAGCAATCAACGAGTTGTATTTTATCCAAACATAGTTATTTATTTGGTGCTGCAAAGTTTTTGCACAAAATAGTTTAGTTAGTAATCAACCCACTTCGATTTTTTATCAGACGTCAAGAATAATTTGTATACCTATTAAACGGTTCTTAAGTTTACATGTAAGTTTAATTGATTTTCACATGGTAACAAATATTTGATACTGCTAATTTAAATGCAAATAACCTCAAACAAAGATAAACAATTATTAGCAAAGATCCCAGCCACAACTTGGCATCTAATAATAAATAAAAGCTAAATGCTTGAGTGAAACTGTTCCACATAAAGTTTATTGCTTTACTTACAATTGTTGTAACAAAAAACTATTTATTCTCACTATCGATCAGTGTCCACTATCGTTTTATTTCAGTTACTTTTCAAATAGATCGGTTCACGTCCACCTTGTGAAGTCCCTTTTTGTCATTCCTTGACCATTCGATCAAAACGAAATAAGAACTGTTTCTTTTACAACTTTTTGTCTATTAACAACACTCCGTGAAAGTTAATGTCACTGTTGATTGGAAATATAAAACATTTCACCACTCCAACTGTTTACAATCTAATGACAAATATATTTCGAATAATTTGAGACAGGAGAAAGAAAAAACAAACATTAAAGGATAACTTGTATTAAGCTAAGCGCTCAACCATTACAGTTGTTTCAAAGAACAAATAGATTATAGCTCTCAAAGGAACCGGCAATTCTGTTTTAGAAGCGGCAAATGCAAAAATATTACGTATTCAAACAGACCTAATGGGACATTTAGGGGTGGCAGCGAAGTGAAACGGCAAAGGCCGAAGCTTTTAAGTGTATAATATTTAATTGTGACGCCCTAGGCGTATAATCTCGCCCGAGATAATAGGTTTCTGTTTCGGGACAACCCTCGATGGTGACACTTGTGAGTGTGATGCCCTCCGGCAAGACAACACTGAAACAAATCGGATCATAATCGAGTTTTTCCAACTGACAAATGTTTTCAAATAGTTTCTTTGATTCAAATTTCACAGCGGTGCAAACACAATTTAAATTCAAATTATTTTTCGGTTTAGGGATGTTTAAAACATTTTTTAGAAGTGCAAAAATTCGTGTAGGTTATAAATTCGGGATTCAGAGCATAAATTGTAAACGAATGTCGGGAAGAGAAATTCAATTCCCCGTTGAGAAAATGCTCCATCAAAGTAAGCAAAAAACGCGATTCCGTTTATATCTTTTATATCTCGTAAATTGCAGGAGGCGGCAAGCGTTGCATGAAATTGAATAAGCATATTTCGTAAAACGTCGACGTTTTCGGAGACTATTGCCTTACCTCACCTACTCTTTGCCTCTTCACGAACTTTGTCAATTTTCGTGAAATCTTATTAGAGGATGTCCTGTGCTTGAGACGTGTTTCATTTTTATGCCTTAATTTGTTGCGACGTTTTGCTACAGCGCTGCTTTTGCCGGAAATTCGTCTTTTAACATGCAATTTTTATCAAACTGTTTACGGAATTGTCCATATTACCTTTAATCCAATCACAGCTTGTTCTGTTTAGATTGTTTGTTTAAGTGAAACTCTTCGATATATAACACTATGTTCAAGTAGTTATTGCCTACTCGATTCTCGATGATAATAAAGTTGAAAAATACCACTTTAAAAAACTTGGTCACCCTTCGTCATTCGTTTATCAATCACATGTATTATAATCTTTATACTGCCTTAAAACAAACCCTATACAGAGAAGCTGTTTCGCAATTCATAGAAACACACACACAGAATAAAGAAACCCAAGAGACAGATTCAAAATTTCCATTTAACTTCAGATATACACCGAATATTACCCCGAACGGAACTGTAGCGTTCGAATAACCCTTGTACGAGAAATTTAATAACACTCGCTGAACGTGAGTGCTACGTTTTTAACAAAGGCAATATCGAATATTAAATTAGAATGTGCCATACGGATGTGAAGTCCGTTTGATGTGAGTCGGCTTTCCCGAAACACTAATGACATTTTACGGAGCGATACACGTGGAACTACATGTTGTATGTGTGCTCTCTGTGCGACATTGTGCTAACGTTTAACGTTTAGTCCCCTTTACTTAGATGTGTCTTCCGGTTTTGTCGTTTCTATATTTTCTGTGTTTGTACAAAACATTTGTTTCTTTAGAAGTCTATTATAATCCTGTTCTGTACGTTATGTTTTATAAATTATAATTTAATTCAACTTCCTTTCCTCTTTTCCACCAGAAACTCTGGCGCAAGAGTTAGAGATGGAGCGCAAATCCCGCCAGCAGGCCATGGAGCGCGACGTGAAGAGCCCCCTGTCAGACCGCGCCGGCTACTACAAGAACTCAGTGCTGTTTAGTTCGGCCACTTAGCTGGCGCACTCCGGGGCCAGCGACTACCCCGACCAACAAGAATACGACAAAGAAATCGATGAATCGAGAAAACCAATGATCAGCGTCAAACCCGAGTTTAGGGAAAAGTAAAATCCAAAGATTCGAGATTGGTGAATGAACTTATCAGTGGTATCAACGTTCCGATCGATAACACAACTCTCAATAGGAACTCAAAGAAAAATACTTCCAAAAATATCTTAGAAACCCATAAAACTGTTCATCTGATTGTTTATTCAACTCAAGTTTTTGGCATAAACGATCTCAATGAAGTTGAAACTACTTCTCGTTATTGAGATTATTCTGTAAATATTGTTATTGAATTCGAAGTAAGACGTAGATTTCGTGGTGTTAACACGAAGTCTCATGAACTCTTCTTCCATAGAAAAATTTGTAAATATCCCTTTATAATTATTATTAGAGTAAGTCAGTACGGTTTTATCGACGATCCGAGTAATTTATTCGTCAATATTTTAATCTTTTATGAAGAGTACCTTTAACTTATCATTAAATGCCATATTTATATATTAAGTATCCATTGTTATTTGCCTTTGTAAATCTGGATTAATTTTCGATTCAATTTGTACCTACATACATATCATAAGCTTTCGTCACATTCAAATGTTCAGTGATCGATTGAGACAATGGTTGGAATTGATCTAAGACTGCTTTTTGAGAGTTTTTCTAAAACGTATGTAGACTCTCGCAATTTCTGTAAACGAGAGGTGTTTAAGTTCCTAAGATGTTTGTTTAAAAGACCGTTACGATATCTTCAATAAAACTTTTAATATTAGGTACAAGTTTCTTTTACCCATGATGTTTTACTTTCAATAGTAAATAATTGTGATCTTCACTCTCATGTAATTTATTCAATTTTAGTGCAATGATTAGATTTAACTGATACTAGTGTATTTCATAAATCATAAAAGTGTACGATAGATACGTTAAGTTAGTGGTTTTAAAAGAACACATTTTTACAATTCAATATTATTGACTGAAAACAGAAGAGACAGTTTTTTGCGTACAATATAACCTAAGTGATTTCTTTAAAACTTCATAAACTAGAAGATGTATAAATAATTATAATCGCTATATCTCATATCCAGAACGCAGAGTCGATGTATATGGGTAGTTAACTTAACAATAAGTTCAGTAGTTTAACATTATACATAAAGTATAAAACGATAGTGTTATTTATATTGATGCTTAGTTTACGAGACTTTGGATGTCTTAATAGCTTAAAGTAAGGTTTTAGAGATTGTATCGGGCGTACTATTGGCGCTTGGCTATTGGGCAGCTAATACAAGTCGAGACACCTATTGTTAATTAGTGGAACCACTCCGGCTGTTGAAATATTCCATTCCCCTCTCGGAATTGTGGAAAAGAAATGTATTCGAGGATATCGGTAAATAGTCAAGCGCCGATGCAAACGATCGCTTAATACAAGTAATTACATAAATATTATCTGTAAAGGATAATACGACGTAATTAATAAAACTTAGTTGTTACTATAAATGTTTAGCTGAACATGTGTGACTGTGTAAAGGGCGTGAATGTGGTACTTTTGTATCAGTTATTTTCATTTCATTACAATAGAATGACAATACTGATGTGGAAGCGATGACTTGTGTATGCGCCCGCGCCGGGCCGGGTCCAGTATTGTCGTAGAAATAGTTTTTTTCTTTGTCAATTAGATGTTGAGGCTTCTCAATGTACCTATTTTGTATTTCGGTAATAGTATGCAGTTCTGAAAGCAAGTGTAACTATTTATTATTTCTATTATAATTATTATGATTAATTTACTTAAAATTGTGTGTGTGCCTTGTATCGTAGATGAAAATATCAAGATTAAAAGGGAAAATTATCAAATTATTGTGTTTTGTTTTATATAACCCATCTTCAGTCTATCTAGCCTAATGAAAATACACAAGAATTATGCAAAAAAGAGCAGTGGTGGCCTAGTGGTAACGACCGCGGACAGGCGCTTTACTTTGTGTAAATTATATCATCACCGCTGCTCTCAAACTGGTGAAGGAAAACATCGTGAGGAAACCGGCATGTCCTTCAACCAAAAATTTGAAGACCAATCTGGGCCCGCGTGGTGGATTTAGGCCCACTCCCTCTCACCGAGAGAAGGCCTGTGTCCCAGCATTTGGAACATTATAAGCTGATTATGATGCAATAAAGCAGGTATTCAAACTGTTAAAGATTCAAAATCAGCGTTCTAGAGCTACCTATGTGTAATCTAAGACAAGAAAATATTCTGCATGAAGTATGTGCCTAGTTCCTCTAAGAAGAAAACCACCTAACCTACGCAAGCCAAATCATACAGGATTAATGATTACACCAACTTCTATATGGAATAGGAAAATAACTGACACTGATCAAAAAGTTCAAAAGTTTATTAATCTTGATTCTATTACCCTATGAATTGTGTACCAACCAGGTTGATCAGTAGCTCAACCTAAAATACGACATAATTAACCAATAGAACAAAAGCAATTGAACAACGTCGTCATAAACCTGAAAAGTCATAAGAAGAGTCATATTAAAGTTCAGTCGCCCATCGCCATTTTAAATCCTGTGAAATCGGAAAAGTTCATATTTATTGCTAATAGATTTTCGGCCGATGAACACCGGGTTATTTGGGATGCAATTTTATTTTGTCCATATGAATGATTTTCATATTTGCCCCGGGGTGGCGAACCAAGGGCCCCTTTCCGATTTCGATTTCGGACATCATGCAATCGTTGGCCCCTACCAGTTATTTGGGAAAATATTTTCGAAATCAACTTCGTTGGTTGGTTTCACTTGGCAATGTGCATTTTTAAGGGAAAATTGAAAATGAGATACGAGTGTTATGGACATTTTCTAAATTCTTTTGACTTACGTCATCAAATAGTTCTAATTTCAATTTTTCAGTTATTAGGTACGTTTAAGATCCTTGTTAGGATTCCGTAGTCAACAAGGAACCCTTATAGTTTCACCATGTCCGTCTGTCTGTCCGCGGCTTAGCTCAGAGACTCATAGTACTAGGAAGCCGTAATTTGGCATAGGTATCCATATAAATTTGGCATAGGTATCCATATAATTTTGGCATAGGTATCCATATAAATTTGGCATAGGTATCCATATAAATTTGGCATAGGTATCCATATAAATTTGGCATAGGTATCCATATAAATTTGGCATAGGTATCCATATAAATTTGGCATAGGTATCCATATAAATCCCGCCGACAAACTGGTAAAATAAAATATTGCAAAAAAAAAAATGTAGAGTACCTCCCATTCACGTAAACTGAGGTGATTTTTTTTATGGTATGGCTTATCGTTGGATACGCTGTTCAAACATATTGCTGGTCTGTGAAAACCATTTTTCGCTTCATGGATCCGTTTGCGTAATATTAAGCTTAAAATTGCTAATTTTTGTTAGAGTCAAGTGCCCTCCCAGCCAGCTTAATGGTATTTTTTGGATATGTGAAAAAAAGACGGCAGTAGTGTTATTATACCGAAGTTAAACAAAAATTTATGGCAGCTAAGTAGGCTTTACAAGTTAACGAGTAATAGTCGATCGTCTTACATTACACAATACACCGTGACGTATATCGATGTATGGGAGAACATATTTTTCAACTACAACGTTTGTTTTTGGGATAAATTCATCCCAACTACGGAACCCTTCATTGGGCAAGGTCTGACCTACACATGACCGGTTTTTTTCTGTTTAAATTTAAACTATTTTAGTCGGAATCTATTCATATTATAAGTCGCTTTTCGTGTCTGTCTGTGTGACCGCGTTGTTCTTATAAACTACGCAACGTCCTTTGATGCGATTTTCATCTTCATTTAAAGAATTTATTCCGGAATATTTATGTATATATTCATTAATATTAAACTTCCATATAATAAAGAAACCTCGAAGTTTTGTCAAGTCGTAAAAACCGTGCGAAGCAGGGGCTGGTCGCGCAAATAGCTAAGAATAATTGCCATTCATAAGGATATTTACATATTGTTATCTAATCAATTGCTAAACCGTCTAAATAAAGAAATTCATATGAAAAAATTGGGTTTTCTATACAGAACCATAATATTTTTTTCTTTTATTCTAGCGAAAACTGTTTATGTGACACGATTATTGAAGCACTACATTATGTACTAAATATAATTTATGTAAATATACTTCATAATAATAGGAATGACACTGACACTATTAAACGGAGCAAATTGAATAGCATTTAATAGTACTAAGATAGATTGTGTAATACATAAATTGTTACACGGAGTAGTATAGCCGCATGGAAAGATAACTTACACAATTCGATCAACTACTAAGTAAATGACCTAGTAGTTGATCGAATTGTGTAAATGACATTTGCAAAAGACCACCATACACGGTCAGCTGTACCTACGGATCGGTTTATGGTCTGAACTCATTCAGATCCGTATAGA
This sequence comes from Atethmia centrago, assembly GCA_905333075.3. Lineage (NCBI taxonomy): Eukaryota > Metazoa > Arthropoda > Insecta > Lepidoptera > Noctuidae > Atethmia > Atethmia centrago. The sequence goes on along the minus strand of HG995377.1, from coordinate 14,307,806 downwards.
GAGTGGCTGTTATGGCCTCAAGATCTATGGCGGCCGGAGCGACCACTTGCTAAAGCGAGTCTCCTGTAAGTACCAATCCTCTAATCATACCAAATGCTGATAAGAAACCAATTATTTCAGCTTCATCGTCAAATCAGCCAAATTCATCAAGTTTGCTAGAGTGAATAAGATTTGGTGCAAGGATTCCACGAAAATCAATATTTAAAACCGAAATGCTGGCTAGTCACCAACCTTTTTTATATGACAAAACATGATCGACCAATGAGAAACATTTCTCTCTTCCCGTATGCTACACAAACTCGATAAATGAAAATTCATGGATTAAATATGCACTCTGTATGCCAACTACGTACTCCCATAATCGGCTGCTACCGTTACTACGCAATATAAATATTTCATTTCACAACTCTTCGGTATTTATTCGTATTAAATGGAAAGTTAGACACATTATTTATGTTCCAAAAGTAGTTCCTGATGACATACAATACAAATGACTAAAAAATATTTTTACTCATCACCGTTGCGAAGCAATAAATTGTCCCTGTTTTAAAAGTATTTTGTGAGTAGGTAATATATAACTTCTTATATACATAAACATGACATAATTACGCTTCTAGGTGGCGCTATATTATTAATTCTATAAACTATTATTACATTATCATAATGGTATGTTATAAAGAGTAGTATTTATTTATTAGAAATTAGACTGATGGTCTCAGGTGAATAGTTAGCAGCATTTCCAGTTATTTGGTACTAGTGTAGCGTAATAAACATAGATATATCGAAGTAAAACTATGAACTTATCATATCCAGGATGAATTAATGAAGACATTAGATAGTATGAAATACATATGGTTCTTGCTACGAAACGCTACGAAATTGCTACGAAAAACGTAAAGCACGAATTAACAAAAAAATGACAATTTTTTTTTATTTCTGAATGAATGTGACTTGAAACGAACTGAAAATGATTATAGGAAAATTTTAAACAGTTTATTGACCAGGTAATACAGTGAGCAGGTTCACAGGTTAACTAAAAGTTGAGACGACATAAGTAGCTTAAAATATTACCTTCAGCGAGGTTACAAAGTATTTTTTAGCAGTTAGTCTCAAACTAGACAGTTAGTGTGTATCTATAATATTATATATGTATTTAAATAAAGAGCAGTGGTGGCCCAGTGGTAACGGCCCTGACTTAGGAGTTGAAGGTTCGAACCCAGGCAGCCAATTAACTTTGTGTAAATAATTTCAGTGTTAAAACCACTGCTCTCAAAACGATGAAGTAAAACATCGTGAGAACAGATGTCCTAGAACAGAAAACATTAACAAACAGAAACATTTGAAGACGTGCCATCTACCAACCCACATTGGGCCCGCGTGGTGGATTACGGCCCACTCCCTCTCACTGAGAAAAGGCCTATGTCCTAGCAGTGGGAACATTATAGGTTGATTATTATGCTATTTATATATATATTTTAAACTTATGTAAGTACCTTCGCACTGGAAAAGTTGAATTGATTTGAGCCATTAGCCATCAACAATTAGCTGAAAGGCCGCATATTCTTAAAGAGAAAAATATTTAACTACGACACCTATTCACTCACTACTGCACTACATTATTGCCGAATGATGAATAGTTTAATTCATTATTTAAAATACCTAGTTAGGTATATAAGTATTTATCTATCTGTAGAAAATCTAAAAAGCTAATCCAGTAGTTCCTATCTGACCTCCAAAACCCAGTTACTGTGTAATACGATAAGGAACTTTACTTGGAAAGACTGGTTGTCAGACTTTTAGGCGTCTGACTACTGTAACGACTGTCACAGATCTACGAATGACAGTCGGACCAATGGCTTAACGTGCTTTCCGAGGCCCGGAGGGGTCTTGAAATGTAATGGATGGTCACCCATCCACGAACCGACCGCAGCAAGCGTATCTTATATATTAGAGTGAAAACCTCGGGAATGTTATTTGGTCATTTTTATTTATTACTATTTTCGAAAGCTAAACCTCGCACGCCTAGTTCCCACAAAAGAAGTTTAGTCACCTGTAGCGCCATCTATGGCGAGTTCGAAATTCTCGCAAAAGAACAGATGAGGTTTTCAATTTACCAACACTTAGAATTTAATAATTATTCCTGTAAAGTTGCCTTTTTCGCATATACGAGGTTTTCACTCTAAGGCGACGATATAACCTTTGATCGACCCATGCCGCTAGTATCATTTAGCCACAAGCCCCTCATGTTAATCCATGAGCAACATAAGCTAATGCATCGCATTATATGCAATTTTTGTTTCATAATCCCATATCATCAACTGCCTAGCCTTTTCCCAACTACGAGTATGTTGGGTTCAGCTTCCAGTGTGACCGAATGCAGCTGAATACCAGTATTTTACATGGAGCGACTGCTTATCTGACCTCCATCCAGTAACTGGGTAATACGATACCCCTTGGTAAGCCTGGTTGTCAGACTTACGGGCTTCTGACGACCTGTAACGACTCTTAAAGACACTTCATGATCCCATATACTTCCTTCAAATATACATAATAATATGTACTCGTAGGTATATTCACGCATCACGCTGACACCATACAATATATGTATAATAATATAATTAGACAATATATACGTTGTAAGTTGAGAAACGTTTTCCAGTTAATACTGTGGAGCACAGTTAATATCGCGCGCATAAATATTGTCGCACAAGACAGCTCCTTGCCGCTTGTAGTCTCTATTGAAGTATGGCCAGCTGATACAGGGTGAGGCTGCTTTGAGTATGTGGTAAATATAATGATTTTACTTAACAACATAGTTTTTTGTAATAATATGAATTGACTTTATTAAATGTTTAACAAAATATTAATAATGTATTTGCACCAATACTACTATGCACTATGTAATAAATACAGCCAAACAAGTAAGGCAGGGAGTAACATCGACCGTATGTCGTCTGTGCATTACACTGGCCAAATATTTTATGCTAAATATTGGACAACAACGACTGTACCTTAGACTTTCTTTCATGATTTTCTCAACCATTTTGGGTCTGGTCCGGTTAAGCGCAGCTCAAAGGGTCATGGCCATCTGGCTGGTCCGGGTATACCGCATGGTCTCCGGTGGGGTGGCGAGCCTCCTTACCGGATTGTCGCCATGGGATCTGAAGACAAAAGTCCTCGCGCACGTATGGGAGTGGCGCGAGAAGGCGAAACGCCGGGGCGTAACTCCGCTGCCGCGAGAAATCACGGCACAGCGGACAGAGCTCTGGCGGGATCTCATGGTGAAATGGAGAGTGCGATTGTCGCAACCCAGTGCTTGGCACGCCACAATTGCGGTGACAAGTCCCCACTTTGAGGAGTAGCTAGAGAAGGTGCCACGTCGTCCTCGCCTTCCGCCTGACGCAGGCCCTCACTCGACACGGCAGCTTCGGGAGGTTCCTGTGTCAGTTAAGGTACGAGGAAACGCCCGGGTGTCACCACTGTGTGGATCGCCCGGAGGACACGGTGGAGCATACGGTGGAGGTCTGCCGGGCTTGGGCAGAGCACCGCCGTGTCCTCGTGGAGGCAATTGGTGGCGGAGATCTCTTGCATCTGGCCCTGGTCCAGGCCATGGTACGGAGCGAGAGGGCATGGGCAGCCGTTATCTCCTTCTGCGAAGCAGTAATGCTCGCGAAGGAAGAGGCGGGACGGTTGAGGGAAAGGCAAATTTCGCGCCTTCTCTAGCTGCCGCAGGAGATGCCCTGGGCTTCGGGAATCCCAGGTGCATTTCCGGCTACCATAGGCGCGGGCTTTCGGACGGTGAGCAATCTGGGTAGTTCGCCGTCCGATAAGGAGCAGGCCCGAGTCGACGGCGCGTTGTGTTCCACGCGCGCCTCAAATAGATGTCAGCACAAGTATAGGGGTCCATTAGGGCCGATGCCTGTCGGGGACGCGGGAAAGTATGAAAGGGTTACCGAGGCCCCTGGCAACACAGGCAACGGAAGGCTGTAAAGTATTATATGTATATAGTAGATAAGTATTATTTGTTATATGTAAGACTATGTGGGTTTTTTATTTTTCGCTCAGTTAGTCTTAATCTTGGTCTGGCAGTATGAGTAATTTATGCGGCCTACACAAATGTCCTTTCTTTGGTATTGTTCGTCGAATCGTTGAGCTCCTTGAGTTCTGAGTTAAGCTGCACGATTACTGACAAATGCGTGCACTGACTGGATAAGTCCACTCAATCTGTGTGTTTCTTTCCTCAAAAGGCCATTTCAGACACCAATCTACATGGTCTTCACATGACAGACCAAGTTTATGTCTGGACTTTAAAAGAGACTGTGACCTCTGAGTTAGTTTGTTTCTGGCCTTTCTTCTCAGAGTAGTTTGATAGGAAACGCACACCTCATCTAGTTTTTTTTTTAATATGATTGACGTGTAAAAGTGTTTGTACTTACAGAAATAAAATCATTTATCATTAATTAAATATTCGGCAGAATTTGTTTAAATACAGCTGCTGCCTTAAGAGGACCTACAAATAATCTTATATGACGGAGAAGGTACGTCTCGCTTGTTATCGTCAGCCATATTTTAACTACCGTGGGCGTACAATGTGAAGTGTTGGTTATTGCACAATAGAAAAACCGTTTGCAGTTTACATCAAATTATAATTTACGATCAAATAATTAATCACACTAGCTATTCACACACTGTAAGTACACGACACAACTATACGGAACGCGCGACAGTTTCTAAACGTGTTGACTCCTTGACCGCCTCCGACAATACTGCTCTTAGCACCGGTCGAGCGTTATGTTGTAGACTCTGTCGAGCGCCGCTTGGTGGCGCTGACGTCCCGATTAGTCAAACGAGAAACTAAGGTATTTGCGACATATTATAGATAAGTTCTTTATAATTTCTAGTCTAAGTCTAAAAAGAACATGACAGTACCTATACACATTTCAGTTTTACATTTTAATACAAATTCATATAGGCACCACCCTGTATAGTAACGCAGCGACACACGCACCTGACGTAGCGGACTCGGAGAGCAATTTTCGCTCTCTGAAGCGCCACGGATTAGTTTTTCCTTACGATAATTAAATAACTTTGAGCTATGTTGTTGCGTGATGTACGGCCGTGTTTATTGTCTTGTTTGCGTCGAGGGGGTGTGAATACGGCTTTATATTATTGCGCATGTTCTGTATGCTTTTAATTAACGCGTGGAAACTTCAGGTTATCAAAATATTGAGGAAGTACTTACCTCTTCTGTAACGTTTGTTTTTGTTTACGGTTTGAAAATGAGTCCTTCAGGTGAACATTGCCTCTGCTTTTTTATTATCTGCACTGCTGCATACATATAGGTACAGGATATTTATAGGTTAAAAGTTTACAATACAAACCTATAAGACAATGTAGAACGACAGTGGTGAAATGTTATGCACCTTTAGTAAAGTCAAAAGAATGGAAATTATAATACTTAATGCAGTGTCGAGTTTAACCACAGGCCGGAAACCAGTAGGTATGGTTTCAGTAAATACTAATGATTGCGAACACCATGTGTCGACAGGTGAAGTTGTTTTAAATACAATTAAAATAATTAAACTTATGTAGATACGTACATCGTATTCATGTCCATTTATAAACATATTAACAGCGAATGACATTTTCTAATTCAGTGCAATTTTATGTCTGAAACGAAACCGGTAACGGACTATGTATACAATTAAAGTTATAGATTGATCTCTAGATCTCATTAACATGGAGATCAATCTATAACTTTTACGGCGGACATTTTATGTCACATTTATATTTCAAATATGCATCTTGATAACATTTTCAATGTAAAGGTTCCTATTACCATTTTACATTACGTAGTCATACACAACGCTTGAAAAATAACTTGAAAATTGCTTGCGAAATGTCAGAGAGCTGTAACACTTGTAATCTTTATTCATTTCAATTATAAGGGCAGCGGAAAGGCGATTGAACAACTGCGAGGGCGACACTCAGTTGTGAAAACATCTTAACCCTTCCCTGCCAAGGGGCCGTTGGAGCAATTTGCATTACATCTGAATTTGAAATACTTATTCCGCTTTCAAAGACTTATTTTTGTACCACTAAGAGGTCGTAAAAAATCTGATTACAAGTTTGGTTATTTCTGTTATTTAATTGGCACTAAATATTTAAATTAGCTATCATATACAGAATTGCAGTAGGATAAGAATCGACGGTGAGGGAAAACATCTTAAGGAAACCGGCATGTCCTAGAACCAAAAATTCGAACACATGTGACATTTACCAACCCGCACTGGGCCAGCGTGGTAGATTACAGCCCACACCCTCACGATGAGAGGAGGCCTGTGTCCCAGCAGTGGGAACATTATAGGCTGATTATGCTAAGAATCGACGATATTCTTATTCGTGAAGACGGATGAATTGGGCCACACTGCATTACTTACCTAACTATCTACTCCAGAAAATGCATCATCCATACCAATACTACACATGCGATCACATAACTCTGTCTATCGGTCGGTCTGTTTCCTTTTCAACGCCTAAACCACTGAACTGATCGTTAATTTGAGAGGGGTAGTTTGGCACCAGGAAAAGCAATTTGGCTTCTTTTCATCCTGGATATTTTTATTCAAAAATGATAAAATACAAAATACTCACAGGCGAAGTCACGGGCAAAAGCTAGTATACTCATAGGGCTAGTAAAATTGTGTCCTTTTTTTTATATCCTGCTCCCGTCACAACAAAACATGTCAGTTTCCTAACAAATCAAACCAATGTAATTAAGATGAACACCAAACTATATCTAATTATAAGATAAGTAGTACTAAGAAATTAAATCTGAGCAAAGTATTAACTGAGGCTGACAGGAGCGACCATCACGTCTTCAACTCTCACAAATTCGCATTAAGAAAGGCACCTAGATGAACTTACTTCGCTTTTAAGCCGGAGACCTCTTGCCGTTTATAAATCCAATTGGATTTAGTTATGGGGCATACCGGGCTATACTTAAAGATTAAGTTTAAGCTGTGAGTAGGATGATGAATGAGAAAAGTAACAAGCACTACTGAAATACAATGCAATGGTAAAAATAAGTCCGTGGTAAATAAATCTTTGCCATGAAATAATTGTTTAAACTTGGACGTTACACTGATACAGTTTAATTCCTGATTACCTACTACATACTACATCGATGTACTTACCTAGAAGAAAACTAAAGACACCTTGCGATAGATAGAATATTAGAAAGCATTGCCAAAAAAAAAAATATTTAAAGAATTTTTCTGCCCAACGGAAAGCCAAAGTCAGGGTAACAATATCACTCACTGTAACCTCGATCATAGGCCACTTATGGGTAGGTAATACTTATTTAAATTAAGGTGTACTATTTAGCTGTTGTTTAGCATAATATTGTATGCTACGGATGCTTTCTGAAAACTTGGTGAGACTAAATTAAGTATTCTAAGGCCTACTTGCATCACAAATCACTAAATGCATTAAACGCTAAACGTAATTTAAACAGTGTTCTGTTTCTGTCAATTGTTTGAAAATGGCAGAGACACAATGATGTTTGAAATATATTTAGCGCTAAACGCATTTAGTGATTTTTGGTGCAATTGGGCCTAATAATTGGAACAACAATTGTTTTGCTACTTCGGCTAGGCTTGTGTGTATCCCTTGCTTAGTGGCGGATAATTGTCTGGCACAAGAAGTTTGTGTCTATTAGTGACGGCGAGGGTCCGGCTGTTAGATGCTCGATTGTTTTACTCGCAGACGTCACAACTAATCGTCGAGGACTCAGAAAGTAGGTACCATAGTGTGACATTGCATAACTTCTGCTAAAAGCTAGGTCTTGTAGTTGCTGAACTAAAACGTTATGTGGCTACTAATAAAACATTTTGACACTTGTCTATTTTGACAAACAACTGCGATGGGTAAAGTGTAGTAAAGTGTAGCAAGCCCATCTGACCCGGTGACAGTGGCGCTTCGGTGAACTAAAATTTACAGAACTTGTCAATTTTTTCATAGTGATTTTGTTAGTTCCAATTAAAGCCACCGGGTCATTTAAGTTTGCTGTTGTCCAGCGGATACTGGAGATCTGAAAAGTTTGAAAAAGGTGATTGAGTTAGAATTAACAACCCAATCAACCAGTAGTGTAGTAGTGTTGGTTTGTTGTATCGGTCTTTATCGATACAACAAACCAACAATCAAATCATCACACACATCACTAAAGCTATTCAGAATTCGAAACATTCAAACATAACCGTAATCGATAAAATGGCGTCGGGCTATGAAGGCGGCACAGAGACAATAATAAATTGTAATTACAATTTAAAATGAGCAGGCGTTGCCGTGGGAGTGGCCTGCCCCCACGGCACGGCACGCCACCTTACCTTCACGTGTGTGCACTTTTTACATTCGTACTGCAAGCAATTAGTGTCGTGTGCGTGTTCGTAAACTTTGTGAATAATATGTTGTATCGGAAAACGGAACTAGAAGGTAATGGAAAATCTCTTACGTATAATCTCTAGCTATAGTATCGTAATAGTAGTAATTATGTAAAGTTTTCTTAAATACTGGTTTTACATTTTTCTATAAGCAATTTCAGTGGAACCTTTTTCATAAAAACTCAAACAACAGTTAAATGAAGTCTAATAAATATATAAATAAAATAGTATTATCAAAAACCACTAATATTACTTTACAAAACAGACCATTAGGTTTGTCCATGTCCACTTTTCCAGAATTAACATAATCAGATGCTACAACTAAATACGACGAAATAGACAACAGAGAGAGCATATTTAATGCATAATAATTTCCAGACACATTACCATGTTTTTTCCCAAAAATGTTTTGATACGTATCGAATAGCTATTTACCAAAATTACACGTTACAAAACATTTACTTGGTTTATTTTCCATTCCCTCGCATTCAAGTATGATTTTTATTACAAAAAGACAATCAAGCATGATTAGTTTGAAGTTACAAAGGATTCCGTAGGTATTCCTGAAGTAATTTTAAACGTTAATCTTGACTGTTTCAGCTAAACGTGTGCATCCTGCACTAACGATAATGTGAACCAAATTACTCTGTATTTTATAACAACATGAATTAAAATGATGGAATTTAAATCTCTCGGTAAACCAATTATCTTATTTGAAGATGTATCAGCACCTTAGAGCATTAATGCTCTAAGATACTGATCTTAGAGCATTAATGCTCTCATTATGCTAGTTAAAGGCTCCTACACACTGGCGCGACATGTCGCGCGACGCGTCGCGACACAAAGACACCGCGTGTAGCGCTACACGCGGTGTCTTTGTGTCGCGTCGCGTCGCGCGACAAGTCGCGCCAGTATGTAGGAGCCTTTAAGTTACTGACCTTTAACTGAACTTGAAAGAGAAGTCATAAACATACGTAAACAATGGTGTACCTACTTATTATCCGCAGACGCCAATCAAGAAATTAATTCATAATTACTATTATAAATAAACTGCTGCAAAATCTATTATCGACAAGCAGCGCCTTTCAATTGCCTATTCAGTTATATTGACTTGCACAAGAAAATCGTAACAGATAAAACAGAAAATTGTGTTCCATAATAACTTCCATTTAATATTTTGTTTTAACAAATACTTCACAAAGTATAAGAGGTATTTGGAGTTAGCAAAGCAAGCTTCTGAAAGCTTGATGCATGAATTACAACATACCTTCGTCTTCTTCGAGGTTTTTCCGAAGTTACACTATTTTGATAGAGCTGAGTGCCTGAACCACAGCTTTTCCGGATTACAGGCCAGTATATTGCTTATAAAGCCATCTTCTGGTTATTTTCATCCTTGCAGTCGGCGAAGATTTCATTAAGTGGAGTGAAAAATCTGGCCTGAGTTGACTTCTAAAATGAAAAATTTCACTGTAGGTGTGTGTGACTGCCTATCTGACCTCTACACAACCCAGTTACTGGGTAACACGACACGATCAAGGCAAGTCACAAGTCTTACCAGAGACTGGACGTCTTATACAAAACTTTGATGTTTTATTCACATTGTGTTCTAATGTGTAGTCTAAAAACCGTGCTGCTCACGGAACCCTAATAAAAGGATACAGATCATAATCTCCGAGGATCGAGTTCGAGCCCGAATAAAATGGAAATACATTTTAATGATTATTATGCCCGTAAACGTTTTGCCGTGGACGCTATACCATTCAATCCGTCTAATCACTAATTCCAACACTTTTCACCTATTTTTTGTTGCACGTTTTCAGTAAAGCTATTGATCTATCAAATATAGAATCAGTAAATGAGAATTAATTTATTATGGCTGAAATAAATATGGGTTTGTTAATAAAGTATTTGTAGCGGTTGTTGTGACTTTTGTTGCTGTAAAATTAAATTAAATCGTGGAATAATGTGTTAGAACTAAAACCGTGAAGGCAATAAAAAATTTTTCGAGTCTTCAATATTGTACCTGAAACAAAATAAAATCAAATGTTTAATTAATTGGTCAAGGACAGCTAATGAGACACAATAGATTTTCTATTGTTTGACTCCGAATCGGTGTCGCGCGGGCTTAACAGGAAGTCAAACTAACGAAACAACTTGACACTAACTACTTGACACTAAACAAAATCAAAAAATTGTCTTATTGATAAAATCTCAAGTCGCAACATACTTTAATCAAGTCAAGCAGCAATTAGAACGAACCTGATTGACGATGTGTGATAACTAGATTATCACATAATTGCCGAACAAAGCTAGAATAAATTGCGGTACCAAAAACCCAGTGTTTAAGTCAATAACCTAACCGCCTATGTGGCTTTATAACGATGATTCGGCGCCAGCCAATGATTGATCGCCGTCGTAAACGTCAAAATTTTTGGTACCAAAAATAAAAGATCGCGCGGTGATCAAAACACCATATCAGAATCTGTTCCGAATAAACGTAATAATACGTTAATTTCGACGGTTTCAAACGATCGAATTAGTTTTTTAATTTGTTCGTAAATGGGTTATCTCCTTGTGTTTAATTTTATGACGATTTAATTATATTTCTCTGCGGACGTTATACTTATTTATTATATTGTATGATGTGTTATTTATTATTATTATTCTATACCTTTCAACATAGGTGTGATTAAGTCTGGTACCTATAATAACGGTTTCAGTTTTTAGGTACAAACTTTTTAGTGGTAAAACATCGTTCGCTTGGTCAGTTACAACGTCAATGCACTTTTGCGCTATTCCGAACAAAAGACAACTATAAAAAAATCTATGGACTACTATATTGTCCAAAATTGGCACATTTGCAACAACGTACGTTGACGTTGTCATCATTGATCATGTAATAATCAAGCATATCGCAGATTCTTCAGACGAAAAGTATTTAGTTACCTACGTCAGTGGTGTCTTCAAGAAATAGTAAATTTCCCTAAACAAACTAGAAGAATACCTAACCATGACAGAGGAATATTTTATTGTAGTGTTGTTATTGTAACACTTTGTTTCATCACTGAAAAATAAATTAACAAAAAAACAAAAAAAAAAAAGATTTTTTGTATTTTTAATCATTTATTTTATTTTAAGTTTTTTAGTATTGTTGATATATGTATATACATATATGTATATACTTGAATATTACTCATTACTAACCTTTATTTGATACCAATATTGTTGTATTTTTCCCCCCTTTTTTGGTATTTGCAGGTGCAATATATAAATATTATATAGCCTATGTCACTCCCACAATTAAGACAAATCTAAGGACACCTTATATGTTAAAATCCATTAAACCTTTTAGGCTACAGAACTTGCCAAATAAATAGATATAGGGTAAATTCGTTAGAGATGGCCGTACGGGAGAGTTGGCCAATCAATATAATTTTGTCATTTATCACAAGGTGGTGCTGTATTTAAATCAGTACGCTTCGTGCGCTGCCACGGAACAACATGCGGACAAAACTGCGCAAAATAAATAAAAAAGTAAGTAAATTGGCCTTCATTTCATTTAGTAGTGGTGAAATTTTATATTAGATTCATATACTATCCTGAAATAGTAATATTTTTATTACTTCTTTATGTTTATATGAGTTTATTGTGTTTGTTGTATATTTTTCTTCGTTCTAAACTCAAAATGGTAAAGTACTTGTTATTCATTAGTTTAAAAATTGAAGTGGCCATCTCACCCGGCCAAAAAGGAGAGTTGGCCATATAAAGTCTGGCTAAGATGACCATATTATTCAATGTTTTTTTATACTATTTTAATGCTTGTATCTTTTTGTTATAGATGCCAAATCGATACCAAAGAAAAGTTGTAGCTGCTAGAGGGAACTGGAGTGAAGATTCATTGAAAGCCGCTATAAATTGTTTAAAAAATGGAGAAATGTCTGTTTACAAAGCGTCTATTGTCTATAACATACCTCGAAAAACCCTTGAGAGACGATACAAGAACAACAATGATAAGAATTTAAAAAAATATATCCCCTATTCCACAAAAAGTTATAGAAGCCCGCAAACGTAGTAAGCAAGTCGGTATGCTCTTGAGGTCGGAAGATCACATAATACTAAGAAAAACCAAAGAAGAAGAAAATATTAAGAAGGAAAATAAGCGGAAACTCAGGCAGAAAAAAATAGTTTAGTAAAAATGGAAGGAAAGAAGACTGAAAAACAAACCACAGCAAAAAAACCAAGAGCTGTCAAGCAGATCAACAGAAGGTCTGAAAGTAGAACTAGTGAGGAGGAACCAATATTATGTGATACATCTGGTGAGGAAGACGCAGAAGATGAAGCTGATAATTGTACTGGATGAGGCGAAAATTATTATAAAACCCATCTCGTTGAAAACTGGTTTCAATACATGAGAATTGTACACCTTTTGATGATGTCATCAAAAGGTGTCTTCTGTCCGCATTTAGAGCACATGTGTGCTCTAAATGCGGACAGAAGAAGAAAATGGAGCTCCAGTGAGCAGAAATCAAAGGAAAGGGGAAAGGCAGAGGCAAATCTAGTACCGGCCATCTGTCCCGTACTACTTAGGCCATCACTCCCATATATGCCCATATATGGGTGAGACGGCCAGTTACGTTTCTTTTTACATTAAAATTTTATGTTTGTTCCTTACCTTATAAACATATCTTTATGCTAATTTTCGAAAGACTGATTGTTGTTGATTTTCTAAAAAATAAATGTTTAATCAAGATCTCAATATTTTCAGATTTATTTAAGCCTAAAAAAACGATGGCCATCTCTAACGAATTTACCCTACATAAATACATACATAGTCTCGAAAAACATTACCCTCCTTCTGGGGCAGTCGGGTAAAAATACACCTTCACTGATTTCCGACGATGCAAACATAAAATGCAATCACAAAGTTATCACACAAACCAAAACATGTTTTAGATGAAGCAGAGCTCCCGAGTGCCAGCCAGCTACATCAGCCACTCTTCGAAGCACACAATGCACGTATGTTTGTCCTTCCTGTTTGTCGTACTTGCAGCAATGGCGGCGAAATACACAAATTATAACTGAATTTTGTACCTCCATTTCAAAGGCATGTGCTCATAAATTCGTTCTAACTAGTATGTTGATTTAATTTAGAATTTTGCTTCTAACAATGGCTTCTGCAGTTGTGTTCTGGTTTGTGTTGTGTTTTGCTGTTTAGCAAGGCTTCGTGCATTGTTTTCAGGTGAGTGTTTGTGAAAGAAATTGTAATGTGCGAAACACGAACATTGTGTGAAACATCAATTTATGTATTCTATTCATAATGTGTGTGGCTGCAGATTAATTGTTTCTATTATGGTATTGTTGCCATAATGGAAATCTAATATTTATGCGAACGTAACAAATATTTCGATAAGTATCCAGATCATAGGCTACTCATCTACTTCTACGAAAGGCAATATTTCAACAACCGGTGCACATGATTGGCTAATCTTCGCTTATTGAACAAAGTGAAGACCACTGAACTTTGATATGAATATCCAAAAATCAATTATACTTACCTACTATTTAATTAAGAAAAATGGTGTTAGTTAAATTACATTAGCATAGTCATGATCTTAGAACAAAAATAACTCACAAACACTTTTTTATCGATTGATTAATTAACTAATATCGTATTTGCAATCTTGATATTCCTCATAAAATGATATTAATACAGGTTATAAGGTTAAAACTAAATTATGTTTAATAGATATTGGAATTTATTACCGCACTGATTGATATTTAAACAAAAAATCGAAATTACTCATAGATAATATGGCTTGGACTCACTCTACAAGCTCTACAAGTCGAAGCTAGTAATTCTAAAAATGATATAACATTTTCAAATTATACTGATATACTAGTGAACTATCAATCAATCAATTGATTACTTTTCATTTTGTTTCTTACAATGTAGATAACTTTAATGAAATATTATATTTATTTATTTGTCATCATCATCTTCCTAGCCTTTTCCCAACTATGTTGGGTTCGGCTCCCAGTCTTACCGGATATAGCTGAGTACCAGTATTTTACATGGAGCGACTGCCATCTGACCTCCACAACCCAGTTACTGGGTAACACGATACCCCTTGGTAAGACTGGTTGTCAGACTTTCGAGCTTCTGACGACCCGTAACGACTGTCAAAGATCTACAAATGACAGCCAGGACCAGCGGCTTAACGTGCTTTCCGAGGCCCGGAGGGGTCTTGGTATGTAAAGATGGCCACCCATCCACGGACCAACCGCGGCAAGCATAGCTTATTGCGGCTGTTATTACATAGCCACAAGCTCCTCTTCTCATATTTATTTATTTGTAACATCATCTAATATGAATTATTATTGCTTGGCAGCTGGTTTCACTGTAGGTACTTTACTTGATATGAGTCTTATTTCATTAGAGTGACCTGTCTCTCAATCACGGATAACTTCTCCAACGTAAGAAGAAACCCGGTCCTTCGGAAGGCTCAGGTACATGGAGACATGGGTAGGTCCAGCAAGTTATTTTTCAAATTCAAGTTTATTTATTAATTTTGTGACTATAGTATATAATTATACAGATTTTATATGACAAATGTTGTTCCATACTATGTCCCACCAGAGGACATACAAAATAGCTTAGGTAATCGAATGTCACATTAACAGAACTAAAACAAACAGAATATAAAACAATACTAATAAAAATAATAATAGAATAGAATACTCTTTATTATGTACACCATAAAAATAAAAGATATAAATAAATGTTAAATTTTACATACGATGACACAATTTTTTTGTTTTTGTTTGGGTAATAATTATCAAACTTCTCCCGCTCTCTTTGTGTCAGACTCTTACTGACTAAAACCCAACCGTGTTCCTTTCGTTGCCAGTGTTGCCAGGGTCTTGGTAACCCTTACGATGACACAATGGACGGTCTTATCGCTAAAAGCAATGTTTTACAGACAACGTTTGGATGGATCAAAGGGAGAAGGAGAGACAATACTGCAGTTAGTCAGTGGTCTACCATGTACATATACAATAAATAAATACATACATACATATAGCATATACTTATCTATATAAATACATATACAAGAATAAACATGAAACAAGAGAAAGGAACTACATTTATTAATGTAATTATGATGTTTTGAAGCTTATAAATGATTTCTATTTCTAAGGATAGAGGAAGTGTTTTTACCAGAATTTTAAAAGTAGACAAAGATTGAACACGCCCTATCGACACGGACAAGACATTCCATAACCGTACTGTTTGAACTGTCAAAGACTTGTCATACTGGTGGAATGCATGCATCTCTAGCCTCAAGTTTCCGATGACCTCAGATATATATTGTGTGTGTCATGAAGAAACTTGACGTTTTTTAAGATAAGTGGGGGTTGTAGGATTGAACAGAATACTGTAGAGCTAAAATAAGATATGAGAATTCCACTTGAGCTTTGTTCGAAATTCATAAAGTGATCATATTTGCGCAACATACACATACACACATACATAAACTTACGCCTTCTTCCCATGGGGGTAGGCAGAAACTATAGAACGCCACCTGCTACGCTCCTTACATACTCCTTTTGCTTCGTTTACGTTCATACATCTGGCCATACACGCACGCCGGTTACGACCACTACGCACCTGACCTTTTTGAAGAACATCACCAATGAGGTCACTATATGTCTTTCTGGGGCATATAAATCTTATGCAAAAGTTTTGAAATCGCTCAAGTTTATCTAGTTGTGCCTCAGTGAGATCGAGATAACTGTCATCAGCGTAGTCAAGGATGGGAAGTAAAAGGGATTGTGCAACCGCAGTTTTAGTTGCAGTTGCATGAAAGTTCCGCAATCGTCTCAGGAACTTACCAGTGCAAAGAAATTGCGACTTACGTCCTGTAGCTGGGGACACCAAGAAAGTGTCCATCGATCCAAACTGTAAGAGTTATAACCTTTTTGCTTACTGGAATAACAGTTCCGTTAAATTGAACTTGGGGAAGTTGTGACCACTTTATTTTGGGGGTCATCTTTGAGCTGCCAATAACAATGGTCTGAGTCTTCGATGGATTAACCTGCTAACACACACATTCTCACAAATCGAACCCAAATCCCTGTTTAAGATATTAATTGCATCAGCCAAATCCGCAAGGGGAAGGTACGAAAGGGTTACCGAGGCCCCTGGCAATACAGGCAACGGAAGGAACACGGGTGGGTTTTAGTCAGTAAGAGTCTGGCACTGATAATTTCCCATCCAAAAAAAAAGGGTGAACGTATGTCATGAAGTCATCAGTGACGTTAACACCATGGGATATAGAATAGTTTAGGATATAGCATAGATAGGAACGATTTCGTCGAGGAAAGAAAGTATCATTTTCTGACTTACACAATCACTACCAAACTGCGTTAGATGTGATTCAAACTACGCTCTTCTTAACATCACAATCAGAGAATTGACTAAAAATAAATGGGGATGGTCCGGAGTTGGATGGTTTGAAAGATAGTTTATTGTATCTGCCTTCATGGTCCCATTACAGTGAGACGAAGATGAGAAGTGTTGATTCAGTAGATCAATATCTAAGTTTTTAGAAATCGAACAATAAAGTCAATAGGGATGTGACAATTTCGTGCTAAACAGTAATAATAATAATAATATGTCAATAAATTAAGACGGCACATAAACAAATAAAGTATTTAGTCACAATTTTGTATACAATAATAAATCTAATAAAAAAAATGCCAATAAAGAATATCATTATCTATGGGAGCAACATTTTAATTTTACAGAGAGATATAAAATTAATAAATATTATTTTAATATGTCATTAAAATATTCATGAACGGAATAGTACACCTTGACATTCAATAATTTAGTTAGGTAAGCTTATTAGCGTTCAGCCAGTCAAAAATCGTAACAAGACTAGTGTTTAGATAATCCGCTAATAATATAGGGAAATTGCGTAATATCGTAAGCAATAATCTGGCTTATGTGTGTCAGAAGTACTAATAGTTTTATTATTATTATTTAGGTGTTAATAATAGGTAGGCCCGGGTCGACGGCGCGTCGTGTTCCATGCGCGCCTCAAAGAGATGTCGTCAGCACAAGTGTAGGAGTCCACTAGGGCCGATACCTGCCGGGGTCGCGGGAAAGTTCGAAAGGTTTACCGAGGCCCCTGGTAACGCAGGCAACAGAAGGAACACGGGTGGGTTTTAGTCAGTAAGAGTCTGACACACCCTCCCGCTCCGCCCAGAGCGGAAGAAGTTATTTGATAATTTCCCACTCAACAAAAAAAAAGGTATTAATAATAATAAATAATGCATTCATAAAATTTAAACACCTGCCTTCCAACATTATTTTTTTTCATAAGTATTTGAAACACCCCGCTATAATAATGCCAAAATTCGCCAAAAAAAATACAAAACGGCCCGAAAAACCGGTCAACTTTGTCACCATCGTCTGTTGCCGCCATGACTTTGGTCTAAAAAAAATAAATTAAAAAAGAAAAAAAAAAACAAGTTGGGCAGTCGATAGCCAATTGCATTTTGTAGCAGTGAGTGCGAGTCGCGTGTTCGCTGCCATTAGCCCGCCCTCCTGGGCTGTTTGCCAGAAAATATCACTTATTACGTGTGCAAAGCCTGTTGCTATGCTAACGTTGGCTGTTATCCCGGAAATTTCCCCAAAATTAAATAGGCCGTAATTTTTTAAGAAAATGAATGCTATAACTTAACTCTTTGCTACTGAACAATATTAACTTACTAATTTTAACATTAATAACTTACAAAAATCATTTCAATTTCGATTAATACGTTCTAATCACAGATATCATTATCGTAGTGCTTATTTTGCACTTTTCGAAGGCTATGTTTTTCAATTATGTCACGACCTCTTCGCGGTATACGTAACCGTTACTAGAAGCTGGCAAATACCTACTAAATATAAATAATCGAAACTGACCGACCGACCGAACTGACTGTAATTCTGACCTAAAACCTAGTGAAAAAAATAATAAGAATCTAAAGATTTGTATCCTTTTTTTTTAATTCATCTCGATTTCTGACATAAAGAATTAAAAAAAAACTGATTTCAGGTTAACAAACTATGTTCTGTATAAGTCACGATGAGGTGTCATCTTCAAAAGGAAAATTAGATACTCTTAAAATAATATTATAAATTACCACCCTACCCAGGTTTTGAAACAAATAATTAATGGTATTTAAATGACTAAAATTAATATAAAAAATACCTTATCATAAAAGCTCCTACATACTGGCGCGACTTGGCGCGCGACGCGTCGCGACACAAAGGCACCGCTTGTAGCGCTACACGCGGTGTCTTTGTGTCGCGTCGCGTCGCGCGACAAGTCGCGCCAGTATGTAGGAGCCTTTAATGTAATAAGATCGAGCTACTCGTTTGAAAACAATAGCCTTTAATCTCCTTGTCACGTAATAGCCAACAACGGTCAGTACGGAGTGGCGACACGTCGTCTTATCTAGAAACCTATTTATTATGTCTAATGATTTTTATTATTCGGGTTGCGTGGGTGAAACAGTTAAACCTTTAGCTTAAACCTTTAAAAGGCTTGATTTTGTAATGTAAGTTAGTTAGTTATTATTAGTTACTATTCTGTAATTTAAGCGAATTCTGTAAACATTTTTTTTTTCCTTAGGTAAAGGGTATTTCCTTTAAAATTTAAAGTTCAAAGTTCAATGTTTTTATTAATACAATGTTTGGTGATACGATAGGGTCTTAAAAATATTTTATAGTAGCTCAAAAATCTACCCTATATTGTTAAATTACAATCTTAGAAATTAAGTTAAACATTACATTAATTTCTATATATATTAATTACACTAAATACAGGATATAATATATTGTATTAAATTAATAGACAATTAATAGAATATGAATATTACATTAAAACATAAATACATAAAATGGTCAGTCCCGTGAAATTTTGTCAACTAGGAATTCGTGAATGGTATAGTAAGTAGCATTTGTCTATTAAAAATAATCAAATCAAATCAAATCAATATTCTTATGCAATACATAAATTAAACATAACTATTATATACTGTACTTATACGCACAAACCAAATAAACACATTTTATAATTTATAATAAAATTGAATTGCTTGAATTGCTACTTCGCCCTCTTCCTCTCTCCTGCTGAAGAGGAAGAGAGGTCTCCTGCTGAATGCTGCTGTGCTCGACAGGGTCCATATTGATCTTTTACTTTTTATACCATCTATGTAATACATAAGGAATGCAAGTAAGAATTTAGTATAATTTCACTACGATTTTATTTCGATTTTAATCGACTTTATCGATCGTATAACATCACACCTGTTTGCCCGAAGTAGGTAGAGGTGTATCTATAGTACGTACACCCACGTCTCACCAGGGGGGCAACCATCACCTCTTATAGCTGTATTATTTCAATATTACTTCAGCGTGAGAAAGAGATGGAGCTATAAGTCCTGTACAGCTCCATCACTTTCCCACTGTGCCCAGTTATGCCCCACGTAGTAGGGGAGTATAGCTTTAGAAGTAGAAAACTAAGCTATTCCATACCAAATCAGCACTAAAAAATCTGAACTAATACCCAATATCGAGATAGCTAAGGGAATACAAATAATATTATAAATAATAATGGATAAAAAACGTTAAAGAAAAATACATAACCAACTGAACCCTTCATCCAGCAAACACGGCTCACTCTTGTCCGGCTGCACCGTGCAAATAAATTTGGTTTTCATTAGTACTAGCACAACACATTCCTCAAACAACTGATTGTTATTAAACAAAGAAATTGCATCGTAGTTGATTTTAACAGTGATTCCCGGTCACGACATTGTACAGTACTAATGAAATATTAGTTACGCCTTTTTAGCACGGGTTTGTACTTTTAAAGGCTATTACACTTTCCCTCCTCAGTTAGACCTGGAAAATAATTCCAAAATTAACAGTAGTTTGTGTAAAAATTACTTGGGAGGTTATTGTTTGTGTAATCAGAGATATAAACCTGTTGTTTTTTCTACATCTAGTATTTACCTTATACTAAAAAAAATAATAATAAAAAAACTGAAAAAAAATACATAATATACCTACATAATACACAAACTACACAAATACTTAATATACATATATAATATAATTAAATTTACTAATTAATGTAAGTAATAGGTAACCTACACTAACATATATAATATTAGACTTATGGTATTTCAATTAGAATCTTAAATTTGAATTGAAGAAATTGGTTTACAATTCCACAAGTAATATCAATCTGCCTCGTTGGTCTAGTGGTCGCAAGCGCTACTGCTGAGCATGAGGTCCTGGGTTCGATTCCCGGGTCGGGCAAAGTGTTATTGGGTTTTTCTATCTGGAATTTCTCAGCAGCAGCCCGGAGTCTGGATTTATGCCCGGTTGATGGCAATAGGCTCGCCCCCTATTACATGGGACTTAAACATAAATTGCGAAATATGGGTGTTGTACTACAGGTACGCCTCTGCCCAGCACTTCGGGGAAACAAGGCGTGATGTTATGTTGCAGAGGTGGATGCAACTCTACGCTGTAGTGTGTTATGTTTTAGTTTTAGTTGTATATTTCTGTACCTACTAACACTAGTAATTAAGTAAATTGTTACTAACCCTATGGACTTTGTCTGAAATAAAAGATTTATTATTATTATGTATGTATATCAATTGTCTTCTTAATTTGTACTTAATAAACATATTCAGTTTTACTGTCAACATAAAATCGATGGCTGGCTCGATCGTCGCAATTTTCCAGCGATTACGTACCGATACCTCCGGAGAGTTCTCGGTAAATCGCATAAATAATACGCAAATAACCATCTTCAAGCAGTTTTTATTTAATTTCATAAACGTTAGCTCCGACAAAATTCAATTACTTCATGATTTAAATAAATTCAACAGTTTTTGACATAATTAATTACTTAGATGCGGATAAAAATGCTGTGAAATTGTATTCGATTGGTTATTTTTTACTTACGTAGTTGAGGATGGCATTTATATACCTACACGTAATCATTTATAATTTTATGGGACGTTAGCGTTTATTATGGCTATTGAATAGGCCATGTTGGACACACTTCAGCGTCCATTGATGAATCGCTTGATCTTTTATGGGTCGCCTCATAAGCAAACGTTCATCGACGTTGAAGTGCGCCTAATAGAAATAATTGCGGAACAGAATCACAGTATTTTTTTCTTATTTTTAGACAATTGCATGACAAAATGCTGACCAAGAAGGTAGGACGTCTTAGTAAGGAAAACTTCAAGACAAAAATATAATCTCTTTAACATTCTTAGTATTGCTATAGATGTCGATATCCTGAAAGTCTTGCAATGCAGTGGGTGCAAGACTTTCAGGATATCAACATCCATATTCATCAAACAAATATTGTCTCCAAAAACTGAGACGTCATTAAAAGGGGACTCATAAGACATGAGATGCTGGCAATAACTCGATTACAAGGGGGTTGTAGAGAGGGTGAAGTCAGAGGGAGGTGTAGAGGATTATAAGAACTTCGTTAGTCTCTCGAAGGTGTCTAACTCAGGTCTGAGACGGGAGAGATTATCGCTTTTGCCGTTAGCGCCGCATTTTGTCGTCAGTTTAGAATATTTGATGTGATAAGATATGCGTTACATGGGATGCGCGGGTTTGTGTTCGTGTAAGTACTGGGATTATTTTGTTGCTTTTGCTGTGGTCGGTTTTGTGGAACGCTTGCTCTTTTTGACGTTCATACATGCTCTAATATAAAGACTTGGAAAAGATTCGTACAGAACAGCATTGCATCACATTGGTGACTGGAAAAGTATGGCATAGCATAATATATGTCTTACGTAGTTTACCTATAAACAAACACAAACTTGTAGAAGATGAAAATAGTTTGATTACCAATTGATCAATTATCAATCCTACACTTGCAAAAAGACTCGTGTTAATGTTTTAGATATTGCATATATTTTTTTGTATCAAAATTATTCTTCTAATTAAACCCCCAATTCATTATAATATTTTCCACTACTTTGACAGCATTTTTCCTCCACAACCATTATGAAAATACCCTATACCGAGAAAAGTCATCAAATTTTCAGTTTGAGCGACGAGTACACCGGCGGGCGAGTGTAAAGCAAACGCACGTATCACTCGACGGGCCACAAAGGCACAGCCGCAAACACAAAAGGTACCTAGTGAACGTAGCTTAAACTTACCGACGATGCAATCACAACTTGCGCTGCTATAACGTATCCAACTTGATGTGTAATCGCCTTAAAATTCGGTACATGTTAAAACTTTGATATCACTTCGGATGATAGTTGGGATGTTTATTGCTTATATGATTCGCTGAGATAAGCCTGCAGCTTTAATTACTTGAGTTAGTCAAATATTTTTTAGGGTTCTGTAGTCAACAAGGAACCCTTATCGTTTCACCATGTCCGACTGTGCGTCTGTCTGCCCACAGACTCAGAGACACTTAGTACTAGAAAGCTGTAATTTGGCATGTGTATACATGTTAATCACGCCGACAAAATGGTAAAATAAAATCATAAGAAAATTTGTGGTACAGTCAGCGTCGATAATATCGGGACGAACAGACTGTTCAAAATTATCTAAACAACTATGAAAATTCAAAAAACATTAACTCAATGACACAAGAACTGTTTTAAAATGAAGAAAGTAGACGACAACTGTCATTCTGACAAGAATTTTATCAAATCGAGATAGAGTTTAATTTTCTTAGTTGTTGAGATCATTTTGAACAGTCGGTTCGTCCCGATATTTTTGACGCTGGCTGTACATGAAATAAATGTAAAAGTAGGCCTTACAAGTTAACGAGTAATAGTCGACCAACTTACATTTGCACTTGGAGAATTGACCGTGACGCAAATCGATGTATGGGAGAACATGTTTTTCAACTATAATGTTAAGTTTGTTTTTGAGATAAATTCATCCCAACTACTGAACCCTTCATTGTGCGTGGTCCGACACGCACTTAGCCGGTTTTGTCGTGAAGCTTTTTTATTCGTATAGAGACTGAATTATTGTAAAAGGACTGTAGGGTTAACACCGTACCTGATACAAATAGATATTGTCGGAGAAGTATTATGAGTTGATTTACAAATTTAAAACTTTTGACAAAGCATCAGTGCAAGCAGTTACACTTTTCTCCAAAATCAAGCTTTCATCTCCATTGGCAACTACATATTCTTTTATAATTGAGGAGTCCTTCCTATAAATTCACCCTGTATAGATACAGAAACGTAATAATAGCAGGAAGCGACTCTAAGTAGACAAAATGATGTATGTCTTTAAAACTGCCGACAATCTTAGATCTCGATAAACAGGGTGTAGAAAGATACGAAGCCAATCAAATGATTGATGCAGCAAGATATCCTAGAAACCGGAAAGCTGAACCGGATAATCGAACTGGTTTCGTTAAATTATTAGTTTATGATTTAAATAGATTCTTTCTAGTTATAGGTTGGCAACCACGACGATGGCTCATCAGATGAAAAGTGACTACCACTCCCAATATACCTTAGATTATATATTTTTTTTTACTTTGCTTAAACTGTCCCACTTCTGTACAAAGGCCCCTCCAATGTCCCTCCAGGAACTCTTTTCCCACGCCACCTCAAACTAGCCCTCACGACATGCGTCCAGGTTATCCCGCCACCTCTTTCTGGGCTAGCTGATCTTTACCTTAGAAATAAAGTTGAATAATATCTACAAACTGGCGAAATGTGGGTGTACTATAAGTACATCTCTGCCTAACTCTTCGGGGAATACAGGGGTGATAATATGATATGATATTTACTTACTTGTGCCTATAAATTTACTTACTTGTGCCTATAATTTCACCGAATTATCAATTATTAGTATTCTACATACCAAAGCTTTACGGTTCTACGTAATGAACGTTAACGTGAAAATAAAAAGCGTTTCAAAAAGTTTAAATTGCAATTTTTATAGTAACGGAGTCTGGCTGTTCATATCCATTAACATCTGCTGAAGTCCAATTTAACTTTTGTATAAAAAAAGTTGTTTTACCGACAAAACTGTTCACGTATGATAGTTGCAATCAAATTCAAATAGGTTGGGAATCATTTCAGCTTCTGGGAGTTAAGAAAAAATGCAAATGCAATGGTGGATGCATGAGAAAGCAAAAACGCCGGGGTCGCGGGAAGGTGGGTTACCGAGGCCTCTGGCAACACGAGCAGCTGAAGGAATACGGGTGGGTTTTAGCCAGTAACAGTCTGACACACCCTCCCGCTCCGCCCAGAGCGGGAGAAGTTATTTGATGATTTCCCACCCAAAAAAAAAAAAAGGCAGGCTGAAAAATAAAGCTATACAAATTGCAACATGATTATCATATTTTAACTACTTACTGCACTTGAATTAAAAATTACCTGCATAATTGTAATGTCACAATACGAAATGATTCATCCAAATAATTAAACTCTCAGAAATGACATAACACAACAAAGTATTTCCTCAAGAACCGACATCACTACTACGCATTAACTCCTTACATAAATCTTAATGAAAATCCACCCAGAATATCAGAGGGACCGTTAGCATTGGACCAGTAAACACCGCACAAACCTTTCGGATACATCTCCGGGCCACATCCTGTTTAAAGATGTTTCTAGAATTATTAAGTAACATTTGACGTAACAAATACCAAGTTTCACTTATAAGGGTTTGGGATCCATGTTCCGGTCCGAAGCCCAAGGGATATGTTATTGTTTTACCGCGTGGCTTTGCAAATTTTAACTAGGAGGGAGTTTTGGATTAAACTTGTATCACACAAAATGGGATACGATCTTTGAAATTGAACAAAAGCTTCTGGATCAAAGTTTACTCGTATATCGAAGGTACTCATCACGTACCTAGAATAGATTAGAATACTCTTTATTATGTCCACTATATAGATTCAGGATATAAATGAAGAAATGTTACTTAAGGTGACACTATGGGCAGTGGTCTTATCGCTAAAAGCGATCTTTTACAGATCAAACATAGTTTCGATATTAAGAGCGTTGAGCCTAAAGTCTCGTCACCTTTCCTGCTAGAGGTCAAGAACTTGTCTTTATTTTTAGAAACTAAATAAGCAAGAGATAGGTGTAATTGATAATATTCTTTAACGAAATCTTTATCAGAAGTTGCTGCTACCAAAGACAACAACAAGGCTACAGCAATTATCTTGAACAAAGATATTCATGTAAGTACAGTAAAATAGGAAGGTAAGCCCAACAAAATACAAGAAAGCGATAAGATCAGCTCCCGTACTAACTTAACATAAAGCAAAATCCGATAATACGCTACACATATCGTGTTCTATGGAAGTAAATACAGTCTTAATAAATAAAAATAGAAATTGATTCGAAGTTTCGAAGTCTTAACCCTTTGCGGGCGCGGCGCTTCCGTGCCCGTCCAGTTTTAATGTTTCACCCACTCAAAATATATTAAAGATCAGTATCACAGGAAGGTGAACTATTAGTTTCGCTTCGTTCTCATTAAACCCTTTCGATATTGTCTACACTACCATACACAGATTTTAGCTTATCAATTTCGTTCCGTTTTTATTGCGATCATTTATTTTCATTTTTCGTGGCAGCTTTATGGAACATAAAAACGTGGAAAGTTTGATTAGGATTAACTTTTTTTATTATATAGACCTACTTTGATGATTTGTATATACAACTTGTTTTTTTTATACCTATTCCATATCTCTGTGGTTATATTCTATAAGTAAAACTAATACAAAAAGTCCTAGAATATGTGGTCCAAAAATGCATAGTTTCGATGATATCATAATACTAACACTAGACTCTCGATGTGTGTCGGTATCTAAGTTTCATTGAGAAATACGAGTAATTAATTTTCATTAAAAGCAATCATTCATATTCAAAGCTAAGAAAATGCGACGTTGTCATATTTCACGTAAGTGTTGTCACATTCATAAAATAAATAAATAAAATAAAATTCATTTATTTATTAATATTATTTATATATTATTTTTAATAATCGTGACTTTGTCGAATTGTTTTGTATGAAAAATTTAAACAAAAAAAATTTAAAATTAAAATTAATTATTAGCTTCATATGCCAGTTGATTCTTTGATATGGTCTCATCCCTAGAGTTATGGGATATAAAAAAACACCTTGTATATCCTCTAAAATTCAAGATAAATTGAAAATATGAGAATGCGTTTAAATCTTTTATTGACAGAAACTGTCCACATGCGAAAAAAATCGTAGCCATTTTCGTAGGCTTTTCGTAGACCCTCAACCCAGGCAAAAAACAATGATAATTCTTGCTCAGTAATAAATTAGGACATTTAAGTGAATATTATCTATCTTCCTAACATGTAGACATGTTCTAGAAGAGGCACATACTGGCAATATGGCTTTCGTAGCACGCTACGCAGCAAGATTTGAATAAACTGTTGGAACAACTCAATAAGAGCCATATTTTGTCCATGTCTTATAGTAGTCAGATTCCCATATCGGTAGCAAAAATATTCTTGCTTGCTATATGGAATAGTCTCCATTCACATAGGTACCAAATTTTTAATAGACTTCAGTACTTCCCTAATAGGAAAGGAAACAGCATGATCGATAATAGTAATCCTGAACCCATGTTTAAACTTTTTTAGCAATTTGAATTAATTGAATAATTATAAAGTGTGCTAACATTACCATTCAAAATTGGAGTTAATCATGATCATGTATTCATAGACTCAGGTACTTGTGTCTGTACTATTAGATTAGCTACGCTCAGTTGAATTTTATTGTTCACCTTACATCGCTCGTAGTCATACTTAAAAGTAGTTAAAAGCTTTACATCACAGTTTTATTTATTCATTGAAAAATTTAAATAAATTAAATCAAGGTTTTTTTTATACTCATTACTTAGAACTCAAAAAATTCAGTGTTACGGATGTATATAAATCGTGTAATTATTTGGATCAGCGCCTTGTTAAAGGATAAGCTTCAATTTTAATGAATCGTTCTAAGAAAGCTTCTGTTGAGACTATATTTATGGTCTAAAGCACTAATGGTCAATACATCTTTTCATACGTAGCAACTTTAATTAGGCTGAATATGGAAAGTATAATATCGAATTGTAGTGTTTTTGTAGCCACCCACCACACATTTCCTAAAACTTTTCTATTCTTCAATTTCGTAGTTCTTCAATAACATGTCGCCTGTATTCCCCAACAGGCGTTGCAGGGTGTTGTCTCAGGCGACATGTTATGGTATGTTATTTTAACGCAGTGATAGGAAAGTATTTGGTGTTCTTGTGTAAAAAATGGTTAGTGAAGAACTACGAAATTGAAGAATAGAAGATTTTTAGGAAACGTGTGTAGCCTCCCAGGCTACAAAAAACACTACAATAAATAAGAAGGAAATAACGCCAGGTTAGTTGGTTGTTAAAATAACACAAGTAAATACGACAAAATTAAAAAGCATAAACTAGTTGCTCAGCTAATACAGTAAGGAGAGTGTACCAGTATATCGTCCGGCGACTTTTTGCCTCGAGCAGAAGCAGAGCATCGGCGCTCAATCGAATTATCGTGCTGCCACCATCGAGGCAGTAAATTAAGAATTAACACGAAAGCTGATTATTTTAAAACATGCATCGGGATACCCTTTCTAACGAGGTTTCCTTGCCGTCGGCCTCGCCCTGATGGTTTGGACTTTATCGAGAACTTATGCTGTGATGTGCTAGGCAATTAAATGCTCTAATTGTTTATTATGGGAACTCCTGTGGTAACCGCTGTTATTATGTGAACGTAGAATGTAACAATATGTCTAATTATCATTTACTTGGATTGGTTTTATTATGTTATTTTAATTTAGGAAGTTTGGAGGCAATTTGGAGTACAGTGAGAGACACTCCCAACAGCATCCTGAGAACTGTAGCGGGGAGTTTCAGCTCTCCAATTGTAAAGCAGCTTGTGCGGAGGGTTACGAGTATTGGTATTAACACTAGATAATAAGTTGTTTTAATATAATGTTACTAACCCTCTATGGATTCTTTGTTTCGAAATAAAAATCATTTATTTATTTATAAGAAGTTTTAACGCTTAGGAATGGGTGTCCTGAAAAGGACAAGAAAATGATAAACTAAAAAATGATCTTATCTTGTGACTAGTCAATCCTATAAATTGTGGTGTGAAAATGCAACACCTTATTTATACATTTATTTTAGACTTGTCGTTGGTTAGTTACGACAAACAAAATAGAGTTTACAAAAATACTGAGATACTTTTAATGTCATTAATAAAAGTAATTACTATTATAATTTTGTGGCTCATAAATTATAGTGTATTTTGTAAAGAACATTAAAATAGGTGGCAAATTAAATGGGACGAATTTGGTCTGCGTATTATTTATACATAATGATCGTAATACACATTTTAATGATGATCATTTGCCCGGAGCGTGCCGCCATATTACTTTAATTCGCATTCGCCGAATAAAGTTCGCTTATGTTAACGTTTACCAATGTGAAGTGGGTTAAAAGGAAGTTGCGTCTGTAGTTAAATTACAGCGTGAGGATTTATAAGGGTTTTTCTTCTCTCTCTTTTTGTCGTCTTTCGACACAGTTCACAGGGACAACGCTCTAGAAGCTAACCCTAACGTCCTAACCAAAGCGATCGGTCCCCGAATACGTGATCGTCGCGTTCATATGTCACTGAGTTTGTTTGGAAGGCGACCACACTCTGTCGGTGCGATCACACGTTCGGGTTCACAGAATAAAACGATCGCGATGGTCGAGTGTTAGCGCGGTTATCGCTTAGGACGTCGCCTTAGATTTATTCTGCAGACAAAAGAGACTTAATTTATTCGTTTTTTTAGTATTTCAAACTCACCAAAACAATAAAAGCATTTGGGGAACTAGTCTTTTCCATTTAAAAGCTATGCTCTTTTATAAAACTAGCAATAAATAACGAAACTGTTCACTTCAGAAGCAATATTCGCCTTAAACCATTGTTATCTCAAACAACTGACTGTGCCGAGCAAATAACTCGAAAAAAGATGAAAAATCGTTTTCTTATAAAGGAGCTAAGTAGTTTTTGATAACGGACGGTTGATGGGAATTAGGAAGACGATAGCAGCAAGAAATAAAATGAATAAATGATTGCAAATTAAACTTGGCATGACCGGTTGCATACTTACTTACTTATTTTATAATTCTTGGCTACGTATTTACAAACAAATTGAAAATGATTATTTTTTCTTTTTTTTTTCATTTTATAATTTTTTCATCTTCATCATTTTATCATTTTTATATGGTTTCACCATATAGAGAATTTATTCCGGAAGGTTATGAGTATATTACATCAATATTAATCTTACCTATAATACAGAATTCTCTACGTTTGGTTAATTTGTAAGACCGAAGCGAACCAGGGGCAGGTCAATAGTTGATTAAGTATAAATATAAATAAAACAAAAATACAAATCATTATTTAAAAAAAGCACAAACATGAAAACTAGCCTGACAAGGAAATGAAAAATAAGGGTAAAAACATTTTTGTTGTAGGGCAAATAATCGCAGCGGCGAAATGGTATCGTGACAAACATCCATGCGTCACAGCGGCTCGGTAAATCAGCGCGCCAATGAAATCCAATTACTTACACAAAAAACTATTAGTTTTCTGCAACATATGTTACTAGGTATGTTGCGAAAACGAAACTATTTTCCTTCATGTTTAAAAGGAATTAAGTACATTACCTATTGGACTAATTACAACGAGTTGGTACAGATATTAGTGGACAGGATATTAATTCAGACTTGTTACAGTTGTAATGGCAAACATGTCATTTTTTTAAATTTTTTTATTAATATTTTACATAGATTCTTTTATATTTTGTGAATGAGAATGTTGTAGGCCTAATAGACTAGATTTGTGAACCATTTATTTTTTTATTTTTTTTGTTAAGTACGTGGTACTTTTTGACAGGCCTACACTGTAATTTTAAAACATTGTAAAAGCCAATAATTATTTTTAAAAGAGTAGGTAACCGTGGAGTTTCTTGCCGGCTGTTCTCCATAGGAAACCACCAATTAGAACCGTGCACCTAGCTTCTGACGTGTCATAAGTACCCATGTAGGTTTATGTGAAAAAAATTTGTTTGATTTCATTTGAGTGTAGGTACAACTTTTCATAAAATTACATATAAGAATTGTTTTATGTGATCTTATAAAATCAAGTTTTATGTTCAAAAACTGTAGAAAATTACAGAAAATAATGTCTATAAAACTGAAAGAAAATGCTTTTCGATTTTACTCTCCAAATCTAACTGTATCTGTGAAATCGCGAAACGTCTAGTTGATGTAACTGGTGACCGAAAAGCTGGCGGCTTTCTCGCGCAACGCATCAGCTTTGCCATTCAGCGAGGAAATGCCGCCAGCATCCTCGGTACAATAGGCCCCGAGGGCCTTTTTTTAGGCTTAACTTAGTTTTAATTTAGTTTAGTTAACGTTAATAATCATCTTGTAAGTTGGTTATGTAAATAAATAGTGTATATATATTTTTGTCCATATAATTTAATACACATTATACTGAAACCATTAAAAAGTACAGTCATATAATAAAATTATTGAATTTTGTAATTTAATATTGGCTCGCTCGCTCACCGTTGGCCATAATTACCAATGCGGATCCAATTCATCATTCTTTATTACGAGCACAAAATTCCATGTAAATTTCATGCACGCCTCGATATACCGAGCGGATGAGTTTCGATATATCGTACAAATCTCCATGTTTTGTATTTTTATTGCACTGTAACAATCTTTTTAATGACATCAAAATTTGCACCTAAATGATAAGAAAATCGGTCGTTTGGAAATATTTTGCAGTCTGGTTTCTGTAAAACATAATAATTATGAGCTGGGCAATTCATTGGCAATTGTTATTTCTGTTTTAGTTAGCATACGAGTATTTAAGGATATTGCAAAGTTATACCAGTTTTTTTTTTTAATTTTATATCTATAAATAACTAATTCTTCAGCATCATGTTTCATATAACAAGAGCACAACGCTTGACCAATTTAAATAAATTAAAAGCGTATACTCAGGGAATTTAATTGTTAAGCAAAATAACTACCACCTTAAATTGTCCGTATATTCAAATCACAACTGTCATTCAGCGACAGTTTTTTTTTTCATGTAACTAGAACTGAACGCTTGACGAATTTAAATAATTGGAAAGCGTAAACTCAGGGAATTTAATTGTTAAGCATACTGACTAGCACCTTATATTGCCCGTATATTCAAATCACAACTGTCATTCTTTGACAGTTGTGGTAGCAATCTGCTTAACCATTAATCTCCAAGACAGTACATACGATATTTGGGCGTGTATTTTTCCTCAACAAAATGACTTTCAAAACGATTGTCTTAACATAAACAAGGGCTCCCCCGCGTTGCCACAGAAAATGTCATTAATGTCTGAGTGAAATTCGGGGTCTAATCTCGTCACTGCAAAGCTTATTACATTTATACAACGGAGTAATCTTCGAATAAAGTTTTCAATGGAAAGTGTTGAATCATTGAGGATTGCGAACCCTTGCTCGCTGAAAGAACTCGGCCTATGGCTGCGCACGACTAGGGTGTACTGTTTCACGATATAATTTATTTTGAGTACAGACCTGTTAAGCCCCGCGCGACACCGATTCGGAGTCAAACAATAGAAAATCAATTGTGTCTCAGTAGCTGTCCTTGACCAATTAAAAGAAAGATTTTTCCACAAAAAAAGGTGAACGGCAGATTTCGTACAGCTTACTTTTTTTGTTGTTTTGTTATAGAATTTGTACCACATATTAAGGCAACTAAGTCATTTATTTTCATGTAAGTGTAATATTTTTGGAAGTCCGGATAAATTAATAATATAAAAAAAAGATTTTAATAACTAAACGTAATTTAGTCGTAAACTAAACGCAGTTATGTTGGTATTTTAGCTATGCTCGCCATGAGGGTATTCCCCGACCTGCTCCTACTTAGATGAAGTAATATTAACAATTAATTAATTATAACAAATAAAATCATCATCATCTGCCTGACATTTCCCAACTACGTTGAGGTCGGCTACCAGTCTAACCGGATGCAGCTGAATACCAGTATTTTACATGGAGAGACTGCCTATCTGACCTCCACAACCCAGTTACTGAGTAATACGATACCCCTTGGTAAGACCGGTTGTCAGACTTTCGGGCTTCTGACGACCCGTAACGACTGTCAAAGATTTACGAATGACAGCCGGGACCAACGGCTTAACGTGCTTTCCTAGGCACGGAGGTGTCTTGGTATGTAGAGATGGTCACCCATATACGGACCAACCGCGGCAAGCGTAGCTTAACCTGATCGATTGACCCGTGCGGCTGTTATTATGTAGCCACAAGCCCCTCAACAAAAATTAAATAAAAGAAATGAAATAATAATTAATTAATGAATTATAAATAAAATAAACGTACTTTAAAAAAACTATTAACTGTATTGTTTTATTTAACTACACTCAAAACCCCATCAGGACTTCATCATTATCAAACTGTTGCAGTCAGCTGCTGGACATAGGTATCTCCTAATGCACTCCGCTGAGTAGGTACGATCCTCATCTCAATTTACCTACTTGATAGTAAGTAAAACACTACAAAAATAGCGTCAAGCAATCTAGAACATGTACTTTATTACCGAAACAATGTTTATGTGCCTATAAGTAACAATCTACATTGGTACACTAGTGCATAACCTTAAAAAATAAAACTACTTATAACTTTTACGTCCCAAGTTCTAAAAATCCAAGAATTTAAAAAGGGCTTGCCTGTCGTATTAACTACCAATTAAAACAAAAAATATCTCAAAACACGAAATTTTATTAGCTGTATGAAAGTCCCATACAAGCCTGCCGTTCGCCTTTGTTTCTGAATGCATTAACAATGCAAAAAAAATAACTGTTTACTATTAGTTCCCGGTATAGGAAAATAATACTAGAAAAATAACTGAACAACACAACTTTTTTTTAGGTAATTTTTATTTGTTGCCATCGATAGGTAGGATCCTATCATGGATTTTTATTTGTTGCCCGATGGCAACAAATAAAATACATACTCAAATTATTCGGAAAATCCAATACTAACCATCTACGACATAAACTAAGCAAGTTTCAGTAGCCAATTTATTTTCTCAGCCAAGTTCCCGAAGTACTCCTCGAGCGTTCGCAACCATTTTAATGTCTTCAAGAATTCTGTTGCGCGATGACTCAACATCGCAACTGAAATCTCGCGTTTCTGTTTACTATTAATCAAATTTCAAGCTTTCACTTTAAATCAAAACTAAACTACTTATCTAAGACACATTTTAAAATGTTTATTTTGGTCAGACGCGAGTAATTAACTATGTAATCACGAAACTTAGCTGGAAGTAAAAGAAGGCTTTTTTAGGAATAACTATGTATGTTGAACCCGCCATAATAGCGGCCGGCGCCCGCCATAATATTACTATGGCGGGTTCAACATACATAGTTATTGTGATAAGAACTCTACCATCTTATAACCGGTACAATAAAATACCCCAAATTTCATGGGACTTAAACATAAGTAACTGGCGAAATGTGGGTATACTACACCTACATTTCGGTAAACCTCTGCCCAACCCTTCGGGGAAATAAAGCGTGATGTTATGTATTTGTATTTATCTTAAAATATCTCGTTAGTCACATAGCAGTAGCCATTTAATTATAATTTTCCTAAAATAGAACTCAAAAAACAAAAGAAATATCAATACGAACGTGATTATCACGATTGACATCATTGGACAGCAGCAAAAAAATTGTATTATTAGTGACACAATTGCCCAGACCATTGACAGTCGTTTAAAAATGTCAGCATAGTCCCAAAAGTCTGTGTAAAAAGTTGGCAAACCTTTAGCATTCTCCTTGGAGCTGTCATCAGAGCTAGGCAAACCGCAGAGTCATTGCATCGCAATAACCAATTGTGAGCGTATTACGTGTCCTATCACAAAGCCTCGAGCTCTTTTTACAAGGACTTAAAGATACTAAAACGTGTTGGTCCAAATATTGCTGATAAAATTAAAATTAATTTCTTTTTACCCGACTGCCCCAGAAGGAGGGTAATGTTTTTCGAGAGTATCTAAAAAACCTGACTGCCAAAACACATAACTGAAAAGAGAAAAACAAGCTTTATAATCTATAGAATTTTGGTATCGCAGGTGGGACATAAGTTACACCATATTTCAGGCTATTGGGTTGTCCCCGGCCTGCGACACCAAAATTCTATAGATTATAAAGCTTGTTCTTCTCTTTTCAGTTATGTGTTTTGGCAGTCAAGCTTTCTGTTTTTTAAATAATTTGTTTTATTCTTTTCTTTGAAGGACCATAAAATTTTACCAATTTGAATCATTTGAAGGATAATTTCGTTTCATCGTGAAAAAAAAACACTGAACTAACTGCAACTTATTAGTGACACCAACAGATAGGTACCATCAGATACCATAGCTGTGTCGATTCATAAAAATAACAACATCCGTTACTCTAGATCGGATGACAGCAGAAGACAGTACAAAATCCTACCATAATATTTAAACAACTTTCCCGATGGCCTAGTGGTTGCAAGCGCTACTGCTAAGCATGAGGTCCTGGGTTCGATTCCCGGGTCGGGCAAAGTGTTATTGGGTTCTTCTATCTGGAATTTCTCAGTCTCAGGATTCGTGCCCGGTTGATGGCATAGGCTCGCCCCCTTTTACAATGGGACTTGAAACATAACTGGTGAAATGTGGGTGTACTACTGGTACGTCTCTGTTCAACTCTTCGGGGAAACAAGGCGTGATGTTTTGTTATGTTACATTCAAACAAATAATATTCCATAAAATGACAATGCGCATAATCGTTAACTTTCGTAAGTTTCGTCTGAACCGTAACGAATAAACAAATGGACCGATTTTCAACGGGACCCATCGTTCATGGTTTAATTCTTATTTAGATTGGAAATAGAATTCATATTTGAAGGAGAATGAATAAAAAACATTGAGGAAGTTACTTTGAATAAATTGTCATTTTATGAATAAAACATTGATGATTATTCTGTTAATTTCATTGTAACCCAGAACAGCCTAAAAATGAACCTACTCGAAAGAATTCAACAATTATTTAAATTAAAATTGCAGTTCCTTCAATTGTTAATTATTTATTAATTACATAAGCTCGTTAACTTCTTCAACTGTGCTAAATAAGCTAATTGAATTATAAAACCAAACAGTGCTGTCGCTTCTAGCAAGTTCTGTATCTTTGTATAGATTTTTTATTACTTTGACTGTGATGCGACAAAGTCGTTTTTGCGCAAACATATCGGCGACAATGGGAAACGGGGCTTTTGTATTTTTTAGTTTGATTGATGATTTTAATTTCCTATTTGGTTCGTTGATTTTTCGTGGTAGATACAGTCGTCGGTTTCGACTTTAAATGTGCACAAAGTGCTTTAAATGCCTGAGTTTTCCGATTTGTAAACTTGTTAAAGGTTTAACAAGTTTTATGTAACCATAATTATTATATTTCTATTTTAGTAGGTAAACTACAATTTACAATTAAGTGCATTTAATAATATTGAGACTATGTCTTATGTAGCTACTTGCCATACCTTTTTATTTTACTAAAGCTTACGTAGAGCTTTCAATCAATTATCTTTTAAATTTTTAACCTCCCTTAAACTTACTTTTGACTTTTAAGGAGATTGATTTGTCAACAGTGTTCTAAAAAATAACTTCAAAAGCTTATCTGTGGAATTCTCTAGAATAGGAGATTCTACTTCTCATCATCATCATTTTCCTGCCCTTGTCCCATGTTATTTGGGGTCGGCGCAACACGTTATCTTCTTCCATCCTCCCCTGTCAGCCGTCATGCTATCATTCACTCCCTTCTCTTTCATATCATTCCTCACACAATCCATCCATCTTTTCTTTGGCCTTCCTCTCCCTCTCCACCCATCAATATTCATATTCATCACTCTTTTAGTCACATACGTTTCATCCCTCCTCATCACATGCCTATACCAAACCAAACGATTTCCTTTCAACTTTTCTGTCACTGGCGCTACTTTCAAGCTGCCCCTTATATATTCATTTCTTACTTTATCCATTTTCGTCACTCCACACATCCATCTCAACATTCTCATCTCCGCTGCATGCACTCTTTTTTCGTCCATCTTCTTCACGGCCCAGCACTCCGATCCATACAGTACGACAGGCCTTATCACGGACTTGTAAATTTTCCCCTTTAACTTGAGGGGCATCCGTGGGTCGCAAGTTGTTCCTGTGACCTGCCGCCATTTCGTCCATCCCGAGTTGATCCGGTGCGTTACATCTCGGTCTATTTCCCCATCCCCTTGGACAAGCGACCCGAGGTACCGAAAGTCGGAGCAGATCGGTGCAGATCGGTAGGAGATTCTACTTCTCATGGCTTTTCTTTTTAGATTATTCTTCACACAGAAAGTTCGTCTTATATATACTTACAGATAACTTCAGCAACACTTCTGACCCATAAATATACACCTACAAAATACACTCCAAAAAGCTATCCTGCAATTCCCCAGCATATTAACCACCTATGCGATATGCGGATGTGACAGGCGCGATTTAAATATGGCGGCGCCGTCATCCCGCCACTGACGCTGCGGTCGTCCATTTATCACTCTCGTAAGCCTCCGTCGATATTATGATCAATGCCATTCGCCCGCCCAAACTCGCCGATCCCGTGTTGGGAAAGCCATGGGTTTCTATTAATAACTAATGTTGAGTATAAAATGGACCATTTATACATTTAAGAAATGAACATTGCTTTATTTTTAACATTTAATTATGCCTGAGAGTCACTGAAGCAGGTACGTAAAGAAAAAAGCTTATGTGCGGTTGTGTGTAACGTAGTTTCACAAAACAAAGCCCTATCTACAGTTACTATTCTTCATCCGAGAAAAAAAAAATGGTATTTGCTCAATCGAATTCAATGTCCTATTTAACCAACTGTGACCTTAATCAAATTTGTCTATACATATTCTCAATTGACCCAAATATTATCTTAATCGTCTTATCGATATGTAACAGGGGCGAAGGTGGAACGCCTGCCTTGCACACTTTGTATTCACCCAGTCGCCACCTGGGGGTAGTGGCTTTTAAAAAATTCTTTAACATTTCACTTGCTACGAGTACTGTTACATAGACTTTATAGGTAATTTAAGCTACTTAGATGTTTTTTTTTTGTTATTGTTATTTTGTTCAAACCCTCACAACGTGAGATGTGACTTCTACCGGTCTATTCCGTAAGAATTTCACCACAGACTACTATAATA
Source organism: Atethmia centrago (assembly GCA_905333075.3). Classification (NCBI taxonomy): domain Eukaryota; kingdom Metazoa; phylum Arthropoda; class Insecta; order Lepidoptera; family Noctuidae; genus Atethmia; species Atethmia centrago. The sequence continues at coordinate 14,269,936 of HG995377.1, read as the reverse complement.
ATATCACCGTGGAAATCAATGGTTTGACAATAACAAAATTAATTACTCACCTTTTAAAAACCTGTTTCATATTATTTCATGCTGGGGAGTTTTTTCCGTCACTTCTGCTTCCCAGCTAAAACACTAAGAAATGGTGAAGGGCGGGCGTTTTGAGGACTGTCTCATGTAATTTTGACGTTCATAAAGAGCTGATCTCAGCCTAGTTTGAATAAATTACTTTTAATTTAGATTCTTTACATTCACCACTTATGTTAAAATCGCAGCTGGCTGACAGCAAAGACTGATCAGATGATCGGTAAAGCAACCGATTTCCTGGTGACACATTCAGGAAATCGTCTGCTTTACCGATCGTATATGTCCGTCCAGTCGGAAAAAGCTTCTTTTGTGCACGCTTCGGGACTTTGTCCTTTGAATAGACCGCAATAAACTATTGATCACTAATCAACTGAATGTGTTTTAATTTCAGAATAACTTCAGCTTCTTAAGGTAATTTTTTTCCCCAAATTGTGTATTTTTTTTACATTATACTTGAAGTATTTTATACCGATTTGCTTTCTTGTTTTCATTGCACTAAGCAAATGTGTAATGAAAACATTATGTCCTTATAAAGTCTAAACTTAACAAAAGCCAATTTTATTAGAAACATAACTAATTCTCTGCCCTTTTTATCAAAGCGACATTATAACAAAGACATCCTCGGATATCGAGTGGCGACACCGACCGAGTGCTGCCAACAAAAGAATGAGAACCGGAAAGCTAGACGAGTGGTCCTCGAATAGATCCCTCCGATATTGTGTGAATGGTATCGAGTAGCCGGTATCGAGTAGTATCGAGGACGATCTGCGTGATCAATTGATACCAGCACGAATCGCTCCTTGCTGATACCGCGCATTAGAAATACTCTTGGCTTTTTAATTTTAATGCTTAATTATGTTGTTTTTTTGTAAAGTAGTAATTTATGGCCTGGTGACCTGACATACAGGTTTTCTAAAAAACTTAGTTTAGGCACCATTCTTCCACAAATTAATAACAAAATTGTATCTGTAGACTTTTTACTGACATTCTCTGTAATTTGTGGTAAGAAATAAATAAAATCATTATTATAATAAAACAAAAAACACCGCTTTCTTTCGGTATTTACCCGTGGTCCCGGTGGGTCGACCCATTACCGGGTCCATGGGTAATTTTAATTACCCGTGGTTCCATGGCATTAGGGATTGTTCCCTGGACTTCTGACTATATCGATAGAAAATGTATTACTACCATGGAACCTACTAATGATTAAATACAAATCCATAATAAAAGAATATTAGGTACGTCAAAATAGATCACATATTACAACGAGAGTAGGTAATCTTTTTTTTAATTAGTAGGATCTTTATTCATTTGTTCTTTTTGTCATTTTGACATAATTATTTTTAAGCAAGTATGCACTGAAATTGATATTAGTTTGCGGAAACTTTTAAATTAATTCGCTAACATGGAAAATAAAATAAAAATAATTAAAAGAAAGACAGGTAGTGTGTTGCTGTTCAAAAATCATCAGTACTATACTGTTTAAATTAATGGTTCGTCAACGATAAGTTCTGTTCCTAATAATTTTGTTATAGCAACGATGCTGACCAAAAATACACAGATGAACAAACTATAAGGCGTTTGCAGGATCTTTCATAAGAATTACCTTGTGATGCCACAAAATTATATTGAATAAAATTAAAGTAATTATTCACATGGAATTAAATTCGAAAACCATTTTTTGTTCGCTAAAACTAAATCGCACTCAATTATTCACCATCCCCTCGGAACCACTTCAAAAAATCCAATCAGCATAACTCGTCACTTTAATATCGATCCCCAATTTGCCAGCACTTATCAAATCGCTTTATGCATAGATATAAAATAAACGCAAACCGTTATTTGCTGATCTCATGCACGATTCGCAACCTTATTGCATACGAAATAGTAATAGATTTTCTTTCATTGGCGTGTGAATATCTTTGTGGAAGTACAAAGCCGAGTGGTTTACTTAGAGTTTAAAATATTCATAGCTTGTACTGGATCGTATTTAAATATTTACATAAGTGTCACGCAGCGTCACTGACGTTTGTCGATAAAATGTATTGAGTGGAATGGCTGAGACTTACTTACGCTGGGGTGACTAGACGCTGAGAAAAGTAACTGATTAGGCGGTTTTACGGTCCACTTACTTGCTTACCATGCTGAATATATTTCAAAATAATTTCTACATAGGTAACGTTCGCCCTGAAAGTTGTAACAAGTAGTCAGTTCGGTGTGGAACCAGAATCGGAAAGTAAACAAAACAGAACATATTTAACTAATGGCTTTGCTAGACTTAATATTTATTGACTCGTGGAAGAGCAGTCCATTTCTCCCCAAGTTGAAAGTGTTGATAAATATTTTAACACGCCGTAAAAGTATCATATTTTATAAAGTGGACCACCATATAAATATTTAGAAAATGTTCATATCTAATGTTTATATTCTACCTACATATAAGTTCTTATTTATCTGAAGATGTAATTTTGTGGTCACAAACTTAGGCTTAAGTTCATATTTGTGTATTACGAACTCTCGCATCTGGGAGTGAATATTAGCATTTTTCTGCGTAAGTTCATTGTCACCCCCTAACCAAAGAGTACCGAGACGTTAACACTCGGTAGGCAGGGGCGATACTTCTACTAAGCATCGTGTATTCCAGCCATAAAAAATAATGGATCTGCGAATCGTCGAGATATGCACGGAAATATGGAGTGAGGTGAGCGCTCGAAAAATCGTAATGGCATCGAGAAAATGGGGATTAGAAAGCGATCGAGTCGAAATCGATGCGAGAGTGTTCAAACATTGGCGCTTATACAGTGTGTATCTTAAGGGCCGCTCGGTTGTTTAAAAAAACAAGAAGGAATGAAAAGAATCTAAATATTTCAAGGTGCTCCAATGAGATTTTTTGGCATCAACACGTGCGATGCAAAATAATCTAACGGGAATGTAATGGATATGGATTATATTTACAATAATATGCACCTGACAACAATGTTATCGTATTAATGAATGAGAACATGTTTTTAATAGATTTCGAATACCAAAATACAATCTAATCAATAAGAAAATTGGTATGACCATATACTGGTTGTTTGGTTATAAAGGGCATAATCGGGATCAGAGAATAACTAGATGCAATTAATAAGTGAGAAATAATCATGTTAAATGTTGATAACGTTGCAAATACTTTAAAGAGCACATTATAATATATAACGTCAATTACTTACCTACTTCGCAACAACCATATTAAAAGCTGTAATAATAATTTAAAATGAGCGAAAACATAGGGACGCTCGTGATAGTGTAAATAACATAAAACGTACTAACCTAATTTCAGGTAATCGTGTTTGCGCGCCGTGTACAAACATATGAGACGCAAATGACGGCGTTACCCACACACCAGTCTCCCAGCAACTTAGACGAAATACAATTACCAAGCTTCATGATAATAGGCTCTTTAAACTTCTCTTTTCAACCCACATTTGATGGACACCACGTCCTAATTTATAAAATTAAAATTTCATTAATCGATTCGAAATATTCATGAAACTGATCATTATTATTATAGTTAACAAGTACATCCAGTAAAAGTGATCAAAATACCTAATGAATATGCAAATGATTAAAACAAACAATAATATTTTTCCGTTACTATAATAATGACAGCTGAACAATCTATACTCCGCGCAATCACTTTGATCCTCGAGCCATCTACTTATAATTTTACCCACCATCTAATTATAATTTTAGTAGGAAAGATTTTTCTTACTCAAATTATAAATAGATGGTAACGTACATTTCGGCTAACGACTGCCTAACCTATATGACGTAGGTAGGTTAATGTTCAAGAAATTCGTCTCAAGTTATCGACGAACAAACAAAGTTGCGGCCGATGGGGAGCGAACCCAATTATCTCTAATGAAGACAATGATATAAGCGCGGTTATTGATCTAGATTTAAATTTCATGACGGGTCAGTCCCTACGATGTGCGAGCCCTTAATGCTTCTTGCCAAGTTTCGTATACGACGACTGGTTGTGTTGATACTTTGAGAGAAGGTATGGGAACTACCGCAATGTTGAAGGAACGAAGACAAACACATCCTTGGTAAGCAATTATTACACTAGTAAACAGAGATTTTATTGCTCTTGATATGAGAGTGGTTTTGGTTTGCCTTTGTTCTCACGACTATGAACCTATAAACAGTTTTGGAAATCGGCTCTAGTTTTTTTATTGCTTTTTTTCACATTTCAATGACATATAACATTGGGTATGTATGTGTTGTTGTTGTTTTTTTTTTCATAAGATTGTTGAAAATCAGTTATATATTTTACCAAATAATTTAGAATACTAACACAAACAATTAAAAAGCGTAAAATACGCGTAGTAATGCTGTCAATTAATTGAGAGCATCTTGAAGAGGTAACATTATATTTTTTATATTATTTAGGATATTTACCATAGACACAAATATAAAATAAGTAATCTTATCTATCTAGCCTGTATTATCCCACTGGTGGACAAAGAACTCACTGTCCCTTACATACACATGGTACTATATAATTGTGTCTGTTGGGATACCCAATTATACCATATATATACCTATACCAATTATTAAGTTGTGTGTTATAAATGATGAAATCACGCAAAAATACCGAGGGCAACACATTTTTTTCATTTCATCTAAATTACATAAGACAATCCCCCAATACGCCCGCCCTTCACCACTTCCTAGTATTTTAGCTGGGAAGAAGAAGACTCCCCATTTGACCTGTGTTATTTGTTAAAATTTGTAAAACCCTACTTTTGTAAGACTTATAAAATTGTTCAAATTCCTTTGCTTTATCGATAACGTGCTTTCTAATTTAAATAAAAAATACTAGAAATAAGTCATGCACGAATTTTTGAAAGCCTTCCTATCTTAATTGTCATTTTCTGGGGGTCTATATTATATAACGTATAAATATCAAATCTTTATAATAGTATTAGTAAAGATTTGATTTTGATACGCTTTAGTTAAATCTTTTCAGTTATACTTTTTTTCAAACTTTTCTTATCGTTTGCATTGACAGTTTAGGTATATGAAATCTATGATGCCGTGTCCATGAAATATGTCACAGAAAATCGCTCATGTTATTGAGATGATAATATCTAAGTTCTCGCCAGTACCAAGACCATTCAATCGAACTATAACCAAGTTTAATGTCCACTAACTAATTTCTTATCCCCAAAACATAATAATATGAACCAACATACACACGAACAAACATGCGAAATTATGATTAACGAGCACACTCACACACAGACAGAAGGAACCTTTGTACACATGCAAGTACTTTGTGAAATAGATCACTATGAGCGCTCACGTCAGCGATATCAATCGATACTCCTTGTGTTACTGATATTTTGCTATAAACTTCATCTTGCAAGGCTTTGTCCGACATATAATTCTCTCTGATTTACTGAGCTGACTTATATTTTAGTAGTTAGAGTACAGATTCATGTGGAAATGCATTGATGCATTTTATACCTAAGTCAGAAGATTTTTCAGTACCTACTTAAGTATATCGATATGGTAATTTTTTCAAAATAGTTCCAAATCGTTTTCCGAATTCACTATTGATCATTGATTTCTAGACTATTGATTTCATAGGATAGACTGCTTATGGCTTCATGAAGAGTAACAGGAAGCTTGAAAGCTTCAGCACGAGAGTGCATTGAGAACCCATTCCAAGAAAATGTTCTATTAATTAACATAGTGAACTTTTCAAATGAATACATCGGAGAGTACCTACCTATTTCTACCTAACTTTATAAATAAAAGGAAGAATATTTTAGCCACAATTTTCATCTTTTCAGAAATCTATTCTCATATTGGAAAATGTCAGTGCCTGGATTTGAATTAAATTTTCCGACAAAACCGTGTCAGAAAAGTTTAATTCGTGTTGACAAGAGGGCTGCAACATGAATTCATAAATAATTATAAATATAAATGAATAAAAAAATGCCATTAGTAGGAAGTGTTTCGAGTATATTCTCTGGTCGTATTACAGCGGTATTGTATTCGGTATCGGTTGGTATCGGTATCGATCGCTAGAGGTGTTGGCTCGAACACTTCCACTTGTTAAGATGTTAATCGTTTTGCATAATAATTGCATTCAGAGGAAAGTTCGCTCGCGGCCCTCCTTAGACCGCATGTCAATATTAACTAGGAAAATGAATGCACAATTTCTAAATATAGATAGATATAAAGCTTTATTAATAAAAAATATGGTAGATTACTTTTTATAACTCAAGAAAAACAGTAGGTACTGCTTTGCTTTTCTTCCCTTTCTAGCATGTACAGGGTGGCAGAGACATCGACGCGCAACCTGTTACCATGTGTTCAGTACATGAATCTCGACTAGCAAAAAAAAAATTGCTGCTCCATACATTTTGACCGCGTGGGTCAACTACTTTTGTGAGAAATAGCAGATTTTTTTCCACATATATTATATTTACTACGGATTCCCTGAAAAACTTGGATCCGTATTTTCTTTATATTATGTTTTAGTACCTACTTCTAGATTAGATTTAAAACCTGAAATACCTATTTAACGAGTTTAAAATGATGAAATGCGAGCGTGCTTAAATAGGAACGTGATACAGGGTGTGCCTCATTTGCGTGCCGTTACTAAATACAAGATAACGCGCGATGTTCATTATATTAAAGCTTTAAACTCACTCAAGATTCTCTTGAAGTAAATAGTAGGAAATATGTTTTAACTTGAATGTATCTTTTTAAAGTTGACATTTATGTCGGTGTCGAGATAACCTGGACGCGTGCCGCGAGGGCTGGTTCTGGACTTTTATTTATTTTCACACTTTTTTCTCCAACTTCCTGGAACTATGCTGAAATCCCATAACAAGACTATTAATACCATGTATGAATGATTAATACTTCGTTTATTATGCCGTCGGGTCGTGGACTTTGTCTGATTTTAGGTTCTTGATGCTATTAAGTATCTCTGTTTCGTCTATTTGGTCTAGTATACTAGAAGAATTAAAGTACGGAGCATCAATATTAAGTTACCCATTGTTGTTTTTATTTAATCGAATACTTGATACCGCTACTGCATCGTCACAATCAATGGTCAAATTCGAACACAATATTAATATACAAGAAGGTTAACTCGAGAAACATCTTTTGAGATGTTTCTCGGGTTAACCTTCTTGTATATTATTTGTAACAGATAGATAGTTAGATAGATAGTCTCTACAAATTATTTACATTTACGCTCAAAAACACCAACTGCTTCAACAAGCAGGTTTCCGCGTGGGTGTATCTACAGTCAATCACATATATACGTTAGAGAGAAATACCAAAAACAGCGCAAAGACCTCTGTATGTCGCATTTGTCGATTACCAAAAAGCCTTTGACACTCAAGTATTTGGAAAGCGCTTAGGCTACAAAACGTGGATAGCAGATACATTTTAAAGGATGTCTAGGAAAAATGCACAAGTAAGGTAAAATTAGAACCCACAGGTCCACAAATTGGAATAAAAAGAGGGATAAGCCAAGGAGACCCGTTATCTCCAACACTTTTAATTTCTGTGAAAATGTTTTTAGGCAATAGAGACTGGAATCGAAGTGGCATACCTACTTATTCAACCAAAAAATAAAAGGCACCAATTTCAACCACCTAAGGTTTGCAGACGACATAGTCATGGTGTCTGAGAGCTCTAGTCAAAACACATGATTACTACACTTCACTCTGCAAGTAATACAAGCCTCCAAATGAATTTATCAAAAACAAAAATTATGACCAACAGCATACAAAAACCAATAAACGCTATCAACGTACCACTTGAAAATCCGAAGGAGTATATATACTCGTACTTGGGGAAAGAAATTTATTTTGCTAAAAATAACAATTTATTGGAAGTTTAACGACGAGTTAAACAAACATGGAAACTCGTACATATTGTAATGTAAAGGAAGTAAGTATTCAGAAGCGACTTCCCAGTAGATTTGAAGAAAAAGGTAATGGGCTTAAACCTCTTCCCATGCATAACACCATGCCAAACTTGGAAATTTAAAAACTCTATCAAGAACAAAATTACTACATGCCAAAGAGGAATGGAGCGCAGTATGCTTAACATAAAAAAAACAACAGAGTACCACACTCAAAAATTCGATCTAAATCCAAAGCAATTGATGCCCTTACACACGCACTCAAACTTAAATGGAAATGTGCAGGCCATGTTGCAAGACTGCATGACAATAGATGGGACAAAAATATGACTTCTTAGTTGGGACCAGTTGGCAAACGTAAACGAAGGAAACCACACACTCGTTGGAACGATGAGTATAGCTGGATCACGCTGGATGGACGTAGCAAAAGACAGAGAAAGCTGGCATTCTCTGGAGGAGACCATCACCCATGGGGTTCTCAAATAAAAAACAAATATATATATATATATGTGTACATTGTAAAAACTTAAAGGAAATATAATAATAATAATAAAAAGTGTTTATTTCTCACCACAAGCCAAAAAAATAATTAAATATTTTACACACAAGAAATAGCTAACGATTTTAGGTTGTGGATCGCTGGTGCCTGTGGTAGGTAGAAACACCTGTAATACAGGTCACCAGGTCCCCACCCTGTTCATGGTTGCATATTTGATAGCTTACATCTAGCATCAAATATAAGGCTTTTTTATTTTTATTTAGTTTATTACGAATGATTATTTACTTCAAATCCTAAGTAAAACTAGATTTGAACTAAATAATAATGTTATAACACGCAGAGTCCGTGAGCACGCAGCCTTTCTCTTGAAGCGGGTCGACTAGGCTTATCTCTGTGATACAAGAATTAACTGTCATGAGAACCGCTGAGACATCATAATTAATCTACGTGGATCTCAACACCTATACATACATACAAGGCGTACCTATATGAAATAACTGAAAATCTGAAAAGGGGTTACTGTACCCATCGTTATGATCTGCTATTACTATGGGACCAATCCTACATTTTGTCGAGTTATATGTAGCTGACTTGTTTTCCGCGAATTCAGGATTGGTTTGGTTGGGTTTTTCATAATGATGAATACAATTACCACCTTTTAGGCTTTCAGTTATTTCTATTGAACCATGTATACACTAGGCCTTGTGGTAAAGCACCTTAACTGCGTAACACACATTACCAAAGATATCATCTGGACAATTCAACAAAATCAAATTACTTCATTTGCTGAAAACACGACTTCTCATCAGTTCGAATAACGCAATGTATATTGTCAGAATAGTCAAAATGAAAGCGACTGGAACAAGCAATGAGTTTCACTATCAAGGTCTTGGTCTAGATAAAATTATATCTGTAGGAATAGTAACAACTTCAATTTAAATGTAAGTAGGTATTGTTTCTTTGTTTTTTAGAATGAGTGTGAATTTAATTTACTTTTCCAATGCGCTGTTGTAAGTCGATTACTGCATGTATTTAATGTTAATAAGCATAACAAACAAATGCTTAAATAAATAATTGCAAGTAATATCATTTTTTTTTCAATTAAGTAACATTCCATTGTTTAATTACTGTTTCACCTGGATATTAGATTTCAGTTTTACGTAGAGTAACGAATTTATGTATACTGCATGCACTATCTAGACCATCGGAACCTAATAGTAGCCTATATCCACAACACAATAAAAATAGGACCACAAAGAAAATGTCTGATTTTGCATCCAAAGAAGGGTTATTCCATTTTCAAAAACGTTGCCTGAAAACAATAAAATGTTTAATAAAATCTCCCTACTCTAACATCTAAATGATGATTAAAAATAAAATAATTTCGATGAAGTGTATTGTCTAAAGTTACAGTAGGCAACATAGGAGCATAGAAATATGTAAGTAAAGTATCGCGGATGAAGTATTGTACCTGCAACTACTTGTGATACATTATTGCCATCGATAAACTTAACACGTTAATGCTTCGTATAGAATTACAAGCAGAGCGGAACGATACACACCTGTGTTGTGATAAAAGCAAGTTTTCTACTCTATGCTAATCTTGCTTTTAGCGTCCAGTTTTGTTCAAAGAAGGTTGTCACTGGTTAACCATTATTAATTAGGTGTATGAACATTTGGCTTTGTCCGTTATGGCATGAAGTTTCCAGCGAGGCTCTTCGACATCCAACTTGGAATAGAGATTTCTGTGGCTAAATGAATGGTGATGTTCATGTCTTTTCGGATGGATACACCAAATCTACGCTAATTTTGAGCTGCATCTAAGCTCCACCATGCATAATCGGCCTATAATGTCCCCATTGCTGGGACACAGGGCTCCTCTCATCAAGAGGGAGTGGGCTGTAATCCACCACGCGGACCCAGTGCGGGTTGATAGATGTCACATGTCTTCGAATTTTTGGATCGCGATGATTTCCTTCACCGTTTTGAGAGCAGTGGTGATGAAATTGTTGACACAAAGAAATTTGCCTTCTTGAATTCGAACCCATGACATACAAATCGTAAGTCGGGGCCGTTACCACTGGGCCACCACTGCTCTCCTCTAGCTCCATCATATCTGCCCTTTTTTCGGACTCACCTAAATCAATTATTTCAACATGTACCATTAGTGGGTAAGTACCCTCCTTCTGCGAAGCAGTAATGCTCGCGAAGGAGGAGGCGGGACGGTTGAGGGAAAGGCATGTTTCGCGCCCTCTCGCCCCTAGCCGCCGCAGGAGACGCCCTGGGCGTCGGGAATCCCGGGCGGATTTCCGGCTACCGTAGGCGCGGGCTTGCGGACGGTGAGCAATGGGTAGCTCACCGTCCGGGTAGCTCACACTCAAAAAAAAAAAAAGTAAAAAAAGTGGGTAAGTACGCATTTTCCTTATTATTTGAAATAATTTGTGAAATCCTAAAAAAGCACGTCTAAATTATCATGTCTTCTATAAAAAAAAAACCGAGATACATACAGGCCTTTTTTTTTTTTTTTTTTAGGGTGGGAAATCATCAAATAACTTCTCCCGCTCTGGGCGGAGCGGGAGGGTGTGTCAGACTCTTACTGACTAAAACCCACCCGTATTCCTTCCTGTTGCCTGTGTTGCGGGGGCCTCGGTGACCCATAAGTACCTTCCCGCGACCCCGGCAGGCATCGGCCCTAGTGGACCCCTACTTTTGTGCTGACGACATCTCTTTGAGGCGCGCGTGGAATACGACGCGCCGTCGACCCGGGCCTGGTCCTTACCGGACGGTGAGCTACCCATTGCTCACCGTCCGCAAGCCCGCGCCTACGGTGGCCGGAAATCCGCCCGGGATTCCCGACGCCCTGGGCGTCTCCTGCGGCGGCTAGGGGCGAGAGGGCGCGAAACTTGCCTTTCCCTCAACCGTCCCGCCTCCTCCTTTGCGAGCATTACTGCTTCGCAGAAGGAGGTGACGGCTGCCCATGACCTCTCGCTCCGTACCATGGCCTGAACCAGGGCCGGACGCGAGAGGTCTCTGCCGCCGATCGCCTCCACGAGGACACGGCGGTGCTCTGCCCAAGCCGGGCAGACCTCCACCGTATGCTCCACCGTGTCCTCCAGGCGATCCACACAGTGGTGACACCCAGACGTTTCCTCCCGCCTTATCCGACACAGGAACCTCCCGAAGCTGCCGTGTCCGGTGAGGACCTGCGTCACGCGGAAGGTGAGGACGCCGTGGCGCCTCTCCAGCCACTCCTCAAAGAGGGGACTTATCGCCGCAATCGTGGCGTGCCCAATACATACTGGCCCACCAAGTTCCAACGTCAAACCTGCTTTATACCAAAATATTTCTCAACTTTACGAGTATAACTACTTTGCTCATAACTTCCACGAATGCGAAGCATTTTATGTTGAATACTCTTCTGCTCAATCTAAAATACACAAAGTCCTAAGTACGATGTTAAGGAAAACATAAAAAGGCGTTATTTGTGTGTGAGGCATGAGTATCATAGCCGTGGGGGGTATGGGGAAGCGAGAAACGTATCGTATCCGCGGTGACCCCCGACCGCCGGCCGCTTCCTCAAATGATCCCATCTCGCTTGATCCCCGTATTTCTTTATAAATACTAGCTTTTATTTGGTATAATGTTGTTGTTAGTGTTATCTTTACGGGAGATCTTGATCGTGTGAAATAGGGATGTCATATAAGGACTAGTTACCGTCACTGCAGTAGAGGATGACTTCAGCAAGGAACTTTGTTTTTCATGTGTCTTATACACGATTCCTATGGAGTTATCATTTACCATTTACAGTCGGAAAGATATCTTACCAAATATGAATTTATTTATTTATTTATAAAGGTACACCAACAGCTTCTGTATACAAAATATCAAATAATAATATGTAACAGCCATGGGCTTATACAGTCGCCAATAACAAGTGAACCAAAATTCTCAAATACGGTGATAACCTAAGGTAAAAAGGAAATGCAAAAAAAAGTGTTAACAAACTATACAAACAAAAAAATACAAAATTGCATAAGAAATAAGCTACAGAGGTTGCAAGAAAAATCTACAAACTAACACAATGAATCGAATGAATTGAATTGTGAGGGTAGCGTGCTTTGGGACCTTAAAACTTGGGTTTTAAAGATGTTTACGGAGCCATGGTATATGTCAACATCTGGGAGTGGATTTTATATAAGAATTCATCTCTCGGATGAGCCTATTGAGACGTGAGTTTACTCCTATATTTGTTTTGGATGCTTTAGTGGAGAATAAATGGGTAATGGGATATAGGACTTGTAGTTCAATTTGTTCAGAAATTAATTAATTATTATTAATGGTAAAAGATATATTTTCATCACTGTTAAAGCTTCGACCACCTACACCTTTGCACAGGAGACTCCTTCATGCCTCAGAAGAATGTCCCTGTATAATTATTTTTAAAGGCTTTTTAAAAGATCCGTTCGGTAAATAATGCCCGACAGGTCTTTTGAAAAGCCCTTTAAACCTCAATACTTACTTCGTTAAAAGTATTTTAAAAGAAAACTATAGGTACCGAACTATAAAATTAACAAGATCATAAATGTAAAAGAAATAAAGGGATTCCAAGAAAAACCTATTACAGCGTGCAATCTCTAGAAGTGGCGGCTACTTACTGTTGCTCGAATCACTCTACTTGTAGGTCAAAGAGAAATATTATAAAATGAAAGAAGCAAGTTGAATGTATAATATTAAGTAGCGTTTCTAGATTTTTCTACGAACTTTATGCGTTACACATGCACGTATTTGTCGCTAACGAACTGATTATATGGAAATTATTACTTTTTAGCGAGGCCTAAATTTCAGCAATTATTCAAAAAAGTCTTCGACACTATGTGTGAAAAAGATGAAAAAATTGTCTATGGACGAAACAAAACTCACCAATAAAGTTAGGTAAGCACTATACAAAACTCTGGACGATTAAAATATTATAACACTTTAATTAACACTAAAATAAATAATATGTCACTTCATTACGCATACAAGTCGATATTTATAGTTTTCGTTCTAACTAATTCTCAGCAAAATGATTGGCTGTATCTAGGGGCTGAAACATTTATCGTGGAGAAAATAAATAGATCCCTCGACAATGCATATGGATTGTACACTTACATGATACACGAGCCACGCATGAATTCTTTACAAAGATAAATCTGAAGATAGCTGAAGACTGCAAATAAGCATGAAAATATTTTGGCTTAAACTGACTGCTACCAAAAGAACTGGCCCACAATGGCAAAGTTAGAGGGAGGCCCGTGCCCAGCAGTGGGGCATTCCAGGCTTAATAGATATAAAGAAATAGAATAATTACGCAAGTTCCTCATCTATTGGTCATGCAAGAATAAATCAGTCAGTAAAAGGGAAGTAGCAATGAAGCTTAATAAAAATCCAAACGGGCAAAGCTTGATACAGTTCAATGGATAATAACGAACGACACTGGCACATTGCCTGCAAATGCTATAAACCTTAGTTAACTGTTACTACTATTGCGACATGGTCTGTACTTGGTAGTTAGTCCACTCTATGAGGACTATATTGGTAGAAGAAAACAATAACTATGGAATAACAGGTTTTACCTTCTTGCAATTTGAAATTTCATTTTAAAAACCTCAAGTCAATGACAATACAAAACTGAAGCTCTCTCGTTTGGATAAAGGATCTCACGAATACGAAGCAATGACGCATTTTCATAAAATAATGAAAAAATAAATACATATATCTTCCAATAAGAACCTCATGTGTTACACCAACAGAAGGAAACAAAACAGGCTCAATCTATTGCAATAGAGTTTCGCCCCACGGGACGGCCGGTGGGGGCGCGCCGGACGTCCGCGGGTCCGCGGGGGCTCACGGGAGGGGGACGGCTCATCAATCTGCGAACCTCCTCATGTCGATATATTACGAGTGGCCTACATACCGGTCCGGTTTCATACGCAGATGTGACCTAAAAGCTTCCACGAAATGAGGCCTACACTAGTTGGAAAACTAATCAAATATTAACTTAACAGTAATTTGTGTTAAATTTTGTACTGCTGTGACTGTGTGAGATTAATGGATTGATGTTTTAATTGACTAGGAGTCAGTCCACCGATTTATGAGCGAAAAATCTCATTATATCAGCTTATAAGAACATGAACGGATTCATTCAATATGTAATTTGTTACTTATTGTCTTGCTACAATAATTTACAAATTAATACAAAACAATTCCATCAATCTCAATATAAAAGCTATAAATGAAGCTTAATAATATTTTAAAAGTTCTCAGAACTAACTTATAATATTATAATATTGTCAACATTTGATAAATACAAATCGTTTTATTTATACAGTTTCTTAATTGAAATCATAATTGGCAAAGTCAATGAATAGGGCCTAGAATATCAAAGAAAACAAATTCTTTGCCACAAAATAATTAATTAAAGATGAACAAGTTATCTTCGAGCGACACCTAGCGGCCACCATTCTCTTTTGTACAGCCATCTTTTCATCGTCAAAACTCATTTCAATTAATTTTCGTAAAAGTAAGTAAATGATGTGCCCTTTAAAAGCGAGATATCATTAACACTGGTGTGAGGGTGGTGGGTCTGTGCGACCGCCCGCGCCCGCCAGACGAAGATGGTTCCAAAATAAAAGCAGAAATTATTTATTTTATAGGATCAGGTACTTTATGTGTTAGTGGTGTTGGAATAATTGATCTTAATAAAAGTGAAGCCCAAGTTGTCTATGAAAACGGGACACAGAAATTACATATACTTAAGTAGGTTAATCTACTAATGTGTAACGTCTAATACATTGTTGCAAGTAATTATCCTCTGATAGAAATATTTTATCTAAAAGTAAATCCAGTCTTATAAGGTACAGCGAGAACAGCACCTTAAATAAATAAGAAATACAAGAAAAAATAAAACTCCCCTATTCCCGGTTGCCACCCATCAACTCCCACGGGAGAATCATTAGGAAAAAAATCGTGTTGATGGATTTAATTACAAAAAATAATTATTCTAAAGAAAGTTGCCTGAATAAACTCGGACGGAGCGGGTTCTTCGATTCCCCCCTTAATCGGATTAATTTACTTTTAAAAAGCTGGGGGGGTGGATGTTGTAATTAATGGAATGATAACATTACCCACCTCGTGGTCGGACGCCTTCGGAATTAATAGAGACATAAACAAAGGTACGCCGCAATTATATACGTTTTATTGTGGCGGATGCCTAAACTGAATCGGTACTTTTAATTTCATACTTTATACCTACTGTATTTCTGTATGAATCCTTTCGTTTCGAGACATTTTAAATAGCAAAGAAATGTGTAAAAAATATTTTCAAATATTTTATGAGCTGTTTTAAAAAAACAATCAATAATTGGCTATCCCACGGCGCGCCCATTTGTTCTGAACGCAGTTCGCTGGCGACGCCACTCGAATTCTTACGATCTCCAGTAACGGTCCCGATGAGAAGCGCTTTTTCCACTCGGTTACCGTCCGGTGATCTGTTCTGAACGCATCTCCACTGACGCAAATCATATTGCGAGGAAGGGTTCGGGATTAGGAACGTAACGTGGAATCGTCTAGTCATTGCCGCTGATTTTTCTCGGTCTCTCCGACCCTTTGACGTAAATGTATCGCAATGTCATGTGCGTTTGCGGGTTAGCTGGCGTTCATATAAATAAATTTAATGGAAAAAAAACTCTCCTGATTGCATGTGATGCGTAGTGATGAAGTTAATTTTTTTTAGCGGAAAAAATACAATTAAATTAACTATGTCTCACAAAACTCAAATAACACCGTATCATATTGATTTAAACTTAGGTAATGACTGGGAATCCGGAAATAAAATAACATTTTCCATAGTAACCAATTGGTTCTTTTACATATCTTAATTGAGTCATGAATACGTAACGTAATAAGTACGGAATGACTTGTATTTATACATTTCCTGTTTATTTTAAACAAAACTAGCATCCCGCCCTTGCTTCGCGGGGTTTTACGCCAATGACAACTGACAATTCGCCAAAATTTCATTATTGTATGTAAGTTTAATATGAATGTGATATTATACACATAACCTTCCGGAATAAATTTTCTAAATGATGGTGAAACCCGCATCAAAATTTGTTGCGCCGTTTAGAAGAACAACGCCGTCACACAGACAGACAGACACGAAAAGCGTATTTAATTTAAAATATGCATGGATATAGATAATCATTTTTCCATTAAAATACCAACAAAGAAAACAGCAGAAAAATAAACTTATATCCAAAATGCGCTCTCAGATTGTTTTGCTAAGCAATCCAACCCTAAATTGCTAAAGTTATTCTGTGTCGACGCTGGAGAGAATGGGCGTTATTTTTCTCGCATGTGCTGTCTCATGTCGTGATCATTCTTTACGTTTCGTCTATCTATGTGTGATGCGGTGGGGGTGCTCTGGATTCTCGCTCCTTGAACAACACATGTTACTGGGATTTTTCTTAAAACACTTTATATCTTTGCTTTGAGAGACAAAGAAATGATGTGGAAATTTTGCTGGATATTTCTAGAAGGTTTTTTGCCACACTAGAGCAGGCAACGCAATTGTACCTATTTCATTGAAGAATGAGTACCTAAAAGAGAAGGAGAAAATTATAGATAAAATTAAGTAACTAGAGTACTTATTTCCAAAGTCTAACCACATGGAAGTCACATCAACAAAGTCTTTGTTGATGTGACTTCCATGTGGTTAGACTTCCATCTACTTTCTACGAATATCGTCAAAGTAGATGTCACAAAAAGGCCGTCAGAAGAATCACCGTGTCATTACGAGAAAATAAAAAATAATTGTCAGAAACCTTAAATCAATAGTAGTTACAGGTAGGTTGAAATTATTAATTAACGATTTAATTAAACATCTCTGCACACTCTGCCAGAGAGACCGCGTGATGGTATTTCATATAGATGTTAACAACATACCGTCACGCATTGGCATTCAACATTCCTCTGGGAACTTGTTGTACCAAAGATTTCCAATTAATTAGTTTCCTTCGACACTTAATAATAACTCTCTCAGGTATTTGTCTCACGAACTTATATAACAAAACTGTTATTTTACTTCAATTACTAACAAGTCCTTGCAAGCAATGTTTTGATTTTACTATTGACCTTCGTGTTAAAAACGTAGCGAGGTAAATACTTCGTACTCGTTCACATGACCAGACCAAGATTATGTCTGGACTTAAACCCCTACCTATTAAAAATTCAATTTTTTGTTATATTTATTGGAGTAAATTTAACTTTTTTCCCCCAACATTTTTTAGGATTAGCTGGAAAAAGAGACTGCGTCCTTTGAGTTTGTTTCGGCCTTTCTTCTTAGAGTAGTCAGGTAGGAAACGCCGACTTCATACAGTTTTTTTTTAATATGATTGACGTGTAAAAGTGTTTGTAAAACCTACTTACAGAAATAAAATAAAATCATTTATCATCATTTATTATTTATCGTACTCGCATTATAGGGTTAGATTACATATACCATAGCATACGGCTCCAGCATACTGAGGCGATATCGCGGGCGCGACAGGCAGCAATATGCGTGTCGCGGCCGCGAGGGGTTGGCGATTTCAGACTTATATTAACTATAAGTCCAGATTTCCTCACGATCTTCTTCTTTCACCGATGTCAGTAATATCGAAGATAAACTCAGAAAGTACATATGAATTGAAAAGTCACATTGTTACTTACCTGGACTTGAACCCGAAACAAGCAAGAGAGGCGAGGCCTTAACCACTGAGCCATCACGACACCACTCGAACTATCATCATCTGCCTAGCCTTTTCCCAACTATGTTGGGGTCGGCTTCCAGTCTTAACGGATACAGCTGAATACCAGTATTTTACATGGAGCGACTGCCTATCTGACCTCCACAACCCAGTTACTGGGGAACACGATACCCCTTGGTAAGACTGGTTGTCAGACTTTCGAGCTTCTGACGACGCGTCACAACTGTCAAAGATCTACAAATGACAGCCGGGACCAATGGCTTAACGTGCTTTCCGAGGCACGGAGGGGTCTTGGTATGTAAAGATGGTCACCCATCCACGGATCAACCGCGGCAAGCGTAGCTTAACCTGATCGATCGACCGGTGCGGCTGTTATTACTTAGCCACAAGCCCCTCCACAATACACACAACTCGTACTATAGAGAGTTAAATTATTGTTTACACATTTCCAAATCGTAAAAAATCCTCTGATAAAATATCTAGCGTGATGCTTACAAAAGAAGTAATTAAAGGATTTTAAAAACATGAGATACTGATGACATTCCGTTTCATAACTTGCAATAAAACGATTGCTTGGCTAGGTGTACACACGGCTACACATCAAGGTATAGTTTACGCTGACCTCGCATTGTACCGAAATCCTATACAATGCAAGATCAGCTTATACTGGAAATTTATAGCCTGATATGGAGCCGTGTGTACAAACGTGAGTGTTTTATGTATTATCAATGATATCGCAATATTGTTGTTTCTAAGTGAAGCTAGTAATTTATTATCAGTGATTGTTTCTAACTAAAGCTGGTTATTTCCTTCAAAATAGTTGTATTGCCTTACAATAACCTATACAAACTTGATTATCTTTAATGTTAGGGTGTTACTAATTATCCATATCAAGAAAGAAGGATGGACGTAGGTATACAACACAGGAGTGCTCATGTTAAAGTTGGCTTTATAATTGATCAAAAACAGTGGGAAAAACAATGATACGTAGGTGTATATATAACCTAAGCTAACCGAACAATCTAGAGGATGGTGGCCTCCATCGTCGAAGGTTCCGCATGACCGTTACCTTCAGAAGAAAAAAACAACATTACGACATTTTATAAACGTATTAATGAGTTGGATGTATGGAGCACGATGTCATAAATATTAAAAAATGTATCAGTAAGCAAGTAACTAGGTTTTTCTGCAATTTAGATCTATTGTTGCATTTCCCATGAAGGGTGTGGTATTTTGCTACACAAAGCCACATCTTTATGTTATATTTATAAATTTACCTTTGTTATAATCTCTATACTGTTTCCTTGCTTCAAACATGAAATCTTATTATGTCTCTAACCCTCTTACATATGTTTGAACACTACAGCTGAAAATCAAAACCAGAATGAACTGTTTCTAACACTGAAAACTGTATTTTTTATTATTAATTTTCTCTTGTTGTAAAATCTTAGAATATTTTTATCCATTGACATCTTTCATCATAAATTGTCATCTGTCTAAGATTTTCTTTCTCTATGCATACCGGCCAATCATAACGTTACAAGGGATGTGTGCTCAAACGCGAGCCTATCAATTATAATTTAACAAAAAACAAACATTTCGTAGACCAAGTCTTTGTATATTTAAAACTTTTGAAGTAATAATTATCAAAATCTAAATTTCATTGAAAAACATCGAGTTATATGTTCTTTGGTTTCTTTATATTAATTTTAAAATAGAACCCTTAAAATCAGGTACGTCATAAATACATCATATTAAATAAATAAAAGGGAAAGGAAATGTGCTACGGGAAAAGTCATCATGGGTTACGCATAATAGCAAGAACACACACGATATCATAATAATGATAACATCTCTTATGTTAAAACTGCTAACACTATGTTATTAGTGAGTTAATAAATCACGCAATCGGAAAAAAACAACTAGGTAATTATACATGTAAATAAATAACAAGACAATTAAAATACATGGTAAAAATATGACGTGGCGTTTACCTTTGAAGGCCACGATGATAGTCTTAAGCGAGTTAGTAACGTTGGCATCATTACAACTAACTTGTCAACTTATATCAATCTTAAGGCGCAGATATATGATTTTAGTGACTTTTAAATCTGTTATTACGCCTTCATATAATGCAAGTAAGTTATGTAAAAAAAATATGTTAAACGAGAACACTAGTAAAATACTTTATGAAATAAATTCAGGAAGTTAACGTCTACCCAAAGCATAACTTTTAAACATATTTTCATGATTTTTTTTTTGTATGAACAGACTATTTTATTATCTATAAATATATTTGTGACTTTTTTTAAATATTCATATTTTCGTCACTAAAAATATATATTCTCTATGAAACCGAACGGTGACGGCGCGGCGGCGGCGGCGCGGCGTCAGCGCGACGCACATTTGTATGGCCAAGGTCAACGGCGATTACCCGACCTTTAAAATATTATTGACTACTAATTTTTTAGTAATAACTTTAATCAAAAAAAAGATTACTACGGTACTGCTTCGTTTGTCTAGTGGTCACAAGCGCTACTGCTGAGCATGAGGTCCTGGGTTCGATTCTCAGGTCGGGCAAAGTGTTATTGGATTTTTCCATTAGGGATTTCTCAGTTAAAGGCAATAAGCTCACCCCCTATTACATGGGACTTAAACATAACTGGCGAAATGTGGGTGTACCTACTATAGGTACACCTCTGCCTAACCCTTCAGGAAAACAAGGCGTAATGTTATGTTTAGGTATACATACAGTAACTACAAATTAACTTAAATCTTCAGCTATTGAAGATTTAAACGACATAATTCAAACATCGATAGCAATCGCAATAAATCATGATCCGCTGCGCTCAAGCAATATATTAGTAGCTCTAGTAATTACGAGTGCATACCTCATGCGTGACTGTTGATTCTATGAAATAGTTGTAACTGACCTACGAACCGTGGTGCACACAATCTTTTATATTCACTACGCGATTTATCATATTTGTGAACGGAAACCTTGTTCTTGTTGATAATTGATAACAGTGCATATTTCGAATTTTCACAACGAATCAGTTGATTACGTAAGTGTTTTGTTTTTAATTTTATTTGCTGAACAACCTTCAGTTTGTATGGATGTATAGATGCCAATGTCGCGTTTTAATGTCCATTCGATATTATTGTTAATGTTATTGAGTAGGACATCTTTAAATGAAAGACAGAGTACTGTAATGAACGTCGACCCAATGATCTTAAATTTAATGGTCTCAACATAGTTTACTAACTGTATTGAACGTTTTAACCATGTAGCATAAACAAATTAATTATAAAATTTAATTTGAATGTTAAGTTTTGCTAAATGTCGGTCTAAAGAT
The DNA here is from genome assembly GCA_905333075.3 of Atethmia centrago. NCBI lineage: Eukaryota > Metazoa > Arthropoda > Insecta > Lepidoptera > Noctuidae > Atethmia > Atethmia centrago. The sequence continues at coordinate 14,248,279 of HG995377.1, read as the reverse complement.
TTTTTTCCTTTTCATATATAAAAGGGAATCATTCATTGCTCATTTAAATATATTTATTTTACAATTTGGTAAACATATCAAACTTACATTAACAGTAGTGCAGGTTGATATATTATGTAAATAACTACGTAGTCATTTAGATAACCCAAGATGAAGATTTATGTGATTTATTTGGGAGTAAAGCTTGTAAAGACTACCTTTTTTTTTGGGTGGAAAATTATCAAAAAACTTCGCTCGCTCTGGGGAGCGGGAGGGTGTGTCAGACTCCTTTTGACTAAAACCCACCCGTGTTTCTTCCGTTGTCTGTGTTGCCAGGGGCCTCGGTATCCCTTTCGGACTTTCCCGCGACCCCGGCAGGCATCGGCCCTAGTGGAGCCCTACACTTGTGCTGACATCTCTTTGAGGCGCACGTGGAATACAACGCGCCGTCGACCCGGGCCTGGTCCTTATCGGATGGCTTGTGAGACTACCTAGTCTAACAAGCTTTATTTCCGCAATAGCCTGTAAAATCACATAAATAATAAAAAGATGCTTAATATTTTTTTTTAAATTCACTGACAGAAAACTCAAAGTCTAAACCAGGGATGTTGCGGATATTCGAATCCGCAATTGCGGAGCTACAACATTTATTTAGACACCCGCTTTGACCAATGCGGAGCTTATGCGGATGCAGATGTGGTAGAAAAGGTTGAATATAAGTAAAATCATAATCAACAAAATGGAATTAATCATCAAAATAGCTCTAAATCGTCACATTTTTACGAAATACATCAAACACATATAATTTCGAGAGCTATATTGATTTTTAAATGATTATAATCTAGTAATTATTTTATTATTATTGCCGCGAATTGAATTATGATCAACAGACAATGAAACAGCGCTACAATTTGTAAAAAACGTAAGAAATTTTGAATTTCGCCTTGCCGCTTTGACGGACTCCTTAAAAAAAAACTTGAGATCCGCATCCGCTTCCGCATTCGCGGATGTGAGCCGCCAAAAATCCGCATCCGCAACATCCCTAATCTAAACCGCTGGGTCTAAAAGCATGAACTTTAGCAAAAGTGTTCCTTATATAACAAAAAAGTACTAAAGATGGATTTTTGGAAATTCCTCCGCTCATATAAACTTTCATCCTGTATTTAACACCATAAAACTCCATACTCGACGTAACGCCACTCTTCTCAACATAGTTCACATTTCGCTGTTCTAGTTGTACCTACTCGTTATTTGATCGCCTGTGGGAATAATGCAGCACATTGACTGACCTTTAAGCAAGAGCCCTAAAAGAGACATTCTATAGAACAGAAGTAGCATATCTTATCCGTGTGAGTATAGTACTTTAGTGCCATATGTTCCAAATTATAGGAACCCAATTCACCTTAGAGAATTATGAAATGTGAAGATTATAAGCGCAATGTGAAGAGGAAGAACAGTAGTCTCTTTTACTGGAAAAAACAACATACAACAAATACTCTGCTAAGCCTAATAACCCCTCATAAAGACTATTATTATTCGCTCTGGCCGTTTATCTACCCATATTATTTCCAAAGGTAATGATGCAGTGGATGGCCAACACAGTGACCCCATTAAATAGTTTAAAATATAACTTAACAAGTTCTAGAACTCATGTGGTTTTCCTAAACATTTCAGAACTCCAAAGCTAAGTTACGTTAAGTACAACAATCACCTTTAATCTTAGCGTAGTAGCACTTTTAGTTATAGTAACAGCTTTTAATAATATTCAACAATATGCTACGCATCGATAAGACTTGCCACAAACATCAAACTACTGCTTTTAACTTTCTTATACTCTGCTCTCGATGTTTTCTTTACCACTTGCCAACTGAAATTTGAGCACATGTTGTTTTCTAGGCTTTAACTCTTTTTTACCTAATCAATCAATCAACTCTGCCTTTTGTAGACAAGTGTTGTGGATTTCTGAATCCATAACACAGTGACCTTAATTGTCTTTTACATCAAGTCTATCACTAATTGCATTTTTAAGATCACGAGCTTGCTTGAGATTCGGGATCGAGGCCAAAAGCCATCGGAGTAGCCGGATTGATATCATCTTTTTTTTGGGAAAATCCTTATGAATGCTCTCTACCAGGAAGCGAAGGGTTATTCGCCGGACTCTAAGCCTCTACAATCACCATGGGTGGAGGTTCCCGACACATAGGAGATATTCTTCTGTAAATAGTAAATTTTTACCTACTCCGAATTCTTTATCACTGACTTTATTGGTTTCAGTCATGCTGGGCTCTTATTCGCCTCCACAGTTCTCTTCATCTAGTATGTTTTATATGATATTATTATGTGACTCCTTCATCTAGTCCTATGGACGAAGAATACATGCATGGTCATCATCAAATAACTTGTCACTACACCCACTTATCTTCGCACTTGATGGCCCTAAAGATTTCGCTGGGGAACTTGTATCTAAACCTGTTTAGTTCCACCTATATAAGAAACTATACCTACCAATACTTAAACAAAGAATCCTTCTAGAATATACTGGTATGTTTTGCTCAGTGTATTCGTGAAAAACGATGATGTCGCTGAAAGTACGTGTGGAGCGAATGTATGCAACGTCAATACAAGATTTCGTTTAAAGTATTATGTCATACTCTTGTTACGACTTACAACTATGACTTATTGTTGTACGTCATCGTATATTGCAATCGTAGAAACCCATAACTGTACTGTAGATGACGATTATATAATAATTGTAGATTTTATTGACATAATTATGATCTCATGGGATTTACTAATCAGAGGAGGTGTTTATGAGATCATTACAAATAATTAATTACCCAGAGTCTGCAACTCTTGTATTGATGTAATGGTTGACAAAAGAAACCAGAATGACGATGTTTGTAAAAGAAAAGATATCATTAGAAATTCAACAAGGAGAACCTTCTTAATTGAATACAAATGAAAGTGTAATTGGGAAGGAATTATCCTTTGAAGATAGTAGTTAATATAACTTAGATTGTTCAGAATTCTAATGAATGATCAACTACCTATACCGTCTAAACGCAAAGTAATTTGGATTTTTGTTCGAGGATTTTGTTAGGACTGCCTCACTGGTCTAGTGGTCGCAAGTGCTACTACTGAGCATGAGGTCCTGGATTCAATCCAGGTCGGGCAATGTGTTATTGAGTTTTTCCATCAGGATTTTTTCAGTAGCGGCCCGGAGTCTGGATTTGTGCCCGTTGATGGCAAAAGGCTTGCCGTATCTACATGTGACTTAAACATAACTGGTGAAATGTGAATGCACTATAAGTACACCTCTTCCTAAGCCTTCAGGGAAAAAATGCTATGATTTTGTATGGAAAATATCAAAATATTCTTCAACACAAGGAATAATCCCAAAATGGTAGTTTTCTCACCTGCGTCACCTATAAGGTTTAATCATTCTAATAAATCAAAACTATAAAACAGCGATAAGTCGTAATTTACAACTGAAAAGATATTACTCATCTTTTGATTAAGTCCACTATTAAACGTCGGTTACGTAAGTTATGCAATCAGTCTGACTTGCTTTATTAATATTGACAAACTTATTTACGGAAGAACAGTCAACTAATGCTAATGTTGGAAAAGCAAGGTGTTATGTTACTCTACGACCTGGTTAGACCTATACGCGGCAAAAAAACTTATCAACAATATTAAAATTAGGAAAACTCAAAGAAAATTGACATAGTAATTGTCTGAATTGCCCAATAAAATATTTATTTATATATACTTTATTGTACACCACAAAAATATATGAAAAAAAAACAAACATTACAAAATATACAATGGGCGGCCTTGGGGCCAACCATCACCTCTTATAGCAGTATTATTATAATATTACTTCACAGTGGGAAAGTGATGGAGCTGTACAGGACTTATAGCTGCATCTCTTCCTAACGTTGAAGTAATATTGAAATAATTCTGCTATATGAGGTGATGGTTGGCCCCCTGATCCCTTTCTGCGATCTCTTCCAGGCAACCTTGGAATGGACAGTGATTAGTGATATAAGTGAATATTTAAATAGCAATATTAAATGTTTAAAGCGATGCCACGCAATATTAAGGCTCATTTTTAAGATGAGAAATGTCCGATGCTACCGCACTAGTTAATAGAAACGAAAACCTTGCGAAATTCTCACTTACACAATAGAAGCAATTATTGGAACAATTGTTCATAAATCGATAACTTCCAATTAGATTATTGAAGGTTAAGGCGCTCAGACAAGAGGCTAATGACCAAAGTAGGCTTGTCTTAAGAAAAAAAATTGCTTAATCTGTATAATTTGTGGTAGCGGAAAACATATATGTTAATTTTGAACATATTTACGCGGCGCGATTTTTAGGGTTCCGTAGTAAACAAAGAACCCTTAAAGTTTCGCCATGTCCGTCTGTCTGTCCCGCTGTAGCTCAGAGACGCTTAGTACTAGAAAGCTGTAATTTAGCATATGTGTATATATTAATTACGCCAACAAAGTGCGAACATAAAACCTTGAAATTTTTTTTTTTAGGGTACGTCCCTTGCACGTAATGTAGGAATGCATTTTTTTTTCTCGTCTACCCCATGGTGTGGGGTATCGTTGAATAGGCCGTTCAAAAATATTGTAATTACGGGTCTGTGAACACCAGTTTTCGATTCCAGGATCCGCTTGCGTAATATTAAGTATTATAGTGCTAATTTTTGTTAGAGTCTATTGTGCCCCCGGGGGGGGGGGGGGCAGCTCTGCCAGCTAAATGATTGTTTATGGAGATGTGAAAAAATTCATGGCAGTAGTACATATAATGAAATTAAAAGGAAAACTATCACAGCTAAGTAGGCTTTACAAGTTAACGTCTTAGCAGTTGGAGAATTGACCGTGGCATATATCGATGTATGGGGTTTTAAACTTCCCAACTACGGAACCCTTCATTGTGCGTGGTCCGACACGCGATGGCTTTTTTTTTTATTTTTTGGCGATAAGGCCGCCCATTGTATATTTTGTAGTGTTTGATTTATTTTTTGTTAAGTATGTATTTTTGTGGTGTACAATAAATTATATATAAATAAATAATATTTCTCAGAACTTGGTTCTTACAAAAACACGTTTTGAAAAAAAAAACTAGATACAAACTAACGGTAAACTAATCTTTTACCTTGACTTCCAATCCAAAATATCTCAAACTCGAAGCATTTATTTCAAATAAACTAATTTCACTTTTGAATTGTCAAGAGATCGGTCAGTCAGAAAGATGAAGACCGCCCATTCCAAAGCGTAGTAGGTACCTATGGAGAAGAACGGGCAAGAAACTCTGTATTAAAAATCAACGTACAAAATCTAAATACAACCGTAACAAAATTTGTATTAAATATCAACGTAGATACGTTACGTATTTAATTAATAAGAAGAATGTCTTATTTGAATGCAACTCTTGGTTGCTTTTTATTTTCGATTACTCAAAACAATGTTGAGTAAATAGATAATTGCTTCATATTTTGCAATAAATTACAAGCGTTGTCATTGCTCCTCTTTTTCTTTCTATGCAGTCTGACAGTGACCGCGGGTTAGCTGTTGTCAGCGTCTGTTCTTTGTGTACATAATTTCATCACCAATGCCCTCAAAACTGTGAAGGAAAACATCGTGAGGAAACCGGCATGTCCTAAAACCAAAAAAAAATCAAAGACATGACATGACCGCACTGGGCTCGCGTGGTGGATTAAGGCCCACTCCCTCTCACAGAGAGGCCTGTGTCTCAGCAGTGGGAACTTTATAGGCTGATTATCGAAAACCGCATATATGGATAATATGCGACATAGTACACCGCACTATGCAAGGACATACATGTGCCTACGCCTAGTCCATGTGACTCGCCGCCTACAAATGCGTAGTTCAGACGCCGTACCAAATTATAAACTCTGTTTTATTGCATTACGTTCGTTTGTTTTTCGCGTAGAAATACGTATATGAACAGTTCATTCAATCAATCCAGTTTACATCATTGATAGTAGTGCACTTTGAATTTATTAAAGTTCAGTGTCGAAGGAAATAAGATGTGAGTGTATATTCGATATTTTAATTTAAACTAAGTGTTAATTTATTGAATGAGATGAAAACTTATTGGACTTCATTTTTTCCAACGCTATTTGTTAACGTTACTGTGGTTTTGCATATATACGAGTAAGTGGTGATTTTAAGGCGAGAAATAATTTCAACGTGTGATTAGATTGTGTAATAGTTTAATTATCGCATCAATCAATTGTTTATTGCTCATTATAATATTTATCGCGACGTTTAATACCAGCGCTCTAACAGGTTATGTTCAGAAACTTTACATGAATATTTACGTTGTAACTAGGTACATTTATTGGTCACTATAAACTGAATGGTAACTTGGAGTATAACTTAACATATCTGTAAGTACAATTAAGTATTGTACACCCTCATATTATTTATTCATCTTTTGTCTCTTTCATTCATGATTCAACTCCGTACAGTGCGTTTTTCATTCATATTATTTCAGACTATTTCAAGTTACAGTCGGAATAAAATTTTCATTGATGTGATTTACATCGAAATAAAAGCAAATTGAGAATCAGGACACCGAACTGCTATGAAAGATATCGTTTCTTCTATTTTTTCTATGTTGTAAGAAACTAGGATACGTTCTAAACCTTAACACAAAAACCTCAAGCATTCGGTTTCAATCGGCCGGCCTAGATTTTCTATGAGCGAAGAAAATCCTTATCGCCGACCTTGTCGTATAGTAATAAATTCATGATAATGCAAATTTACGTGTACGCCTACACGTACTGAATGCGTATATACGAGTTACGAGTAGTTGCACCGTAACATCGATTTACGTATTGCCATGTTCTTTATTGTGCCCTAGTACTTTGAATTTTGCCGGGCTACTTTTTGGTGCTGGGTTTTTACAGAATGAAACTTTTTCTAGTCTGTTTTTTCACCTTAGTTCTTGCCTAATGCTGAAAAATGTATACTCGTAAAGTTTGTAAACATTGAACTGTAAGAGTTGAATAGGAACCAATTGTTGGGCAGAATTTCGCTGTTCCTATGCACGCGATGTACACTGTAGGTACAGCGCCTGCTACTAAGAAATCACGGAAATCATGGCTGGGGAGACCCCAGTTCCTGACCATAGACGAAATATAGGTAGAGTAATGACCGAGGATGGAGAATGGTTAGCAGAATATAAGAAGGAACAAAAGACACTAATTATCACAAAGCTTGAGAGACTGGGCATTTAGAAAAATAATGTATAATAAATAAAATAATAATAAAAATGCAATCATTGAAAGTGCTTTATGGCATGCGATTATTGATCTTGAACGTTCTAGAAACTTGCACCGTGTAAATGGAGCTTAATGGGTGTTTATAGTTTTTAACATGCTCATGCTTCATGCTCAAAGTCTCTCTACTTCTTTAGAAGTCGGTTTTCGTGTCTGTCTGTGTCACCGCTTTGATCTTCTTAACGGATGGATTTTGATTCGGTTTTCACCATAATTTAAAGAATTTATTCCGCAAGATTTATGTGGGTAATACATTGATATAAAACTTACATTAATTTCAAATCGTAAAAACCGTTTGAAGCAAGGGCACCCGCCCTTGCTTCGAACGGTTTTTTTTTTAAATAATAACTTAGTCTAAAAGTAGTAAATAGTCTAAAAAGTTAACGCTAGTCTAAAAATAATAACTTCTCTGTATCTGTTTCCACCTTTGTTGTGTACAACAATGTATGTCCACAGTGCCTGCCACATGTACTCGTAGAATTTGTAGAGCCTACGAGCATTCCAGTAACTATTCATCTACAAATCCAGTCATCAAGAAATCAAAAGTGATGACGGAGTAAACGTTTCTAAATTGGTTGATGATGGCCAAAATAAAAGATATTTAATAGTTATGTATTTCACAAAAACACCCATAAAAATAGCAACGGAGCATTAAGCAATTGAACTAAAAAAAAACTAGTGTTAGGTGTAATAAACTAATAGTGGCAGGTGGCAGCTATATCTACAACGGTACAAGAATCATTTGGCGTGTGGCCAAAATCAAAACTAAATTCGCCATCTTGTTTTTTTAATACAATTTTGTGACAATTTCACATATGTTTACCAACACCACCTCCCACCGATGTCATTCATGTGCCAATAGGTCCTTGTAGCTTGTAGCACTCGAGCTATCAAGCATTTGTCATTGTATGAAATGTATATTGTATTTATTAAAACCTAGTAAAAAATATTTCCCCGCACTGGGCACGCGTGGTGGATTACGGCCTACTCCCTCTCAAAGAGAGGAGGCCTGTGTCCCAGCAGTGGGAACATTATAGGCTGATTATGTGAAACAATATTTTAATTTTATTTGTGATTGGATATTGCGACTTGGTGCTTTAGTAAATAAATAATATTGCCAAAATGATAGCCACACAGCTAACCACTACAACAGCAACGAAAACAACATAAGTTATTGACAAGTGAGTTTCCTTTTTGGAATTCTTAGTATTCGATTGTAAGCTAATTATTAATATCCGAGAGCAGTGGTGGCCCAGTGTTAGCAGTTGTGGCCCAGTGATAACGACCGACACACGAGTTGTAGGTCGTAGGTTCGAACCCTGACAGGCACTTTACTTTGTGTAAATTATTTCATCACCACTGCCACGGTTAAGGAAAAACATCGTGAGGAAACCGGCATGTCCTAGAACCATAAATTCGAAGACATGTGTCATCTACCAACCCGCACTGGGCCCGCGTGGTAGATTACGGCCCACTCCCTCTCATAGAGAGGAGGCCTGTGTCCTAGGAGTAGCAAAATTATAGGATGGTTATGCTATGTATTAATTAATATCCGTAGCGAAAATACGACACGTGGGCCTGAAGTAAGGCCAGATTTACACGATGGAAGTTTCATGCCTGTGGTATACACTAAAATTGAAGAAATGAAATGAAATGAAATGAAATGAAATGAAATTGTTTATTCTGTAAATAGGATATGAGAATCACTTTTACACGTCATATTAAAAAATAAGCTAGATGGAGTCGACATTTCCTATCTGACTACCCCTGAGAAGAAATGGCGAAACAAACTCAAGGGTCAAAGTCTCTTTTAAAGTCCAGACATAATCTTGGTCAGATCATGTGAGGACCATGTAGATCTATGTCTGAAATGGTCTTTTGAGGAAAGAACCACACAAATTTGAGTGGACCTGTCCAGTCAGTGCAAGCATTTGTCAGTAATCGTGTAGCTCAACTCAAAACTTAAGGAGCTCAACGACTCGACGAACAATACCAAGGAAAGGACAATTGGTTTGGCCGCATAAAGAACTCAAAATGCCAGACCATAATTAAAACTAAGAGAAAAAAAAAAAAAAAAAAAAAAAAACAACGAAATAAATAAAGATGACCCACATAGTGCTCACATTCACAATAATTAAAGTAATATAATACTTTTCAAGGTACATACATAAATATTCACTTAATTTTGCTTATAATATTCATCAATGTCAATATGTACATATAGTTGTACATAATGATGATTTTGCATAATTTAAATATCAAATTTAATGGTTTTAGCACAAAGCTTATCAGAGCGAGCAGCTCAATCCCAAGCTTTTTTGTCTTCTAAATAATCTGAAATTTTATAGTACCCCTTTTTACAAAGTTTGGTTTTAATACAGCTTTTAAATCGTTTAATGGGTAAATTTCGAATAGCAATAGGAAGTTTGTTGTAAAAGCGTATACATTGACCCATGAACGAGTTGCCTACTCTGTGGAGGCGAGTGTGTAGTACAGCAAGATTATGTTTATTCCTGGTATTTAAACTGTGGATATCGGACATTTTCTTAAAATTTGATATATTTTTGTGTACATACATAAGATTATCAAATATATATTGAGAGGCTACAGTCAGAATATCTATTTCTTTGAATTTTTCTCGAAGGGAATCTCTTGGACCTAGGTTGTAAATGGCTCGAACAGCCCTTTTTTGTAAAACAAAGACGGTATTAATGTCCGCACAGGTTCCCCAGAGAAGAATCCCATAGGACATAAGACTATGAAAATAACTAAAATAAACAATTCTGGCCGTATCTACATCGGTTATCTGTCGAATTTTTTTAACAGCATAGGCGGCCGAACTTAGCCTTCCTGACAATTTTTCTATGTGTGGGCGCCATTGTAATTTAGCGTCAATAGTTATTCCAAGAAAAACTGTCGACTCAACAGGGTCCAACTCTATTCCATTAAGTTGAACATTGGTAGTTAGCTGCCTGACATTTGGCGTTGAAAATTTAATAAGTTTAGTCTTTTTTTCGTTCAGGAGAAGATTATTTACATTAAACCAATGGACAACTTTAGAGAGTGCATCGTTAACATGTTCAAAGTTGACCAGCAGTCGTTTGATTTTAAAAATGAGGGAAGTGTCATCTGCGAACAATACAATCTTGTGATTATCCCTTATGTGATAAGGTAAGTCATTTATATAGATTAGAAACAAGAATGGACCTAGAATTGAACCCTGCGGAACGCCCATAGTGACCGCAGATCCTGCAGATCTCTTGCCATTTATATCAACCCTCTGAATTCTATTATTAAGATAGGAAGTCAGAAGGTCGAGAGCCCTGTCCCTCATACCATAGTGGTGCAGTTTCCTGATGAGAGTATCATGATGGACGCAATCGAAGGCCTTAGACAAGTCGCAGAAAATGCCAAGAGCATCCTGCGACTCCTCCCAAGCCTCGAAAATGCTCTTCAGCAATTCCACGCCCGCGTCTGTAGTTGAACGACCCTTCGTAAAACCAAACTGTTTCAGATGAAATAAATTACATGAATTGAAATGTCCTAACATTTGTTTTAAAATTATTTTTTCAAAGATTTTGCTCAATGTAGGTAATATCGAAATAGGCCGAAAATTCGTGGGATCAGTTGTGCTGCCAGATTTGAACAGTGGAATCACTTTGCTAAGTTTCATCAGATCAGGAAATATACCAGATGCAATACAAGAGTTAAAAACAATTGCTAAAAAGGGTGAAATAACATCAATTATTGAAGACATTGTATGTACTGATAATCCCCAAAGATCAGTAGTTTTTTTTACATCAAGTTCTTTAAAAGATTCCAAAATGTCTTTAGGGCTAACAACTGTGAATTTAAAGTGTTTATCACATTCTGGTACACATTCTTTTAGTATTGAGTAAGCAGAAGTGGAGGACGACGATGACAGAGTTTTGGTTGTTAAAAAGGGAATATTAGTGAAGAAGTTTTCAAACTCTGTTGCCACCTCCACGTCTGCCCTAATATCTGCATCATCGATTTTTAGATGGAAGTCACGATTCCGTACTGTCGTTCTTCCCGTTTCAGAATTAATAATATTCCAAGTTGTTTTAATTTTATTTCCAGAAGATTTTATTTTATTTTTAATGTGTATGGCTTTTGCTGAGGAACAGGCTCTTTTAAAAGTTTTAGAATAATTCTTAACAAATTCTTTAAAAGTTTCATCATGGTTATATGTTTTTTCATGATACAGTTCATATAACCTCTACCTACTTTTGTAAATACCTGGTGTTGCCCAGTCACTAAATATAACGCGATCATAAACAGGCAATGTTTTTGAGGTGAATACCTTCCTAAATTCACAATTGATGAGGTTAAATAGTAAAGTATATTACAAGCAACAAATTACTTGCGAACATACATAAACACTATTTAGACGGTGCTATTTTTATTGCTACATCAACTTATGGCATGCAATAAATCACACCGTGTAAATCGAGCTTCGAAATCATTTTTTTTTTATTTATTTAATTATTTTACGCATGCAATGCATGACGCCGTTAAGACGCTGATAACATCTAAACCGCGGTCACTGTCAGATTGCATAGAAAAGAAAGAGAAGCACGATGACATAACGCTTGTAATTTATTGCAAAATATGAAGCAATTATCTATTTACTCAAAATTGAGTTGAGTAATCGAAAATAAAAAACAACCAAGTTCTGCATTCAAATAAGACGTTTTTGTTATTAATTAAATACGTAACGTATATTGATATTTAATACAGATATTTTGGATTAGAACTCAAGGTAAGCGGTTAGTTGAACGTTAGTTTGTATCGAAACTTTTTTTCAAAACGTTTTTTGGTAACAACCAAGTTCTGGGAAATATGTTCAAAATTAGCATATATTTTTTCCGCTACCACAAACTATACAGATTTGGCAATTTTTTTTCTTAAGAGAAGCCTATTTTGGTCAATTGGGTCTTGTCAGCGCCTTAAGTTAGACAAGTTTGAAATGCTTTTAGTTTCTTTTGTAATAAAACATAGGTACAAGTAGGTATTACATCGTATGACCAGTATTACTAGTAAGTTAATACTTTACACACATGCAAACATAAAGAACCACGCACAATGAAGGGTTCCGTAGTTGGGATAAATTTTTCCCAAGAATAAACTTAACATTGAAGTTGAAAAACATGTTCTTCCATACATTCCAACTGCAAATGTAAGTTTATACGCACAATATTGAGAGATTTACCATGTTATTTAAGACCATATACTTCTTATAGTGCGTTTTCCTGGGGGGAAAGTTTTTTTTTTATCTATTTTCTTAAATAACTTTAAAACTATTTATTTTAAAATTACTAAATATTTGAGACCCTCACAGTAAGCCCTTTCATTGGATATATCACACGGTCCAGTTTACAAAACTTTTTTTACACATAACATAAACATTACGCCTTGTTTCCCCGAAGGGTTGGGCAGAGATGTATCTGTAATACACCCACATTTCGCCAGTTATGTTTAAGTCCCATGTAATAGGGGGCGAGCCTATTGCCAACAACTGAGAAATTCCAGATAGAAAAACCCAATAACACTTTACCCGACCCGGGAATCAAACCCTGGGCCGCCAGGCTCAGCAGTAGGGGGGGGGGGGGGGGTGGGGAGAGGGTCACTTTTGGGAGGCAAATAAGAAAATGTAAAAAAGTTTCAAAGAGACTGCCTCGTTGGTCTAGTGGTCGCTTGCCTCCAAAAAGTGACCCCCATATTCAAAATTCATTTATTTACGTTACACGTCCGTGTTTGGGTCACAGAAATTCATACGTGTACCTAATTTCAACTTAATCGGCACATTCGATTCGGAGCATATTGGCTGTGACAGACGTACAGACAGACATACAGACAGACTCACGAGTGATCCCACAAGGGTTCCGTTTTTTCATTCGAAGTGCGGAACCCTAAAAACAGCTGATTATTTTCTTGATGCTGTGGTAAAAAAAAAAGTTTATGGTAACGGTTTACAGGAAAGAATATTTTCAGCAGTCTGTAAGAGTTTACATTACCTACAATCAGAGTAATTTAATATCAAAACTTACAATAATCACGAACTAACAATAAGATACTCTCTGAGCTTTCCCCAAAGATTGCAACGAAAAAATTTCATAGGTTCGGTACTTTAAAAGAGTCTCCATTTCATATAAACAAAACATAAAAAAGAACTCGAGCTATACATTACAAAAAACGCCATATCGCGAACATACATAAAAGTAAAGCGAGCTTTTCTCATTCTCAGATTGTTACCGGCGGCGGCGTGGGCGATACATAACTTTAACTTCCGAAGCACACGCTCTGAAATATTTATTCCTGAAACGTAAAGATCGGGTGGGGGGAGTGGGGGGGCGGTTTATCCCGCGGTTTCCTTCCCACCGTGTTTTACTTCGAGAATGGGAAGTCGCCGCCGCCGGGTCGATATCACCAAAGATTATGTTACGTGTTTTGTGATTCGGTTTGTGAGATTTTGTATGTGGTGACGTGTGGCTGTTTCGAGGTAATCCTCTCGGTGGAGACTTTCACGTCGATAGAGTTCAGCGAATTGCAACGCCCTTTTTCATGTTTTTTCCCATTTGTAAAGCCCACGTCCACTGTCTCTCTTATTTTTTATAAGTGATTATTAATACCTTCACACTTTATTAAGTTGGTTTGACCCTGATAACTCAACATTTTCAGGGCTGCAACAATGCCTAAAGCTTTCAACCTTGTTTTAGTGCAACCAAAAGTGTTAGTGGTTTAAACATATTCCTGAAATCAGTGGCTGTGCCAGCGGGCTATAGCATTCCATTCATATCAATTTGTTAGTCTCATTAATGTGTTAAAGAACATCGAACCGAAGAGCCTGATGCAACAATCTCTACACACAGACCGAGCACAGCAGCTGAACCAACCCTGTTATGATTGTATCACCTAGTTGTTTTACACTTTCTGAGCCGAGGTTTGGCAGTGGTGTACCTATAGTACATTTTGGCAGTTATGTTTAAGTTCCATGTAATATGGGGCAAGCCTATTGTCATCAACCGGGCACAAATCCAGACCACGGACTGCCTACTGAGACCAGTATACAAACCGAAACAACGTTTCAACCTACGTGCACCTCTCATGGCACAATCATCGCGCATATAATCTGTGGCAGTTCCCCGACCTCCAGTAGGGGGCCCCCCCACCGTTCGATTGTCTGCGGAGGCTGCCCGACGGTGCCATCTGATGTGCCGAGAGCACTCCAGATCTGCATAGATCGTTGCCTTCGTTTTTTCCCTATCGAAAAATCAATACTCACAGTTTCATAAAGTCGGAGACACTCCTTGATTTCATTACAGGTTAATTCTTGCGAGTTGGTTTTTAAGACTTTGTTTTAAGACCATTTTTTGTTAGAGATTTTTCTTTATTTTAATTATCACGTTGGTTGTGGATTAAAAGAAAGAGCTTTCTTTAGATGTAATTTAAAGTCTTTTCAGAAAACTTTTACCTGAAAATCTCTTATGTACAAAGGTATAACCTTTAGTCAAACCCATCGCACAATTGTATATGTAGGTCACCGATCCGTAGGCTGCAAACGACTACGGTACATAATGTGAAGAGCCTCATCCCAAATCCATACCGAGCTTTCCGCCGCTACCACCCTCAAGGGGAAAGAGGCTCAAACACCATGCAATAAAGCCTTCGGATCCGGCAAAACAAATACAACGAACATTCCAATGCTAGATATCACTCGCTCCGCCCACACAGTTGGCATTACGACTGTGAGCGCTCCCATTGGTCGCCGCGAAGCCTTCTCCATTTCGAATTGGTTATTTTTTTTCTACAATTGAAATTGGAATTGTCCGTTTGTTCTGTACGAGTGCGGTGCGCATGCGTTTCGGGGAGGCGTCTACGTCACGTAGACGTAGATACGTTTCGAGGGCTCCGAATGTTTTATTGGATTCCAGTCTCTGTTCCCATTCGCATTTCAGATTCAGATGTGGATTTGTTCTCAAATTGCGTTCAGTGCGCAGTCGTGATGATTCGTATAGCTTCTTGTATTTGTTTAGAAATAACGTGAGTTTTTTATTGGTTGTTAGATTGAAGTTATATTTTTTTTGTTATGATGAAGATAGCAATAGACAAGGAAACCAATGTAGAGAATAGTGTTGTTTTAAACGTTGGGATATAATAATACACAGTAATACAGTGCTCTTCAAATATTAAAAACTTCAAAGTTGCATAATTCAGTTACACTTACAAAGCTTCAAGAAAACTAGTGAAACTTCGACATACTGTCGCAACAACGGATAACAAAAACTTTTAGCAAACATCTTTATACAGTCCCAACAAAACATCGATCAAACGATTTAAAACCGCGTGAAGCCACTAAAAGCATTCCGTGAGAATTTCATCAAAACACGATACAACGTCGTATGCAATAATGCATCCGCAACTCTCGCCGTACTTCTAGACTCCCTCAAACCGTGGGGTGACACCTTAGTACTAGGTTTTACAGTTCAGAATGTGGCGGCACATTGCAGCGACAAGTGTAACACGGCGTTGGCATCCGCAGCTAGCTCTGTCCGGAACAATTTCATTTGCGACTGGGCGAGGATAGCGCTGTAATTACAACAACAATCGATAGAGGCGCCACCGTCTGCCGCACGTTTAATCTCGCCAGAATCAAAGGACCGTCGCCTCACACCCACCCCCTCACCCAAAACAAACGTACGACATCACATACCTCGCTCCTACTGCTTTGTGCGACATTCATTGCGTACTTCCCTGCATCCGAGATTCCACCCCTTGCAACTAAACAGCAATGTTTGTCGTTAAACAGGTATAAATTGTTCGAAACTCGCTGCGTGGTACGTACTTTGTCTCCAAGCCTATATCTGCAAAGGTATGTTTAGATGTCCCCGGACCAGATAGTTGCATTTCCAGTCTGCTATACATAACTATTTCTGGCGTTTTATTAAAGCATAACATTGTAGCTATTTGACACAGACGAACACGACACCTGCATGCTGAGCAGCTTCTGTTTTTGTCGAGTCGTGTCGGATGGTTCTTGATTAGTAATGCATTATTACGTCCTGTTCTAGTGGCGCCTAGGTATTTATGGTCTTTGAAAATGCTTGTATTCAACATTATTTTAACCGATGGAGCCTTGTAGACGTTACCAACAAAACAAACGTACCGACCGACGTAGTTTGGATTCGATTACGTACGTGCCTAGCAAACCACGTTAATGAATTTTGCCTAACTCGTGTAAATCATACTGTTTATAACAACAGCTCCAAATTATAATTAAGGTTTCGATTTAAAGCGGCATCGTTATGGCGGACTCTCTCAAATTAAACGTCCATGGATGTGTGTAGTACTTACATATCGATTGTCAATAATTAGTATGCGCGCAGCATCGGCTGCGGTGTTCAGACTTAGCTCATTGTTTCGCTAAAATTATTGCCTACACCGGTATTTGTGAGGGACACAACATTATCTCGATTATTTCGTTCTATTAATCTAGTCGTCGCTATCATGAAGATTGAGACAAGTTATAAGTTTCTTGGTAAGCTGCCGTAGGTACCAATTTATTGTCTTATTAGATTTATTCTTTACAATTTTATCAAATATTATTTATTAGATTCCTCGTCTATAAAGTTTTAAAGGTCAAAAGCTATTCCTTTAAAAAAGCTCAACAAAAAAACTTACGCAAGTACTCTAACTACTTCAAGTCTAAATTATTTTAAATCTAGATGCCTGTATAATCCATTTGTCTTTTCTCAATCTCAGTACCTACGTTTTAATCTAGTATAAATTCTAGTATAGATTGTATCATTATATCAGTATCGTTTACATCCCAATACCATTACCTCTCAGTTCGACATCTCTTATCAACAAACCTCCCATCTCGACCAGAACTAATCCCACCAAAATTGCAACCACAATAGCAAGCACTAGAATATATTGTAATAAATTCTATGCTATTTATTTCCCACGTAAGAGGTACGTAGTGGTATGTATGCCGTGCCGCGCAGTCGAAACGGTGCAACACACATAAAGCAGCCTCGCTCCACGAAGCGCTAGCTCTCGAAATCCTACAGATTTAGCACGTAACTCTGCGAAATCCGAGGCTTAATATATAAAATTATTATTTTTATACTTTATACCCGTGGTTATTGTTGCCAGAAAAACTTAATGGAATATAAGATGAAAGTGGTGTAGATATAGCTTTGTACTACAACTTTTCCAATTTGAAAAAAAACTCTACAGTGCTAGGTACAGATTTTTCGCAAGCGGTATGATATAGATTTTTCACATAAACATGCCAGATAGAAAGCTCTACAATCTCTTCGCGTTTCTTTTATATTTTGTGAATGTGAGAACGTTGTTGGCTTTATAGACTAGATTTGTAGACCATTTGTTTATTTTTTGGTACTTCTTGACAGGCCTACACTGTCCTCCCATACCTATTAACACTGAAATTTGAAAACATTGTAAAAGCCAATTATTTTTAAAAGAGTAACCTTGGAGTTTCTTGCCGGCTCTTCTCCATAGGAAACGACCAATTGGAACCGTGCACCATCTGACGTTTCATAAGTACCTACCCATGTAGATTTATGTAAAATAAAATATTTTGATTTGATTTTGATTTTCAGCTGTTCCTAGAATCATTTGGCTTTACAAAAGCTCATCAAAAGTTATTGAGCCTACAATTTCGGAGCAGTATTCAGTCTCCTTTTTTTATGTCCCTACATTACAAAAAAATTACTCAGGAAGTTACTGGCATTAGATAGTAAGAGCAAGATCCTTGATTAATCATTATGAAATAATCTGTGTTCTATTAATGCGTATCTAAATTATAAAGCTTTCGAAGTAATCATTAAATTGTAATCACCCGTTCATTACATAAGCTAGCTAATGGGAGATATAACAGCTTGGGATGCTGTCTGGAACAGAATGGTTGTGACCGCATGAAACCATTAATCACAACGAGCTGTATAATTATGCTGCTTAGGCACCTAAACTAAGTTGGGGAGCGATTGTTCTAAAAACATCTCCAGGAATTCAACCCCCGTCAAAAGTACTTGAATATTAATATTTCTGCTCGAGTAGGCTCCTGATATTGATACCAAACCGACTGTAAATAGATTGTTAATGAAACGAGGTCAAGGGCTTCCGAACTCGCGAATCGATGCTAAAGTTGTATAATCGATTCGATTACGTACGACATGAGTGGTCGTCCGCCTACCGACGACGTTCCGTACCGAGTAAGTCGGAAGTTCCTACGTTACGTTCTAGAGGCCACGCTACTTATAGAATAGGAAGCGAGTGTAGGTAATGGCGCAAAATAGTGACGCAGTATTATTGCAGGGGGCGGTGGAACCCCACACTCCAGGCGCCGCGGCTCCGACCCACCCCAGAGCGACTGAAACGTCCACGAGAAAAATAAGATCCGTACTCCGTCCCGCTTATTCTTGGGAAAAAAGCTTTTTGTGTATTTTTTAGGTATTCTTTGGGTTGATAGGTAGCTCCGTGTCTGTGTGAGTCAGTAAATAATGCTGTATGTACGAATGCCCGATGTATGTGTTGCGAAACGATGTCGAGTTCAGACATTTTTTCTTCTTCTCTTTCAGACGTTGTAGGGAAATAAGTTTATTATTTGTGAGGACCTTCTTGACGTCAGAGTTTCTTATTTCTTTTATGAAGTGGTATATAGGTTTTCTTTCTTTAGTATCTTTTGCGGATAAGCATTTCCGACTTTATGGAAATTGGACATGTTTGAGGCAATCTTTAAAGTCGTGAAGCACGATGGAGTGATTTGTTTTACCCAAACTGCATTACTTTACGTACGGTAAATTATTCATTTTCAATTGCTGCAAAATTATTTAAGGAAACCATTTGTCGTTCGTAACATTTAACGTAAGAACTACTTCCCTACTTATTTCATGTCTTAAGGACTTCGGAACTTTGATTGTTATCCTAACTTCCTATCTAATATTATAGGTACGTAAATGCGAAAGTGTGTTTGTTTGTTCGTTTGTTACGCTTTCACGCTAAAAGGCTCAACGGATTTGAATGAAATTTGGCACATAGGTAAACCATAACCTGGGTTAGGACATAAGGTACCTTTTATCCCGATATTTCCACGGGATCGAGACTTATGCGGGTAAAACCGCGGGGCGCAGCTAGTTATTAATTAAAGAAACGCAACTTTCTCTAATGTGAATGTTCATGCAAAACGCATTCAATAAGCGAATACTAGGACCAATATTTTCTCTGTTTCCTTTTTGTGGTTCTTTGTCGAACTGCTTACCTGGACTAATGAAGTCCTAAATATTGCAATAGTTTCTAGGCACGCGTTAGTTATGTCTCTACTTGTACCTATTCGAGGCCAACGCATTGCTAGGAATAGGTTCTTGCAATACCATCGGACCTACCTGTTGATACGACATGGAGTTCTGCCCAACCCGCAAGGTGAAAATGCTACTATACCTACTATAGCTGTTGTTATTAAAATGTACTACAAGTACACAGGGATATACCATCTGTAAGTATGTATATAATTAAATTTGTAAGTGAGTTTAGGTGCAACAAAAAATATCATAATTAAAAATATCCTGTTTGTCCATTTACGGCTAATTTCCAGTCCGCACACTATAAAGTATTGAAATTCAGAAAATAAGCAACGAAAACAATGCGCTTGCGCTGCGTCGATGCTAGAGCGTAGCTTAGGCGCGTGTTTGGAAGTCAGTATTGCTAGTTTAAGCTGACTTTTAAATCCCTTTTGGCGCGTGAAGCCTCGTCCCCATTAGGAACATTTGTCGAGCGACATATTGTGTCCCCGGTGACATCGGGCGATGTCGGGCGACGTCGGACGACATCGCCGCGACATTGTTGAAACTGTTCCTTGTCGCACAGTCGATGAAGAGTAGTGATAAGGAACAGTTTCAACAATGTCGCGGCAATGTCGTCCGACGTCGTTCGACATCGCCCGATGTCACCGGGGACACATGTCGCTCGACAAATGTTCCTAGTGGGGACGAGGCTTGAAAGTGCTAGTCAAATATTCAACGTGACAGAAAATCTGAATAGGTACCGTCTTGGTCAGTGGTCTTCAGTAATACCTAATACTACTTATGTACTTACGTAGATACTTATAAATCCGGCCTATAATGTTCTCACTGCTGGGACACAGGCCTTCTCTCATCGAGGGAGGCCGTAATCTACCACGCGGTCCCAGTGCGGGTTAGTAGATATCACGTAGATACTTAGGTGCAGCTAAAAAGCAAATCACCTCAAAACATTACTCGCATACCGGGGAAACCAATGCCCCAAAAGTAACTTTAAAATTCACGTCGATAAACTTGACCCTTATTCCGCTCTAGCAGTAAAAATTACATGGAATACAGAAATCTTCCTGAACACACAAAATTGACCTCGTAGTAACAGCTTCATAATTTCAGAGTACCTACTTGAAGTACGTATCCACTTAGAACAGGTACAGCGCCATCTATTCAAAGTTAGTGAAACTTTGTGTGAAACGAACAGCCTGCGTCCCAAATATACTCCTGTACTTTGTGCTCCATACACGTTTCAAGACATTACTTTGTGAGTATGGTAGATGGCACTCCAATAAACCGCACGTTGCATTATATTACTCAAAGGGCAGTCGAGTAAGTATGGTGAAGTAACAGGTTGACGATGATTTGGGTCCATGTTTTATACGAATCGATTGCAAGTTATCGGTAACTTTAAGTAAACGTTATATTAATACCTACTTATGTTGAACAGAAAAACAAAACGACACTACTGTAAAAACTTACCAGCGAACTGATTGAACTAAGTTCTGCAGTTCTATTATTTAGAATCATCCCCCTGAAAACTTAAGCGAAGTGTTTGTGGGAGCAACCATTATAGGGATCATTTTCAAATGATAGTGGAGTAAGTGATATCTGGGGCTTTGGTTTTCAGAATAGACTGGGGCTGTATTAGTGTAAAATCCATAAGAACCCTGTTTTTTCTGAGATTACAGAAATAATCGGTACAGTGAGTTTTCTCTAGATGCAGTTGCAGATACAGTATCGAGTCTGAACGTTAATTGGGTCGATGCATGCAAGGTCTAGCTTCAGGAAGATTTACGCCATTATTTAACTAAAATTTTAAAATTCGGAAGGCAACATCGTAACGTAATATTATTTATTTATTTATTAAAAATGTATGCACAAGTAAAAAAAACATACCGTACAAAGGCGGACTTAATGCCTGAGGCATTTTCTACCAGTCAAGTTAGGGTGATGCAGAGAAGACACGCATATTATAAATGAGAAAGTTAGTTTATTACGCTTTCACGCTAAAACGGCAGAACTGATTTTGATGAAATTTGGCACATGGGTAGGCCATGACAGGTAGGACCCAGGGGTTAGGACATAGGATACTTTTATCCCGATATTCCCATGGGATCGAGAATTATGCGGGTGAAACCATGGGGCGCAGCTAGTTCATTATAAAACTGATCTAGGTCATGGTCTTCCCATGTGCCAAATTTCATTCAAAATCCGTTCTGCCGTATTAGCGTGAAAGCGTAACAAACTAACTTAATAGGATGTTGCCGTTTTAGCGTGAAAACGTAACAAATAAACAAACTCACTTTTGCATTTTTATTATTAGTTAGGATAGTTGCTCACTATTGAGCAACCACTATTGACCTATGTGCAAGATAAAAATAGTAACTTTAATGACGCAGATTATTGTATTGTTTAATTACTTCCGAGAATCGTTCACATATTGGTTAAACACCATGTAAATACATAATTCCTAGTCGTAATAATAGAAGACTGCGTAGGTAATAATATGCGCTTATTGTTTATAAGTGACTAATTTAGAGTCAGCTATACACATTGAGTTAGGAAAAACAGCTATATCCCATGTATTATAACGTCAAAACGCATTTGAAAAATAACGTCAAAATAACGACAGTCATTGTGTAATATTGTTGAAATAACTGCAATTTATAGTGATTATTTTATGTAACTGGTAAATATATTACATTGCTTTGTATTTATCGTTGAATAACGGAGTTTATTATACGTTTAGATCAAAATAATGAAAGGGTGATGATCGTTATTTTTCTAATATTTCTATAAATTGAGTATAGGTTATCATATCAATGAACAAATCATTCTAGGAACAGTAAATATTAATAAAGCAAAGCCAAGGGAAATAGTGCACGTCGATAGTAATATTATATTTATAATATCAACCATTGATCATTTCAATTTCTAAGCCTACGACAACTTCTCCTTTTATGACCTTAGTCATAACCTGCCTTAAGGCCCGAAACATTGGGACGTCAATAAGAGACGAATTTAACCGTCGCGATAACTAAACGACCTATATCTCTCTCCTTCTTACATACGATAAGTGCATCTAAAAAAGAGACAAGAAATAATTTAAAAATGTGGGCAGTAATTTCGTGGGGCATTGCACTCACTGACTGGTTGCGAGAGGACGAAAGTACGAATTTTTTTTCAATAATAAGAGAAAGATTGTGCAGGCACGCATTGCAATGCGCTTAGTGTTCGGCTAATGTACGGGTCACATGCGGGTGAAACTTTGCAATATCAATTATTACATCACAAGTACATTAAACGTACCTAATAAAGCGATATGATAATAAATCATTCGACAATTCCGGCTGATCAACGCTCATATTCTATTATTGTAGGGTTCACATTATTTTGAACTTTAAACTGAAACCCTTGACACTGAAATCGTTGAAAAAAAAAATTAAGTCATCTTCCCTTTTCTCAATGAGGGGCATTGAGAAAAGGGATAATGACTTAATTTTTTTTGTAGTCCGTCGGGTAGATTATTAAGAAATATTGGACACGTTTTTTTCTTTTGTTACGTAATCAAAAGATTACGGCGATACATTGAGATGACCCACGCCTTGCTAGATTTTATACTGAATTGTGACGTAGCGAGTCCCCACTCTCCAACTTTAATGCGTTTTATCTAAGTATTATTTTAATAATATGACAAAGCAAAAAATACGTGTCTAATTTTTTTTTATTATTTGACTGACAGACTAAACAGTATTTCTTTTTTTAACCAGGCATCATCCCTAATAACCATCATAGGAATCTTTCGATACTTATGCAACTCTATAAAATCTACAAGGATAAAGTATACGTAATTCAAGAGCTCCTCAACTATCAACCAACAACTCATCATCACTAGACATTATCAGGTAAACAAGTACCTTATCAAAACAAGCATAATAAAATATTGAGTAAGGTCAACTTTCTCCCATGACAATGATGGTAATCTATTTACCAAATGACGCCATACGCATCACAAACATTTTTCCAAACTTTCATTTGCCTGTTGCGTCACAGGGCTTAAAACAGGTGAGACCAGTAAGGTCGATGATCTGGACATAGATGGTAATGAAACTAATGAATCTTATCAGGCATGAGACTCTATAGGGGTTCCGCATGAAATAGAGCTTCAAATTGAAAACAATGACATTGTAGCAGAACTGGAAGAAAGAGGATATTTTAAGATTCAACGCATTAACTTGTAATATTTTAAACGAAATGGCACATGAAACTGCTCGATACCACGGATAAAAAAGATCAAAGATTCAAAAATAATTGAATGACAAAAGTAAAGTTAATCTGCAAATCCCATTACCAGTTTATTTTTATCATTAACATTTTTAATGATGCAATGTTTCCAAAAAAAATTGGTCTCCACGTTTTTCACATGAACCCTAATAAGACGATAAAGATAGCTTACAAAATAGCGTGTTTTAGTGTAATAGCTACTTAAAGAAATATTTATTTGGTCGTCGATGAAAGTGATTTCGTAAAGATGAGTGTGAACATCATAAACTCACAACTGCTTATATTATTTTTGAGTAGTTTGTGTTTGACAAACTCTGGTCCTAGCATCATTCACAGAAACTGCATGTTTTATTCATTGATTTTTTATTTTTTTCTTAACAAACTAGATTGATATACAATCTTTATGTTCTCGGAAACATATACTGACTGATTTTAAAAACAGAAACTTTTCGATTGTGTTTTGTTTTCATTAAAATAAAATTATATCCAAAATTAAAATAAAATTATAGCCAAATTTATCAAGCAATATGCTTGATAAATTTGGCATTCATCTTACTCTTATCACTTTGAGATATAAAGTTTTTGAAAAAATTGAGTGGTGAGTCATGTTTTATGTCATGGAGCGACGCCATTTGACTGCTGATGAAATGCAGAAGGCTGTAGGAATGCTACAAGCGGGAAGAAATATATCAGGTATCTCGGCATTTTGGTTTCAATAGGAGCGTGATTTGTCGTCTTTGGCAGCGTTACGTTAATACAGGGGACCCTGCTAAGCAGCACCCAGGACGTGGAATAATACAACTGCTCGACAGGACCGATACATACAACTGACTGCAAGACGCCAGCCGATGTTAACCGCCCGGGAGATAGGTTGAAAGCTACAATTCTCAAGCCGTGTTTTTGTTAGCCATCAAACCGTGAGAAATAGGCTGCATGAATACGGCCTACGAGCACGATGCCCAATTAGGTGTCCACCGCTATGGGAATCGCGCCTGTCGAAACCAATGGTGTAGGGAACACTTGACATGGACTCAGGAGCAATGAGATAAAATTTTATTTTGCGATGAGCCCGGGTTTGGATTTAGGCCTGATACGAGAAGGGTAGGAGTGTATCGTCGTCCTGGAAATGCTGAACGGCTGAGATGCGTTCAGGAAGTGCACCCTTACAGTGGCTCCACAGTGATGGTATGGGCACCCTGCCCATACCATCTATTTATTATGAAGAACAGACGAACTGAGCTTGTTTTTTTAGATGGCAATATGAACGCTGAAAGTTACGTTGAAAATGTCCTCGGGCCTTATGTTCACCCATTTGCACAAAGTCTTGGCTCAGATTTCACGCTGATGCATGGCAATGCGTGTTCGCACACAGCTCAGAGGACCAGAGAGTACTTGGCAATGGGAAACATCCGGGTATTGCCGTGGCCTGCACAATCGCCAGACTTCAATTCCACGAGCACGAATGGGACATGCTCCAGAGACATGTTCTAGAGAACCTGGACGGAGTGTCGACAACCCAACAACTGAAAGACTTGTTAAAATTCCATTGGGAGCGATCGCCGCAGGATCAGATAAACAATCTTATAAATAAAATTATTGCCGACAAGTTTTAAACAATAGAGGCGGTCACACTTTGTATTGAATTACCAAATAATTTTAAAATAATCGTTACTTATTTAATTTTGTAAAACAAAATTTCGTTTTAACTTTATTTCATACTACGTATGTTACGGTGCATACATTGTTAATTATTGCTTTAGTCACTAATGCATCAATACATGCTTAGTTATTATGTATAAAAGAAATATAAATATATTACAATAGTAAAATTCGTTCAAAAGTTAAAAACGATTTTTGATGTGTGTATATATACATTTAAGTATTTTTAAGAAACAAACTCGCTTAATTATTAACAGATGGATTTTCAAGAGTGAAGAAGAATTAACTCAATAAAATAACCAGATTTTAGCATACCATCTATATTATCTAATACATTATAGTCTAGTTGTCGAATTTTGTATCGCTTACTTGTAGCAAAATCCATAATAACACCGATTTTCAGTTGTGCCTTGGTGAATTGGGTGATCCTAATCTTACTTTAACCCACCAAACGATCACCTACTAACTAGAAGCCGTTTACATGTAAGCGCTCAACGGTTTCATGTTTATTGCCGATTCGAGTGTATTTTTCTTATGAGCAATCGCTGGTTCATACAACATTAACTGTCGGGTTAAATTATATTAATTTCTGTAAATTGGTTAAAAAAAATATATATATCTAAGTCCTCATCAAGGTGAGGAAATAGTAATGGTCTGGATTTGTTTTCCCTTTATCCCATTATCTAAGATTCTAAATAACGAAATTAGAATTGCATAGAACATGAGTCCTGCCTATCTCAAAGAAATTGCTATATCTAAAAATATTATTATTTTGTGTGTCAGCCATACAGAAAGTAAACAAACATTGAAATAATCTCTCTTGATATGGAGCAAGTTAAGTGCGTAGCTGGTACAATAAAGTTCCCTAAATATGAGCCCTTTTTCCTGCTCTTGCACTTTCGGCGGTTGAACCCACTCGGGGTGACATTGCTGGTGGCTACCACAACTGCATTGTCGACAGTTTTGATCCTTGCAGGATGGAACTAATTGGTGGGTAATCGAAACTTACTCGACTAAGCCACATTGCAACATGATTGGAAATCACTCAATCAATCATTGAAAGGGCTCCGACAAGGTGGACCGATGACCTTGTGAAGGCCGCAAGAATTCGCTGGATGCGGGAAGCCCAGAACCGATCGAAGTGGCGGTGCTTGGGGAGGCCTATGTCCAGCAGTGGAAGTCTTTCAGCTGAAATGATAAATGATGGTTCAAATCTGTTTTTCGGGAAGTTTTCCTAATTTTCCTAGCAATTCATTCTTTAAGTGACAATAGCTAGTCAGAAGATTCTGCGAATTTGGTGACGTTATTATTGACATGGAATTAGAGAACTTCCTTATTTATAGTACCTATGAGTCTCCAACCACCAAAAATCATCCTCCGACACCTAGAAAAAACACCTGAAGTAAAAGAAAATTATATCAACGATCAAGATCGTTCGGTCCCTCACTCAATGTTCAGTGCACTTGCATTATGGCGTATGGACGAACTGATGCACCAACTTGAATTTTTTTCGCGGGTTTTTAACTTTGTCCTTGAAATACGAGTTTAGATTACGGCGCGCATATTTTTTTGGTTTAATGCATACTTACATTATTCTTACTTCAGTGGTGTATGTAAATGGGAATTTGGGTAACCTGTTTGAGCCGAAATAAAATCCAAGGTTTTTGAGGCAGTTAATGTATGTAGTTCAATGATATCAATAGAATTTCTTTAAGGAATTTATTAGATGTTTGTTAGCTATGTGCGATTGCCACATTTGAGTGAGAAATACTGATTATCTTTATTAGATAGTTGATACTTATATCGATTTTATTAAGGTTTGTACTGATACTGTAATGAAATAATCAATACTACACGTTCTACTTTTTATTGGATGTGGGTAGTAGAAACATTTATTTCTAACTTCGTTTTCAATCAAAATCGTTCTCAAATAAAATGGGAAACGATTCAAAGCTCAAATAAATGTCCAAAAATATACACAGTTTACCTAATAGTGGCATAACATCTAACCAACTGTAAATACGTCATCTAATGCATGCGCAATATAAATCACATTATGTTAGGTC
Source organism: Atethmia centrago (assembly GCA_905333075.3). Lineage (NCBI taxonomy): Eukaryota > Metazoa > Arthropoda > Insecta > Lepidoptera > Noctuidae > Atethmia > Atethmia centrago. The sequence continues at coordinate 14,220,629 of HG995377.1, read as the reverse complement.
AGGCATCCTAACCCAATTGAGTAGATACCGTCGACGCAAAAACTTAAGTAAAAAATAAAAAAAACGATGCGCGGGCGCAGGGCAATGCACTTTTTCGTGGACGGTCGAGACGATCGTCGCCGTGCAACGATTGTACTCGTGAACTGAGTGTCAATTCTCACTGTTCACATGAAAGCTGCCTGTACCTTCATTAAAGTAACTACCTGAAACTAATTAAAACCTATATAAACCACTTAACCCAGTGTTAAAAGTACTAATCTAATGAACAATTAACAGATCAACTTTTTTTTTGTCGAATTTATGATAGTGATGTTGATAATTGTAATTTATTCACAACGTTACACATAACATAAAAAAATTAACAGAGCTTTTGAAAGCTGTAAATGAAGCGAAAAATGAAATCCAGATATAAGTGACCAAATATTACAATAACTTCATTAATTGGTCAAGGACAGCTAATGAGACACAATTTATTTTCTATTGTTTGACTCCGAATCAGTGTCGCACAGGGCACAGGTTAAACTACGAAAATAAGGCCTTTAAAATTAAGCTATCTAAAGTATCCATGTATTTATCGTGTTTTTTTAATATGAAAGAGTATTTTTACTTCGAAAGCATGACAAGCAGTAAACTATAAGTTAACCTGGAAAACGTTGCAAATAAATTGGATCGATCCTTATTTAAATTCAGTAGGTATCAATTATCATTTCTTCCCGATACTTATTACAATCTACTTTTAACTTAAATACGCTTACAGACTTTTCATGGCCATCTTAAGCCATATTTCCCGAAACGTAACTTAAAACCTTTCTAACAGTGTATTTTGATCTCTATTGTACATTACTTTGCAACACTTTAAATAAAAAAACATTGTATGCTCTTAACATTTACGCAAACAACTTTCCTCCTTCTTGGGCTAGAACAAACTTGTAGATATTAATAAAACACAGATGAAGGCCACTGATTGAAAAAAACTGTTCCTATCACAAAAGACTATTGACAAAAAGACAGACGTTGTTGATCCCAACGTGATAACGATGGTCTATTTTCGGTTGCCTTAGTATGAAATCGCCTTGATACATTGTTACATTACTCAAGAAGGAAAACGTTGCTATTTGAGATGATTTGGATGAATAGAAGATCTTATCTAGTGAAGACATCCATTTATGCAACACTGTAACTATTTCCTGTTTCTAAAAATAACCAATTTTTCATCTTTCACAGAATCACAATGATCGATCCAGAATTCTATAACGTAGCAAACTCTTTACAAAAGAAAGCAGCAGTGCAATGTCTTAACGAGTATGCTAAGAAAATTAACTGGAAGAACATTGGAGACAGCGCTATAGACCTGGGTTGTGGCGATGGAAGCGTAACCGTTATTTTAAAGAAATACATGCCCAGTAACTATAAAAAACTAGTTGCCTGCGACATCAGTGAAAAAGCTGTTAAATATGCAAATGAACATCACAGTGATGAAGTGACTATGTTCAGGGTTATGGACATCCAGGGAGACTTGCCAGAAGAAATGAATTCAGCATTCCATCATGTGTTCTCTTTTTATGCTCTGCACTGGATACGAAATCAAGAGTAAGTCTAGTTCTGGTATCTTTTTATAAACTAGGTTTTGCAGCCAAAAGAGCCTATGCAACGGCTTTGCTAGGCATAGCAATCTACTGATATGCAGTTTATTTTTTACTTTTATTGTGTAATGGGCCTACTCTTGACCTCGATCTCGCCTGGTGGAAAACGATGGATGAGGTCTATGATGGAACGAGCGTGCCCAGAAGATGCATGTTCGCTCTTGCTTTGAAGATACTGCCTTTTCAATGCACGATAATATATGCAACAAAATCTCAGAATATGGAAGTTCACGTGGAGCAATCGTGCGGTCTTACGCTGCTTCGGCAAGCGTAATATGTGAAGTTTACTAAGATTAAAGTTTTTAAATTGATTTCAGCATGTTTAAATACAGCCTACGCGCAACCAACCGTCTCATTATTTCAGTAGGAGTTTTACCTTGAACATGCTTTATTTTTCAGGAAAGCTTTTAGAAATATCTACAATCTTTTGGAAGAAGGCGGTGACTGCCTCCTAACGTTTCTGGGATACACACCTGTTTACAGCGTGTACAGTGTCCTGGCTCAGTGCTCAAAGTGGAAGTCATGGTTGAAAGACGTCAAAATGTTCATATCTCCCTACCACGATATGCAGGTATATTAACTTGCTTTTCCTACATCAAAGCTTTCAACACATACTCACGCTTTCATCCCATGCGGGTAGGCAGACACTATTGAACGCCACATGGAGCTGCTGCTGCTGGGAAGCTTTCAAGTTCCCCATAAAATATAAATGATTTTTATAATGTTCCTATTACTCTTGGAACCTCCAACAAATTTCGGTAACAAATTCAAGTTAACAAAAAGCAGACATGACGTCATTTTTCACTTTGGAAGTGGGTCAAATGCAAATAAATATCGTTTATTGCATTATTTATTTGTTTCGTTGCATTATCAAGGCCTTCATCTGCTGCTCGGATCGGAAGGGTTGGCAACACAAAAAGTCAGCACGCCATTATATTTCTACTCCTCGGTAAACAAAAGATAACACGTGATTATTCTTGCGCATATATCTTAAGATGTTATCTACGTGTAGGTACCTTTCACATTGTTGCATGCAGGTAATTCTGCTCGTAAAAATTGTGTCGAAGAATGTTAATAACTAAATATAATAAGCAAAAACTTACATTACAAAAGTTTATTATAGTTGAATTCTATTTGATTCTTATTTTTGACCATGTTTGTATTTTACTCTTTTATTTTGGTACTCAATGGAAATAATATTTTTATTTGCAGGAGCCAGAAAAGAAAGTCACACAAATGATGGAAGAAATAGGCTTCAGGAACATTGATGTTAAAGTTAAAGAAATGCTATTTGTGTTCGACAGCGTGGAAGCAATGAAAAGTAAGTTTTACTTTACCTTACAGGTTATCCATCTTTCATCAATAGGTATCTAGTAGGTATCTGTATCAAGCCCTGTCGTTAGGTAGATAGGTAATAATAATACGATGCCAGCATCGTCGTCAGTAAGTGATAACACCATACTGCAGCTACAGTCGACAATCATTCCATTTGTTAAGGCGCAGATATTATGTATGATTTTAGTGACTTTTAAATCTGTTATTACGCCTGCATTTAATACGTACCTACGTAAATTATGCAAAAAAATATGTTAAACGAGACCGCATTATACACATCAATTCTATATGTGAATATTCAATCAAAAATCAATCAATCAACTCAGCCTATAACAGTCCACTGCTGGACATAGGCCTCTCCCAGGCTGCGCCACAACACCCTGTCCTCCGCCTTGCCTCCGCATTGGTCTATTTTGGTAAGAACATCAATAACTTCTGACTTTTCTCTAAGCAGGATATTTTCGGTGTCCTGTCATTTGATAGAAAACGAATCATACATTTTCATTTTAAAATTACGCTAAGTATAATAAACCATTTGACAAATAATTGATAGACAACATTTCATTACATCAAAACATCATTCGACAAACTATTTATTATAATCATGCTAATTGGTAAAACAACGCAAAGCATAAATAACATTAGACAAAATGCATTGCTTGATAATTATTTACTTAATTTACTTTCAGTACGAAATCATCAGTCATTAGGAGGGTAGGTCAATTGAACAGAGATGGCAAGGTTTAAGTTAGGTTAGAACTGCGACCACAACGCACGAGCCGAGCGAGCGAAGCGAGCGTGCCTCGGCAGCGGAGCGGCGAGTGCCATAACCGAATTCTACCTATTTTACTTGGTTAGGGCAGCGTGTATTTTTTTAAATTGACTATCAATCAAATTGTATCAGTATTTGTATGAAATTAGTACTTGCCTATAAATGATCTGTCCCAGATGAAAATTGCACCCACGTAATTTTATGTTTTCAAAAATTTATCAAAGTGTGAAACAATTTATCTACCGTCATTTTGTAAAATCGCAAATTTGACATACCTAGTAGGTACTTGGTCAAATGAATATTTTTGGAATGATACTTTAAGATTTGAAATATTTGCAAAATAAAATTTGTGAAATTTGTATTTTGTCAAATGATTACTAAAAAGTAATAATGTTTGCGATGATGTGATGAGTTTGTCAAATGATTAGTCATTATAATGTTATTTTTAAAAAGATCATTTGTCATTCGTTTTTCGTCAAACATTAGTGAGCCATGTTAAAGTTGTACTTTCGTCGATAAATAATAAAAATAAGATGAAATCAAATAGTGCGTATAGAAATGCCGTAAGTAATAATATAGTTAGAAGAAAAGTTTAACGTGAAACTTGAATTTTTCAGACACCGTAAAAGCAATCGAGCCTTTCGACATGCCAAAAGACGTTTACGAAGAGTTCATGCAAGATTACTACACAGTAGCACAAGAAATCGGCGTCATAGAAATAAACAATAATAATATTGGAGAGCCATCAATAAACTGCAAGTATTGCCTACTGGTCGTCTGTGCAAGCAAATGATCGGAATGACCAAAATTGGTCCCGAAACCATAATGAAATTATATCGGTTAATCCGCCTTGGATCTGATGAATGTGTACCGCCTATTTTATACTTGCCTTCTACTTTTTAGTTAGATGTAAATATTATTTGAAAATCGTATCTTATATTTGTTAATGATTATAGTTTTATTAATTGTTATTAGTGTCGTACAATGGCAGTGTTAACAAGTTCCCATCGAAATGGATAGGTGCTTATGGGAAATTAATTTTGTTTTTCTCGGTTTTTGTGCAAATTGCTGCTCTGTTTCCGTCATTGCGGATTAAATAAGTACAACTCGTGCATGTAATGGTCACAGACATATAAAGACTAGGTAATGGTCATGAACTAACTAAATAAGTAATAATCATTAAAATCATCAAAATTACTGTTTGGGTTATAGGTAGCCTGTATTTGAAGGGCAGCGTCATGTTTGTCATAAAATAGTCATTTAATGATTATATTATCATTCAGTAAACGTCATACGACGAAATACAGAGCTGCAATTTGCAAAAAATAAACAAAATTTGAATTTATCGAGCTTCCTTTTTTCTTACAGAATCTAATTTTGTGCGAATAACAGCATTTAATTTGGTATTAAAAGAACAAAACCTATTTTTTGTACTTAAATCTTGAGTTGCATACCAATAATAGTTACAATACAACAAAGTTTCAAGAGTTTTCCGGGATCGAGTGAGATCATCTAAGTGTTCTCAATATGTAACGCAATACTATTGTTAAACTAGTGATTTGTAAACATATTATGTTAATGGAATTAGTTATTTAAGATATGAATTGAATCGGAAAGCACGTTATGCCGTTGGTCCCGGCTGTCATTCGTGGATTTTTGACAGTCGTTAGGGGTCGTCAGAAGCCCGAAAGTCTGACAACCAGTCTTACCAACGGGTATCGTATTATCCAGTTACTGGGTTGTGGAGGTCAGATAGGCAGTCGCTCCATGTAAAATACTGGTATTCAGCTGCATCCGGTAAGACTGGAAGCCGACCCCAACATAATTGGGAAAATGCTAGGCAAATTGTTTAATTGAATGTACCTTTTTGTCAAAATAAGCATTTTTAGGGTTCCGTAGTAAATAATAAATGAGGAACCCTTATAGTTTCGCCATGTCCGTCTGTTTGTCTGTCTGTCCCCGTTGTAGCTCAGAGCTAGCAAGCTGTAATTTGGCATAGGTATACATATTAATCACGCCGACAAAGTGCTACAATAAAATCTTGAAAAATATATTAATTTTTTTTAGGGTACCTCCCTTCCACGTAATGTAGGGATGATATTTTTTTTTCTCATCTTCCACATGGTATAGTGGTATCGTTGGATAGGCCGTTTAAAAATATTGTGAGTTTGTCAGCACTACTTTTCGATTCAAGGATCCGCTTTCGTAATATTAGGCATTAAATGCCAAGTTTTGTTAGAGTTAAGTACCCCCCCGCCTTGCCAGCTAAATGATTGTTTATGAAGATGTGAAAAAATTCATGGCAGTAGTACATATAACGAAATTAAAAAGGAAAACTATTACAGCTGAGTAGGCTTTACAAGTTAACGAGCAATAGTCGCCCAACTTAAATTTGCAGTTAGAGAATTGATCGTGACGTATATCGATGTATGGAAGAATGTTTTTCAACTACAATATTAAGTTTGTTTTTGGAATAAATTCATCCCAAGTAATCCCAACTACGGAACCCTTCATTGTGCGTGGTTTGACATGCACTTGGCCGGTTTTTATTTACATAATTTGATGAACAACAAGAGTTGAATCATTCAAGAGAGAAGAATAACAGTTTTAAGACGACGACCTCAATTATTATTTTTTTTATTTTGTGTATAATCATATTGCTGAAGTGATAAAGAACTTTAATCTTTAATCTTTAATTTTAATCTTTAATTGTAATCTTTTTGTTTAATAATACCTTACTACAACTAGGTACATATAACGAGGTCTCTGTCAGTTATTTGTTCAGAAACCTTACTTTAATTTTAATTTACTGCCGTATTAATTTCTTTAATTTGAGCTGCTACTAAATTTATTATAAATATTATAATCTGCTAGATTATTTTATATACTAAGTACCTAATCGATCCAGTGTATGGATAAAAAATATTGGCCCGTACTTATATATAGATATAGTACAAATTTTCTCAGATAATTTCTATGTGGTAAAAAAATATTGTCATAAATTGTGGAAAGAATTTCATGGTGTGAGATCAAGAGAAAAAGGTATTTGGTACAACACCATTCAGCCTGAGCCGCTAATAATTCCCTGGATATATAACTGTTCACTCAATAGAAAAGATATTGTTACTGCCTTGAGGCTTCGATCCGGTCACATACCATCGACGAAGTTAAAGTTCGTTATGGTTTTATTACACCTTCACCTAATTGTGAGATATGTGGAATAATCGAGGACGTGCATCATATCTTGATAGAGTGTGAGTGGGGCGAATGCCTCAGAAGAAATCGGTTTGATTCCAAAAATATGTTTGGAATTGGTACTTTAAATAGTGCTTTAGCTAAGCCTATGTCGGACTAGGCTAAAACTCTGTACAAAATATATTAAAATCATATAAAATCATTTAAAATTCAAAATTTGGTTATGATAGAGCGACATAGTCAGTATTGTGACAAAGCTCCTTAATAAAGGAAAAAAAAACTTAAATCTACGAGAGGTATTGACACCCCACTTTTGTTCTTGTACATGTGGCACATGACAATATTGGGTGATTCTAAATACCGAAACCAAATTGTTCTAGACTTCAAGTCTAATGTTACTGAGTATTACCTATTATTTCATCCCATTGTCACAGGACTTAAACAAACCAGTGTACTTACAGCTCTTTGTATCTACTTATTTTTAAGTTATACTATGAAATAAGTTAAATAAATAAGACTTTTATATTGTTATTTTTCACGATGAATAAATCATTTTCCGAATAATTCAGTCCTTGCATATAATTTATTCGAGTTTTTGTAATAGTTAACTATCAAGGTCTTTAAACGCCCGTGTTTAGTAAGATCCTTATAGACTAGATAGTCTAACCATAATTATCTACACGAAATAACATAGAAAAAAGAAAGAAAAATTGGTTTTCAGCACAAACAAAACGCACATTACAAAAAATATATCGCACCTTTAAAGTCAAACCGTTACTAAACGAACTTTTTCATGAATTGAGTTACTAGTGCCATTTTTCTTAAAACGTATTTTCAAGAAATATGGCATTAGTGACTAAATTAATGAAAAATTTCGTTTCGTAACGGTTTGACTTTAAAGGTGCGATGTGTAAAAACATTACCCTCCTTCTGGGGCAGTCGGGTAAATACACACATACAAAGTAGCCAAAAGCTCAAACATAAACAAAAGCATCAGCTGTATACGGTTAGGCTGTCCCCAACCTACCTGACACACCTAGTCAATACTAAAGTATTTTCGAAAAGTAACAATATTTTGTAGGAAAACCAGCATTTGTTGCCGTGGAATAACCAGCGCTGCTTTCAGCTGAATGAAGACAATTGAAAGTAGGTAAACGTGACTGTGAAAATGAACATTAGCTTAAGAATATGATAAATGATTTTTTTTTCGCAATTGACGGGTGGGGCTTGTGGCTAAGTAATAACAGCCGCACGGGTCGATCGATCTGGGCCTCAAGTCTGCTATTACAATAGTGTCAGAATGGTCTATTATTGATTTCATAATTGTTGATTTTGACAAGTTTGGTAATCTACTAATATAATGGCGTCATTAATGAGGATCGGAAAAGACCATTCTGACACTATTGTAATAGCAGACTTGAGGCCCAGGTTAAGCTACGCTTGCCGCGGTTGGTTCGTGGATTGGTGACCATCTTTATATATCTCCGTGCCTCGGAAAGCACGTTAAGCCATTGGTCCCGGCTGTCATTTGTAGATCTTTGACAGTCGTTACGGGTCGTCAGAAGCTCGAAAGTCTGACAACCAGTCTTACCAAGGGGTATCGTGTTACCCAGTAACTGGGTTGTGGAGGTAAGATCAGGCAGTCGCTCCATGTAAAATACTGGTATTCAGCTGTATCCGGTGAGACTGGAAGCCGACCCCAACACAGATGGGAAAAGGCCAGGCAGATGATGATGATGAATTTTGACGTTTTTACTTAATTTATTGGTCTATTGTCGTAGGTAATCATCAAAATTTATATGTTTTGGAAGTGAGCACAAATTGCTACAAAAATCAATACTCGGATCCATCAAAAATGAAAACTGAAGTAGTTTTTATAACTGTCCCGATCTCGAAAATATCCCTTTGATAACAGGTTACGAAGTTAAAAAGCTATTAAATAGTATGCATTACGACAAAAGTCCACGTACAGATGGCGTAACAACGGGATCCTTTAAACTCGGTTCTCCCACACTTCTCCCTCATATCACCAACATATTTAACACCTTTTTACAAACCAGAAAACGGCCAGAAAAGATGTGGCACTCAAACATCATCCTACTTCACAAAAAGGGGGACAAGACCGACGTAAATCATTAAAGACCAATAAGCTTAGAGCAGCAGTGTGAGAGCAGTGGTGTTCCAGTGATAATGGCCCCGACTTACGAGTTGTAGGTCGTGGGTTCAAACCCAGGCAGGCGCTTTACTTTGTGTTAATAATTTGATCACCACTGCTCTCAAAATGGTGAAGGAAAACATCGTGAGGAAACGAACATTCATGTCCTAGAACTAAAAATTCGAAGACATGTGACATCTGCCAACCCGCACTGGGTCCGCGACCGCGTAGTGGATCACGGCCCACTCCCTCTCACAGAGAGGAGGCCAGTTTCCCAGCAGAGGAAACATCATAGGCTGAATAAGCTAAGCATTTATTAAATATATCCATAACCGCATCGACGGAAAACTAGATGCCCACCAGTCACCCGAACTTGCTGCCTTCCGCCCAAGGGTCTCCACCAACCACCTTCGAACTTTAAATAAAATTATGGAAAAAGACATAAAACTCAGGAAACCTTTGTATTTAGCAAAGGTTTTCTGAATTTTATGTGTTTCCTTCGTCCTTCATAGACAAAGGCTAGTGACAGCGTGAAACACTCAGCCATATTTTCTTCCTTCATAGATTACATAGACATACTAAAGATAAAATTTATAACAGCACAGAAAACACAAAACTAAATGTTCCCGGTCGAACTTTTATAATAAACAAAGGCGTGAAGCAGTGTTTCTTCCAAATTATTTACTAGAACTCTTAAAGAGGTATTTTAGTACCTGGCAGACTTATGGTCCAGTAAAGGCATAACAGTCAGTAAAAAACTCACCAACCTTCGTTTCGCTGATGATATCATCCTATTTGCCGACTGCTGCCGAATTACAACATATGCTCCAAGATCTGAGCACAGCCGAGCTTGGACTAATGATGAATTGGTCAAAGATTAAAGTCAAGACTAATAACACGAAAAGTAGTTTAGAGGTTGATGGACAGGACAGTATCCTTCGAAAACATGCTAGATAAAGAAATCGGCCGCCGTATAGAGCACGCCTGGAACAGCTACTGTTCCATGAAGTCACTGATGAAGGGTGACGTAACTTTATCCCTGATGCGCAAACTAATTGATCGCGCATCCTACCCATCCTAACCTACGGTGCTCAAAATTGGTCCCTTACCAAGTCTCATAAATCCAAGCTCAAGGTTTGCCAAAGGGCGATGGAGCGTAGCGTATTGGGTATTAAACTCGCGCGATGCGGGCAATAAGTCTGCTAGACTGAAATGGGATTGGGCGGGCCATGTATACAAGATGCATCGACAAGTGGGCCAGAGTCGTCACGCAGTGGGTGCCAGAAGACGGGCGTCACCGAGAGAGACCTAGGAAAGCTGGCTTGATGACCTAGGTGCGTTTACGGGAGATTAGTCGGAGAAGGGAACGCACAAAGAACAATGGAAAGCTAAAGGGGAGACCATTGCCCAGTAGTGGAACAACACAGGTTGAATACAAAAAAAATGACGTAATAACATTAAGGGCTACATTACATAACTTTTTTTTAGGGTTTGAGTTACAACAAGGCTACAACTACACAAAAACCTTGAAAAAAAAGGAAAACATCACTTCACATCACACCCGTATTCCAAAGGCGTGGATAGAGTTATCCAAATACATACACAAACTCACGCCTTCTTCCCATGGGGGTTTGGTATACTTACTGAAACTATGAATATTTTGTAATCCCTACCTATACACATAATACTTAATTATATTCAAAATAAATATAATTAAGAATGACCATAATGCCTTGCCTAGGTAGGCCTTTGGTGTGGGATGCAACGTGTGTCGACACCCTTGCGCCATCCCATCTTCCAAGCACGGCGGGCTGTGCTGGGGCGGCTGTTGCAGGTGCGAAAAACCTCATACGGCGCAAGTACTCCAATGTTATTGGGACTTACATGTTCGAGCCGTTTGGGGTTGCAACACTAGGACCATGGGGTCCGAGTGCGAACGAATTTTTTGATGCCCTGTGATATTTTGCCCTCCCTTTTTTATATAATTGTACATATAATTATTATTATTTTAAGTTTTTAGTTTAATGATGGAAATATTTTTGTTTATATTATTCAAAATAAATAATTTAATCATAAAAAAAATCAAATATAATATATTTAACATATGTGACTTACTTGTCAGGGATAAAAATGACGACGTGATAAAAGTAGAAATAATTTTAGAAAATTTGGAATACATACATACATACATACATACATACATACATACATAAACTCACGCCTTCTTCCCGTGGGGGTAGGCAGAAACTATAGAACGCCACCTGCTACGCTCCTTACATACTCCTTTTGCTTCGTCTACGTTCATACATCTGGTCATACACGCACGCCGGTTGCGAGTACTACGCACCTGACCTTTTTGAAGAACATCATTAATGAGGTAACTAATATGTCTTTCTGGGGCGTTCCCCTCCCAGCATTTCCACACACATCTACCTCGTAAATACCTTTTGTTAGTCGCCTTTCATTCATCCTCTCAACATGACTTTTGTCACTACATCTTTCTTTAAACCGCACCGTTGCCCTATCACATCATTTTTCAGCCTATCATTTATAGTCACACCACACATTCTTCTCAAGGAACGCATTTCCACAGCATTTAGTCTACTCTCATGCTTCTCTGGCCACACCCAACATTCACTTCCATACATAAGTGTAGGCACCAGCACACCATTATGAAAAGCCAGTTGAGCCTCTTTGGGCATCGACTGGTTGGTCACCATCGCATGTTTATCACCATTCACTTTATTTCCCGCATTTAATCTCCTTTCCACATCTTCATCAATATTTCCATCCCTTGTAAACAGACTCCCCATATATACAAATTCACTTACTTGCTCTACACTCTTATCATTTATTTTCACATCACACACCGATATATCCTCTTCTCTTTCAAATACCATGACCTTCGTCTTATTCACATTTATATTCATCCCTTTCATCTTATATACTTCATCCATCACAGTTACCAAGTCTTGCTGCTGTTTCTGATGACGATGCAAGTAGAACTTGATTATCTGCGTACAGAAGGCATTTGACAGGCAACTCATTCATTCTCAATCCGCACTCACCCTCTTTCAAATCTATCAGACAGTTATCCAAGTACAACTTAAACAACCACGGTGACGCTATACAACACCCCTTGAGATGCAGAACCAGTCTGTGTATGCCCCATTTATCCTAACACAAGCACTGGAATCCTTGTATAAAGATTTCAGTGCCCGTACCAAGCGCCAGTCCACACCATACATGGTTCGACCACAGTTCTTCTCTCCACACATTGTCATAGATTTTCTCCAAGTGAACGAAAGCACAGTAGACTTTCTTGTGCTTTGCCAGATGTTTTGCTATGCACCTTAAGGAAAAGATCTGATTCATACAGCCCATTCCCTCTCTAAACGCAGGGTTTGCACATCCCATATTTTCTCATCGATCACTCTTATCACTCTATTTATTAAAACCTAGCCGACAACACTCAAAAGACTAATGCCGCGGTAATTTTTATACTCCTGCTGAGAGCCTTTTCCCTTATATAGTGATACAATTACAGCCTTGCACCAGTCATCCGGCACACGGCCATATCTCCAACACATATTAAAGATCCAGCACAACAGGCTTGCTACCACTCCGTCACCGCCCTTCAGCATTTCAGCAGACACTCTGTCATACCCTGCAGCTTGCCCACTTTTCACCCCTTTCAACGCTCTTACAATCTCATCTACTTCTATTTGAAATGAAATTAAATGAAATGATTGAAATGAAATGATGAAATGATGATATGATTTTATTTTCTGTAAGTAGGTTTATACAAACACTTTTACACGTCAATCATATTTAGAAAAAAAACTAGATGAGCTCGGCGTTTCCTATCTGACTACTCTGAGAAGAAAGGCCGAAACAAACTCAGAGGTCACAGTCTCTTTTAAAGTCCAAACATAATCTTGGTCAGATCATGTGAAGACCATGTAGATTGGTGTCTGAAATGGTCTTTTGAGGAAAAAACCACACAGATTGAGTGGACCTATCCAGTCAGTGCACGCATTTGTCAGTAATCGTGCAGCTCAACTCAGAACTTAAGGAGCTCAACGATTCGACGAACAATACCAAAGAAAGGACATTTGAGTAGGCCGCATAAATGACTCAAACTGCCAGACTAAGATGAAAACTAACTGAGAGAAATAATAAAAACAATAATCCACATAGTCTTCACATTCACAATAATTTAAAAAAGAATATAATACTTCAAAAAGTAAATATTATTGTCATAGTGTATAAGTATAACAAAATCATCAATGTCACACTTAGTATAAAAATAGATTTAGTATAAAATTAGTTTGTTGCCTGGGGGTACATTGGAGTAGCTTAATTAATCCCAAGCCTTTTTGTCGTCCAAGTAATCTTTAACTTTATAGAAACCTTTTTGACAGAGTTTCTGTTTAATAAATGATTTAAATTTATTGAGGCTCAGTTCTTTGACATGGCTTGGGAGTTTGTTGTAAAAACGTATGCTTTGGCACTTCAATGAATTACTAATTTTTTGGAGCCTAGTCTTGGGCACAATAAGTAAGTCTTTGTTTCTAGTATTTATGCTATGAATGTCGCTGTGTCTAGAATATAGGTTAATATTCTTTTTGACATAAATCAGGTTCTCATATACATATTGAGATGCGACTGTCATTATGTTTATATCCTTAAATGTATCCCTCAATGAATGCCTACAACTTAGGTTATAAATTGCTCGAATGGCTCGTTTCTGCAGCACAAATATAGCCTGAATGTCGGCTGCATTTCCCCACAGCAAAATGCCGTACGACATTACACTATGGAAATAACTAAAATATACTAATCGAGCTGTTTCTACATCAGTCAAATGACGGATTTTATACACCGCGTAGGCTGCAAAATTTCATTATCTTCACCTGCATCTGAGCGTGGGTCTTCCATACTGGCTTCTGTCCAATTACCCACTCCTTGCACACTATCCTGACAACTAAATAAACTTTCAAAGTATCCCTTCCAGCGTTCCAAGACCTTAAATTCTTCGCCTAGTTAACATCCATCTTCAGCTCTTATAAAATTCGCACTCGATGTTCCTGCCACTCCGCGAGCCAATCTTACCTGTTTCCAGAACAGCTTAACATTGGCCCTGAAGTTATCAGAGAACTTCCTGATATACTTTTCTTCCTTTTCATCCTTCTTCATTTTTACAGTATCTTTTACATACATATGTATATGTATAAATACATTGTGTCACCCATTTACATTTCATTCAAACCTAATACAATTTCACCACATATTTGATTTTAATAAATTCAGAATGAGATCTCAGGTTTGTCAGAAAAGTAGGCTGTATTTATCTATATACAGTACATAGATAATAAAAGCTGTATTTCACGTATATATAATACTCGCAACTATATAAATAAAAATCAATGGCCGCATGTATGAAAGCTCATCACTTTTTTTTTTTGTTTGGGAAATCATCAAATAACTTCTCCCACTCTGGGCGGAGCGGGAGGGTGTGTCAGTCTCTTACTGACTAAAACCCACCCGTATCCCTTCCGTTGCCTGTATTGCCAGGGGCCTCGGTAACCCAAGAGTACCTTCCCGCGACCCCGGCAGGTTTCCGCGACCCCGGCAGGAAGGAACATAAACACATACATAATCAGCTTATAATGTTCCCACTGCTGGGACACGGGCACCTCTCAGTGATAGGGAGTGGGCCGTAATCCACCACCCGGGGCCAGTGCGGGTTGGTAAATGTGTCTTCCATTTTAGGGTTCTGTACCCAAAGGGTAAAACGGGACCCTATTACTAAGACTCCGCTGTCTGTCTGTCTGTATGTCTGTCCGTCTGTCACCAGGCTGTATCTCATGAACCGTGATAGTTAGACAGTTGAAATTTTCACAGATGATTTTTTGACAGAGTTGATTTTTTTTTATTTCTGTTGCTGCTATAAAAACAAATACTAAAAACCAGAAAAAAATAAATATTTAAGCGGCTCCCATACAACAGACATGATTTTTTTGCCATTTTTATAGATAATGGTACGTAAGCGTTCGTGCGCAAGTCCGACTCGCACTTGGCCGGTTTTTTTTTATTCTAGGATACCCCGGTTTCCTCACGATGCTTTCCTTCACCGTTTTGAGAGCACCTCAAATTGGGAACGGCTCGACCAATTTGGCTGTTTTTTTTTTGTTATGGTCGTAATA
Source organism: Atethmia centrago (assembly GCA_905333075.3). NCBI lineage: Eukaryota > Metazoa > Arthropoda > Insecta > Lepidoptera > Noctuidae > Atethmia > Atethmia centrago. The sequence goes on along the minus strand of HG995377.1, from coordinate 14,205,320 downwards.
ATTGTCTGGACAAGGTTTGTATGAAAGAAAATTTTTGGACTATCAACCGAAAAAGTCGGAATAAAGAATTGGGTTGGGTCTTATACCAAGTCGCCTGAATTTGAGAAGTCTGATACTATGGGGGGGTCAACGGGGTTTATCTCAAGCACCCCCATGCAATTTTAGCTGCGCCGAAATGGAGTTGCGTCGAAATGGAAACGGAACTTAAATTTCACTAAATTCTTACGTTTTTTAAGTTGCGTCTGTCAAAATGCGTAAAATGAATCGAAACAACCTGGAGAATGTTCTTCCGTACGTCAGAATGAAAAAACGGAACCCTTATAGGATCACTCGTGTGTCTGTCTGTCCGTCTGTCACAGCCGATTTGCTCCGAAACTAATGGAACGATTATGTTGAAATTTGTGTTTGTTGAGTTTGAGTCACAGAATTTCATAAGTATACTCTTATGAAATTCTGTGACTCAAACACAGACGTGTCAAGTAAATAAATGAATTTTGAATATGGGGTCACTTTTGGGGATAAATTATTAAAAAAAAAATACAAACTACCGTATGCACATTCTTTTTTTTATTATTTTAAAATAAATTATATTAAAGTTATTTAAGAAAATAAATGAAAGTCGAGCATTCCCCCCTTATTTCCGAAACTACTGAGCCTAATTTGTTACAAAAATACTTAAAATAGTTCTGTACTTTTAGATTACATGAAAAGTGACAAGAAGTAAGTTTTACTATGTCTTCAAAAGAACATAGTAAAACTTACGTTTGCAGTTGGAATGTATCGAAGAACATGTTTTTCAACTACAATGATAAGTTTGTTCTTGGGATAAATTAATACCAACTTCGGAACCCCTCACTGTGTGTGGTCCAACACGCACTTGTCCGATTTTTGACATTGGGTTTCGCCAGAAAAACGTTGTTTATAGAGCAAGGGTGGCTCCTCTATACTGACCCCTGAAGATGGCGGAAATGAAGATTTCCCATTATTACTACTGAAGGGAAAAGTGGCAGTAGTAGTCGATTTTGTATATAAAGCCCTCTACATATTGGTCGTCATGTCCCATCGTACTCCACGCACTTCTTTGCAAAGCAGCCATGATTATGAAGTGTTTCTTGATGACTGACAAAATGTATTTTATTATTATTATCATCTTATTCGTAGGTAGACAATGTAAAACAAGGCAAATAAAAAAAAAACAAAACAATTTTGGATGAAGAAAGATAAAAATACGTCCAACATACACTATGCACGATACACAACTATGCACGATAGTATGTTGCCATGGAACTGCAAACCAACGCGGCATCGCTTTGCGTCATGCATCGTGCTCCGTGCAGTGGTGCACGGCCGGACAGGGTCGGACGGATGAAGCTTCCCACAACACGTGTCCCTCGAGATGAAAGGCGAAGTCGAGATATCTGATGACGTCGGTCGAAATTGCCCGACTTTGCCCAATTTCGCTTCTCATGACACTTGTCGCGGCATATTTGTCCCTAGTGAATACGAGGCTTTATCACTGGCAGTACTTGGCAGTGGACTTAATGAGAGTACTGTCAGTCGTTATTTACAAATATTTGCAATATTACAAATACTATATTTTATTATAAATAAGGTAAGGTACTACGGCGAATGTAGAAATTAGGACTTGCGACAGGTGGGGGAGGCACCTCCCATCGGATTATCTTATTGTCTTAGGGATAATTCAAAAATTAAACAAAAATAAAAATTGTAAGTATTAGAAGAACTTCGTGAAATAACTGAGCAGCAAGTGCGGGCGTCATGACGACGACGACGGCATCACCGCACGATGTTCATCGCACATGTTAGCAACAACAGTAACATACCATGGCTTTAGACTCTATCATCTCTGCATGCCTAGATTACGTACAATAATATCACAAATCAGGCTTCATCACAAAACAAATAAAACTAGTAAAAAAAAACAATTCACAACTCACGACCACACATTAAGACAGAGGCTCCATTCCGAATTGTGCTTTAATCGATTTGAGCGTACTTACACCCGTTCCGAATTAGCGTGAGGGTGATAACGGTTTCCCGTGAATCGTCATAGATGACGCCATGACATGCGCCATCTTGTGATAACGCCGACCATGCCCTAAATGAATATCACCGTGAGCGCTGTCCAAAATTACAGTTGTGCTATTTTGCTTTGAGTCGCATCATATCTTGTAAAGCCCCGCGCGACTCCGATTCGGTGTCAAACAATAGAAGATCAATTGTGTCTCATTAGCTGTCCTTGACCAATTAAACTAACGAAGAAGAAACTCGCGGTGTACAAATAAATACTGTAATTTAACCATGAGTATTCAAGTGAATATAGCCGATAAATTCCTGTCATGCTCACATCAGAGCAATATGAGAGGGATCAGTGGCATACATTAAAATCCAAGACGTAACAGCATACCTGAAATGAGTTTAAAACTCATGCGCATTATATTTAATTATTGTATTTGTAATTCGTGGTATTTTTCTTTGGGGTAAATCTTTGCCGGGAGCATTTAAACACGCTAATATAATCACTTCGTCATCCTCTTCATCATTAGACAAATCGTCGTTCTAATCTTTCTTGTGCAAGGTTTGGGGTTATGTTGTAAGTTTTGACGTTGAGTGAGCACTGTGAGCGCATTCACGAGCGTTCCGAATTGTTTACAGCTCTCAGCTGTCATAATCGTGATATCTAAATCTGAACACAAATTATTGATGTGAGCGCTGTGACCGATTATGGCTTAATTCGGAATGTAGTCAGAGAAGCAACTCTATAAATTACATTAAAATATGACAATTACGACATTTCTGATTTGAAGGAAGACATCAATAGATTTTAATGTTGCCATGAAAGCTATAAATTCTCCAAAAAACGTATAAATAGTCGAATCGTAGATATAATATAAAACGTTACTTAGATCAGTTATTTATTACTTAACATTTATCTTGTTGCAATTAATACAATTAAGCACTGGCTCCAAAGCTAAGAATAATATTAATGAGTTTCAAGGGACAGAAGTCTTCTTCTCCAAAATAACTTAGATTTGATGGAACAGAACTCAGCTATCACTGCAATAATTAACGTCTTGTTCTGTAACGGAGTAGGTTACAGAACAAGACATTATTTATTACTGTGATAAAACGAGGTAGTAAAAGTTTATTCATAGTTTAAACGATGTATTAGCATATATCTTGGATGTAAACGTAAAACTTACTAAGTGACATTTTTACGAAAACTATCTGATAATCTTTGAGACAAAGGTGTCTAACAAGTTTTTCGTAAAAATGTCACTTAGTGAGTTTTACCTTTACACCCACGATATATTATAGAAATAGGCTGCATCTGGTTAGACTGGACGCCGACCGCAACATAGTTGGGAAAAGGCTAGGCAGATGATGATATAGAAATAGAAATGCTGCAAATATGGTGAATATGGTACCTCCATTAGTACCGTCCCAAGTTCTGCGTTTAGATATTGCAAATAATCGCGTTTTGATATTCAGATTTAATAAAATATTTGTTAAAAAAATCTAATACACTGCCAAATTTTCTCATTTGATTTTGAACTTATCCTTCAACATTTTAAGGTTTAATATCATTTGGAGAAATTTGTCAGTTTGTGGTAACTTGGTGTGCTGGCGACTGTACATGCTTTCATTCTTGAACGCTTCTGAAATTACGCGACACCAAAACTACCATTTTTCTTTGGGTGGTATTATTGTATGAAAATGTTCACCTAGCTAGTAATATTATAAAGAGGTAAAATTTGTGAGTCTGTATTTCGTAGTGTGGGGTAATCTTCGGAACTACTGATCCGATTCTGAAAATTTGCTCAAAGAAAAGGGAATCTTCAATATTGCCGAGTGTCAGAAGATATGTTTTATGACAACACAAGCACGTGGACGAAGTATTTGGCAGAAGTTAGTATCTATTATAGAAACTGAATTACGGAACTACTCTATGAGTCGATGAGCCCGTAAAAGGTTTTGTATGCAATATGAATGCATTAAGCATTCATATTTAATAATATACATTATTGATGACCATTAAGGCTCGTGCAGTCTGGGGCGAAATCGCTGGCGCGACAGGCATATTGGTGCCTATCGCGCTAGGCTGCACGAGCCTTTACAACGGACCTAATATGCTGATTAATAATAGTTTTTCAGGAGTGGTTAAACCGGAGATTTTTTATGTGTCGTACTATTTATTATCTACTTTATTGCAAAGATAAAGCTTTATTGCACATTTTATAAATAAACTATTTAAGAATGAAATATGTATCTATTTTATTCTCACATATATCGTAAAAAGTACTTAAAACGGTTCTCAATGATACTTATTGATGTGTCAGTGCGATCTGTCACTGGCAAATGTAGGTAGAAAATTAATCATACAGAATGGTCAGATGAACTGAAATCTTCAATTAAAATAAATTTGCCAAAAAAAACAAAAGCGCGCAGCGCCTGCGCAAAGCTACTATGCAACGTGACGCTCCTACTTCAGCAGTACAGCCCTGCAAAAGATTACCATGGAGTGTAGTCCACCATTTCAGAACGTGTGGAAATATCAAAGAACAAAACAAATAATAATTTGTTCTGTTCTATTTTCTATGATATTTTCACATGAATAAGATGATAATAATCATTGATGTAGTAATCACTACATCAATGATTATTATCATCTTATTCATTTCTTTGATAGGTTCACATTCACAGGCATGGCTCCATATGATCAGAAGATGCACCAAATACTGAATTTGGAACTTTTGCATCGACAGCGCATGAACCATTGTTTACAACTGTACGTTATATTTAATAAATGCAAAACCGCGTAAAAAAAGTGTTGACCATAATTTATACCAAATTACTGTACTTATTATTGTTTTTTGCTATGGAGACAGTTAAAAATAATAACACGTGTATGTGTATTCACGTCAATAGTAAAACAGATGGGATTCAAAGTTACGGTTTAACACTAAGCATTCCGACACCTTAACCCCTTTTTTTTTGTGGATGGGAAATCATCAAATAACTTCTCCCGCTCTGGGTGGAGCGGGAGGGTGTGTCAGACTCTTACTGACTAAAACCCACCCGTATTCCTTCTGTTGCCTGTGTTGCGGGGGCCTCGGTGACCCATTAGTACCTTCCCGCGACCCCGGCAGGGACACCTTAACCCTTGAGCTATTATCGCTTATAAATGTTTGAAGGTTTAAAACCTGTCATATATTCGTCTATTAACCACTAACTCAAAAACCACGACAGAGGTAAACATAGTAAGGAAGATGTACTTAATTGGAATATTCCATGAGTTCCATCTATGTAGTTACTTATGGGAAGAAGATTTGCTCTGTATTGGTCCAATTACACACCGATAGCGCGTTAATCACGTGATTCTGCGTCATTATATTGACACTGACACTGACAGTTAATTGAATTAAAAGAAAACATTTCTGAAACCAATTCATCATAGACGTAATCATCTATGGGCGTAAGTAAAATTTGACATTTGATTGAGCAACCTTATGAGCTGAACCAATTAAGTTCACTCTACTCATAAGTATGCATATTGCATACGCATAATTACTTATCGGCTCTAATTGTACAGGGGATGAAAGAAAAATCAGCCAAACAAAAATAAGATGATGTCTGCGAAATCCGCTGCTGCTATGAATGTTTGAGGCGCGATCGTGCCACGTATAAATGCGCAGTGCCTCGCTCCCGTCGCGACTGTCCGCCGAAACCGCGCTACTCGGCCACGCGCACGCGCACCCGAAAATACTAAACAAAAATCATAAACACACGAAATTCATCTACTGAAACTCCCTACATTTTTTTAAATAAACCATGAATAACGCCGTCTTGTATGAAAAATGCAACAGCTTGCAAAAAAGGGATGCGATCATGTGTTTAGAAGAACACGCGTCAAAAATTAAGTGGAAGAAGAATAGCAATAATATCTTAGACATAGGGTGTGGAGATGGAAGCGTCACGAATATGCTGAAGAAGTACATCCCTACTGACTTTAAGTTGCTCGGATGTGACATCAGTGAGAAGATGGTGAACTTCGCCAACGATCATCATTGCAACGAGCAAACTTCCTTCACTGTGCTGGACATAGTAGGTTACCTGCCTGAATGGATGAAGGGAAAATTCGACCATGTGTTTTCGTTCTACGCTTTGCACTGGATCATAGACCAAGAGTGAGTATTTTTCTCTCAATTTCGTAGTAGAAAATATTTGAAGAGATCTTCAACTACTTCAACATATTAAATAACTTGTTTGTCTAAATTATTTTAATTTTATATTTTATTTAAATGGCGGGTAATTGGTATGGGGAGCTACGTCATTGTTTAATTTTACTTTTCTCTTTTTTATCTATTGATCGAAACGACCCTGAATTTTCAAAAATGTATCGATTTTTTTTGATAACGTATAATCGTTGTTTTGATCTTTGTCATAGAATTTGGTGAATAAAGCACGGGCTCAACTTGTGCTACTGATATTCTGTATTTGCACAATACTGACTTTCTTTTAAAATAAATTGGCTTATAGTTACACCCCATAGTTCTAGTGGTCCTAAGCGCGATTTTTAAACTCACGGTCCTACATAAGATTTCTTAATAGTGTCGTAGTTAGGCATCCTTTATCTTAAAGGGCACTCAGATGGAAAAATAATCCTCCACAAAATATTGTGGAGTATTATTTTTAATAGTTTTTTTTTTGTTTTTTTTTTTGGGAGACACCACAGGTCGATTTAAGTAAGCGATTTTTAAATGAACTTCATAAGGCTAGGCGTAGATGAAACATACGAACCAGTTGGTTTAAACTAAAATCCAAAAATTCAGGAACATTGCAGCTTTTTAAAAGCATTTTACGTACCCATTTCAGAGCAAGACAATTTATTCTTTGCATGTAAGGTATTAAGGTTACTTTTGACGATTCTTTCTACAGATTTTCAGGTTTGCTGAAAAAAGTGACTAATGAAATTTCAACATCGAATGCATTTCACCGGCGAGTGTTAGAGCCATATTTAATGTTTACGTCTCAGTAAAAGTAGTAGAATCTACTTATAACTAACCTATAAAGTGGCAAAATTGGCGCTTTGTTTGTCACAACTAGACTCAACTTAGTATTGACCTTACTATAGTAATATCAGTTATACCAAATGTGGTTTCTAACGTTTCAGCACGCTTTTTATTAAAGCTTTTACAAAAGGAATTAAGTATAATCTACCATTCATTGAAACCAAATCAAATTGTTTATTTGCTTGAATATCGGTACATGAGGTGATACATACCTATAGCAAAAGTTCTTTAAATTCAAATACAAATTTAAATTTATTTATTTGTAAACTATATCCTACTCTCAATACACAGGTAATGATTTAAACCAATCACATTAATAAAAGGCAGGTGATGTCTGCTAACGCCGGAAGCTGGAATTGTGTCCGGTTATGTCAACAAGGCGTAGACTAGAGCCTCTTGAGGTGACGGTCGGGGGCTCTTTGGTTTACGACCATGCCCTTAACTACTATCAGTCAGCTACTACTATCAGCTAATAATGAATACTTAAGATAGGTAAGATAATCAATCAACACTTCACTTAACTGGCTCATTGGTGAAAGCGAAGCATGGGATCCTACGGTTTTCCAATAGGAATTTCTCTGTAGCCCGGAGTATTTAGTTTCCCGTTAGTAGGTATAGGTTCGTACCGTATAATAACTGGCGAAATATGGGAGTAATGTACAGGTAGGTACACCTCTGCCTAACCCTTCTAAGAAAACAGGCGCGATAAAATGTTATAAATGTTATGTTCTGTCATCAACACTTCACGTTGTAGGAGCTTAGGTACGTTTCAGAAGACAAGAGACTTATTTGACTTTAAATTACAATAATAAGAAAATTATTATCGTTTCAGACGAGCATTTACCAATATCTACAACCTGCTGAATGAAGATGGGGAGTGTTTCACGATATTCCTAGCGGGAGCGCCTGTCTTTGACGTGTATCGTGTTCTAGCACGCAACAACAAGTGGAGTGAATGGCTGCAAAACGTCGATAGATTCGTGTCGCCTTATCATGACTCAAAGGTAAATAATAATACCTACCAATATGCTAATAATGATACGTATCAATCGAAGAGATGATCATTTTTGGGTTCCGTAGTAAACAAGGAACCCTTACCTGTATACGTAGTTTCGCCATGTCCGTCTATCTGTCTGTCCCCGCTGTAGCTCAGAGATGCTTAGAACTAGAAAGCTGTAATTTGGTATAGGTATACATATTAATCACGCTGACAAAGTGGTAAAATAAAATCTTAAAAAATAGTAGATTGTACAACTAGTGCATAAAAGAAGGCATTGGTGCCGATTCCCTTGTTCACAAACTAACCTAAATTTAAGTTCATTGCATCTTTTTCTTTCTATTTCATTAAGAAAAGGACAGAAGATAAATTATAGTTTAGTCCTGACAAATTAATCACCACTTGACGTAAGTTGACGTAATTTTAGAAGGCAAGTTTTTAATCACGTCTAAACTTGTATGGAGTAGTGACAGGCGCTGATTAATTTGACAGGACTAAACTAAAATTTATCGTCTGTCCTCTTCTTAATGGAATAGAAAGAAAGAGATGAACTGAACTTATATTTAGTTTAGTTTGTGAACAAGGGAATCGGCACCATTGTGAAATGGCTCGTTTATACCCGAGTTATACACTCTGCTTTTCACTTCGATTGCGATAAAATGAAACAGGCATAAAGTATATAACAGTATTTACTTGTTTGTCTGATCTCTAAAGCATGAAATTGTCGTATGCGTTGAGATAAAGTTGCTTGGCGATAATATTCGGCGGTAATATTTCTTCAACCACGTTTTCGCATTCTGCTCCATTAGCGTGTTAGGCGAAAGTGTAATTTCTTCGTCACGTGAATATTCCATAGTTTTAGTTTAATCACTTTTCACTGTTTAAAAATGTTGCAAAATTGAAGAAGAGAATAGCTAATTCCCGCCACGAAACTTTTTAAAAGTTTTTTTTAATTTTCAACATTGTGTCATTCGACTTGGGTACTTCATACTGCCAAGTCGTAAAAATGTTACTTTGCGTTTTTAAATAATAAATGACAGCTATTTTAGCTGGTTTTATTAAATTAACGATAGAACACACGGAAGTGATATATATTAAAGCAAATTAAATAAAATAACGACTTTAATCTGCGACGTTTTATTGTTTGGCTGTTGGGCCTGATTATCTTAGTCTTAAAAAAAAGTTTATGCACTAGAACATAAAAAGCGATTTCATGTCGCCTGCGCACAACATAAAGACGAACTTTTAGGGGTCCCTTGCACGTAATTTGAGGGTGATATTTTTTTTCGTCTATCCCATGGTGTGGGGTATCGTTGGATAGACTGTTCAAAAATATTGCGGGTATGTGAACAAAATTTTTCGATTCAAGTATCCATTTGTGTAATATTAAGCATTAAAATGCTAATTTTTGTTAGAGTCAAGTTTTCCCACCCCCTGCCAGCTAAATGGTTGTTTATGGAGATGTGAAAAGAAATATGGCAGTAATACATATCATCATCATCATCATCATTTCAGTCGAAAGACGTCCACTGCTGGACATAGGCCTCCCCCAAGCACCGCCACTTCGACCGGTTTTGTACTTCCCGCATCCAGCGGATTCCTAGTTCCTACGGCCTTCACAAGGTTATCGGTCCACCTTAACGCCTTAACGGCCTTCCAACGCTACGTCTTCCAGTACGCGGTTACCACTCGTCCCCATCGGCTATCTGTTTTACGAGCAATGTGCCCTGTCCACTGCCACTTAAGTTTGGCAATTCTTTTGGCTACGTCGGTAACCTTGGTTCGCCTGCGGATCTCTTCATATCTGATTCGATCACGTAGGGAAACTCCAAGCATAGCCCTCTTCATTGCCCTTTGAGTGACTTTTAGCATTTTAATAAAGCCCATTGTAAGCGACCTCGTTAATAACGCGTAATACATATAATGAAATTAAAAGGAAAACTATCACAGCAAAGTGAGCTTTACAAGTTAACGATTAATATGTTTTTGGAGAACATGTTTTTCTACTACAATTTTAATTTGTTTTTGGGATAAATTCATACCAACTTCCCAACTACGGAACCCTTCGTATTGTGCGTGGTCCGACACGCACTTGGCCGGTTTTTTTCATCATTAAATATCGACGCCATCACGTCTGCGAAGTTTTGACAGCTCATTTAACTTGTTTTCTTTTTTATTTGGATTGTGTTTTCGGAAAGTCAGAAAATGTGAGAGTTAACTTAGGGTAAAAATGAGATTTATATTAACTAAGTATGTGAAACAACATTGAGTTTCCTAATGAGTGTTGAAGTTTTTTAATGCCATAAAATGGTTCACACAAAAAAGTTAATTATGCACATACGCATATACTAATTAATTGATGAAATATTTTTCAGGATCCGGAACAAGAAGTAAAGAAAATGTTGGAAAAGATAGGTTTCGTTGACTACGACGTGGAATGTAAAGACTCAGTATTCGTGTACGAAGATTTACATGTTTTGCGAAGTAAGTATTATTTTATCTTTATCAAAATCAAAAGTAAATTATTCAATGTTCTTCTTTTTCAATCAGCAGTTTTCGAACGTCAAAATTACACAATAACAGTCCCCAAAACGCCCGCCCTTCTCCACTTCCTAGTGCTTTAGCTGGTAAGATGTGGCGCAACAAACTCCCCAGCATCGCAGCTGTGTGTTCAGTTAGAAAAACTTGATTCTATACAATAGTATGCAAAATAATTTACATTACGCAACACAAAACATTAAATTAAATTATTTGCCAAAATATGACGGCTAGTACACGCCAGTATATTACCAAAAAAGCATCGAAAACTATACCCGAGCAGAAACAAAAAATTAAAAACGTAAACAGAACTTAATATTTAAATAAAAGGCATGCCCGCTTACAATATCTGTCAATAATCAACTCGAAGTCACAAATGATAAACTACGACCATCGAAGTAAAATAATTAAACAATTAATTAGTGATAACAATAACAAAACTACAGATAGTGCAATTCACGAAGACGCGCCCCACCAATTTTCGGTTGAGGGGATCGCGGGGTGCGGGGAGTTTGCTCCGAGCGGCAGTCGCGAACCGTCAGCGGTTCGATGCACACGAATACTACACTCTATGCTGCGAAAATCCAAACTCGTCACGAAAGTTGCTCTACTTTATATATTTTTAAAATGTCGAGAAAATCTCAGCGTGTTGTTCTTAAAAGCCAGGTATGTAAAGAAGTTTGCAGTTACTAAAACACATGAAATAAGCTAACGAAAGTAATTTAATTTTAATAAATAGCAAAATTTAGTAATAGTAGTGTTCATTTCATTTTTAAAAATAAGTAAAACTATTTGATATTTTTTTTATTTTAGACAAGAGAAATTATTTCTAAAGTTTATGATTTTATGAAAAAAGAAGCAAGTAAAAATTATGCAGAAAAACTCACTGATGCGCGATGGAGAACCGCACAGGCTGTTGGAGTATCTGAAAGCACAGTGACTAGAATTCTACGCGAAAGAAAGGAATATACTAATACAATGAAGCAAACTACAGTACCTGCTATGGAATCGAATATAACTATGGAAACGGATGCGATAGTTCCTATAGCCCCAAGTGCGGAGCGTACAACAGAGCCGACTACGGAAGTGGATATTGAGTCTGAAAATGAAGCGAGTACGTCGCATTCGAATTTAGTATACAGAAGTGCTTCTATTTTTACATCACCTATGAAGAAGAGAAGGGTAAGACCACGAAAAATTAATTTAGGCGAATTTGATATTGGTGTAGTCCGAAGAACTATCCAAAACTATCATATAGAACATCGTCAATTTCCAACATTATCACGACTTAATATTGCTTTGAAAGACCGTATACAATTTGATGGATGTATAACAACTCTAAGAACATTGTTACTTAAACTTGGTTATAAATGGAGAAAAACTGAGAATAACAGGAAGGTGCTAACCGAAAAACATGATATTCAAATGCTAAGACTGAAATATTTAAAACAGGTAAAGTCTTTTCGCAATGCAGGTAGACCTATAGTCTACACAGATGAATCATATATTCATACCAACCACGTTCAAAAAAAGTCTTGGCCCGAAAAAAGTTCTAAAACAGCAATAAAACAAAACTTAACAAAAGGAGTGCGCATAATTATAGTACATGGCGGAAGTGCAGAGGGTTTCGTACCAAATGCGTTGTTGACATACAGAGCAGAGATTAAATCCGGAGACTACCACGATAACATGAACACAGAAAATTACTTAAAGTGGCTAAAGGAGAAACTAATACCAAATCTCCCAAATGATGCCGTGGTAGTCTTGGATAATGCAGCCTATCACAATACTAGTTCGGAAAAAATACCAACATCCAACTCCAACAAATTAGTCATGCAGACTTGGCTGAATGCAAAAAATATCCATTTTGAACCAAGCTACAAAAAACCTGAACTTTATGACCTTATATTAAAAAACAAAGAAAACTTCCGCAAGTACAAAGTTGACGAATTATTGAAAGAACATGGATTCACAGTGCTTCGGCTGCCACCTTATCATCCAGATTTAAACCCAATCGAAAACATTTGGGGTATTGTAAAAAACGACGTTGCTAGCCGCAATATCAATCAAAATTACACTTCGATTATGCCCATTTTAAATGAAGCATTTGATCGAGTAAATAAAGATGTCTGGTTCAATACTTGTCAGCACGTGGAAAAAATAGAAGACGAATACATGAGACATTGTGATCTTGATTTTAGTTTTATTGTAAATGTCGGTGATACATCAGACTCTGAATCAGATATTTCTGAAACGAGTGATTGACGATTTTCATTTCTCAATAAAGTTCAATAAAACTATTTCCGTATTTCATTTATGTCTATTATTACCTCCTATTATAAAAATAGTAATATTATCGATATTAATTAATAATCACATAAAATATCCACACCTAAAAATTAAATTAACATAACCTTTTCCTTGCGGTCGGGTAAAAAATATAAAATTGAAGTAGAGCATCTTTCACTTTGACCATGACGCTCTCTCCTGATTAGTCTATTCATTGTAGTGTGCGTGTGCACTCATAGGTAATTAGTGTGTACCGATAACACTCAAACATTGACGGAAGCTTGCACGCATATACTATAAACGGTTAGGAGGAATAGTGGGGCGCGCCTTCGTGGATTGTACTATCTTGTATGGTCAGCAAGACGACTAGTCACCACAAGCAGCGCTCATTCATGTGATTCATGAGCACAACGCAAAGACCATTACCCCCCTCGCCACATTTGAGGGAAGACAGAAACTCACAAATTGCAAATTGCAATACAACTCATATACAAATACATTGTAATGAGTTGATTATGTCAATAATAAATTAAATTAAAATAATTTGACATAAAACGTTATACCAAGCCCAACCAATGAGTTTTGAACCTTATGAAGCTGGTGAAATGAAGCACGTAATTTGTCCTTATTTCTGGTGTTAATATTGTGAATATAACTGTTTTTATTGTGTAAGTGAATATTTCGAAGATAGAAGATGTTGGCTTAGATGAATTGTGATGTCACCGTGAGAATACCAATATCTTTAACAAAATATCTCAGAGAAACTTTGACACTTTGCTGGCAAATTGTTCGAACAGCTCGTTTTTGAACAACAAATATAGTTTGAATGTCAGCGGCTATGGATATGCCCCACAGCAGAATAACGTAGGACATAACGCTATGAAAATAACTAAAATAGAGTAACCGAGCTGTACCAACGTCAGAGTATTTTCATACTTTTCCTATAGCGTAGGTCGCTGAACTGAGCCTTCCCGCTGGGCTTGATATATGTGGGCCCCACTGAAGTTTGGCTTCTACTTATTATGCCCAGAAAAACTGGCGAGTCTACAGTTTCAAGCACGTCTTTATTTGAGACGATGTTGGGTCCTAGATTTCTAACATTCGGTAAGGCGAACTTTATACATTTCCTTTTCTTGGCATATCGATATTATTTAGGTGTTTGTACCATAATTAATGAATAGAAATAGAATATTTGACTACAAATACGACAACAAATTAAACACTTACAAGTACAGTCAGCGCCATAGACCTGTACACTTGAACTATAAAAACTACAGCTACGAAAATAAGGTAATGTCAAAGTAAAATTATTGTTACCATGGACATGCGGTTAACAGAGCCAAACTCAAACTGATTTTTTTTTTTTTTTGTTTAATATGTGGCGGCATCTACAGCGCCACATACGAACTACGCATCACACTGACATCACGCAAAAATCCTGCATCGCGCAAGCTGAGTTTACCGCGCAACTAGCATATATACAACATCCCGACATCAACCGTCGGGCAGTTGCCCACCAGACACGACACCCGTCTGGTCGGAGGATCCTCCCTTTTCTATGGAGGATGCGTGAACTTTACACCCTGTTCCTCATGCCTCTATACTGGTGACCCCGAATATGAACGTCAGCGCAGCCTTCGTGCAACTACATCAGCGTGACGTCATAATCATCACTTCCTCAAGCTCTCGAGCGGCGAGTCACACAGCCAGCCAGCACCCACGGCTTCAACGGGTATCCTGACCACCAGCATGCAGCGACCGCGCATACCTGGTCATCACCCTAAGCCTCATCAGCAACCTTGGCACAGCACACTGCACTTTCGGCCGGTCAACAAGCAGAGCTCTTCAACGCTCTCCTGGTCGACGCCAGCAGTCAGCCCTCAACCCGGCGCTGTACCACGTACAAAAATACTTTCAGTTTGAGTTTGACTTAACATTAACAGGTAGTTTTGAATTATCAAAGGAGTCGGTCAGTCAGAAAGATAAAGCTAGTTGCGTATTCCAAAGCATAGGAAGTTCTTATGGAAAAGGACAAGCAAGAAACTCCATGGACAATCTTTTAAATTCCTACCAACCGGTGAGCCCAAATACAACCCGCTTCCTGTACGCAGACGACCTGGGATTAACTTGTCAAGCCACTGACTTAAGGAGACTGAGGCCAAACTTGCCACAGCTCTTACTGATCTCAGCCACTATTATAACGCTTTAAAACCGAATCCCTCAAAAACGTGCGTCTTCCACCATTGTAAGCGAGCGATGCAAGTGTGTCGTAAATTGAACATATCATCCAATCACCTACAGTGCTCCCCCGAAATTCCTCGGTTTTACTTTAGACCGGTCGCTTACTTACAAAAATTATTGGCAAAATATAAAACTGTGAGTAAGTCCAGAAATAACTTACTAACCCGCTTAACATCAACCAGATGGCAGGTGTCTCCCCAAGTCCTACACGAACAACTGGAATGGGGCTTTGCTTATCCGCTGGTGCATATAGGCATATGCACCAGCGGAAAAGCAAAGCCATTGTCTGCGGAGAGACGCCGCTAAGATAAGCGGCGTCTCTCCGCTAACAATGGCCCACCTTCTGTCTTGCGCCGCATGCCCTGTCACCTGTGCACTTGATGATCTGCTTACTGCCTTACTGCTGCCTTACTTTAAAAAAATGTAAAGGCATACCCTTTAGAGTTTCGGTTTCAGCATACAAACTCCCAGGCTGTTTTTTTGTAAAAGTTTTTAAAGATCTTAAAATTAAATCAACAGAAGATCTCTGGGGAATGTCAGTAATAGTCTGTAGATCTAACACCAGTGTTGACCAAGGAGTCTTTCCAGATCTCATAAAACACAGTAAAGTAGTTCCTTTGCTCAAATCCGGTGATTGTAAAGAACCCAACAATTATAGGCCTATGTCAGTTCTGCCAGTTCTCAGTTAGGTGTTTGAAAAGTTAATGCTCAATCAAATGTTACGTCACTTTAATAAAAATTCCAGCTTTTATGAACAACAGTACGGTTTCACCAAAGGGCGTTCTACGACTGATAAAGAACCCTAATAAAGAATATTTTTAACGCCTGGGAAGAAGCACAGGATACCATTGGTATCTTTTGCGACGTCTCTAAGGAGTTCGATTGCGTAAACCATGAGACACTTCTGCTGAAACTAGAGCACTATGAACTTAGAAATACAGCTCTTGATTTACTAAGATCATACCTAAAAGATAGAAAGGTTAAAGTTCAAGTAAACGGCGTAAACTCATTGGGGTCTGAAATGGCAATGGGCGTTCCTCAAGGTTCGATATTGGGTCCATTCCTCTTTTTAGTTTACATTAATAATTTACCCCAATTACTTCAAAATCAACCGAAGATGGTGTTATTTGCAGATGACACATCATTGATCTTTAAAACAGACCGACGATCACAAAATCATGATGATGTGAATAACTCTATTCTTCAGGTCCAAGATTGGTTTACGGTAAATAATTTAATGCTAAATGAAAAAAAAACAAATGCATTAGATTTAAATTACCTAATGTTAGAAGTAGCTAATGTGATCTCATATTGAATGGAGAAAAACTGGAATTTATTAATCAAACGGTTTTCCTAGGAATCACTCTAGACGAGAAACTACAGTGGGGACCACATATAACATCTCTTGCGGGGCGGCTAAGCTCGGCCGCTTATGCTGTTAGAAAGATAAGACAGTTGACAGATGTAGAAATCGCGCGTTTGGTCTATTTTAGCTACTTCCACAGCATTATGTCGTATGTCATTTTACTGTGGGGTCGAGCTGCATTGAATCCATCTTTATTTTGCAAAAGAGAGCTGTCAGAGCCATTTATAATCTACGTCGCCGTAAATCTCTTAGGGGACAATTTAAGAAGATTAGTATTATGACGGTATCTTGCCAATTCATTTATGAAAATATTATGTATGTAAGAAAAAATCGACATCTTTTTAATAAAATAAGTGATAGACATAATTTTAATACTAGAAATAAAGATAAAATAGATCAACCATTTTTCAAATTATCTAAAGTACAAACATCTTTTATATACTGTGTCAAATTTTACAACAAAATACCTTGTGATATATTGCAATTAAATTAAAGAAAATTTAAAACTCATGTTAAAAGTACAATTTGTAAACAAGCATATTACAAATCAGAGGATTATATCCAAGATAAGAATGCTTGGAAACATGCTGGTCCAGCTCCATAGGACAATCTAGAGTCTAGACAAAATCAAACAGGTTGCTATTTTAATTGTACAAATTATTATTTGATACAAATAATAAATCAATGTTGAATTTAAATTCTGTGATTACTTTAACTCACACACTGACCTATTACTTTATTACTTTATTTATTATTTTTAGGAATACGTATACTTTTACAATGTTTGTAAATAAGTGAGCATACTTGTCACATAATTAATTTATCTGTCATTGCTTCATTTTTAATTATTTTTACCTATTTCGGTATAGTAATTTTATTCTAGGTGCATCGTCTTCACATCATCTGCCTGCCTTTTCCCAACTATGTTGGGGTCGGCTTCCAGTCTAACCGGATGCAGCTGAATACCAGTATTTTACATTGAGCGACTGCCTATCTGACCTCCACAACCCAGTTACTGGGTAACACGATACCCCTTGATAAGACTGGATGTCAGATTATTTTTTGGGCTTCTGACGACCCGTAACGACTGTCAAAGATCCACGAATGGCAGCCGGGACCAACGGCTTAACGTGCTTTCCGAGGCACGGAGGGGTCTTGGTATGTAAAGATGGTCACCCATCCACGGACCAACCGCGGCAAGCGTAGCTTAACCTGATCGATCGACCCGTGCGGCTGTTATTATTTAGCCACAAGCCCAACGTGCATCGTCTTCATATATAATTATATAATGTACCTATACAAAATTTTGTAAAACATTAACGGAATTTAAAAGAGTAACGGTGGAGTTTCTTGCCCATTCTTCAACGAAATTCGCGTGGCAGAATTTCGGCTAAACATAATATTTTATTTTTGTCGCAACCAGTTGCCATCGATACGCTAAGAATAAGACTCTTTTAAATTATATTGTTGCAAAATATTGGTTACATCTGTATCATTACTGTTGAATTTAAATTGATACCCCACACTATGGGATAGAGGAGAAAAAATAATGTCATTTAACGTGTCTAAAACAATATTTTTTTCAATATTTATTTTACCACTTTGTCGGCGTGATTAACATGTATACCCATGCCAAATTACAGCCTCTTCTACTACTAAGTCTCTGAGCTAAGCCGGGGGCAGACAGACAGACGGACGTGGTGAAACTATAAAGGTTCCTTGTTGACTACGGAACCTTAAAAAGTTTAAAGAAAAAATTAATATTGTCGCTAACATTGGGGAAAAGCTTGGCAAGATGGCAACACAATCGATCCGAAAGACATACCTAGACAAAAAAACTCATGAAATCACTCTTTCCTTTTTACAGATGCCTTCACAGCGGTCAATCCATTCAAGATCCCGCACGAAAAGTATGATGACTTCATGTCAGATTACCTGGACATACTAAAAGAATTGCAGATAATGACCAAATTCAACAATCATTATGAAACAAGTGTTCAGTTTCGCTATCGTTTACTCGTTGTTTATGCTCGCAAACCAGCGTCACAGGATAAATTGTTAGAAGAATTAAACAAGCAAGACTGAACATCTGTATGGGGACTTTACACTCTGTATTTTTTTAGTGCACTTGGTAGCTTATTTTTTGTCTATAATGATGAACCACTGTTCCATTTGATAAATAACCTCTCCGTGAGGCGATACTAGAAAGACCAACCTACGTCCGGCGATAGGTAGTCAGTTCCACCACCATATGGTGGACTGGCTGTTCACATATTATGTAGTTGTATGTGTGTCATGTTTCATGAAGTCATATAACATGACTTCATGAAAACTTGTCGTATTAGTAGAGAGAAATCTTCAATCTCATAGCCAGTGGTTTGATTCCTTAGACCATTTATAAAGCTTGATTCACATAATCGGACATTACATGCCGTGGTTCAAGTGACATTCAAGTAACTATGTGGAGGTACTTTGGTAGTGGGATTACAAACAATTTATTGGGTTGGGAATGATAGTTTTGACCTCTAAATGGAATTCCAGTGCATATTCTTTGTTTTACATGTATTTAATGGTGAGGGCAATGAATGATTTTCTAGAGCTAATAAATTAAGAACGTGAATATTTGTGGACGGTGATGATAATATTGTCCATCGTCATCCATTGTAAATAGATAATAGCTGTACAAGGATGTTTTGGCGCGTGGCCAAATCGAAAATACCGCCGCCATCTTAGTTTTTCAATACATTTCTCAAAAAGATTACACAAAACCACATACAAATGTTTACCGACAGCGCCCCCTGTCAAAGTCATCCGAACGCCAAAAGATCCTTGTAGCAGTGTAGTCATTATAATTGTCATTTTTGTCATGTTAGTTATTGTAGGTGTATGTCACAGGCAGTTTGTATGATTCCACTTTTTACAAGCGGCGTCATCCGTGTAAAAACGCTTGCAGAAATGTTGGTCACAGTTCTAACCTAACCTGCACTTGGTCGGGGTGATCTGGCTTAGTTACTGCGACCAATTCCGCTTGGGTGTGGTTGGTCACAGTTCCAGCCGAACCTACAATAACAATCAATGTCGAAATTATAAAAATTGAACGAGTTGCCAATTTGGCTTTGGCATATATAATAACCCCTTCCTCTCACGGAGTGGAGGCCTATGTCCCAGCAGTGGGATCATTATAGGCTGATTATGTGTGTGATGTATATATATCATAACTGCGAACGTTTGTAAACGGACGACGCCGTTTGTATAATGACGAATCATACAATCTGCCTACGATGTATAGATCATAAGAATGTTAGTTTTATGGGGTTACGGCAATATTCAGTAACAGCCTAAAGATGTATATTTTTATTAAAGTTTTCAGTTCGACTTACCCTGGTCTACTTATGCTGTAAACTGAACTTACACTTGACTTCACCAGCGCTCCTATTCACCTTCTCTTTTATTAACTTGAAAAAAAAATGAACTAAAAAGGGCAGCTGCGGTGGCCCAGTGGTAACGGCCGCGATTTACGAGTTCTATAGGTCGTAGGTTCAAACCCAGAGAGGCGCTTTACTTTGTGTAAATAATTTCATCACCACTCTCAAAACGGTGAAGGAAAACATCGTGAGGAAACCCTAGTACCGGAAATTTGAAGACATGTGACATCTACCAACCCACACTGGGCCCGCGTGGTGGATTACAGCCCATTGCCTCTCACAGACAGGAGGCCCGTGTCCCAGCAGTGGGAACATAATAGGCTGATAATGTAAATAAAACTTTGATCAAGAATATAAATGATACAAAATATTAAATTTAGTAAGAAGGATGTACCTACATACTAAATTTTATTTTTAGATGGCAACAAAACACATTTCCTAAAGGCTAGGCCCGCAGATAGGCGCGACGCGACTCTGGAGGAATAATTTCTATGAAAACTTCACGGAAATTGT
Source organism: Atethmia centrago (assembly GCA_905333075.3). NCBI lineage: Eukaryota > Metazoa > Arthropoda > Insecta > Lepidoptera > Noctuidae > Atethmia > Atethmia centrago. The sequence continues at coordinate 14,184,857 of HG995377.1, read as the reverse complement.
TCTACCGGTGTCATGTCGCGCCTGTCTGCACGAGCCTTATCTTGAAATGATGCTGAGTTTGAACATGAAGGTTTCTGTAGAAAATCTTTGTCCCCATGAACATTGTGGTTATGTTTGAGAGGTGAAACTTCAAGAAATGATTAATTAGTTAAACGATTTAGAATTTTGTATCAAAGTAGGTTAATAGGTATTTATTGACGGACCTTCTCGGTAGGGCCTGCGATCAAGAAAGTTACGTTCCAACTAATTACGTTCCTAGTAGCACAAATTTACTGAATACAAGCTTTGGAGCCAATCCGATTATTCCCTAAGGTGCTAAGACCCAAGTTTTAGAGCGTGCTCTGCAGGCCTAATGCAGCAACTCTAGCGCCATTTTTGTCACAAGTTTTTTCAGCTTTCAGTTGCATTTCAGCTGCACAACAATGGCACGAAAGCCTCTGCTGCTACTTTTGTGAACGCGAGTGAAAGAATGAATGTACTTTATGAGATTTAGTTCAGTATTTTGGGTGTTCGTAAAATAAAATGGTGAATCGTTTTTGTTGTCTATCTGCTGTTATGTCGTATTTGTGAAAAAGAAATGATAATATCGCTGAAATGCATCGGGTATCCTCTAAATATTCACGGCGTCCATGCAGTGCCGCTTTAGCCCGCAGGTCCCACCCCAAAACTTCCTTTATGCGGGTTAAAGCGCTTATTTTAACTCTTCTAAAGCTCCAAGTGATTTTTATTTCTTTAGTATAGTTGGAACTATCAAAATGGCTGCAATTTTGCCCTTTTTGTATAAGCACCAATAAGTAGGTACCAATGTGATGTGTTTTGCAGGTTTACGCTATGCTGTTATGCAGTTTAGTTTCGTTTGATTTGGAGTTCCGGAACGGGTTACTAAAGGAATTAAATCCTTTATTCAAGTAAATTACTTCCAACTTTTAATATCTGAAAATCCTTCTTCCTGCTAATATGGATGGATAATTGTTAGTTACTCAAAAACTTATAAACAAATGTTGATATTCTTTATGTAGGTACTTTAGGTACTGGAATAACACAAAGAACACTTTTTATTCTGGAAAAACATCCACGCAGGTGAAACCGCGTGTCGCAGCATGTCTAACATACCTACATTAATTCTAACTTGGTTTTTAGCTAGTTATTTTTTCTGTTCATTTTCAGTGTGTCTTTCAAAATTGTGCAAACGAGGGAGAACGGTCACAGGATGGGAATGCCGTGATATTTTGTATTCGCCAAATAAAAATAAAGAAACACATTAAAAATGAAGATTATTTTTATTAAAATGAAATGTGACTAAATAAAATTTACCTTATGATTTAATTTTTCAACCGTTCAGTTTTTTGTCAACTTAAATTTTATTATGTTTTCCTGCGATAACCATTTATCTTACTTTATTTCCATCGCTTAGCGTCCATTTCGTTTCTTTTATTTTAAATATTTTATTATGAAGCGGGCGCGTACATGTGGTGCCAAACAATAGAATATCAATTGTGTCTTATTAGCTGTCCTTGACCGATTAATGCTATAAAATATGGTGCCGCAGAGACGACGACCAAACACCGATTATTATTTATTTATTTATCATAAACTATTTTTATAAAAACCTTTACATAGTACTATGCCACGCAAAACCGTTTTCACGGTTTGTCTGCGGGAACAGAACAAACAGTTTTACATTAAAAAAGGTTTATTAGTGCGGACACTTAATTTACACTTCTTGCACTTCTAAAGTAACCAATGATATTATCTTATATGTATCAAATGATTTATATCTTACAAAACACTTAACAACTTATTTGCTCTCCCTCAACAACCTGCATACCACTTTCCTAAGAACTTTGCAAACTCCCGAAAAAGAACTGCTTAAGTAATTTGGCAAATTTACCTTTTATTTCCTGACTTCTTATATCAGTAGGCAATTGGTTGAGAAGGTATGGTACTCTTTTATCAAACGTACGGTCGCCAAAATAATTTCTTATTCATTTCGTACATCAAATTTACCTGCTAATACCATCCTAGTTGCGTGGTTATGGTTAACTAGCGAGTGACGCTCCCAACTGCCATGGCTGTTAACCAGAAGTAGGTATTTATCTTTTAAGGTAGAAAGAAAGAATATTGCAAATTTTAAATCACTTATTATAATCATCTTTACATTTATTTTTAGTTTTCTTACTTACTATTAGTTTAAAAAATCTAATTTGTTGTGCTTCTAACTTTTCTAAGTTACTTTTGAATGTGAGTCCATAGCAGTCGAGGGCGTAACTTAATATTGGGTTGTACACTTAAGGGTATTACTTGGTACTTTAAAGCTTAGATGGTAGAATTTAACGAGCAATATTCTAAGTTTATTACTCAATGTGGTTTGACCACGAAAAGTTCTCGTCTACTTTTACTCCGAGATATGTTACACATTTATCGCGTACAATTAGCGTACAATTATAGTTAACATAGTTGTTATGAATGCATGTAAAATCATGTGTGTAAATCGGAGGTGGTTCGCCAGGTAGTAAATAAGGTGAGCGTATCACAACTAGCTTAGTTTTATCCGCGTTTAGAATTATCCCGTTGTCGTGCGACCATTCAACAAATTGATCTACATCGTGCTGAATAAGTCAATAGGTTTCAGCGAGGTCAGCGCCAGCGCGCAGCACACACAGGTCATCTGCGAACATGTACGCTGAGCAGCTGCATAAAACGCCGCACAAGCTGTTGACGTGCATTAGGTAGCATACAGGCCCGCATCCCGTGCCCTGCGGGACTTCGTACCTCACCTCCCTCACATCACTGTACGAATCGTCCACCTTTACGCGGTAGTATCTTGATCCAGTCTATTCAACGGTGCAGGTTTACTCTATTATACTACTCAAGGGAGCATTGTTCCCATTTCTAAAATTCAAAGTATTATTTATTGACTTTCTGGGACTTGAGTATGTATAAGAGTTATTATTACCTCTATTACCAGAACTAAGTACAATATCAGTGGTTATTTCAACTCTTGTACAGCTGCTTTAAGTGGGCTAAAATGCCTGCCGGGGTCGTGAGAAAGTCCATAAGGGATACCGAGGCCTCTAGCAGCACAGGCAACGGAAGGAACACTGTCTTACGCACCCTCCCACTCCGCCCAGAGCGGGAGAAGTTATTTGATAATTTCCCAAATCAAAAAAAAAAGTAGGCTACAATAACTCGTTTATGCAGCTAAGCGGTGTTTAACAGTTACAAGAGAATACCGTTAGCAGCTTTCAGTGACTAAATGCCCTTGCTAACTCTCTTTTACAGACAGTGGGGTATTTGACCCAAAAAACTGGCCATAATTATTTTTTTAGTAAAGTTGTCTTTTAGGATGTTATTTAAACAATATTCATATGCCTCAGTAACTAAGTTTAAAATAAAGCACAAAATAATGTAAAATGATAATTTTTTATTCAGAATCAGAGTCGGAACTTAATTCGAAACTTTTGTTTGTCGCTTCACTGGGTGATAATAATTCAAGCACGTCACTGCTGTAAGTTTTTAATTTGTTCTTTGTTTTTCTTCTGATTCCCGATATCAGTGGATCTGAAGTAAAGAGGAGCCGATTAATAACATCCATATTACAGGCTTCGCGTGAAAATTTACGTGAAAAGTTCATGCGATACGCTCGTATGTGCTTGTTACGAGCCTCTGCTGCCTCTTCAGAGAGTTGGCCAATAGGAAGTATGGCTTCCTGGATTACTTGGGCACCATGGCGTAACACTTTGTGCATTGTGGGTGACTGTGGGTAAAAACTGTAGAGACTGACATACAGTTCTTCGGTTTCCATGGCATATGATTCAAATTTTTCTAAATTGATCTTATGACCACTACATAAAGCATCTAATATCGTTTTAAGACGATAAATCAAGTTTTTGTCGATGCCTGTAATTTCAGCAGATTTTTCGTATTCCAGAAAAAACCGTCGGCTGGTATTTCCATCATTAGTTGACCCAAAATTTGCCTTGGGCATGTCAACTAAGAGGCCCAAATCCCTTTTATTTTTTTTTTGAATTTCCTTTTTCGTAGTTTTCACAGTTTCTTTTTCTGTTGCAGTCAATCTTTTATTCCATTTTGTTATAGGCAATTTGTAAGCTACATGTAACAGGCTTTCGAAGAATCGAATGCGTGCATGTAGTAAAGAAAGCCCAAACGACAAATGTTCTTTTCGTACAGGTCGTTTCTTTGTAAGATCGTTGAATTCTGTTGATGTAGCACCGCATAAGTAGCATTTCATTGTAGATTTGGTGTGCGTTGCTGCGTTGCACACCTTGCCATCCACCATTGTGAGGATCATTTTATGTTTGACTTCCGCATCCATACATTTTGTGTTTATCAAATCATTAATCTGTTGATTTACCTACATAAGAAATTTCTTCTTGGGTAATATCTGAAGTTTCATGAACAAATCGAATTCGTATTGGCCGGCAAAATCGGGGTGAAGATGGCGTATCATTTTGCCAAATGATTCTTTTATCTTTTCCGCAAGTCAGCTGTAGTGGAACCATTGAGGATTGAAAAATGTTGGCATCTGACTCGGTGTCGTTATCAAATTTCATTTTGAATTGCGCTTGTTGGGAGCCGTCACATCCCCACTTGAAAACCAGCACCATTTTACTTTTTTCTTCGTTACTCAAATTATTTAAAAGATCTTCTCCTAAATGCATAAGTAGTCTTTTAACCGTGATATCCACCAAAGCTTGTAACTGAATTTCAGCATACATTGCGGTCACCCTATAGGCCTCTTCAGGAGGATAAATGTTCTTTTTCGCCTTTTGTAATACAGAATAACATGCATAGTAACCTTTGTTTGTCTCTCGAATGATATTGTATTGTTCTCTCGAAAGGTTCGCATCGGCTATCATCGACAACGTTCGTAAGATAGATAGTTGACGTTGTGGTACTTCAATACTTTTTTTATAGGCTTTCCTATATTTCTTGGCCCTTGTTGGTGACTTTTGAAGTTCCTTTAAGACCTTAGAAGCATCAGTTTTGCCAGATTTCCGCATTTTCATTTGTGTTGCGTATGTTAACTCAGCCAATTCGTTTGAGCTACGCAGGTCTTTAGTTTTTCGACGTTTTGTTCTCTCGCTTGATTCTGTAAACAATTTTGGTGGACGACCGGGACTGGGAACAATACCTAAAAAATATATTAAAATATAGGTACAGGCTACACAAAAAGTATCAACATTAGGATGAAACAAAACGGCGGCATTTAAAAGGTAAAACTCACCTACTTGCTCCTCAATAGAACTGGTTTTCCTACTTCCAATGCTCGCATCAGGTAGCATTATAATACCGCTAAGCCAGTCTTTATTGTCCCTTTCAAACACAGCTTTTGTTTTATGCGCTGTGAGCCACCTTTTTTTGAATTGATGCTTAAACATAGATAATTTCTTTTTGACGTTAGCTTTTTGCTGAGCATCGTCTTTATAGTCGGAGAGTATTTTATTTTCTATGAAATCAAGTTTCTCATCAACAGTTGCACCTTCCATGAGTGAATACAACTGATTTCGGGTCATAGTCTTCATTCCAGACGAACCTAGAAACAAATTCCCATGCTTAGAAAGTATAACGCAATTTATTCGTATACTACGAAACGTTATTTAAAAAAAATAGGCGCTAATCGGCGGCAAATTAAAATAGGTACCAGATGAACAGTTGTTACTGGTTAGTTCAAAATAGAATTCAAACCTTAATAAAGATTAGAACCTTTTTAAAACTCTCAATAACCTTAGTATTTAAAAAAAAATATGTTTTGTTTTACCAGTCACTTTGTGGCCACGGCAGACTAATTTTAACTGACAGTTAATTGCAAAATCATGATTAAAAATGAAGAACATACCTGGCTCCTCAGGATCCATCACAAATATTATCACAAAAGTGTTTTTTCGTAATATAACACCTGACAGTTAAAACACAACTTTTAAGCACCTGAATATCGTACACGTACACAACGAACGAACGGTAAATTCGGACTGAGCGGTGCGGGAGGGTGTAGGCTACAGATATCTAAGGCTATTGTTAATGCACGCATTGTTTCTTTCTCTTTCTAATTATGTGGGATACTGCACTAACCTAGCAACTTGGTAAATTGTATTAATGGCCAGTTTTTTGGGTCAAATACCCCACCGGACGTAAGTAATAAATGGGCTCTAGAATGAACTATTATAAAGGCAAGGGTATATATTGTAGTAGGGGTGGGTAGTATTTGGTTCCATTACTGCCACTCTTCGTTACTTTTGTAGCTACAGACGTTATCGGAAGCAAATATGCAACTTAAAACTGCTTCTTGAAGTCTTGAGCTGCTATGTACAACTTTAAGCTATAAAATAAGCTACAGTTTTCACCAGAGTGCTGGTTGGAGTATTTGTTCTCTGGTGTTTTCGTAAAGTCGAGTTCATTACGAGTTATATTCCCTGATTAGCATTAAGGCTCATCCAAAAAGGCGCGATATCGCGGGCGCGACAGGCAGCGTGATACTTTCCATGAAGTATTCATAGAAATTGTGTCACTAGTGTTGCGTCGCGCTGTCGCATCGCGCCTGTCTACGGTAGCCTTTACTGTCGAATTGTAGGTGTACTATAATAATAAATAATGCTTATTTACTAATTTAATCACACCTCTGCCTAACCAATAAGGGAGACAGGAAATCCAGGCGTGAAGATATTGTTTTATATTATTCTCCGATTTTGGTCCTTTTCAATGACAACAATCTACTCGGTATACACCATGTAAAGGTAGAAAGAATTTAAAATCTTGTATAGATTTTGTGTAAATCGGATAGTATAGAATAGTTAATTCAGCTGTCTACAGAAAATACCGCAGTCCTGAGTCCACTGCTGGATGTATTAAGTCATATGGAAAATGAAGGAAACATCCTACCAACTCGTATATGGCTAACTATCTGAAACCTACAAGAAATCGAAGAAGGTTCTATTGAATAACAAAAATTTGTTTGTCTTCGTCGAAAATAAAAAGCATATGTCAAATCTGACAACTGTCGAAATAACAGATCTATTGCTCTATTGCTGCAATGAGATAAAATAAAAAGTTTTCACAGTAAAATCGTTCCACAACTAAAACAAAAATGAGTAAGAGGAAACCCGTAAGTATGTCGTCACATTAAGTACAATAGAGTTATAATTACATACATAAACTCACAGAAGGCGTGAGTTTAGGTAGGCAGAAACTATAGAGCACCACCTGCTACGATCCTTACATACTTGTTTTAAAGCAGGTATTCCCAAACTATTTTGGGCAAGAGACCCTTTTTCCAAAATGAACTAATACGTCAGACCACCCTAGCCAATTTTTTTCATCTTGTTCGTACAAGATGAAAAAAATTGGCAACTTCGTAGTTGTGCATGCTTATCGACATGTTGAGTTTTTTAAAAGTACTACAATGATACTCACATAACATCACGCCTTGTTTCCCCGAAGGGTTCGGCAGAGGTGTACCTGTAGTACACCCGCATTTCGCCAGCTATGTTTAAGTCCCATGTAATAGGGGGCGAGCCTATTGCCATCAACCAGGCACAAATCCAGACTCACAAAGACAGACAGAAATTCCTGATAGAAAAACCCAATAACACTTTGCCCGACCCGGGAATCTAACCCAGGACCTCATGCTCAGCAGTAGCGCTTGTGAACACTAACCAACGAGGCAGTCCAACAATGATACTTCCTACTAAAATATTAATAATTCTCATAGCAAGGTGGAACACGTAACACAACTTATGCAGTATCTTGAAAGTTACAAATAAGAACTTGTATTAATTAATATGGATCGATCGATTTTTAGACCTAGTCGACCCCCAAAATCAATTTTCGTTTATGTCGACCCCTAGAAAACCGATTTCGACCCCAAGGGGTCGATATCGATCACTTTGGGAGTTTACTTAATTACCTATATTATTATTTCAGGCCCGATCGGCGTCCACTATACCTCAACCAAAGTCAGAGGAAAAGCTACTTCCAGAGATCGAAATGCCACCATCAGACACGTTGGTTTTAAAAATATTGAGTCTGCGTATCTCAGATCAGGATCTTAGAAACTTTGCAATAAAAGTGACGTTCTTCGACCAACTGTTGTTGCATGCTATCATCAAACCAATAGGCGCTAGAGACAAGGAGCCGGCCCATTCGATAGCTACTGGCAGCATGGTTTATGATCCTTCAGATTACGAGAAAATGTGTTTGTTCGCTGATTCTCCACTCGTTGGTATGTCATAGGAGACATAGGAATTCGGGTTTTAATTTTTGCTGCCTGTCACACTGTCCATTTCTTACATTTAAACATTTTCTAGAGTTTCGCGCTCACCTACTTAATGCTTATCTAAGGGACTATCGTATTTGCGTGCAGTCGCTTAGTAATTTAAGAAATTCGCCCCTGGCTTTAAGTTAGCTTAAGGCAGCCACAGGATAGTCCGGTTAAGTAGTCACGACATCTCAAGGTCAACTACGAGATGCCATACATATAAAAAAAATAACACAGGTGTATTTGTGTGACCCCTCCCTTGATGTGACGTCACATATTTCATAACCTTACAAGATTTTGCCCGCGGCTTCGCCTGTATGGATGTCGGGGATTGAAAGGAAACGAAAACAAACGCATACATGCCGAGCACTTCGCCCGCTGCGTCAGCAATAATTAGGTATAATGAATCTGAGATATCTTTTAGAGCATTCATTTAAATTATATGATGTAAAGGCATATTTTAATGTACCGGTTAAAATAGCTCCGGAAATAACACTGAAATTTTTATAAAATTCTGAAATATATAAATGGTTACTGTGGGGATCATCCTTAGAAGATAGATATAATTATGCAATCGCGGACTTTTTTGTTGAATTTTTTCAAGATGTACATACAATCTTGTACAACACAAATTGTATGTATCTCGTACGGTTTACGCGGCTCACGCTAGTAAAGCTCCCAGACGGCATTATTTTTTTTGACATCTTCAACAATAATCGTCATATTTCAGCCAATTTACATAAAACCTAATGCATTATACATATTCACGTTCCTCATGAATCACTATTTTATAATATGTAAGGATGACTGGTGGACCCCTAGGGTGTCACACAATGTCACACTTTGTTGACGCCCATCCCCCCTTCCCTCCCCCTCAAGGTGAGATTAATATATTTATAGATGGCGGCCCCTGTATGATAATCACAATTCACCTCATTTCATCTCAATCTTGCTTCATTTTAAAACAAAGTGAAGCAGATTAATTAAACTCTTTAATTATTAAAATTATTCTTCATTCGTACTTTTGTATTCCACAGCACAAATTCAACCTCTTAGAAATATAAATGAAAACAGATCAGGAGTTTTCAACTCGGATCAAAGCAACTTGAGCATGTCGGAACGAACTATAGATATCAGTTGCTGCAATGTTGATATTTTACCCATTTTTACCAATATGAAAGGTTTGGCAAATCTCGCTGATACGTACTCATTCAAAACATAATTAAGTAATCAAATTAATATACTTATATCTAAGTATTATGGGTATATGTATACGAGTTAAGGTAACCAAGTACAAAGTTTCCACAACACTCAACAGACCTAAAGTACCATTTGCACCAAACGCAGACGTACCTAATGTTATAGAAATTCATTATATAATTATAACTCGTACGCTCCCTGCCAGCCTAAAAAACATCAATCATCCTTCCAGAAAATCAAAAAATTTGCATTATGAAGCGAATGGAACCAATGGTCCTGCCGTCGGTGTTGAAGCGGAAGAGTTGGGACACCCTGCCACTACTCACGATGGAATTGACTGTAGAACGAAATCCACTCAACAGTGTGCATCATAAAGTTCTGAAGAAGGCTAACTGGATGAAATTGACTCTTATTGCTTCCTACAATATGATCATCCCGTTTGAAAATAACTATGTGTATACTGCTGCGTCCAAAACACCTAGTCACGCCGAAGACGATACTGTAAGATCAAAATTGATGATTTTGCCATTGTGCTCGCCACACTAACATTTTTGTAATTATGAGAAATAATACTAATTAATATGATAAACATTAATGTGCCTGCTCTTTTGAGCCGACTGGCATTGTCAGAAATGATGGCAAAAGACCTAATGGTGTGTCTTTGGTTCCGTGGAGTTTGGGACGAATGCTTGTATGGGACGCTACCTGTGTAGACTCTGGCACCGTCCCACCTCCAACGGACTACTTCTAAAGCGGGTGCAGCGGCAGAAAATGCCGAAAATCTGAAAATTATTAAATATAGAGGCCTCGGTAGAGAGTACAACTTTGTGCCCTTTGTCGTCGAGACGTGCGAGACCGTGGGGTCCCAGTGCGCATAAGTTATTTGCGGAAATCGCGAAAAGTCTAGTCGATGTAACTGCAGGTGAACGAAAAGCTGGCGGCTTTCTCGCGCAACGCATCAGCATTGCAATTCAACGAGGAAATGCCACTAGCATCCTCGGTACAATGCCTCGAGGACCTTTTTTAGGTTTAACTTAGTTTTTATGTAATTTAGTTAATGTTAATAACCATCTTGTAATTTGATTATGTAAATAAATTATATGTTTTGTATTAATATTAGTTACACAGATTCTTTAATTTCTTCTAATTTTTTTTCAGAATGTTGGCCTTGTAACATATAGCCAAGGTTACCAAGAACCACGAAGGTTCGATTGTACGAGTTTCTTTCCAAAATGGGAGAGTTTAAGAGGTTCAGGCGAGATATTTACACAAGGAGACCAAAAGTTACAATGTCAACTAGAAGACATACAAATTGAAAATAGAATTGACCTTCCATTTTACTTGAATGGAGCAGTGCCAGACCGTGAGTTTTGTCATTAGAAATATTAGGTATTGGCGCTATCCCATGGTCACTTACTTGTCAAAACGGGATTCATACGACCAGAAAAAATAAAAAATAAGTAAGGACTTCGTATTCTTTTATACACAAGACTATTGGGTTCCCTTGAATTTTGGAGGTATCCACATATTGTGTTGTCTTTATAAGTTTTTAACACAATATGTGTGTTTTGTACTGTTTATTTTATTTTACTTTTAACCTATTTTTGTCTAATCTTCTTTTGTTTAATCTCTTAAAATTTCTCAACCTGATTTCCGTACGTCGTTTTCGGGTGACCACTGAAAATGAGCGCTCTGCTGTTGGTCCCCCATGGCACAGCATCATGCTGAATGGGAGCCTTCTTGTCACAGTCACGGTGTGCAGTTGCCGACTATATATGTTCTGTGTTCATAAGCATAAATCTGTTTTGTTTTATTATTAATTTGAATTATATGCAGCTTTTTATATGCACGTGTGTCTGTGACAAATTAATCTATTTTCGTTTATTTTCTTTCTTTCCAGAATCAGTCAATTTAGCGATACTGAGAGCTTAACATAAACAATACATGTAGTTTTTAAAATTAATATAAAGGCCTATCGCAGGCTTTTTTTTTTGATAATTTCCCACACAAAAAAAGGCCTGTCATAATGTGTAGGTAGGTATTTGGCCAAAACTCTGCATTCAAATGAAATAGATTTCTTTAGACTTTATTATCAACTTCGATTCTAAATATGTTGTGTTTTTTACCAGACACTGTAATTTGGGGCTCGTTCCATCGCACCCTGATGCTTATGGGCGACAAATGGCTGTGGAAACATCTCCGTAATCACAAGTGGCCCCTTGAAGTTCATATCTACGGAGAAAACGGAGGCTACAGCTTTATGGCATTCTTAAACCTGTTCAAGCTTCTTTATCCGGGAGGTTGTTAATCTAGTATCTTTTTCGTATTTTTTAGAAATAAATTATCTGTTAAGTAATCATAATTAGAGTAGCTCAATGAATTAACTACAAAAACCTGTTAAGTACTAAATACTTACCATTAATCAAAATAAAAGTATTAAAAATTAGAACAAACCATCCGCCTCGCCGTGCCCTTGCATTGGGTAAATGCAGAATCTATGATGAGTGAGTGCGGCTGCGACCTACTGCTCACTCCGAACGACAGACCTCCGTCCATCAATGAACCGGGTTCCCCGCCTCTCACTGGCCCAAGAACTAGCAAAACCAGCAGGTAAGAACAGAATTTGATTTCTCTTCAACAAGAAAATTTGTTATATCAGATATATTACAAAATATTTACACATTTATCTTCTATAGCTACCTACATACATATATCAAACTAGTAACGAATTCAAAGCTGTACGGCAAGCTGTGCAGCAAGTGCTGCGAGGTGTGGGACTGGGAACGAGTCTGATGCCGAAAATATAGTTTTAAATAGTTGTCCTTTTGTCTGTTTGTCTGGATGTATGTTCCAGGTTGGCGCAAAAACAGCTTATCAGATTTAGATTAAATTTGGCACAGTTTATAGCCTGGATTAACACAAAGGGTAGGTGTTTTAATCTTCGCGCGATCGCTGGACGCGAAGGGTATGTAGGGAGGGTGTATGCCTATCCAGGTTTATCCCAGTGTCAGGGTAGGCCTCCCAATTCATGCGGAGCTGTCGTCCTGCACCTATAGATTCCAGGTATCTTCAAGACGGCTACCAGCTTCTATGTAGGAGTGTTTTGACAGAGAACGGGTTTTGACCCCTGTATAAGGTCGTTTTCGACGTCTGCTATAGGAGTAGTTTTTGTTTACTTCTGGCCAAAGGAGTATTTTATCTGAATAATAACACAAGTCTTCACGATCTTCAGGAAGCAATTATCGGGACTCTTCAGATACTATTTCATCACTATTTTTGTTTAACTAGCACTGTTATCACTCTGAATTTAAGTTAATATAAAAAACAATCGTATCGTCGCGAACAATTATTTATATTATATTTATATTATTAGATAACCATGAAATCATCAAAACAACTCTCTAAGTTTATATTACCTTATTGAATGACTGTTTCATGATACCATGATATTTGACAATGAGTTGTATTGCCGATTCTAAAGATTATAATTCTGTAAAGCCATATTTGTTACGGTCGTGAATTATATTTTAATTAACATACAACCTGACACTGACCTGCAAATTACAAAAAAAATGTAAGAATATTCGAATTTCCCGGGCTACCTTAGCGCGGCTTGCGGTAGGAGTTGACTGGTAGAAATCGTCATTGACTAATAATAATATAGCTCTCATACAACTTGAAAACGCTTATTAAATTCACATTTCCTCTCACTTTTTCTATTTATAAAATAAGGCCCGTTTTGACATTTGTGGTCGCGACGTCGTAACTAGTGAAGTAACCATACGACTCGGTACTCGATACTCACGATAAATATCGATAATATAGATATTTGATCGATTTGATTATGTATTGTAAAGTGCATTGGATTAAAGTTCTGATTATAAAATTTAACTAAAACTTTAATATTGTAGGTATTTTGAAATGATACAATGGTACGACAGGTCAATTTGTCTTTAATTATTTTTTGTTACAATAACATTCACTCAACAAGAAAAAGCCAAAGTGTATTGAATCTTCATTCAATCATTTTCCTCGGATCATGAGCCAAAATCGTCAGTTGAGCTATCGTCACCTGTAAATATAATTATTTCATTTTCAATTTTATTATCAATATTGACGTCTCTGTCAAAATGTTCCTTTATTATTTTTCGAGTTTTTTCTACCATATTTTTCACAGTCTTCTTTAGTAATTTTGGCACAAGCTTCTTTCAGCAGTGTCATCATTTTCTTAGTAGAGAATGGTGGCTTTATATTGTGGCAAGCTGCGTATCCTTTGACTTGAGCCCAGATCAACTCAATAGCATTTTACTGAAAATGATAAAGCGGTGTTCTTATCACTTTGTGTCCATGCTGAAGTGCCAATTCTTTAATTTTATATTTTAGTCATAGGGCGAACGCAAGACTGCGCAGTGCGCGAGTGGACGCTAAGTCACGTGCCGCTTGGTCAGAGACAAGCCATTCCATAGAAACCAGTGTCGCCAATTTAAAATTGTATTTACGGCTTTGAGCGCCAAGCTCGTTCTTTTCAGTAAAGATCACTACGCAATATTTAATTACTTTTAAAATCGAATGAAACTGATGAAATTCAGTAATTAATTGGTTACAACACTAGTATTTAAAAAAACGACTGAGAACGTAACTGTTTTTGAGACGTTTCGTAATAATTAGAAATTGCATGATACTCGCAATATATTCCATCATATCATTTAACATGCCAATAAAAGTATGTATTTTTTTAAAACACTATGTAATTAATTATTATTTTATTGTTTCTTTCAGTTTCGTTCCAAGTTAATTAAGTTAAAACGGGCCTTTTATTTTTTGACAACTTTAACTAAAAGAAACTTCGAAACAAAAGTCAGTTTCAAGGGTTAAGTTTCAAGTGTCAAAAGTTTTTGTTTAAAATCATACGTGAGAAGGAAGGAGTTCCTTATCAGTGGGAAATGAAAGAAGTCAGGAACGAAGGTTTCTGACTTCGTTCATTCCCCCGACAGCACACTTCTTTTTTTAATGGACTTTGTAACTACTGCAGCGGACACGCGATTCATATGTTACTGGCCAAACCGGATTGCAGGCCAAACTAGTTTGTCCTAGGCCAAACCGATTTACCATACGCGTGATATGTCGCAGCCAACTAGCTTAATTAGCCGTTTAGTTAACAGCCTAACCTTTGGAAGTAGTGCTCGGCTCGCGCGCGATTTGTCACAGTTCTAACCAAACCTAACCCATTTGATCGTGGTGCCCCGGCTTCATAAACCGGTTTGGCCTAGGCCAAATTAGTTTGGCCTGAAATCAGGTTTTGCCGTTAACACATATAAACTTCCGTGTGATGACACGAGATATTTTCAGACTGCCAGAGTCTTACGCAACTTCGGTTAGCAATTTGACCAATGGTCTATACAGACCTACTGGCGCTAATGAAAATGATGCTTTTGTTGTGGTCGAAGTTCAACTTGGACGTCCCCTAAAGCCTATAATTAAACCACCGAGCATTCTCAAGTAAGTTAATTTGCTACAAGTGGGCCTAACTTAACTAAACCAAACTTTATTGTTTAACTATAGTACATAGTAGAATTTAAAAAAACGAGTGAGCGTTACAGTTTCGCATAATGATCTGACATCTCACATTGGTAATAAGCAACTGAGCAGCGACAGAAATTAACCTCAGAATTTAAAAAGCTAAATATTTATATACCCATTTATTCGAATTTATTAATTACTAGTTAGCTAATTACTGGTCGCCCACTGGTCGAATTTCATCCTATTTACAATCTATATAGGTAGTACTTACTTATTCCATACTCAAGATGTTACGTCCTGTCTACACACTTCCGTCCCTTTTCCCGATATCACTCTACAGAAAGCGAGAGGGAAGATGTTACACATTAAAAAAGATGTCTGTCATCTCGCGTATAATCAATAGGGGGTAGAATATTTGTACCTATCGAATGTGAGCAGTGCAGTGCGGTAAAAATTCAAATCAGCTACTTTCAATCACAGAGAAGATATAGGTGCTATGCTTACGAAAATGGAACTTGAAGCCCCCAAAAAACGAATATGTACCGGTCGTGGACAACTGGAGCGCGACTGGCAGAAAACTGTTCGGAGTGCTGCGAACTCTTTGCGAAAAGTTCCTTATTACGGTAACTACGAGTACATAACACAGATCCTACTTAGTCAGATGGCTGTAACGACATCGACATGTTCAATTATATTATAAGAAGACCTATATATAACTCGTTGCCACATAGCTTTTTTTTTGTTTGAGGCTGGGAAATCATCAAATAACTTCTCCCGCTCTGGGCGGAGCGGGAGGGTGTGTCAGACTCTTACTGACTAAAACCCGCCCGTATTCCTTCCTGTTGCCTGTGTTGCCAGGGGACTCGGTGACCCATAAGTACCTTCCCGCGACTTGCCACATAGCTGATGTTGATGCTAGATCTGTACAAAATTGACGCAATGCTGCCCACCTTCCTGGTATCGTATATGGGGCAGTGGAGGAAACGATGAACCGATCAGGATTAACCGTTGAATATTTCGCGGCAATTTGAGTCTGCCGTAATTCTGCTTAGGCTTGAACTCTAATTGCTGTAGAATTAAGGGCTAGGCGAGAATGGAGGCTTCTCGACGCAAGACGTCGTCGATGTAGATGCTCTGTTTTTAATTAATTAAAAATGAGCCTATGTCGATAAACTTTTATGTACAATTTTGCAGGTACCACAGAATTTTGCACATTTAATCGACAGTTGAGTGAGACCAGAACTCGAGTGGAACTGACCACATCTTGCTGGCAAGACGCTGCGATATTTGTCAACAACCATTTTGTTGTACAGCAGTATCAACAATCTGATGAAGTTTTTGAAGTAATAACCTTATGATCTTGCTCAGTATTGTTTTAATATCGTAAGTAGCAGGACAGATAACAGGTTTGTTATTATTAAAAATATTACTATAGTATTTTTTTCACAAATGGAAATAATAAGAAGGACATCGGGTCTTCGATTACAATCTATTCTCCTTTTGGTGACACCCAGTATTCACCTGGCATTTTATAAAAACCGGCCAAGTGCGCGTCGCTCCCACGCACAATGAAGGGTTCCGTAGTTGGGAAGTTGGGATGAATTTATCCCAAAAACAAACTTAACATTGTAGTTGAAATGTGCTCTCATCGATATATGCCGCGGTCAATTCTCCAACTGCAAATATAAGTTGGTCGACTATTACTCGTTAACTTTAAAACCCACTTAGCTGTGATAGTTTTCCTTTAGATTTAATTATATGTACTATTGCCATGATTTTTTTCACAACCATAAACAACCATTTAGCTTGCAGGGAGGAGGGGACACTTGAATCTAACAAAAATTAGCAATTTAATGCTTAATATTACGCAAGTGGATCCTTGAATCGAAAAGCGGTGTGGATCCTTGAATCGAAAAGCGGTGTTCACTGACCCGCAATATTTTTGAACGGCCTATCCAACGATACCCCACATCATGGGATAGATGAGAAAAAAATACCATCCCCACATTACGTGCAAGGGTACCATAAAAAGGTTTTTTTTTCTAGATTTTATTTTAGCACTTTGTCGGCGTGATTAATATGTATACCTATGCCAAATTACAGCTTTCTAGTACAAAGCGTCTCTTGAGCTACAGCGGGGACAGACAGATAGGCAGACGAACATGGCGAAACTATAAGGGGTCCTTGTTTACTACGGATCCCTAAAAAGCTAGGTTTAGGGTTTCAAATATATAGTTAATTCTATTTTCCTTAAGGAACTGGTGATGATATCTCATGCATGCCTGATGAAGTCGGCATCCAAAACGCTGATACAAACTGATCCCTTGACGGTCGAGGTGGAGCCGGCGGTAACAGCTGCCAGACACGCACGCCAGATGCAGGACACGCATCATGCTATGGAAATTTATTTACGGGTAACCTTATCTCCTCTCCTCTTACTAGGTAACTAGCTGTTCCCAGCGGTTTAGCTATCGTTCAGGGGAATGTTCCGCTCCTTAAAATATCACTGTGCATAAAAATTTACTACGCACGAAATTAACCATAGATATATGTAGGTACTAGCTTTCGCCTGCGGCTTCGCCCGGGTGAAGGTCAGAAATGATCCCACGGGATCGTACTGTCGGAATAAAAAGTTTGTACTTAATACTCCAAACCTTGGTCATGGTCTATCCGTGTGCCAGATTTCATCCAAATCCGTTCAGCCGACAGACATACTGACAGGTATACAGACAGGAGTTACTTTCGTATTTATAATATTAGTATGGATTTTCTTTTTTTCAACATTTTCAGTTGGTTGTGGATAAGCCTCGAAATGCAGACTATTGGCGGGAGCTATCGACTTGCCTGAAAGACATCGACAGAGATTGGGCCAAAGTCTGTCTCGACAAGGCTATATTCATCAACCCTCGACACCCGTTGACGTGAGCTCTTAATGTTTTTTTGCTAAAGAATTACGTAAAAACATCGGAAAATAAATGAAAAAAAATTATAAACATTTAATAAACTTGCAATAAATATGCTTTTCAATTATTAAATGAGATATATTTTAAGCTTTATTAAATTGCTTTTGATTATTTAAATATATATATTTTACGTGTGAGGCCGATAACATAGGTTTGTTCAGTAAAAATATTTGAATTCCAGCTTCTTTTCTTAACTCTGTTTCAAATACTACTCGTCAATAGGTTAATGATATTGACCTGATAATCATGTAATTTCTATCGTCCCATAGACTCCTATCCAAAGGCGCCATGTTGTACGAAGAGGACCCCGCGATAGCGGAGCCGTTCTTCATCGCTCTGCTCACATTACACCCGACTTGGACCACCGCGTGGGTCATCACCAGCGTATACTTCTACGAACGCGAGCTCTTCCATTTAGCAACTGTTATCATGACCATTGCAGAAAAGTATGTTTTATTGCTGTTTTTTGGTAACATTCATTCATTTTATTTAAATTTCTAAGGGCCTGCTTAATTCAGCTGTTGAATTAATTCCACTGCTTAAACATTCGCGGTAAGGTTATCACATTAAATAGTACGCCGTTCGCAAAATATGCGCTTTGACGTACAGTTGTGGAAACCAGTCCGTATTACGTATACCCGTTAATATTAAGTTTATATAATATGTCCGTTAAATCGATTAAATAAACTATAACACGAAAACGCGTTTTTCATACAGAAGAAAAAGTGTACACCTCTCATAAGTGCTCCTCTGCATATGTGTGTAAGAAGTGTAAAAAATGGCAGGACATGAACCACCTCTAACAATATTTGTTTATTGACCTGTTAAAGCGGCAACAGCAAGCTTGATGCACGCAGCAGCGACTACTTGCCCAGGTCGGCAAGCGCGATGCCATGGCATCAACAATTTAAAATCACTTAAGTTTAATAATCACCACTCCACTGTTTCATTAACTATTTTAATTAAATTTAAAACTTTAAAAAAAAAAAAAGTTTGGTTTATTTACTTTAAATTTTGCACTTATTAAGCTAGAACGTTTAGGATAAATGAGATAAGTAACCTCATCGTCACCCTGTAATACTGTGTCTGTCTTTTAGTTGTTTGGAGCGACCCGACCTAATCTAAAGTTTCTGAATATCAAATCAAATACACACACACTCATACATACACACACACATACACATACATACATACACACACACATACATACATACACATACATACATACATACACATACACACACACACATACACATACACATACACACACACACACACACACACACATAACATTCACATTTAAATAAATTCAACTTTTTAGAAATTATTGTAGATTTTTATGGGACTCAATGGTAGATATATTTCCTTCTTTTAAAACATTTTAGTACCCTGCCGTGGACGTCCACGATAATATCGTCATGTTAGAAATTATAAAAGCGCACATTGGGTACCGTTGTGAAGCTTAACAGAACACGTTAGAAAATCCTTTTGATATCTGTCAGGTGGCGCGCCCTACAGTGTGCAGAAGATGGGTGGTTCCAACGTGTGTGGGAGAAAGAGCTTGGCGACTGGTGGTACAGCACGCCGCTGATGCCCATCATGAGCCTCTACTACGATGCCGCAGACCTGTTGCTCAGGCTGAGGGCTGTGCCTGTGAGTACTGCTTAGTGCAGATTTCACCACGGAAACTGAACGCGATCAGCACTTCTAAACCGCGTTCAAGACCTGTCAGTGTCAATAGTCCACAGCAATTTTGAAACTGACAGCGCTTGGAGGCAGTTGCTTTTATTGTAGCCTTTATTGTTATAAGTAGGGGAGGTACTGCTCTATTTTTGTGACTATGTTTATATCGAATAAATTAAATTTCTGGTAGTTGTTTAATATTGAATAATCGTCAATGTGATGGTCAGTCGCCGCACCCAAGGGGGAATGAAATGAAATTGTTTCTTCTGTAAATAGGATAAGTATCGGAATCACTTTTACATCCCATATTAAAAAAAAAATAAGCTAGATGGAGTCGACATTTGCTATCTGACTACCCCTGAGAAGAAATGGCAAACAAACTCATTGTCAGTGGTCAGTCTCTTTTTAAAGTCCAGATATAATCTTGGTCAGATCATGTGAGGTAATTTGAGAAAAAAACTACACAGATATGGGTGGACCTGTCCAGTCAGTGCAAGCATTTGTCAGTAATCAACTCAGAACATAAGGAGCTCCTCAACTATTCGATGAACAATACCAACGAACATTTGAGTAAGCCGCATAAAGTACTCAAAACTACGAGATCATCATTAAAACTAAATGAGAAAGAAAAAAAAGAAAATTAAAAATACAATGACCCACATAGTCCTCACATTCACAATAAAATACTTTTCAAAGTCATGTCATTCATGTCATTTTGTATACAGCTTGTCCTGGAATTTAGAATATTATGTTACGATCATAATACATACACTGAATTTTACTATTATGTCTATTTATGTTATACTGTTTGTAGGAGAAAATTGTTGTCACATTACAAATCCACGAACGCACACAGTTGCACAGGTATAAAGGTCTAGCGTAGTAACTTCCTCCATTCGTACGAAACGAGATCCTCTATCTCGACCTCAAAATTCCCACTATACAGAAATATATATCATGAAACGCAATGCCAAGCGTTTTTTCGATTCAACCGTCAATTACCGCAACCCTCTGGTTCTCAAGGCCGCCTGTTATAGGCCCTCTAAAATTAGCTCAGTTCACCGGCCGAGGTATGTTTTCACCGACCCCGATGACCATTATCCTCCTCCAGGAAAGCAGTAGGGCCACGAGTACAGTGCACAGAAATCACAAATCGACATTCCTACCTCGCCGCCGAAGTTCCTTCGCGAAGACCCTGACGTAATGTCCCCCCCCCCCCCTGACCTTTGCCAGCCCGCGCCTTAGCTGAGCCTGTAGCTTTAAATTCCCCTGATAATAATAATTATCCAATTCCTATCCTGCCTATCCCACCATACTGTCCTCCCCCCCAGCGACGCCGCCGTTCGACGCCGAGGTTCGTACCACAGAGTGCCCTTAGCGTGCAGCTGCTTAGTAATGTAAGAAATTCGCCCCTGGGTGGAGGTGGTTAAGACAGCCACAGGATAGTCCGGTTAAGTAGTCACGTCCTCTCAAAGTCAACTACGAGTTGCCATACATAAAAAAAAAATACATCATCTTTTTGGTTTCTTTGACTGTAATTCCTTACTTACTCTCCGAAAACTGGAGCACATAAAACATAGATTAAAATCTAGTAATAAAAGTATAATTTTATATGGACATTTTAATATTAATATTTTTGATGTTACTCCATTAAGTATTAGACTTCTCAATTTGTTTAGGTCCTATAATCTAATTAACTTGTTTTTTGAACCTACTAGGATTGCGGCATCTTCGTCGACATGTCTTAATAATATATTTAGTGATTGTGATGCCAAAAATAAATTAGTGTTAAGTGACTTAACGTCTGACCACTGTGGTTTATTAGCTAGCTTCCCTGTGCCATTACATAAAAAGCCGCATAAAATAGAATGTTGGCCTTATACAGCTAGTCGTTGCAACAAGTTTAAAAATAATATAGCTCATAGAATTACACCATCTATAGTAGAACACGAGAATCCTAATGAAATCTATGGAGCCCTTTTTGATGTTGTCCAAAAAGAGTACCAATCAACATTCAAGACCAAAACCATTAACATTAATACTCGTAGCACCCCCGCTGGCTTTAACCAATGGGCTACTCCAGGTATTTATAAAAGTAGAGCGAGACTATACGAGTTATATGGTTTAAAAAATACAGGTTTAATAGTCCTTTTCTAGAGTATGTCAAAAATTATTCAAAATTATTTAAAAAGATTTGTTTTTGCTAAATCAAAATTTTTAAGTGACACAATTAAAAATATAAATAATAAAATAAAAATCACTTTTAAAATTTAAATAATAAAATAAAAATCTGAAAATTATTAACAATGAAACGGGAAAGTCAGTTACCCAACAAGAAAAACATCTTGATTAAAGATTATGGTCGACAGCAAATTAGTTAATAAAGCAGCTGACGTAGCTGAGGCATTCAATGAGTTTTTTGCCATCATACCTATAACTACGACTCGCTCCTTAAATTCGTCCCAGTCTAAAGCTGAAAACCTTTTGCATAGTAGTGTGCCTAAATGTAGTCGTTTATTTTGTTTCGAACATGTAACACCTGGTGATGTAGTTAACGTTTTTAACACACTTAAGTCTAAAAACACTGGTGATTACTGGGATATCTCCATTAAACTATTAAGTAATATAATAAACATACTAGCCCCCTATCTAGCTGTTACTTTTAATAAATGTGTTGATTTAGGAACTTTTCCTGACCTCATGAAGAGTAGTAAAGTCATACCATTATTTAAATCAGGTAATAAAAAAGACGTTGGCAATTTCAGGCCTATTTCTATTTTACCTGCATTTAGCAAAATATTTGAAAAGTTAATACTCAAGCAGTTGCTAAGACATTTTAATTTAAACAATCTCATTACAAAAGGTCGTTCGACTACAGATACAGGTGTTGCACTGCTGAAACACATATTTAACGCATGGGAGAATAAGTTCATATTTACATAATAGGTTGCAATGTGTAGATGTTAATAGTGTGAAATCTTCCGGACTTCTAGTTCAGTTAGGTGTACCACAAGGCTCAATACTGGGTCCATTCTTATTCTTAGTGTATATTAATGACTTACCATTCTATTTAAAGGGTATCTGTGACGTTGTACTGTTTTCAGATGATACCTCTCTTATTTTTAAAGCAGACAGGAATAGACAAGATTTTGACGACGTAAACAGTACACACTCAATTGTTACGGATTGATTTACAACAAATAACTTAGTTCTCAATGCTAAGAAAACGAAATGTATAAAGTTCGCTTTACCGAATGTTAGAAATCTAGGACCCAACATCGTCTTCGATAAAGTGGTTCTTGAAACTGTAGACTCGGCAGTTTTTCTGGGCATATATCAAGCCTAGCGGGAAGGCTCAGTTCGGCCGCTTACGCCGTCAGGAAAGTAAGACAATACACTGACGTTGATACAGCTCGGTTAGCATATTTTAGTTATTTTCATAGCGTTATGTCCTACAGTATTCTGCTGGGGGGCAAAGCCGCTGACATTCAAAATATATTTGTTCTTCAAAAACGAGCTGTTCGAGCAATTTACCAGCTAGGTGCCAGAGTTTTTCTGAGAGATTTTTTTAAAGATACAGAAATAAGGACAAATTACTATTCTTACAACCGGCAGCAAGTTCGTCATGCTCATTTGGATGTCACTGCTTTATTTTGTTTTTTGGGTGGGAAATCATCAAATAACTTCTCCCGCTCTGGGCGGAGCGGTAGGGTGTGTCAGACTCTTACTGACTAAAACCCACCCGTATTCCTTCCGTTGCCTGTGTTGCGGGGGCCTCGGTGACCCATAAGTAAGTAACAGTAGTAGTTGTAAGTATAAACTCACAACACTTGAAAATAGACGTAAGTACTTGGATGCCATGAATCTTTATAACATTGTTAGTAATAAATTTGACTGTATTGAGTTAACCAACATGTTATGCTATGTTGTCCCTAGAACAGTGTACAAGCGAAAGGTGCGCGCTGGCAGACTATTTTCCGTGCGTACTTGCCATTCTAATACGGGTTTGCGCTCACCTGTTCACAGAATGACAGATGCCTACAATAGGACTTTTGAACATATTGACATTTTTGCATGTCCTCCCAGTAAGTTCAAAGGTCTTATACTAAAGGAGCTGTCTTGATTTAGGTGTAAATATATAGTTCAAGATAAAGATAAACATGATAGTTAAGTAGGTAAGTTTAGTTTTTAATAATACTATGTATTAATTTACCCTAGCGTTTAATTAATTGTATATTCCACAGTTAATCTGTGAACAGCGTTGTGGGCTACAATATTGTTAAACTGTTTTGTGTATTTATTTTTCTATACTGTATATTGTAGCTGTTTGTTGTTCCTTGTGAATAAAATAAAATAAAATGAAATAAAATAAAATAAGTACCTTCCCGCGACCCCGGCAGGCATCGGCCCTAGTGGACCCCTACCTTTGTGCTGACGACAACTCTTTGAGGCGCGCGTGGAATACAACACGCCGTCGACCCGGGCCTGGTCCTTACTGGACGGTGAGCCCACTGCACACCGTCCGCAAGCCCGCGCATACGATGACCAGAAATCCGCCCGGGATTCCCGACGCCGAGGGCGTGTCCTGCGGCGGCTAGGGGCGTGAGGGCGCGAAATTTGCCTTTCCCTCAACCGTCCCGCATTCTCCTTCGCGAGCATTACTGCTTCGCAGAAGGAGGTGACGGCTGCCCATGCCCTCTCGCTCCATACCATGGCCTGAACCAGGACTGGACGCGAGAGATCTCTGCCGCCAATCGCCTCCACGAGGACACGGCAGTGCTCTGCCCAAGCTGGGCAGACCTCCACCGTATGCTCCACCGTGTCCTCCTGGATGTCACTGCTTGCGGTAGCGTCGGGAGTGGCTCAAATATGGCGAGGGGGGTGATGGCTGATTTTTGCGTTGTGCCCGTGAACGGGTGCTGCTTGTGGTAACTGGTTGTCTTGCTGACTATTGTTTTGTTTTGTGATTAGTAATAGACTGTTTATTTATTTTACTTTGATGGTTCTAGTTCATCATTTGTGACTGTTACAGCTATAGCTATATGTAAGCGGGCACGCCTTTTATGCTTGGAGGCTTTTATTTGGGTATTAAGTTCTGTTTACGTTTTTATCTCTGCTTGAGAATTTATAGTTTTCGGTATTTTCGTTTTCTTTTTTTTTTGTTGGTATAGTGGTGTGCTAGCTGACATATGGCTAATAATTTAATGTTTTGTGTTGCACGTAATGTAAATTGTTTTGCATACTGTTGTATAGAATCCATTTTTTTTCTCTAACTGAACAGACAGCTGTGCTGCTGGGGAGTTTGTTGAACACTTTTTCTTCCCAGCTAAAGCACTAGGTAGTGGTGAAGGGAGGGCGTTTTAGGGGACTGTCTTATGTAATTTTAACGTTGGAAAAGTGCTGACACTCAGCCTAGTTTGAATAAATGACTTTTGTTTTTTTTATTTTGTTTTCATAACTTGCAGCGGAAATGTGTCTGTAATTTACGTAGTTATAACTGTTTTTGGGATAAAAAATACCTATATTAAAAACCGGCCAAGTCCGTGTCGGACCACATGCACAATTAAAGTTAAAATGGGATATTTACCATGCTTTTTATTTTTAAAAACATGGTAAATATCCCTTCTTATAAACTTACATTTGCAGTTAGAATGTATGGCAGAACATGTTTTTCAACTACAATATTAAGTTTGTTCTTGGGGTAAAAAGCATGGTAGATAACATAATACATACACTGAATTTTTATTATTATGTATAAAACATTGTTTATTTATTAAATTAGTTACATAAACTGATTGTAGGAGAAAATTGTGGTCACATTACAAATCTATGCACGTATTTAGGGTCTAGCTTAGTAGGTACTTCGTCAATTTTGGTTTGTTTTGACTGTACAATGAAAGTGTGATAAGATAAGATATTTATTTTCAAAAACATGTATACACATACGATTATAAAAATATGCATGCAGGATTACAAAGGAAAAATAAGTTTAGACATGTTTGCCACATAATATGGTGTGCAAATATGAATGGATTATTTCAAGTTAATATCATTATGTTATTATAATATATACATAATGATATTGACTTGAAATTAATTGCCTGTGTCCCAGCAGTGGGGAAATTATAGGTTGATTATGCAATATCATTAAATTAAAGTGAATTCAGCAAAAAATGTCAACAGTAAATAAAAGATAATTCACAAAAACAAGAAGAAAAATAAAAATCTAAAAATCTATGTCAAAATAAATGCTTCAGTTATAAATTCGCTAATATTATAGTATAACTAATTATTTTAGAATTTCATAAAGTAGTCAAATTAGAATTATTTGAAACAATTTATGTATAATATTAAATATATTTAATGTCAAAATTTATCTGTTAAAAAGAGATATCTGACAGTGATTTACGTTGTTTTAATTAGTTTTGGGATAAAAAATTACGTGTATTAAAAATGATAGAAATGCATTCAGTAAACGATTCTGAACAAACTACTTTCATAATGTGCATTAATTTAGTTACACATGGTATATTGTGAGGCTGGCCACAGTCAGAATATTTATTTCTTTGAAGTTTTCTCGAAGGGAATCCCTTGGGACCTGGGTTGTAAATGACTCGAATAGCTCTTTTCTGTAAAACAAAGACAACATTAATGTTCACACAACCCTGTGCGAGGAGCACCCCCAGAGAAGAATCCAATATGATTATCACTACATAGTATAAAACAAAGTCGCTTTCTCTGTCCCTATGTCCCTTTGTATGCTTAAATCTTTGAAACTACGCAACGGATTTTGATGCGGTTTTTTTAATAGATAGAGTGATTCAAGAAGAAGGTTTATATGTATAATAACATCCATTAAATAGTGGAGAAGTACTGCTATTTTTGAGGTTTCTAATGTGATGTCGTAAATAATTACATTTTTTCCGCTTACATTGCAAACGCAGGCTGAACCCTACGAGTTAAGTATTGTACACATTGAAAAGGTCTACAGAAAAGTCCGTGATGGTATATGTCTATCTCTTATGGATAACCCACAATAACTTTTTTTTGTCATTTACTTTTTACGACAAATAATGGCTAATTTTCGAAGCGATTTTAACCAATACAGCATTAATCCTTAACCAATTAAATACCTTGAATACATTGTTCATTTAATATAGATCTATATGGCCCTTTACACCGTATGATTTAAGTGAATATTTTCGAAGATATTACAGATTTAAAAATTGCGGGACGTAGCGTTTGCGGCGGTACCGGCCGGCCGCCCGGTGCGGCAAGAGCGTGCCTATAAATAGCGCGTCTGAGGCCGCGGTTTTCCTCAACCAGATCCAGCCTGTCCCATCTTGCTGTCCTCCCCCCAGCGACGCCCTAAGCCGAGGTCCGTACCCCACAAGGGGTGCCCTTAGCGTGCAGTCGCTTAGTAGGTACTATAAGAAATTCGCCCCTGGCTGGAGGCTTTGAGTTCGCTTAAGGCGGCCACAGGAAAGTCCGGTTAAGTAGTCACGACCTCTCAAGGTCAACTACGAGATGCCATACACAAAAAAAAAAAAAAACCGCGGTTTTCCCTATAGCACTTTGAATTTAGCAGCGATCGGACGCGTTTATTATATAGGAGCTCTCCAGCGAGGAAAATAGCAATACTTAGGTAATAAAAACGTGCTTTTCAGCGCGACAACGTATCAGTAAATATAAGTAAGTTACGATAAATAATTGTATGATAGTAGTTTTAAAATATAAATTATATTCTATTCTAAGGTTAATTTTTAAATCGCACTTATAGCAATTATAAGTACCTACATAAGGTGAGATAAGATTAGATTAAATAAAACCATAATTTATGGATTGCAATTTTCTATTAAGATCTTGATTAAAATTTACAGTTAGATCAATTTAATATTAGGGAAATTATTTTCAAAAATCGTGATTTAAGGTGAGATATGTAAGTTCAGAAAAAGTACTTAATAGAATAGGTATCTTTTGTTGTTGATGATTGTTGAAAAAGAACTGAATAGAATAGGTATCTTTTGTTTTTTTTATGATTGCTGATTATCTTTTGTTTCTAAATGGTAAGAATTTAGATATTTTTTACTGCGGCACATACTAATAATATGGCAATTTGTGCATAGGTAATCATACATATAGAACTGAGTAAATTTTGTACAGAAATTATAAAGTCAAGTCTGGAAGACGTCGTCGTTCGAACATAGGTCGTAGTACAGTGAATCAAATCAGTCAAACCTTCAACGTTGCAGGCTTAGATTTGAGCGTTGACTGTTTTTCACATGGACAACTGTATGTCGCTCTTTCAAGAGTGACCTCCAGAGAAAACATGTTTGTATTGTCTAATGACAAGAAAGCTGTGAACGTTGTTTATAAAGACATTCTGTAATATGTTGTAAAAATAAAATAAATAGTTAAAAATGTAAAAAGTAAATAAGTAAAAATGTAGTGTATGAATTTAGATATTCCAAAGATAGCAGGAAATCTTCATGGTATAGAGAAAGGGGGATTGTTTTACTCCAAATTTAACGCGTGCGGGCCACGGGCAGTAATGAATAAATCAAAACTACTGGATCGATTTTAATCACATAGGCTATATATTTTATACCCGTGCGAAGCCAGAACGTTGTATATAAAAACATAGCGGCCCGCTATGTTTTTATATACAACGTTCACAGTTTTTCTGTAGTGTATTTAGTATCAGCATTGCACCCGTGCGAAGCCGGGGCGGGTCGCTAGTATGACATAATACTTTAAAGATAACTATAATAAACAATTCTGGCTGTATCAACAACAGTTATGTGTCGAACTTGTTTAACAGCATAGGCGGCCGAACAAGCCTTCCTGACAAATTATTTTATGTGTGTTCCATTGCTGAATCCAAATATCAAATATATGTATATATATCCTAATATTTTTTACTGCCCCAAAACCTTATGGAACAGTTCTTGAGATCATCTTCAAACCAAAAAAAATGTCAGCTGCATTGAAAGGGGTAATAATAATATATTCCCCATATATTATGTCAGTCACGTAATGAACATGATTATTGAGATGGCACATCAGGCTTAATTCGAAACTATGTGTAATAGCATAGTGGTCAAAGGAACCATGATATACATTTCTAGGAAAATAATATATTACTTGCATTTTTTGTTTTTTGTAAAAGCTCCTGTCTGAACCAGGAATCGAACCCAGCATCCTGTTTTATTGCACTAACTGATAGTGTAGCTGGTATGAATCAAACGCTGTGACCAAATATGATTATGTGACAAATCAAATTAAATAGCAATTTTTACATTTTTCGTAATTTATAATTCATTAAAAATTGCAAAAAAATCCTTTGATTTTACACAAAGTATTCCTTTGCAGTTTTAATCCTTGTCAGCAACACTATCGCTACTATTAAAATACAGGATGTCTTTTCACAAGAGGATTTGGGTGTAATTCCCGGTTCAGGCAGAAGCATTTTCAAAAAAACAAAAATGCAATTTTATTTTCCCTCAAAATTGGTATCATGGTTCCTTTAACCTCTTTGCCCATAGTTTCGAATTTTGTCCTGATATGCCATCGCAAAATGATATTCATTTATCCGACTGATATACACATATTCCCACTTCCATGCCGCTGACTATTTTTTTATCAGTAGAAGATGATCTCAAAAACCGTCCCATAAGGTTTTGGTGCGGTATGAAATTACTTAAGTTTTTTTTACAACAAAGACATGCTCTAACTTTGGACTCATCCACTGTTGAAGCAGATGTCTGACGCACAGATCTCTTATTCACTAAGGAAAAACAATTTTGGTATGATTGTCAACCGATATGAAATTTTTTTTTCAAAATAATCCCACCGTCCGTACTAAATTAAAGGTATGTTGAGAAAAGACCTTGAAATTGAATTATTAAAGAACAACATTGATATTTTATGTATTACAGAACATTGTTTAAAAGCAAGTTTAATTTAAGTAATCACCAGGTTGGCATTTCATTCAGCAGAGAAAATGTGGTGAACATGGTGGCTCATTCATACTGTTAACTAAAAAACTTAAATTCAATGAACATAAGGATATTGTGAACCTCTCTGTTGACCGGACTATAGAAATAGCTTGTGTGGAGTTGGAGCGACTTGTTGTATTGAGCGTGTACCGGCCTCCGTCATCGATTTATGATTACTTTGCAAGTATCATGGATGATGTGTTACGAAAACTTGGTAAATTAGGAAAAAATATATTTGTATGTGGTGATTTTAATGTCAATTTATTAGGACTAAAAATAAAAAAATATATTTCAGTCATATAAGCTTAATAATTTATTGAAGGAGCCTACTATAATAATCGCCGCCTCAGTTACATGTTTAGACAATATACATATTTACTGACATATTACCAACTAATAAAAAAAAAATTGTCAGGTTATAACTATCAGTGTGTAAAATTTCATGCAAATCCGTTCAGCCGTTTTTGCGTGATTGTAGTAGCAAACATCCAAAATACAAACTTTCACGTTTATAATATTAGTAGGATGATTACCAATGCAGGCGCTACAGTGTTGATTACAACCTGTATGAAATTTCTCCATAGATTTGCTGTTTTTTTAACATACTCGAAATTAAATTCATAATTACAAATATCACTGTTTTCTAAATCTTCCGGTATCTCATTGTTTATAATTTCCCAAGTCGTGTTTATTTTATTTTGACTATTCTTATAATGACATCTTGAGCATCTTACGCATATTTTTGAGGCCTGGGAGAAGTCACATAAGGCTTTCGATTGTGTTTCTCATGATACTTTGGTCAGGAAATTGCATCACTATGGTGTTAGAAACACTGCCTTGGATCTTCTTATTTCTTATTTGGATAATAGGATCCAAAGAGTGGACGTTAACAGCAAACGATCCCGGGTCTTATTGTCACTATGGGAGTTCCGGAGGGCTCAATTCTTGGCCCTTTTTTATTTCTCGTATATATTAATGACCTACTTTGCCTTATAAAAAACAGTCATGAAATAGTATTATTTGCAGATGATACATCAGTTTTATTTAAGCTTAAACGACAATAGACAGTTATTGACAATGTATTTTTTTTACAATGTACTAGTAAATGGGGCGGAATTGAATCTTGTTGACACCTCTGTTTTCTTATGTATAACTTTGTATTCGAAGCTACAGTGGGGCCCACATATAACCAAATTGTCGAAGTAGCTAAGCTTTGCAGCCGACGCGGTCTATAAAATCCGCCATTTGACTGATGCAGAAACAGCGCGATTAGTATATTTTAGTTATTTACATTTTGTTGTGGGGAAATGCAGCCGAAATTCAGGTTATATTTGTGCTGCAGAAACGAGCCATTGAAGCAATTTAAAACCTAAGTAGGCATTCATTGAGGGATAAATTTAAGGAAATTAACATAATGACAGTCGCACAACAATGTGTGTTTGAGAACCTGATTTATGTAAAAAAGAATATTAATCTATATTCAAAGTAACAAACTATTTTATCCTAGTTTTAGAAGTAATATTGACAATTTATTTTTTAATGATTTACGTGACGTATTTGTGAGGACTATGTAGTTCATATATTTTTTAATTTTTCTTTTTCAGTTCATTTTAATGATAATCTGGCAGTTTGATGTATGTCCTTCCTTTGGTTTTGTTCGTCGAGTCGTTGAGCTCCTTAAGTTCTGAGTACATGATTACTGACTGCACTAACTGGACAGGTCCACTTAATCAATGTGGTTCTTCTTCTTTCCTCAATAAACCATTTCAGACACCAATCTACATGGTCTTCACATGATCTGACCAAGAACTTTGTCTGGATTTTAAAAGAGGATTTTAGAAGAGATTTTGTCTTGAGTGTATTTCGGCCTTTCTTCTCAGAGTAGTCAGGTAGGAAACGCCGACCTCATTTAGTTTTAAAAATAAGATTGACGTGTGACCTTTGTCTGGATTTTAAAACAGGATTTTAGAAGAAATTTTGTCTGTGTGTATTTCGGCCTTTCTTCTCAGAGTAGTCAGGTAGGAAACGCCGACATAGTCTAGTTTTAAAAATAAGATTGACATGTAAAATTGTTTGTACAAACCTACTAACAGGAATAAAATCATTTATCCTTTACTATTATGTTGACTTCCATCATGCATAACAATATAGGGTTTTAGGGAAATGCAGTTGAACGTTCACACTGACGCTCAGCGATGTGCTAGACATGTATTGTTATTACAATGCTTTTAGTGCACTTGATGTTGATGTGATCTTCAGCAGCCTGTTCTCTATTATCAGATAAATTGAAGAACCTATCCGAAATAAACATATAGTACCCACATACAAAAAACCCAAACTGACAGCTTGCTCCTCTTGAACCCGTAGTTGGCAGAAGTGTGCTTAGCTCGAGTTCTATCGATGACAGGAGAGTCAGCTCAGTACTATCATCTGGTCGGTCTGTGCTGCCGTCTGCGGGGAGACTACAAGGAGGCCTTGTGTCACCTACATATTGGACTCGACAAGTTTGGCGAGGTAAGGTTCTCAAAATGAAGTGGCTTGGCACTCTAGTTTTAGTCTAAATAGTTGATTTTTTAATAATTGCTGTAGTTATTGTTGATAAACAACTAACGGACAACACCTTATGCAGTCACTTGTCACAAATCCACAACTCTTTGGTACTCTCTTGTACTTTGTAATATGGTATAGTCATTTACCTTGCACAATTGCACTCAACTCATTTTTATAATGAAAACTGTTTTGCAACGAATAGGGTCTTACACCCATTTTTGAAAAGTGTCTTAATTAAATTCTATAGTACTAATATGCCCAAAAAAAAATCACGAAATTTTTATTCAATCGATAAGTGCCATAAAAATGCATTTAAAATTTTACATTTTCAAATTTAGCGCGTAGGTTGACGAAAACGCTGGACGCAGTGGACGCCATGTTGCTCTGTGGTCATGACGTCACTGGGCTATGAAAACAAATGCGCTGATCTTTGTATGATAATTGACACGTTTTTGTTAACATAGCCGTATGACGTAATAACATGGCGGCTACTATTTCATGGTGTTTTTTAACAGATTAGAAAAACTGAAAACGTTGAATTGAATTTTATAATTTATTTTGTTATTTTATGAACTAACATTTTCCGACTCCTTTTTTCCTAAACTATCTCAATAATATATTTATAGATTTTTTCTCGTATATAGTAAAATACCCTATTATAGTTTAGTCAATTTACGTATGATACATATTAGTTCTCATCTAGATTGATTACCTGAGAAGCCTAGAAGCGGAAGTCCAACATAGACTCGGTAACTTTAAAGAAGCCATGGAGTCGTTTGGAAAAGCTGGCATCAACCTTGATTCCTTCAGGTAAACATGATCCTTTATTTATTGTCTTTATTTAATTTGATCAGTATCTGGTTAAAAACGTTGTGTTCGACGATAGTGCACGCGGTAAAAATTTAGTATCGTTTGGCAGGAGGAGGTAGGTGGGAGGGAGGACGAGAGGGAGGGGGCCCCCTCTACCCTGGCACCACTCCCATGAAAACGCACCGTTCTTGAGAAAAACAAATTATTGTAAGCTAACCTCAAAACACTTTAAAGTTACGTACTTAAATAGCATAGTGGTTTAATAAATAGAACTACGAAGGGTATGGCGGAGTCTGAGTTCGCTCACTCCGCTCGCTCACTAGACCCCGCCAACCCCTTCGGACCTAACCTGTCTGAGTCCCAGATACTGGGACAGATTTGGTTGTCAATCGCCCATTTTAACGTTTCGTTTTCGCTTCATATCTGATTTGAGGTAAGAATTTAAAATTTTTTATTAATTTCTCGAAAAATATCTATTACCTTTTAATAAGAGTATCTAGTAGTGTTATAATCGGGGACCCAACCCCTACCAACTTTAGCCCCTTTTACCCCCTAACTCCTACCAAACGATACTAGATTCAACCCGCGCACGCTTGCCTAGAACTAACCTATCGAGATTTTAATAATTCCTGGTTATAAAGGACGTGGCAAAACAATAAATGTGCTGCCGAAACGTTTTGTTCTTATGGATGGCCAGACAGAACACTACTGTTAAATATTGTCAATTAACATTAAATTAAATATGCTGCTGCATGCGTGAATTTTGGTCACAAGTCTGATCAAGTCTTAAACTTCTAACGAGTAATAAATCCCTCAGAACATTGAGACCTTAATAATTATCATAACGTTAACTAATATGTTTTATGTGGATACTTGATTAGCTAAGTTGTTTTTAAAAAAAGACAAAACTTACAGCGTTTTCTTCCTCAATTTTTGCAGATGATGACTTCTCAAATGATTATCAAGATCAATACTTAATACTTTATTGTTTTCCGCAATGCTTAGGTGGTAAACATTTGCTTTAAAATAATCGTGGTTGTCGAGCACAGCATAATAAATATACGAGCCCCGATGCAAAATAGTTCGTCTAGTATGGAAAGTAGTGCAAAGCGTAAAATATAGAAATTAAATATTGGTAAAATAATTAAGAACGTTTAATAAAAAGTAAACCACAATTTGAGGAACATTTTAAAGTTTATTTTACCATAACTGAAATTCTTTCATGACTTTACATAATATGAAAAAAATAAAAAAATATTCTAAAAAACATAACGCAAAAGTATTCGTCTACCACTGTCACTCACGCAAAATAGTTCGTTTACCACTTAGTTGTGTCGCCTTTGTTCTCAATGACAGCTTTAATGCGAAGAGGCATGGTTGCAACCAACGCTGCACACTCCTCAGGCGTAATTGACTCCCAGACAGCTAAGAGTTTAGCCTTTAAGTCGCTCTTCGATCTTGATGGATTTTACGGAGAACTTTTTTCATTTTCCACCATAGGGTTTCGATCGGCGACAAGTCCGGGCTGTTAGATGGCCATTCGATTGTAGGGATGCTTTTCACCAGTAGCCACGTCTTTGTTGTCCTTGCAGTATGGCAGGAAGCACCATCCTGTTGAAAAATGAAGGCATCTTGATGCTTAAGTGACGGAATAGAGGGCAGTAAATTCTCTTCCAAAAGGTTTTGATACCTTGCAGCATTGATAGAACCATCCACAAACTGCATACCACCAACACCTTGTGCAGACATGCAGCCATGCAGCAGCATATCATAAGAGACGCCAGAAACTTTACTTTGCGTTTGAGATAATCAGTATGAAATGCCTCATTTTTGTTCCGAATTACTTTTTTCCTTTCATCGCCGACTGTCACTTCAAATTTGGACTCGTCACTCCAAATGATACTACGCCACTGATCGGAAGTCCAATTTAAATGATCACGAGCAAACTTCAACCTCTTTTTCTTATGTACAGGAGTCAACAGTGGTTTCTCCTTAGCGGTGTAAAATCGGTAACCCATTCATTTTAGGACTCTTTTGCAAGTATCAACTGAGACGTTTTTGTGAATCATGTCCTTCCATTGCACCGTGAGTTCTCCAGCTCGAGCACGACGATTATTTTTGATAATTTTCTTCAGGATTCTGTTTTCTACTGCACTTGTGATGCGTGGTCGACCAGTTTTCTTCAAACAAGAAGTCGTTCTATTCTTTTTATAGTGCTGAATGATAGATTGGACTGTAGACCTGGGAATTATCAAGTCTTTAGATATTTGGTATCTTGATTTGCCAGCATCGACCCCACAAACTATTCGCTTTCGAAGCTCTTCACACACGGGTTTGCTACGACCCATTGTTATTTGAAAACTAATGAAAAAAACTGAAATTTTCAGAATTCATACTGTCTCACTTGACAAATGACACAGAATTACTTTTACAAATTTAAATTATGCAACATAATTGTACAAAGAAGGAATAATCTTATTTAACTCACCGATAGACATACTCTTTTGCATCGATTAACAATTAGACGAACTATTTTGCTTATAACTTCTTCGAATTTAAAACAGCTAAAATAGTTTATTAGTTCATAATTCAAAAATGCCATAAGTAACGCGACATGTGATAGTAGAACAGCTTAATATTTTATATAGATATACAAAAATAATGAAGTTAGAAAAAATCTCAGAGAGAAAATTTCACACTAGACGAACTTTTGCATCGGGGCTCGTAGTAGGTACAGATTAGGACTTATCGTTTATCTTTTAACTAAGTTAATCAAAAAAAAAATTATTTGGGTATTTTATATAAGTTTTAGGAATTTATCAGTTAAATAATTATATCGTTTACACTGTAATAATTTTTCATTCACTTACTAAAGCTTTTTAATTAATTCGTTTTAACTTATTATACACTTCTCATCAGAAAAATTGAAACACCTTGCAAGTTTGTTTTGTAAGGATTATCAGGAAAATGTGTATATTTAGGAATATAAGTCAAATGTCGTTTAATAGTGAATAATATGAGGTTTTCAAATCCTAATGTTAATGTTCTAAATTCAAATTAAATTTTCATAGGTTTCGTATTTTGTTTAACAAGTCATTTTTACCCTGTATGGAGTATGAAGGAAATTCATTAAACAACACACGTAAATGAAAAAAAACCTAAGAAACGTTTATTTAATAACTTGTGTTCCCTCCCCGAGCTCTTATTACTGCTTCCATACGGTTCTTCATCGATCGGATGGGAGTCACGATCAAATGTTGTGGCATTCCATTCCATTCTTCTTGGATTGAATTTTGCAGCTGGCTAAGTGTTTCTGGGGCAGGATCTCTTACACGAATTCGTCTCTTTAATTCATCCCATAGATGTTCAATCGGATTCATGTCCGGGCTTCTTGCTGGCCATTCCATAATGGAGATATCGACTTCGGTAACATAATCTCATACGCCGCTCGCGGTGTGAGCCCTAGCATTGTCGTGCATGTGTAGGAAACCGTTGCCAATAAAATGTGCATAGGACATCACGTGAGGCTTAAGACACTGTTCGATGTACCGATGACTGTTTAGTGCAGGCAGACGTGGCCCAGACACAAAGACAAGATCTGTCTTACCGTAGGCGCTGATTCCTCCCCAAGCCGTCCACGAACCGCCATCATAGCTGACCTTTTCTTCAATGCAGCATTGTGCAAAGCGTTCTCCATCTCTTCTGTAGACCTTGTTCCTTCCGTCTTTACTATACAGCATAATTTTCCAAATCGAAGGACCAAATATCTATAGCACTATATGGTTATACGAGTATTGGCGCGTGACCAAAATTGGAACTAACGCCACCATCTTGTTTTTTTTAATACTTTTCAAGTAACACATGCACCAACAACGTGTACAAATATTACCGATCTGTCAAAATGTTTTTCCAGTGCACTGATGTCGCTGTCGTCTGGAGACAACCACCACGCGCGCGCTACACTCCTGGACCTAGTGCGTCGCCAGCCCAGCGCGTACGCATGGACGGCCCTCGCTGAAGACTGGTTGGCTAACCCCCCTACAGCAAATAAAACACAAGTAAGAATTAATGTAAGTAGTATTTTGTTCTTTTTTGTTTTAAATAAATATGTACTATTTAAGCTACATTTATGCTGCTGATTTCTTGTTTAAATTCCTTTACTTTTCCAAAAAATAATGGGCGCCACGTAATGTCCACACTCCTCAAACACCAAAGGCTGGGAGTTTGGCAAAACAGTTATTTAAAATCTTGTAAATCCGAAATTACACAACATTATACAAAATTGACAAATTGTATTATTCATACACCTGCCTCACACAGACTACACAGACTCCAATTAAATTTAAAAAAAAATATATTATTTTTGTTAAGTTGAGTAAAGGTGATTTGAATACCCTCGGTACTTCCTTAATAAAAAAATACATTTCAAGAAATTAATGCTCAACTGTTTACTTCTTTCAATGGAAGATCGATGTAGGATACCTCGACGAGGAGGAAATAAAGACCACTGGCGTCGCGCAGCAATATATGAAGGCGAAAGCAAGCGCAATAGCCTGTGCCATCCAGGCGCTCAAGATCGACCGGCAAGCAGGCCGGGCGTGGGGAATTCTGGGCAAGTTTGTGATGCCCAGAGCCAAGCGCATATACTGCCTCCATATGGCTCAAATTGTAAGCGCTACACAATCACACAGTATAACTGTTCTCTTTAGTACCTAGGTATAGCCAGCTACTCTACAGGGTGGATTTTTGAGATGGGGCAGTAAGGGTCTTAGGAGACCGTAGCTTAACTTTTTGAGATAATATGATCAGCATTTAAAGAATTTGCAAAGTCAGCTAGAAAATGGGCAGTTTTCACAAAACTTATTTTGATGTCAATCGATCCTGTTTCTTATAAGGATCAAAAAACTCTACTGTGAGGTTTGAGTACTAGAAAAGTCAGAAATTGCATAAAAACTATTCCCATACATTTTGTGGGAAATGAGTCTAACCTATTTTTTTTACGATGGACGGCCGAAAATAAAGAATAAAAACCGGCCAAGTGCGTTGTTGGGATTCCTTGGGATCAATTTATCTCAAAAACGAACTTAACATTGTAGTTGAAAAACATTTTCTCCCATACATCAACATTCATCATCATTTAACTGGCAGGAAAGTTTCCCCACTTTCCTCGTGGTGGCAATCAGCGGCGGAGATCTCTCGCATCCGGCCCTGGTCCATGCCATGGTACGGAGCGAGACGAGAGGGCATAGGAAGCCGCCACCTCCTTCTGCGAAACAGTAATGCTCGCGAAGGAGGAGGCGGAACGGGTGAGGGAGAGGAAAAAAGAGAAAATTCGCGCCGTCGCGTCCGTAGCCGCTGCAAGAGACGCCCTAGGCGTCGTGAATCCCAGGTGGATTTCAGGCCACCGTAGGCGCGGGCTTGCGGACGGTGAGCAATGGATAGCTCGCCGTCTGATAAGGACCAGACTCGGGTCGACGGCGCGTTGTGTTCCACGCGCGCCTCTATGAAATGTCAGCACAAGTGTAGGAGTCCACTAGGGCCGATACCTGCCGGCGTCGCGGGAAAGTCCGAAAGGGAGGGATACCGTGGCCCCTGGCAACACAAAGGCAACGGAAGGAACACGGGTGGGTTTTAGTCAGTAAGAGTCTGACACGCCCTTCCGCTCCGGCCATAGCTGGAGAAGTTATTTGATAATTACCCATAAAAAATGGACTTGACTCTAACGAAAATTTTCACATTAAAGCTTAATGTTACGCAAACGGATCCTTGAATTGAAAAATGGTGTTCACAGACCCGCAATATTTTTGACCCCACACAATGAGATAGACGAGAAAAAAATATATCATCCCAACATTACGTGCAAGACTCAATTCAATTATCATTCAACATCGATTTTTCAAGATTTTATGACGTTTGTTGACGTGATTAATATGTATATCTATGCCAAATTACAGCTTTCTAGTACTAAACGTCGCTGAGCTACAGCGGGGAAAGACAGACAGACAGACGGACATGGTGAAACTATAAACGTTCCTTGTTTACTACGGAACTCTAAAAACTTCAATTTTCGAACGAATACACGTTATAATTTTATTTGGTTTAAGAACAATGTTTACATAGTTTGTTGCTTTTGAAAAACTTTTCTCATACAAGGTTTTTGCGATTTCTGACTTTTGTAGCGGACAGGCTGTTTTAACGTTTACCATACAAGTCTGAAAGTTCTAAATTATTTGAGGTCATTTTCTTCACTTCAACAAACTGTCTTGTTCTTAAAGCAAAAAAAATTACTTTAATAATAGAATCACAAACAACAAACTATCTTGTTCTTAAAGCAAATAAATTTATTACACGTTTTCGTTCAAAGTTTATTTTTTTTTTGTTTATTTTCGGCTAATATGTCCATCATAAAAAAGTTTGAATTTTTTTCCTACGAAATGTATGGATAAAGTATTTATTGCGATTTCTGACATTTCAAGTACTCAAACCTCTGTTGGTCCGATAGAGTTTTTTGATCCCTGTAAGAAACAGGATCAATTGACACCAAAAAAGTTTTTGTAAAAACTGCACATTTTCTGGCTGACTACTTTTTTTTCAAAATCTGTGAATGCAAATCTAAATTTCTTAAAATGTTATGGACGGTGGACGGTTTCCTAAGTCCGTTTTCCTGTAGCTAAAACGGTTAAGGTACCTGCCCTTACTGCCCTATCTCAAAAATCCATCCTGTATAATCGATGCTGAAAAGGTGAGACTTCAATAGCCTGACGCTATCCAGGTTTGGTGGATGGTAAAGATGCGGCATGATGATCCTAACGTACCGCTCATAAACGAACAAAAATGGAAGGAGAAAATCAAGTCCACCAACTCCGAAAAAATATTTCTAATGAAAGTACTTATTGTGGTCTGTCCATCAGTTCATCTAACGTCCCAATACCGCGTCACAAAAGTATATTGGAAGACAGACTTCAATATGTGGGATCGTACCCCCGCGGCGAAGGTCCGAAGACCTTTGTCCCTTCGCCTATTGATTACTAAAATAACACTTAATCAATCCTTGTATTCCAGAGCGGTTGGAAAGTGCCCAAAGAAGATATTGATGTAGCAAAGGAGCCTTCTGAGCTCTCGCACTGCCATGGTGTTGGCACCGCGCTACGGGAGTGCCGCTGCGGCATGTGCGATAAAACACGAGTGTGAGATCCAACATGGCCGCTGGATACGTCCGGGACCGTGGACCTTGAGCGTCCCATCGATGCTCGTTGAAAAATGAAAAGTCATGCAACTCGGACTGTTCGGATTTTTTCGGACATGTCCGGCGTTCTGGCCCCCATCTGCCGGACTTTGTCCGGCCTTATCATTTGTCAGGACTTTTTGACGTATGGGGTTTTTTTTTAAGAAAGAATAGGTATTTTCACGACTTCAAATTTCGTTATAGTAACCCTACAAATGGGAACTATACCTATTTATCACGTTTGTTTTACATATTGGTAGAGGTTACTTGTACCTTCTTTTAACTGACATAAACATTAAATTGTTTCAATTAAACCTGGTGTACCGTTTTAGTCAATTTGTTCCTGTGCGAAGCAAGTTAAAAAAGAGATTAGAGAAAGCGAGACCTTATTATTTTCTCGCGAAACAATAAAAGATTACCTACGTTTGCACTAAATATTGCATAAATATTGTCATGTTTAAATGTTTGCATTAATGTGTTTATTGACTTATCACAATATTGTATTGGACTAAAAACAAAAACAGCAGTAAAATAAAGAACTTTTAATATGCAACATTTCTTCTTAGATTACTAAATTATCATAAAAACACATTTGTCAACGAATCCAGTTTAGTGTGTCCACAACGCGAACATTGAATAAAGAAGCGTCCATGCGGTTGTGAACGCTCATGATACCGCGGTGTGGACTGGTGTTATCCGTTAAACTTTCGAGTAGTAGGTACCTCGAACGCCTTCGGTACGGCGTTTTCAACCGCGTGCTTGACGATCCATAATGTTCCGTAGATAATAATAATGCCGAGCACCGTGCTGTAGAATGAAAATATATATTAGAAAATTATATTATATATGAAAATTATATTTATATTCACACATATTTATCATTTATTTGTACCATTTTTTTTTAACTGTGCTTTTGGTTTTACTTGTGTGTAGATGAAACACAAGCATGCATGTTACTATACCTATATACCTAATGCACTGAGCAGAGGGTCTTCTGCGCTAGGTATTCTTCACTTTCACGTACTTCCGAATCTTAACAAATTGTGTCTCTGAGAATACTTGGTAAAGAAAAAACGACAAGTATTCATGAATAACTCCTAATATTTTCGCAACAAGTTTTCCGAACGATGGTAGACTGACATTTGATCATCTTTATAAAAAAAATACTTTTTATTTTGAACACTAAAAAATATTATCAACATCATTATAATATAGTCTACTTGCATTTGGCTGAAGCACTTTTTTCAACTTCGTTACAAAATATAGCAGAAAAACCCTATTTTT
Organism: Atethmia centrago; assembly: GCA_905333075.3. Lineage (NCBI taxonomy): Eukaryota > Metazoa > Arthropoda > Insecta > Lepidoptera > Noctuidae > Atethmia > Atethmia centrago. The sequence goes on along the minus strand of HG995377.1, from coordinate 14,143,349 downwards.
TTTAAAACCTGTCAGTAATATATTTTTCCTATTATTTCGCAAATCATATCAAGAAAATTAAAATCACGCAGGCATCAGCTATCCTTGAGATAAAATCAAATTTTTAGTTTATGATTACACATTATGTTCGCTAAGTAAATCAAAGGCGAAATAAACTATATAGTCCAGAGCGCAAAAGTGATGAAAGTATTATCTGGGGGGTAACCATCACCTCTTATAGCAGTATTATTTCAATATTACTTAGCGTGAGAAAGAGATGGAGCTATAAGGCTTGTATAGCTCCATCACTTTCCCACTGTGAAGTAATATTATAATAATACTGCTATAAGAGGTGATGGTTACCCCCCAGGTGACTGACAGTAATAGTGTAACACCATGAAAACTGCACTTTTATAGATACAGACATTTTTTTTTTTTTGTGGGAAATTATTAAAAGCGGGAGGTTGTGTCAGACTCTTACTGACTAAAATCCACCCGTGTTCCTTGCGTTGCCTGTGTCGCCTACCGGGGGTACGTCGACGGGGCCTCGGTAACCCTTGCGGACTTTCGCGCGACACCGGCAGGAGTTACACAGACTTAATGTTTCAATTATTTCAAGCTTTCTCACAATTAGATAAGAAATTGACAAAAAAGGGTTTTTTTTCGTGAACGGAGCTTTAACAATAGGAACAATCTTGGGTTTTGTAATTTTAGGCGACAAGTAAGAGATGAGATGGTATGCAGAGTGAAAAACAATGAAGTATGTTTTAAATAGTAGGTCTCGCAAACCATCGAGAAAAATTGGTCTGTCTGAAACTGTCATTCCACCTGGTACTAGGGATTTACACTTCAAGCTCACTTCACCTAAGTTTCTACGGTGAGATTTTTACAGAATAGACCGACTGAATCATGAATCATGGCTTATGACTTATAATAGTAGATTGTACTACAACTTGTGCATGAAAGAAGCCATTTTACCCCAAGACATTACTTAAGTCGAGGGGTAAAATGGCTCGTTCATGCCCGATTTATACACTTTGATTGCGAGGAAATGAAACAGGCTCAAAGTATATAACAGTATTTACTTGTTTTTTTTATCTCCAACGCATGAAATTGTCGTACGCGTTGAGATAAACTTGCTTGGATTTCGGCTGTAATATTTCTTCAACCACGTTTTCGCATTCTGCTCCATTAGCGTGTTAGGCGAGAGTGTAATTTCTTTGTCACATGAATATTCCATTGTTTTAGTTTAATCACTTTTCACTGTCCAAAAATTCCCGCCAAAAAACTTTTTAAAAGCTTTTTTTATTCAACCATTGTCATTCGAGCTTATAGCTCAGCTAAAGTGATTTAAACTAAAACAATGGAATATTCATGTGACGAAGAAATCACACTCGAAAAACATTTTCTCGCCATGGAACTGAAAAGCAGAGTGTATAACTCGGGCATAAACGAGCCATTTGATGCACTAGTTGTACAATCTACTATAACAACTCAATCTTTAGCAAAGAATTAAAAAAATAAATTAGTTACTCACTGTAAAACCATTGTCCTTACACAAACACTGACTTACTTCTTATTGAATTAGGTATTTCAATGCCTCTTTATGTAGCCATTTCTATTGTACATGGATGTAAGAAGAGTGAAACAATAACATTATGGATCGTTAATGTGAATTGCCGCATATCGCATCAGAATTGGGGGAAAGTAGCCACAGGTTGGGTTCCGAACAACAGGACAGGTGACGCGGTAGGCCCAGAAAGAGATGGCGTGACGAGTTACAATGTTTTTTTTTATGGTAAATTATCAAATAACTTCTCCCGCTCTGGGCGGAGTGGGAGGGTGTGTCAGACTCTTACTGACTAAAACCCACCCATTTTCCTTCTTTTGCCTGTGTTGCCAGGGGCCTCGATAACCCTTGCGTACCTTCCCGCGACCGCACCTCTTATCCTGCCCTCCTCTGTGCTCCAAAAAATGCAGCCATAGTGACCTCTGCACTGCCACTGACGATCCCGTGGAAGTAGCGAAGTTATGGGTCAAAAAATCGAATTCACCGTTGTGCCATCGACACGACAAAGAAGATCTGATGCTATAACCGAAACAGATAAGGTGTGGGTGTTGGGGTTCAAGCAATTGTTCTGGGTAAGTAGTTTTTGGATAAGTTTGATTCATCTAGATGAGTTGGTAGTCAGACGGTGAAAAGGATGTAAAAGCGGGAACGTCCACAGAATGTCAGGTTCAATCTATACATATACAAATATATAAAATTGAAGCGTTTGTTTGTAATGTCAAAATTACAGCTTTTTACTAAATGCATAAATGAAAGTATATACAGTTCTTATTACAAAAAAACAACTTTTTAGCATTTTTGTCCTAGTTTTATTTTAACTTACACTCATATACTTCGGTACTATTTTAGTTCCATTCGTTTGAGGTTATAGCAATTTAGGGTTTCCTCAACCTTTGTAATATTCAACAGTTAACAAGTAAATTTGATAAAAATATTTATTTTGAGCCCAGCGTCGTCTAGTCCGGGGACGCCTTAGCCTTATTAAGGTCTTTACCTTAATAAGGCTAAAACACTAGGCTAAGGTTAACGCTGTCAAAATGCGGAATCATCGATAGAGAACTTGGAATAACAACATTTTCCCTTTTCTCTGGCCTTCCTGCTAACCAGGTTCAGGTAATCTGGTGATCTGCTGATCCAGATTAAATATTTTAATAAACGTACTCTGTGTGTTTACACTCGGCGTACGTTTGCGTACCTACGTTTTGTCATCACTTGCTTATTATTTTTCAGGTAAACAATATAGACAATTACGAATTTAGTTCTAGTAGATTTCATAACATCCAAGGAGGAAGAGTTATTCTTGCGCAGTCATTGTAAACTGGATGTGGTATTCAGAATTTGCGAGAATGACTGGCATTTGATCTTAATAAACTATAAATAACAAAATTTTTGCGTCCCGCTATACATTCATTCACCATGTGGAAAAATCAGACAGCAAAAATACAACCACCCTGTGGCCTCTTACCTATTTTCAGCTTGCCAGTTGCAGTCGATTCAATTGAAGGGAGAATCGTACATAATTATCTACTGGCTTTTTACAATTATTATAATATATTTTTAATGATTTGACATAAATCGAGACCCCGAGGGTCCTTCGGAACGAGGGGCCGAGCCAACTCGCTGAGGCCCGTTACACATTTTTGATTGAATGAGGCATCAACCGAAGGTTCGAACTATGCAAGTGTACCCAAGGACAACCCGGGGGTAGTCCTTCGTGGAGGACTATTGCAGGATATGGAAATAAAAAGATATTGAATCGTGGATTTTGGGTGGCTAAAGTGGTCTGGTTACCTAGAACTATGGAAAGACTGTGGCCGCTTGTGGCCCCTGCCTGATCAAAGCTTGTATATATGTATACACAGATAAAATGGCAGGGGATGACTTCGACAAATCTTCATTCCAGCCGGCCACTAAAGGGAAGAAAGAGGTGCGAGCTCTGTTCGTCATTGTTCGCTCTGGCCGCTCAATAAAGGCAAGCCAGAGATGAGGACTTCTCCCAGGAGGTAGGATCCGTGGGGTCGCTACTGCCCAACAGTTCGCCACATGCAGCCCTGCGGGTTTCTGTAAAACTCTTGGTCTGGCTCCTCATCCTAGACCTGTTTCGGCAAAGTAAACTCTACTGGCACAGCACAGACCTGGAGTACATAGGAGCGCGCAAGCCCTACCACGACGTTAACGTACACGGCAGGAGGGCAATTATTATTATTATTATGAGTCTGTTGTGTCCTACTGCAGGGAAAAGACCTCCCATCCGTCTTTTAATTATTCTCTCTCTTTTGCAAGTAGCGCCCAATACTTTGGGCGTGGGTGGTCGTGGGGGATGCGCGTCGGGCGTAACTTCGTTAGTACGGTCGACGCACTAACGCATCATCCGTTGAGTGTCTATGATTGAATGTTTTATTGTCTACTTGTCCGTGCTGGCGTTACGCGACCGACGATAAACAACGCATCCAACGTCAGATGTTCAAACACCCTTAACTTAAACTTAATCTTAACCTTGTAACTCGGTCGCGGGAAGGTACGCAAGGGTTATCGAGGCCCCTGGCAACACAGGCAAAAGAAGGAAAATGGGTGGGTTTTAGTCAGTAAGAGTCTGACACACCCTCCCACTCCGCCCAGAGCGGGAGAAGTTATTTGATAATTTACCATAAAAAAAAACATTGTAACTCGTCACGCCATCTCTTTCTGGGCCTACCGCGTCACCTGTCCTGTTGTTCGGAACCCAACCTGTGGCTACTTTCCCCCAATTCTGATGCGATATGCGGCAATTCACATTAACGATCCATAATGTTATTGTTTCACTCTTCTTACATCCATGTACTATCGGCCAATCTTCCGCATGCTCACCTCTAAGGCGATAATCGTATAGCACGGCTCACGACTCGATCGCCCGATGCAAGCGTTTTGGCCAATGGGATGCATGAAGCGTATTTTAGCCGTGTTTGTATTAATGTAATTATGTATAGTGTGTGTGACAGTCACACTAGGCGCGTGCTATGCTCACTTGTTTGTAAGACATTTTTTTAATGGGCACGGCCAGCGAGAGCGCTTTATGAATTGTTATTGTTGACAAAAAGTAATTTCGTACTAATATCTTCCGTTTGGTTTAGAAAATGTATTATTGGTATTGCTATACGCGTACCCTAAAAAAAATTTATTTAGCATTTTTGTTTACCACTTTGCCAAATTACAGCTTTCTAGTAAGAGTCTGTGAGCTAAGCTGGGGACAGACAGACAGACAGACGGTCATGGCGAAACTATAAGAGTTCCTTGTTGACTACGGAACCCTAAAACGAAGCAAGTTACGTAGTTTTGTTAGAAATTGTCATTTGCTATCTCTTTCTTTTATTGCTGTTTTGATTAAAATAGCAAAATTACTTACAGTAGTATTTGAACCATTACTTGGCGCAGTTTATACAATGTTATCAGATTTTTTTATTATTGCTGTCGCAACTTTTGCAACTGCAATAAAAATAAGTTCATTATCTAAGCACCATTGTTATTCAGTGGGAACGTCAGAACATCTGGTTAAACAATAGATCGGCTTTATAGAACGGCCATAAAATACGGTCGCAAAAAATTACGAAATATTTCTTCAACACACTTGCTTGTAAAGTGACTCAGAAATTCAGCTTATTATATAGAAGTATTTTTACTTTACATTTCTTTTTTCAATATACGCAGTTTTTGTCCAAAAACAATGAATATTTTTGAGAAAAAAAAATTCGTTACATCTGATAAATCAATCATCAAAATTATCATCATTTCATAAAATTATATATTTTTCACTACATATTAACCTTAATTTGCTTATTCAAAACATTATTTTGTTTATTATATTTTTTATATAGGCTGTTCAGCGGTTTTTCCAGCGCCTTTATTTACACCTGCGGCGCGCGGGATAAACAAAACAAGCGCGGTATTTTCCAGAAATACTTGTTAACGTTTTCATTGTGTGGTTAATTATTATCAAAAATGTTGACTTCAATTAGGAAAGAAGAGCGAAGAGCAACGCGTAGATTTAACCCCCCGGAAATACTAATCTAGGCACGAAACGCTAGTGACAGCCTGTTGCCTGCAAAATCTAGAGAGAAATACCTAGCGGCGTACGAAACTAATAACAATACCAGTCTCTTTTTTTCCTCTCAATTTGAAAACCGTCGTATGAAACGCGCACACACTCGACTCCCTTATCGCGCTCGCTCGCCCTCGGCTCGCGCGAATAATACCGGCTCGTGCAGTGAGTAACCAACATACCAGACATATTTATATTTTTTGTTACACGCCCTATACTCACACAAATTCATATTGTCTCTAATTGGACGAAACCAGGAAGGGGTGTGGTTTGTCACTAGCTGCGCTTGCCGCAGAAATATTTTCTAAAGTGAGCATGCTTAAGTTTTGCCAATAGTACAATAGAAATGGCTACATAAAGAGGCATTGAAATACCTAATTCAATAAGAAGTAAGTCAGTGTTTGTGTAAGGACAATGGTTTTACAGTGAGTAACTAATTTATTTTTTTAATTCTTTGCTAAAGATTGAGTTGTTATAGTAGATTGTACAACTAGTGCATCAAATGGCTCGTTTATGCCCGAGTTATACACTCTGCTTTTCAGTTCCATGGCGAGAAAATGTTTTTCGAGTGTGATTTCTTTGTCACATGAATATTCCATTGTTTTAGTTTAATCACTTTTCACTGTCCAAAAATTCCCGCCAAAAAACTTTTTAAAAGCTTTTTTTATTCAACCATTGTCATTCGAGCTTATAGCTCAGCTAAAGTGATTTAAACTAAAACAATGGAATATTCATGTGACGAAGAAATCACACTCGAAAAACATTTCCTCGCCATGGAACTGAAAAGCAGAGTGTATAACTCGGGCATAAACGAGCCATTTGATGCACTAGTTGTACAATCTACTATAACAACTCAATCTTTAGCAAAGAATTAAAAAAATAAATTAGTTACTCACTGTAAAACCATTGTCCTTACACAAACACTGACTTACTTCTTATTGAATTAGGTATTTCAATGCCTCTTTATGTAGCCATTTCTATTGTATATGGATGTAAGAAGAGTGAAACAATAACATTATGGATCGTTAATGTGAATTGCCGCATATCGCATCAGAATTGGGGGAAAGTAGCCACAGGTTGGGTTCCGAACAACAGGACAGGTGACGCGGTAGGCCCAGAAAGAGATGGCGTGACGAGTTACAATGTTTTTTTTTATGGTAAATTATCAAATAACTTCTCCCGCTCTGGGCGGAGTGGGAGGGTGTGTCAGACTCTTACTGACTAAAACCCACCCATTTTCCTTCTTTTGCCTGTGTTGCCAGGGGCCTCGATAACCCTTGCGTACCTTCCCGCGACCGAGTTACAAGGTTAAGATTAAGTTTAAGTTAAGGGTGTTTGAACATCTGACGTTGGATGCGTTGTTTATCGTCGGTCGCGTAACGCCAGCACGGACAAGTAGACAATAAAACATTCAATCATAGACACTCAACGGATGATGCGTTAGTGCGTCGACCGTACTAACGAAGTTACGCCCGACGCGCATCCCCCACGACCACCCACGCCCAAAGTATTGGGCGCTACTTGCAAAAGAGAGAGAATAATTAAAAGACGGATGGGAGGTCTTTTCCCTGCAGTAGGACACAACAGACTCATAATAATAATAATAATTGCCCTCCTGCCGTGTACGTTAACGTCGTGGTAGGGCTTGCGCGCTCCTATGTACTCCAGGTCTGTGCTGTGCCAGTAGAGTTTACTTTGCCGAAACAGGTCTAGGATGAGGAGCCAGACCAAGAGTTTTACAGAAACCCGCAGGGCTGCATGTGGCGAACTGTTGGGCAGTAGCGACCCCACGGACCCTACCTCCTGGGAGAAGTCCTCATCTCTGGCTTGCCTTTATTGAGCGGCCAGAGCGAACAATGACGAACAGAGCTCGCACCTCTTTCTTCCCTTTAGTGGCCGGCTGGAATGAAGATTTGTCGAAGTCATCCCCTGCCATTTTATCTGTGTATACATATATACAAGCTTTGATCAGGCAGGGGCCACAAGCGGCCACAGTCTTTCCATAGTTCTAGGTAACCAGACCACTTTAGCCACCCAAAATCCACGATTCAATATCTTTTTATTTCCATATCCTGCAATAGTCCTCCACGAAGGACTACCCCCGGGTTGTCCTTGGGTACACTTGCATAGTTCGAACCTTCGGTTGATGCCTCATTCAATCAAAAATGTGTAAGGGGGTCAGCGAGTTGGCTCGGCCCCTCGTTCCGAAGGACCCTCGGGGTCTCGATTTATGTCAAATCATTAAAAATATATTATAATAATTGTAAAAAGCCAGTAGATAATTATGTACGATTCTCCCTTCAATTGAATCGACTGCAACTGGCAAGCTGAAAATAGGTAAGAGGCCATAGGGTGGTTGTATTTTTGCTCTCTGATTTTTCCACATGGTGAATGGTATAGCGGTACGCAAAAATTTTGTTATTTATAGTTTATTAAGATCAAATGCCAGTCATTCTCGCAAATTTTGAATACCACATCCAGTTTACAATGACTGCGCAAGAACAACTCTTCCTCCTTGGATGTTATGAAATCTACTAGAACTAAATTCGTAATTGTCTATATTGTTTACCTGAAAAATAATAAGCAAGTGATGACAAAACGTAGGTACGCAAACGTACGCAGTGTGTTAACACACAGAGTACGTTTGTTAAAATATTTAATCTGGATCAGCAGATCACCAGATTACCTGAACCTGGTAAGCAGGAAGGCCAGAGAAAAGGGAAAATGTTGTTATTCCAAGTTCTCTATCGATGATTCCGCATTTTGACAGCGTTAACCTTAGCCTAGCGTTTTAGCCTTATTAAGGTAAAGACCTTAATAAGGCTAAGGCGTCCCCGGACTAGACGACGCTGGGCTCAAAATAATACCTAAATTTATATTAAACTGAAAGGGCCCAATACGTATTATTTTATTACGTTTTAGATGTTTTTGTTAGTGTCGGGGGTTTTTAAATTTTAAATTTAACTTTTATTACCTACTTTTTAAACTTTATAAATATATTACTAGTAGATCAGACACGCTGCCATCGGTACGTATCTCGCCGAAATCTGCGCCCCTGTAGCTATTTTTGCCAAAGTGAAGGTACTTACTAATTTACCCTCATTTATCTTTCCTTCTCCATCATCAGACCCTGATCACCATCTAGCTATAACCTATTTATTGAGACCTGTACAATGAGCCCAAACACGATACCTGCGCTGTAAGTTGGTGAGCGAGTTAAATATCAACTAGAAAAGAGCTGTTAATCTTCAAACGACTGAACTTATTTTCTGGAACCGTAGCTAAAAACACTCTCGATTAAGTCAACTTTCAAACAAAAAAAAACAAAATCAAAATCGGTCACACACACAGACACACACACATATAACACACACACACACACACACACACACACTCACACACACACACACACACACACGTCAAACTTAGAACACCCCGTCGTTTTTGCGTCGGGGGTTAAAAAGCAGATTATTTTTTTAAAACCTTTCGATAGTAAAAAATATTTTTATCAAAATTACTTGTTAACTGTTGAATAATACAAAGGTTGAGGAAACCCTAAATTGCTATAACTTCAAAGGAATGGAACTGAAATAGTACCGAAGTATAATAATAATAATAATAATAAACCATTTATTATCAGGTTACAAAGACCCATAGATGAATACTTTAACCTAAGTATACATATATTAACAATTGTGTTAGTAAATAAAACTTTAAACGATGTTAGTATCACAAAGTTGCACTATCTCTTTATGCGTTCCAGTGGCACTTGTCCGCGAAAGCGGCGGAACACCACATCCTGTGGCCAAAAGCTTTCTTCCATCACCTGGTGCAGGTAGCATGTTGGTATGCGCACCACAAACGCCTTAAAGTTGACGTTGCGATGCGACTCCAGCTGCTGCACTCTCGGCGCGTACTTCAGCCTTTGGCGCACGTACTTCACGATGTCTTCCGCGTCGGTGGTGTAGTGAAGACGGGAAATATACACCGGGGTGTTCGGCTTCGCAGCACGCAGATTTTCGTTAGGGTCCGTAGGACCCTTGCCGCAGTGGTTCTTACAGCTACTCTGTCGGCGCTTCCTCCTTTGCACCGTCACAAAGCCGTCATCATCAGCCCGGTTCATTTCCTTAATAGCCACGGACTTAGCGGGGGGAGCAGTGGGGTTGCTCACAGTGACCAGAGGGTCAGATGGTCACGTCGTCGGTCGGGCAGCGCTGCGGGGAGGTGCTGCGGGGACGGGAGCGGGGCTACAAGGCACGCTTGCGTCGCAAAACGCAGACTCAGCAATCGGCGCCGGCGATAAAACCGCTGACGCAAAACTCGTGACCGATGTGTCTAGGCAGCCGACACCTTGGCGCGTATTTACATTACTTATACGCGCTAGTGACCCAATTAACGCCACAGAGTTGCGCAACTCATCGAGTTCTGTACGCAGGTCTGCGACGGTAATCTGGGATGTCTCCAACTTCCTCTGCACATCAGCTAGACTAGCCTTCAAAGACACAATGTCCTTCAACAGGCTCGTAACATCAACGTGGTCGAATGTGACTGGAGGTAACCTGTTCAGATCCCTCGCCACAAACGTCGGCACGTCGTCAGGATCGGTAGCCTTCAGAAGCGTGATGATGTCTTGCACACTTTTCTTTGTCCCGTCGCGCCGACGAGACACCATCTGGTCGATTTTATTAAGCGACCGGAACAGCAGTAGCTTCGCAGCAGCAATGTCGTCCTCGCTGAAGTTCGTAACACAGATCTGGATGGCGGACACCTCGTCCATCACGTCCAGTTTCTGCTGCAGGAACGTCAGCAGTTCATTTGACACAAGTTTATCACTCATGGCAACAAAATTACGAGCGTCGGCTTGTGCCGCGCTATACAATGATAATAATATTTTGCAGCGTGTTGCAACGTCCGCCTCAGAGCGCGATGCACACTCGACTGAGGAGACTGTATAAGAGTGTAACTTAAAATAAAACTAGCCTAAGTTACTCCGTAAGAAACGGTTATCTGCCAGTAAAAGTCCCATCAAAATCGGTTCATCCGTTTCGGAAATTAGCTGGAACAAACAGACAGACAAAAATGCTAAAAAGTTGTTTTTTTGTAATAAGAACTGTATATACTTTCATTTATGCATTTAGTAAAAAGCTGTAATTTTGACATTACAAACAAACGCTTCAATTTTATATATTTGTATATGTATAGATTGAACCTGACATTCTGTGGACGTTCCCACTTTTACATCCTTTTCAACGTCTGACTACCAACTCATCTAGATGAATCAAACTTATCCAAAAACTACTTACCCAGAACAATTGCTTGAACCCCAACACTAATAAATACCTTATCTGTTTCGGTTATAGCATCAGATCTTTTTTGTCGTGTCGATGGCACAACGGTGAATTCAATTTTTTGACCCATAACTTCGCTACTTCCACGGGATCGTCAGTGGCAGTGCAGAGGTCACTATGGCTGCATTTTTTGGAGCACAGAGTAGGGCAGGATAAGAGGAGGGACATAGTTTGCACCACAGCGCCGATAAAGGCTACGCATAAATTATTGCAATGTCATCGAATTTAGCTGGTGTACTATCAATTCGATCCGACGGGGAAAGTTAAACTTAACATCGTACCTAAGTATTCCTGAGATCCCTGTAGCAGAATCTTCAAACCGGCTGTACATATTTTTACTTATCTAATATATAGGTCCGGTATATACAGACCGGAACATAGTAACGTTACTTGGCGGCAGACGTACCAAATAAAAAACCAAGACATAGCGCTGTCAACAATGAAGTGAGGCCGGTTTCGTAAACAAGTGAGGTGTAGTTTGATTGAAATGGGTTGTAAATGTGTGCGTGTGGGTGTGTATGCACAGAGCCAGGTGTATTTCTGGCATGGCTTCATTGTATTGTTCGCAGCGCTATGTCTTGGTTTTTTATTTGGTCTGATCTTAAGCTCTGGTTTCTTCGAAGACCGGTGGCCGCCACATATATTCCGCAGTGGCGGCTGTCATCAAAATGATGGCAGCGGGGGTTTGACTTTACAATGCCAAAAATCTTTCTAGGAGAACATCAACTTACTTTCAAAAAGAATGTATCAGTGACGTCATTCGCCGGTCAATTGCAGCCTAGCTTTAGGTAGTTAGTAGTTACATACTTCCCTTACTTCCTTCTCAAAAAGCTCCCCTACTACTATATCCACTTAAGTAATATACTTTTCACGACTTTCTGGAGGTACCAATGCACCAATTTTATCAAAACAGGCAGTGGTGTAGCTACCCAGGGGCTAGGCGGGGCAGTGCCCCGGGGCCCTCAAGCTCAGGGGGCCCTCGAATCCTTACCCGAAATCTCGATCGAACTGAACTTTTGGAAATTTCTCCCATTTTCAAAATAAATATGACAGGTTGCAACCCGACTTTAATCATGACAACTCAGCTGAGAGAACTTCAAAAGTTATAGCTAGGGAATTTCCCTAAATTCTTTCTGTGGGTTGGCAGTGTTGTCAATTTGACGGATAGCGATATGTGCGTTTTATTATTCATCGATGTGCGTTTTATCGTGAATTCGAGATAAGATTTTTTTTTCGAGACCGGTTAAAAAATTTATGCTGTATCAGGAGTAAGTAAGCTACTGTCAATAAACTTTTTAGTACTGTTCAATATAGTGGTTCAATTTTATTTTTATTTTAGTACCACTCATATTGATGTCCGTTACGTCAATAAATTATGTCAAATCTATAGATTTCGGCTACTCATTGCATAACGTGAATAATCGTGAAAAAATGCAGGTCACCTGCAGTAGATGCATTAATTTAGGCCCGCGCGCGAGGAGATCGTTCTTGGTCTCCACCGTTAAATGTGGTAACACTAGCGGCGATAAAATGTTTGCCGAGGATTCCCCAACGACGTCTTGTAGCGTATCATTACGTTTCGCTTTCCTTTTACTTTTAACATCGTCAGTGAACAGCATAGAGTATAGTAATAGATTGGGAAGTGAACAGTGAGTACCTACTCGTGCACAATCTAATATTGTATTGTATAAATAAATTAGAAAACTAAAATTATGGACAAAAAGAAGAAACCCAGTGGTGCATTTAAACGCAAACAACGCCAAGAAAGAGAAGATAGTAAACAAAAATTAATAAATCAAATCAAATAGAAATATAACTCAAATAGGGGACTTATCGCCGCAATCGTGGCGTGCCCAGCACTGGGTTGCGACAACCGTACTCTCCATGACGCCATGAGATCCCGCCGCAGCTCCGTCCGCTGTGCCGCGATTTCTCGCGGCAGCGGACTTAGGCCCCGGCGTTTCGCCTCCTCGCGCCGCTCCCATACGTGCGCGATGATTGAGAGCTTGGGGACCTAACTCGAAACCCATCTAATAGAACAAATTAGGGCGTCACCGTTTTTCGCCATCATAATGGATACGACACAGGACATATCGAAGGTAGATCAGCTAAGCATTGTTGTTAGGTATGCAGTAATGACCAGATCGGAAAATGGACAGCCAATTGATATAGAAGTAAAAGAAGTGTTTCTAGGCTTTTATGCAGCCATTAAACATGGCGCAGCAATTTAGTCAACCAAGTGACTACATTATTTATACAAAATATTGATTTAAAAAAATGTGTATAACTTTTTCGGAAACAGTATCAAACGTTGGGATCTACTGTCAAAATTCACTGGCGAATCGGACACCACTTTAAAAAAACTAAATCCGACTAGATGGTCCAGTAGGGTCAATACGATATCTGCAATAAAACTTCGTTTTTTTTATATTATTAAAGCATTATCAGAAATAGTTCTAAAGAGTACTAATAAAGATGAGCGTAGTGAAGCAGAGAGTATTAAAACAAAAATGCAAAATTTCGAGTTCGTGTTGCTTTGCGAATTCATGTACAGTGTATTGAACTACATCAATTTGGGCGAGGCAAGTAAAGCTTTAGCAGAGACCAAAGCAAAGTTGCAAATTTATATGATTTGAAATTATTCAAGTGCAAAGCCAGTGAAACTGCAAGAAAATATGATATAGATACCCATTTTCAAGAAAAAAGGCAAAGGAAAGTTAAAAAACATTTTGATGAATTAGCTGCTGATCACCGATTTCCAAACAGAGAAGAAATATCTAAAATTGAGATTTTCAATAATGTACTAGACACATCAATAGCTCAATTAAATACACGTTTTACTGGTATGAGTGCAGTCTGTCATATATTCGATTTTCTAACACCAACATTTTTATTACATGTTGATGAAGCAACTTTATTACAAAAATGTGACGAATTCCAAAGAAAATATTCAGATATAATAGGCCCTAGTTTTTCACTTCAATTTATTCATATTTACCACCTAGTTTTACCTCAATTAACTCAAGCATGGACTGTTCACCAATTATGTAAGGAAATAATCAGCAAATATGGAGTGCTAGAATGCGACCTAACGGAAGTATTTACAGCAATGTTATTATTCTTTACAATTCATGTCACTTCTGCAGCAGCTGAGAGGTCATTTAGCAAATTAAAAATAATAAAAAAATATTTAAGAAATAATATGGGCCAAACTCGACTCCGACATTTACCGCTAATAGCAATTGAAAACAAAACCGCATCAAGCCTGGATTTAAACGAAGTCATTGATTCATTTGCGAAAACTAAAGCTAGGAAAAGATTGTAAATATAATTGTTATTTAGTCAGTTGGTAGGTCCGACCTTTATATAATAAACCCTTGAATCTTTTCTATTTCGTTTTATTACCCAATACCTACACCAAGTATAAATGCCGGCATTTATCTTTAGCGCTGACCCTCAATTACTTTAAGCGATTTTGGACCTTACTCCTAAGACAATACGACGAGCACATAAACCCCCACCACTCCGCCGAGAGCTAAAGTTAAATTTATATTAATTGTAATATACGTTGTTACTGTTTAATATTTTTATTACCTGCCCTGCAGTGCACAAAAAAGAGCTGATGATAAAGTAGCTTAGCATTTTTAAAGTATTTGTATATTTAATATTTTTACTTGATAAAACCTAATCAGTTTAGATAGCAGAGGGGCCCCATTTTTTGATTTGCACCAGGGCCCTTGGTTACCTAGCTACGCCACTGAAAACAGGTTGTATTTTTCAACCATACGACATAAAAATAAGCGTCTACGAGGCATGGCTATGGCATACCATGAAGCCCTGAGCAAGGACACCGTCAGACCGTCTATAATTACGCCATGACCTGTGGCACCCTATTTTTACGCACTGTTTGGTTGCATCACACACCTAATTAGCTATTGAATTCAGAAATATAGGTCAGATCCGCCATTGCTTACTTCTTGCTACCCATAACTTGTAATAATATTTAAAAAAAAACTTGGCTTGCCTCTTGTGATCTATTTTAAAATCTAAAATTCATTGACAGACAACGCACAGCCTAACCCTGGGTCTAGAAGCTTGAATATTTGCACAAGAGTTCAATAAATAACGAAGGTGAGCACTAAGGATGGTTTTTATAAATTAATAAAAATAAAATAAAAATAATGAAAAATAAAAAATATTTTATTTTCAGACTGTTACACAGAGTGTTATTTACAAAAAAAAAATATGTTAGTAGGTACAGAGATAAAAGTGGAAAATAAAATGTCGATTCATCAACCTCTCACATGCAGATTGATTAATCGATTGAACACAGCCACGTCAAACCTATCTACTATAATTTTCAGGATGCTGTTGGTACTCCCCCGCAGTTTTCAAGACTGACGTGGTTTTTCTTCCGCATAATTGCGTAGAAATCATCTATATGCGCGTCTGCAAACATACTATGCTGGTTTTATGTATCACACATCATCACATAATCAGCCTATAATGTACCCACTGCTGGGACACTGGCCTCCTCTCTGTGAGACGGAATGGGCCGTAATCCACTACGTGGGCCTAGTGCGGGTTGGTAGATGTCACATGTCTTCGAATTCTTGGTTCTAGGACATAGTTTTATATAATTTAACCTAATTTTATAATTGTCCAAGCTTCGGCCGGCGTCTTCGCCCGTGTGGATGTCGGAAATTATACCACGGGAACGTTTACCGGGATAAAAAGTATACCTATCATATCATCCAAACCAATTCAGCCGTTAAAGTGTGAAAAAGTAGACAGACAGATAACAAATGCAAATAATCTTCTTTTTTAAAAATTAAATAGGTTCATATAATTCTATGATTGATAATTCTATGATTGATTTGGAACCCGTGTTATGGCAAATATATTGATCGTACCTATTGAAAATATACAAAAAAGATGTATTCGTTTTCTATGTTTTCGGCTGCGTATACCATACCATTCTGATAATTACATGAATCTTTGCAAGAAATTTCATTAAAGCCACTTATAAATTGCACTTTTCTTTTAAAAATGATATCTAACGAGATTGACTGTTCTGATCTCCTGCATAAACTGCGTTTCAATGTCCCCCAGAGATCAGTTAGATTTAATCCACCTATCTCCATTCCTTTTTCTTCTCCTAACTACAGGCAAAACTCAAGTGCGAGCGAGTAACGACTTTAATATCCTTTGTAAAGAGTTCTCATTTGACCCATTTACCACCAAAACCTATTCTGCACGCACTCAGCTGAACTCCGACTTTTTTAAAAGGACGCAAACTTTTATCCCCTATTTAAACCCAATTAAGAATTATTTTTGAGACAAAAAGTAGCCAATGTCCTTCCCTAGGATACCATCTATCTCCTTGCCAAATTTTATCGAAATCCGTTCAGTGGTTTAGGCGTGAAAAGGTACACACATAATAAATTATAGAAGAAAAAGTAATAGAAAAGTAGATAAAAAAACATATTACTTACATGGTTATATGTGCAAGCTTTTACAATACATAACATAACATAAAATTGAACATCACGACTGTAATCCTCGGATGGTCAGGCAGAGGTGTAGTACACCCACATTTCGCTAGTTATGTTAAGTCCCTTGTAAGTAATAGGGGGCGAATCTACAATCCCAACTACCGGGCATAAATTCAGAGTCGGGGTTGCAACTGAGAAATTCCTGATGTAAAAACTCAATAATAACACTTTGCCCGACCTGGGAATCAAACGCAGGTCTTTCTGCTCAGCAGTAGCGCTTGCGACCACTGGAGCAACGGCAACGAGGCGGTTTTAATCATAATTCATGCATTGGTGTTTAGTTCTAAAGCTACACTGTCGCGATAACGCAAACTACACTGCGCGCTCTCTGTTGTATAGCGAGACGTCGAGCGGTGTGCGAGAGAGAGCGCGCGAAGTGGAGCTAAAAATATGGGTTTTAAATTAACTGGAAAATTAAATGGATCCGTAGTGGTAGCCCGCCAAATTCAAATGTTCTTTTTCAGAATTTGAATTTCGCCGGCTATCACTGCGGATCCATCTTTGCTGCTTTTCCACCAGAGACGTGCTATGCTACGTTGCTCTGGATGCGTTTGATATCCACCAATCATATTCATTGGTCCACAGCATAGCACTGGTGGAAACAGGTTCAAATAAGCTATATTTTTTTTAAGGAAGGATGCGTTTGATATCGAGCGCATCTCCCGCCACCACGCCGCAGCCGCTCCCCGTGCCCTCTCCCTGTCGATGCATCGCATAGGTCGAGCTGCGCATCTACCTCGCACAGTAACCTCGCGCCGCACGGTGGATCGAAAATCGGCTGTAGAAGACATAGGATCTCGATTTCTTAAATGTTATTTTTTTTGCTGGAAATGACTTCTGCTGATCATTACTGTTCTATAAAATGTCATATGAAGTAATTGTGTGCACAAATGGAAGAGTTATAATTTTTATAAGAAAAAAATGTATGGAGCTGACATGAAAAATGAGGATATCTCTGGAATCGCAAGGTTGGCCGTTATATCCTTGCACACTGTTATAGTACTATTTATTTGTGAATTTTTGACATACTTAATATCGCGGCATCACTTGCGATTTTATTTTTTAATCTTCATAATTAAAAAAAAAATGTATATGATACATTTTAATGCTTAAATATGGCTATACCAAGTGTAATTTACAATATTTTTTAGGTTTGCACGCAGTTTGGCCAGTCAATATTTGCCTCAAGCCAATTACTGTAATCACGTCTAAAAACTTCACTTTTCCTGAGGGATCGTAACCATCTCTTTTGAACTGCCCGTGTAAATCTTCGACAAAATTCTTTCACGGTAACACTGTCTTCATCTGAAAGGCTAGAGCCCAGTCAAGACAAGACATGCAGAAAAGTGTGTTGAACAATATTTCATGATCGAAAGACGAAGCATCCTGATTGCTCAGAATAACAAACAAATCCAAATTTGTAATAATGCTTTCCATTATTCACGATCACTGAGTAAAAAGACACGGTAGGATAGATGTTAGTATTAGAAATGCTCTAAATGAACTGAAGTTGTGAATCCAATGTTTGACTATTTATTGTTATTGACTAATGATGGTATCACATTTATCTAATTACTTTCATTAAGTTAATCCTGCACTAATTGCTAAATTAGCGAGTACCCCAAATTATTTTGGTACGTATCCTTTTAACAGGTATATAGGTATTAAGTTTTATTAATCAGTAGCTAATGTGGACTTGAGGCATTAGACAAGATTACATATTATGTAATTCATAATTACCATGTCATTTCAAATAAGTAGGTAATACGACTTTGTGATTTCTTAGAATGTTTTGGTCTAAGCATAAAAAATATTGTAAATTACACTTGGTATAGCCATATTTAAGCATTAAAATGTATCATATACTTTTTTTTTTTTAATTTTGAAAATTAAAAAAAAAAAAATCGCAAGTGATGCCGCGATATTAAGTATGTCAAAAATTCACAAATAAATAGTACTATAACAGTGTGCAAGGATATAACGGCCAACCTTGCGATTCCAGAGATATCCTCATTTTTCATGTCAGCTCCATACATTTTTTTCTTATAAAAATTATAACTCTTCCATTTGTGCACACAATTACTTCATATGACATTTTATAGAACAGTAATGATCAGCAGAAGTCATTTCCAGCAAAAAAAATAACATTTAAGAAATCGAGATCCTATGTCTTCTACAGCCGATTTTCGATCCACCGTGCGCCGGCACATCTTTATAGCATATCTTACTCGCTTCGCTACACAGCTTAGCATTAGTGGAAACGGTCACATAGTTTCGTAGCTTAGCCTTCATATCCTCACAACATGGCTGCATTGCAGTGGGCGTGGTAATAAAGGAACGATGTAACGACATTAATTATGAATTGTCGATGAGTTTTATTTAAACAATCACTGAAACTACCGTTAACCTGTGTACTCAAAATATTTTAATAACTACTTATAATTTATTAATAACCGGACGTAATAAGTCTATCCTTTGCGAGGCGGACGATAAGTAGTTAAGCGTTGCGTCGTTGGCGGATAGTGGCGGTCCGGCGTGGGATGCGGCGCCCTTGTGGGGTCGGGCTCCAAGCGAGGGAACAGCTCCAACACCCCGGATATCACCAGCGTAAAGGTAAAGATGACTATAGCAGCGCCGAGTAAACTACTGGAAACGTGCGAAACAAACAACATTATAGGATCGATCGTATCTACGAGTATATGCCGAAAATTTATCGTGTTTTTTTTTGTGTTGTAAGAAATTTTGTCATGGGATTTTTCGAGTACTCCCAAAAGATATGTTTTTAATAAGAAAACAATTCGCATTCTTAAAATTATGTAAAATTAGGTTAATAATGATAATAATAATAAATCTTTTATTTCAGACAAAGTCCATAGGGTTAGTAACAATTTACTTAACTACTAGTGGTAGTAGGTACAGATAATAAAACACATAAGAATAATCAGCCTATAACGTTCCTGGCTGCTAGAACACAAGCCACCTCTCTGTGAAAGGGAGTGATAACACATTATTTTAATTAAATAAACGAGAAATATCGCCTGAGCGAAAAAGTTACTCAGAATTTTAACTTAAGGCGCAGGCAGATAAATCATTTTAGTGACTTTTAAATCTGTTATTACGCCTTAATATAATGCAAGTAAGTTATGCAAAAAAATATATGTTAAACTAGAATGCATACAAATCAATTCTTTATGTGAATATTTAAGTAATGTAGTAAAATACAATATGAAATAAATTCAGGAAGTAATAATGTCTACCCAAAGCATAAAAGAACTTTTAAACTACTTAAGATAGTTTCATGGTTTTTTTTTGGATGAACAGTATGTTTTATTATCTATAATTCTGTCTGTGATTTTTTCAAATATTCATATTTTCGTTACTAAAAATAAATATTCCCTGTGAAACCGCACGGCGGCGGCGTCGCGACTTGAGCACGACAGGCATTTGTATGGCCAAGGTCAACGGCGATTACCCCATCCTTAAACTCAGTATAAAAAGCTTACAACTTTCCACATCTTTATCACATTTTCTTATTCTGTAATTTAAGTAATTCTCAAATTAAAATACTCACGACATAACCATTTTGCTTGCACAATCACTGACTACATCTTATTGAAATCTTTCGGCGGCTCCATAAATAGCCAAAATAAAACATGGAACTACGAAAGAACTACGTTTTCATGTAAACAGGAGCTGCGGGGTAATTTCGTAACACACTATCGGTAGCAATGGGTTTCATTTTGACAGTACAACAACATTCATTGCGTTAATTACGTTGGTGAGCAGATAAATGTTTCAAACATATGAAGCAATGGATTAGAAATATACTTCAAAATCATTCAGATTGTGATTGATAGCGTGTTACACAATTAGGGTGCGGTATCCTATATTAAGTACAATCGTATCAGGAGATCAAAAGATATCACTGTTACCGCTTAAGGCGCTGACAAGACCCAATTGACCAAAATAGCCTTCTCTTAAGAAAGAAAATTGTTAAATCTGTATAGTTTGTGGTAGCGGAAAAAATATATGTTAATTTTGAACATATTTCCCAGAACTTGGTTGTCACCAAAACACGTTTTGAAAAAAAAATCTCGATACAAACTAACGTTAAACTAACCTCTTACCTTGAGTTCTAATCCAAAATATCTGTATTAAATATCAACATAAATTACGTATTTAATTAATAACAAGTACGTCTTATTCTAATGCAGAACTTGGTTGTTTTTTATTTTCGATTACTCAACTCAATTCTGAGTAAATAGATAATTACTTCATATTTTGCAATAAATTACAAGCGTTTTGTCGTCGCGCTTCTCTTTCTTTTCTATGCAATCTGACAGTGACCGCCGTTTAGGTGTTGTCAGCGTCTTAACGTCGACGGCGCGTTGTGCTCCACGCGCGCCTCAAAGAGCTGTCAGCACAAGTGTAGGGGTCCACTAGGGCCGATGCCTGCTGGAGTACGAAAGGGTTACCGAGGCGCCTGGCAACACAGGCAACGGAAGGAACACGGGTGGGTTTTAGTCAGTAAGAGTCTGACAAACCCTCCCGCTCCACCCAGAGCGAGAGGAGTTATTTGATAATTATAATTACCCACCCAAAATATAAAAACCGCTTAACTTAACATTAATTTTTGAGCTAAGTAAACCCTACTTAAGTACGTAGTAGCTAAGTTACAGTAACCGAATCTACTGTCGGTCAGTCCAGCATTCCAAATGATGGTTTATGGTTTATTTCGCATAGAACCTATTCCAAACACAATACTGCTCCATCTTTGTCCGAGACTTAACCTACCATCAAATTCGCAAAGCTTACCCATATTACCCAGAGATCTATAATACCTGGATCACGTTTCACTAGAGAAGAACAGAACGTATTAATGAAGATTTGTGCACGGTGAATAAGATCCAAGAAACTTTTTTTTCTTTATAATTATATGGGAACCACTTTAAAAAAATTCTGTCTTTATTTTTACACGGCCTTTTCGCATTCTTTTTTATTATTTTCATTGATAGACATACAATAATCATCTTCCTATCATTCATTCAAGATACAATTTTTTTTACCGAAAAGGAGGAATTTACGTTCGAATGATACAGAGTCGAAAATTATACTACAACTTTTTTTTTAATACTGCTAGCTTCCTAAGAAATTTCGACTCTTAAAACGATGACAAAATAATGATAACTCGAAAACTATCAAGAATCATGGAACATAGATGGGGTATTTTCAGATAACCCTCGGCTCGGCAGATTATTTTTTTTTTATGACGTTACTATTTGGATCTTGACTTGACTGCAGAAAGAAAATATAGTTTAATACAGGTTATACAGGCTGTAATTTTAAACACCACCAACCTTTTAAGGGATCATTATACTCATCATGTAAGAGAGGATAGGAAGTTTTCTATATCGTCGTCGTTTTTTTGCCATCAACCACGCTTTCACTGCGACTTTACATTGGTGTAAATTAAATTAAAGACAATCGATATAAAAAACCGGCCATGTGCGTTTCGGACCACGCACAATGAAGGGTTTCGTAGTTGGGAAGTTGGGATGATTTTATCCTAAAAACAAACTTACAAGTAATTGAAAAACATGTTCTCCCATACATCGATATATGCCACGGTCAATTCTCGAACTGCAAATTTAAGTTGGTCGACTATTACTCGTTAACTTGTAAAGCCTACTTAGCGGTGATAGGTTTCCTTTTAATTCCATTATATGTACTACTGCCATGTATTTTTTCACATCTCCATAAACAACCATTTAACTGGCAGGGGGGGGTACACTTGACTCTAACAAAAATTAGCACTTTAATGCTTAATATTACGCAAGTGGATCCTTGAATCGAAAAGTGGTGCTGACAGACCCGCAATATTTTTGAATGGCCTATCCAACGATATCCCACACCATGTGGTGAGAGACGAGAAAAAAAAATATCATCCCCACATTACATGCACGGGAGGTACCCTAAAACAATTTTTTTTTCAAGATTTTTCTTTAGCACTTTGTTGGCGTGATCAATATGTATATACCTATGCCAAATTACAGCTTTCTAGTACTAAACGTCTCTGAGCTACAGTGGGGACAGACAGACAGACAGGGTTCCTTGTTTACTCCGGAACCCTAAAAAAACAAGTAGATATAAATATGAATAGGTATGTTTACACATGCGACATCACGCAAGTCGAACTAAGTACCCAATGTACCATGTTATTGCAATTATCAGTTACTTCTAAACTAACGGTGCCACATCCATTTTGCAATGACCGAGTTAAAACAACTTTTACCTCCTTGACGATGATATAAATATCACTACTGAAGTTGTATTACGTAATTGCTTATTGAACTTGCCCGTAAAAATAAACAAACAAACTTTGTCACCTTTTTTAGCTTGTAATAATAATAATGGGTATTGTTTTGCAAACGTAAAACCTTTAGTTCTAGATTATAAGTAGGTATCTAGTATGGCACCGTAATCAATTATGTTTGGAAGCTATTAGACCTATTCCGAACTCCTCGTTATCATTTAAAGTAATAAAATGTTACGGGTATTTATAATCCTATCTAATAGACTTCTTTCAAAATCATTAACTATTAATAGAATTGAGTTAATGTCCATTAAAGTAACAGTGACGGGTTCTCTAATACATTTCTAATTCTAATGACTGTTTAATCACTATTAAAAGTTCTACTCTAGTCACTGTAGTCGCGTTAAACATCATTTAAAATGGCGGTTCCAGTCTTAGAACACAGCACTAAAGTTCTGACGTTTACTAGTGTACTTTATGGATTGTTTTACAATATTACAATGAATAAATCGACTGTGTCACAATGTCTCTTCCTGATCTTACTGAGTTATATGTTCGAAGAAACAACCTCTGTATTAAGTGCCAGTAATACTGAAACAATCAGTCTTCCACAGGGAATAATTAAGGGCTCTTATGACTTGTTCAAAAATCAAAGAACATATTTGGGAATACCTTACGCTTCAGTAACAGAAAGATTTCAGGTAAGTGTTTATTTTTTAGACTACTTCTTAAGGCGCAGATATATGATTTTAGTGACTTTTAAATCTGTTATTACGCCTTCATATATTGCAAGTAAGTTATGCAAAAAATATATGTTAAACTAGAACGCATACACATGAATATTTAAGTATTGTTGTATAATTATTTATGAAATTAATTCAGCAAGCAATGTTTACCCAAAGCATAACTAAAGATTTTCTACTTAAGATATTTTCATGTTTTTTTTATGAGCTGACTATAGTATTATCTATAATTCTATCTGTGATTTTTGCCAAATATTCACATTTTCGTAACTAAAAATAAATATTTCCTATAAAACCGAACGACTCGCGGCGGCGCGCGGCGCGGCGGCGGCGCGTGAGTGCCGCCGCCGCCAAGGACTCAGCATTTGTGGCCGGTTGATGGCAATAGGCTCGCCCCTATGAGACTTAAAATTAACTGGCGAAATGTGGGTGTCCTATTTACCTCTATCTACTCCTTTGAGGAATACAGGGGGGATGTTATGCGTTTAGCCAATATTTAAAAATGACTACAATTGGCGATACTACTCGTAATATCACAGATACAGATGCTCTATTTTGTGTGATTTGCATTCAAAGTCAAAGTCAAATTATTTATTTCAAATAGGCACATAAAAGGCACTTTTGAACGTCAAAATTAACAAAAAAAAAAATAGAATTGATTCTAGTTGCCCCTTCCAAAAGGTAGATTCGTATGGAGAAGAATGGGCAAGAAACTCCACCGTTACTCTTTTAAAATGTTTTACAAAATTTTGTATATGTACATTTTAAAATTATATGTGAAGACGATGCACCTAGAATAAAATTACTTTAACAAAATAGGTAAAAAAAGAATCAAAAATAAAGCAATGACAGATAAATGAATTATGTGATAGGTACATGATGCTCACATATTTACAAACATTGTAAAAGTATACGTTTTCCTAAAAATAATAAATAAAGTCAGTGTTTGAGTTAAAGTAATCAATTTTAAAATGTAAATTTTTTCCACCAGGACCCCGGGAACCCTCCTTCATGGAACGGCACGCTTACTGCAAACCGTCGAAACATAATGTGCAATCAGTACGTTACAGCTTTGAAAACACCTGTGGGTCAAGAAGATTGTCTGGTACTGAGTGTTTTCACACCGCCCACCCTGGAACAAGACCCTTTTCCCGTAATGGTTTTCATACATGGAGGGGGATTTTACTCGGGCAGTAATTCGGAACTTATTTATAATCCAACATATTTACTGAAAGAGAAAGTTATTGTTGTTAATATAAACTATCGTCTTGGGGCATTTGGTTTCCTGTGCCTGGGACTCCAAGAAGCTCCAGGGAACGTTGGTTTGAAAGACCAATTAGCTGCTTTGAAGTGGATACAGAATAATATCGCCTACTTCGGAGGTGACCCAAATTCCGTCACAATATTCGGCGAAAGCGCTGGAGCAGCTTCTGTCCATCATTTACTTCTTACCCATTCTGCCGAAGGATTATTTCATAGGGCTATTATGCAAAGTGGATCAGTTCTGATGCCACAGGATTTTGGTTACCAACCCGTTGAAAGCGCATCAAAGGTCGCTTCACGTTTAGGCTATAACACGTCAGACCCAACTGAACTGTTGGCAATATTCAAAAATTCAACAGCTAACGATATTGTCAAAGCTTCCAATGTTGATCAATCTAATAACGCATTTGCACCTTATTTGTTTACACCATGTGTGGAAACCGCTATAATGAGCAGGAGACCATTGATAACGGAACTACCATCACAATTACTTCATAAGCAAGGCCTTGATGTATCTGTTATTATTGGCTTCAATAATAGAGAAGGCATTTATTGGGCGACTCATTATGTTTCTCAAACTCTTGACAAACTCAAGGCTACTTTCGATCATATAATACCTTCTTATTTGCTGTTTGAAAAAGAGAGTGATAAAACAACTTTTATTGATGATGTCGTTACATTTTACTTTAGCAACAGAACATTAACAGACGGTTTAATAGAATACTTCACTGACTCTTTGGTTGCATTTCCAGTAATGGTCTCATCTGAGATTTTTCTTCGAAATCCTACCAGAAGAGTGTATAACTATTATTTTAAATATGATTCGTTCAGAAACTTGAATAAATTTCTGACCCGGCTACCAATAACACCAGGAGCGTGTCACGGGGACGAGCTATTTTACTTATTCCAACCAGTTATATTATCTGTGCTGCCTTCCACTTCTAATGATGCTGCAACGATTAAGACTATGACAACATTATGGACCAGTTTTGCTAAAACAGGGTAAGTTCTATACATCTTATAATTTATATTGCTCTTAAATTTGTATAATTGTAATGTAACCTTAAAACTATTGTTTTTAGGACACCTTTAAAATCAAATATGCCTTGGAGATCTAGTGGAGAGCAATTGGAGTTTCTTGAAATAAATCATGAAATCCAGATGACGAAGTTACCGAATGAAGATCGAATGGAGTTTTGGAGGAAAACCTTTGAAAAATATGGAAGGAAATAAAAAAATATGTGGATATTTTTATTTTAATGCTTTTGTATTTATATTCATTTATTCATACCAGAAAATATATACCAAATAAATAAATTGAACACTACAAAACATATACAACGGGCGGCCTTATCGTTTCTGAAAATCTCTTGCAGGAAACCTTGGAAAGGACAGTGATAAGTATAGATACAATATACTATAATAAATATATAGATTTATTTATATACATATATATGTATACTATACAATACATAGCGAAACGACTACGAGAACAAGGTCACAACAACAAGTAATGTTCCTACAACGATTGGGCGCGATTTATTTGAACTGGAAATGAAATGACATGAAATTAAATAAAATTGATTATTTCGTAAATGGGATATCGGAATCACTTTTACACGTCAGACAAAGTACAAGATGGAGTTGACATTTGAGAAGGAATAGCGACACACACTCAGGGGTCGAAGTCACTCTTAGAGTCCAGACATAATGTTGGTCAGATTATGTGAGGACCATGTAGATCAGTGTCTAAATGGTCTTTTGAGGAAAGAATCACACAGAGTTGAGTGGACCTGTCCATTCAGTGCAAGCATTTGTCAGTAAACGTGTAGCTCAACTCAGAACTTAAGGAGCTCAACGACTATGCATTCCGAGCGGGCTGGACAGAAAAGGCTTTGTCGAATAAAATTGTGGAATGTATTGGCATTTTAAGCATCAAGTTGTCTGATGACCTCAACAATGTGTATGTAAATGTGTATGTGTATTAACAGTATTATTATTTTTATTTAGAGCATTAGACGTGGTCAAATTAAAAGTGCACAATTTCCTCCGGCCTCCAGGAACCACCTATACGAGGTTCTTTAATGTGGTGTTTATGGTATATGCTAACCTAGTGCCTCCCGCAACTCTTGGCTCTTGGCAAATGTTTGTAAAAGACGGTTCCTCATCTGTCACGCATCTACCTATAATAGTCATCGTGACCCGAAAGTTGAGGATTCGAAACCCTAACGGTAAGGCCAGCTACACAGCTACGAGCTTCGCTTGGTGCCACAGCCACGCTTGGAGACTATTTGCTAGTTGTCAGGTGCTAGAAGATCTACTATGTATCCGTCCTCCATCTTGTTAATACGCCGCCGATGCACGATACGCATGTTCATTCGGAGATTCACTAAGTTGGTGAGCCCCTGCGGCTTCGGCCTAAGTGACGTGTCTGTGCAGGACTTGCCTATAATGGTATATAATCGCCAACCCACACTAAGCAATCGTGCTCGTTCCTCTCTGTATGAAAAGAGGCCTTGCAGCAGGTGCAGCCCCTGCAGTGGGTCGTTTGATATCGTTGGGATTATTTAACTCCAACTCCAGAAAAAATAAACTAGGACTTTTTTTGTAAGTCGGAATGAAAGATAGAACGAGGACAGGAGTTTATAGAGGGATCGAAACACATGGGAATTTGTATATCGTTCTGCCTAACCAAAATTATAGCCATGGGGAAAAGACTTGACTTTGTATTTATAGGCACTCACTTTGTACTGTTAAGGCTCGTGCAGATATCGCGGGCGCGACATATTGCTGCCTGTCACGCCCGCGATAACGCGCTAGTATACACGAGCCTTTACGCATAAAGACTTGAAGTAGTTAAGAATTTATGGGATAAATAAATAAAATTTCGTTAGTAATTTGGTATATTTAATTAATAACATTAAACAAAAGTCCGGGAATTAGGTAGTAATTTTTTTATCATCCTCAATTCAAATTGGGTTACATGTCTGAGATTTTACGCTTAATAATTCTGTTACTTATTGTAAGTAGGCTGTAGGTATCTACCTACACAACTATATTTAATACGCTTCATTCAACCGTGGATGTTATGGCGGTTAAATTCCGTTGTAGTAGTCCACCACGTCGGAGGTGTTGGGGGACTTGGGAGCTCATTCAGCTTCTTTGTCAGCCATATCATGAAGTAGACAAATATACCTAGCCCTGAGATCCTGTGAATAAAAACGTACACAGTATTAGTTACGCGCGTCACTTTCAGTCAGATTTCTGAACTTTACACACGCAAGAACAGCTTATAAATTGTGCTTCTAATATTGATTCTCAATTTCACATATTTACGTACAATTTATTTATTTTCTTTTAAACAAATTATTTTGTGGGTGTACAAGTACATAGATAATTAATTATGTAGATAGTCATCTACATAATTAATTATCTATGTACTTGTACACTTCTTATTTCTTGATGTAGGTACTAGATTGTTGGTACTCTACAGTCTACATCCATGGAAAGCCCATAGATAGATACCATGGCCATAGAGCATAGGCTTTTGAATCAATCTTCAGCTAACTATGAAACATTAGCAAGTACTCAAGTAGTTTTACATACTAATTTTGTAGATACTATACTCTGTTTTTACTTAATCCAATTTGTTCCAAAAATAAAGATCACCAAAATAACATAGGTACCTTATTTAAGAGTAACTACTTACATGCCCAACATTTTTTAAAAGTAATGATTCACTGCATTTAAATATGACTATACATAGGTACAAGACTTCCCGATCACACAATTCAATCAACTGAGGGCTTGCATGTCTGTCTAGTGACTGTATAACAATGAGACACACAATGAGATAATTGTAACAATAATGGCACGTTGGTGCGTAACGGTAAAGTACAGACTACAACAAAATAGCTGGTCATAAGCAGAAAAAATCTATATCTCACCCGGTTTAGGTCAACGTGGATTTTAATACACTAAGGAACTTTTTATAAAACAAAGAACATAAACACAAGTAACATAGAATAACGTGATCACCAACCACCAACCACTAAACGTAACCAACTATCATCATAACGTCTTACCTACAATCATGGTTTTTTGTTTTTACCTGTGCATTTGAGATAGAAGCTGGTAAACTCAAACCAATTAAATAATTAATTTCTTAATTCATAGATATCCTACAAAGTTAACAATGTTTGAAAAGCATCCACGAACCGACACAATTTTGAGTAAGTCTTAATTACTTATTACGTTGTATCAACGTAAGAGGAGTTCCACAGGGATCTCATTTGGGGCCAACGTTGAAGCAAGGGACCCACCCTTGCTTCAACGTTGGCGTTGGAGTGTGAGTGTGCGTGTGTACATCGTGTGTAATTAAGTGGTCGTTGGCTATTTAAAGCCGGACTAAATAACAAAGGATTCTTTGATTCGGAATAGGTGTATTTTGGTAAGATTACGGTCCTGTTACATAATCAGCCAATAATGTTCCCACTGCTGGGATACAGGCCTCCTCTCGGTGAGAGTGAGTGTAATCCACCACGCGAACCCAGTGCGGGTTGGTAGTTGTCACAAGTCTTCGAATTTTTGGTTCTATGACATGCCGGTTTCCTCACGATGTTTCCCTTCACCTTTTTGAGAGCAGTAGTGATGAAATAATTGACACAAAGTAAAGCGCCTGTCTGGGTTTGAAACTACCTTCTAATTCGTAAGTCACGGCCGTTACCACTGGGCCACCACTGCTCTACGGTTCTATTGAAATAGTTAAATAGTTAGTAAAAATTGACATCAATTCGACAGACATTATTACATAGTTGTGCAACTTTATCTTGATTGTAAGACAAATTTTATTATATGTATATCACCTTAGGCGAAATTGTTCCTTCCTATTGTACCTACATATGTACATGTAAATAAGAGGCCGGCAGTAGGTACCTACCTACTTAAATCTATGAATACTTAATAAGTGTTTTAATAATATTAATTTTTCATAGCTCACTATAGCACTTAGCTGTAACTGGCTCGTCAGCTCATCTGTAAACAAAACGATTATTGTTTGTTTGAGAACATACCTATATAGAATTGATCATGCCAATAAATTATCAACAATTCCAGAATGGTTTAATTTGTACCTATGTTGTAACTAACCTCTCCAATGATGACGCATATTTAATCAGATTAAATCAATAGACTTACGCGGTGGTTTGGAATTGGTTGAACATCCAGTCAATCAGACCTCCGTTTGCGAGGCGGTACGTTCAGCCACAAAAGTCGATTAACACTTCAGTTTTTTTAATCTTTTGAGCCCGGAGACTGGATTTGTGCCCCATTGATGGCAATAGGCTCGCCTCCTATAACATGGGACTTAAAAACATAACTGGCGTAATGTGGGTGTACTACAGGTACACCTCTGCCCAACCCTTCGGGGAAACAAGGCATGATGTTATGTTATGTTATGTGTTTTTTTTATCTTAATTTTGGAGCTAAATATTTATAAAAAAACTGAACGGATGTAAAATTTAAAGAGTAAGTATTAAATGCCAGCTATTACATGAAATGCTGGAAAACAATGTGGATACCTATTGAATCATTTTGTGTCTATACTAATATAATACACAGGGCGTGGCGTAAATAGTGGTCAAACGTTAAGGGGTCGATACACCCACAACTTGAACTATTTTTTCAATAGGTATAAATTCCATAGGTCATCTAAAACAATTTTTTTCAGGATTTTATTGTACCACTACCACATTGTCGGCATGATTAATATGTATACCTATGCCAAATTACAGCTTTCTAGTACTAAGCGTCTCTGAGCTAAAGCGGGGACAGACAGACAGACAGACAGACGGACATGACGAAACTATAAGGGATTACTAATCTTGTTTACTACGGAACCCTAAAAAGAAATCCCACGCGGACGAAGTTGCGGGCGAAAACTAGTTAATTTATATGATATCTATCTATTATGTTAAAGTAATAGTGATAACCGACTTTGGTTGCTGACTGTACCCCTAATGTCCCGGAAGAGCAGTTGCCAAGTCGGAATACGTACCTATCAGTGTCTAACCGCGTTCCAAACCCGCGACAAGAGAGTTTTATCTTTGAATGAAAAAAAAATAGGCCACTGTAATTAGGTATAACGTGGCTTCGCGTGTGATTTCAGTCAACAATTGTCACAGGCTAGAGTTGTAGTCCTGTGAGAACTGAAACTAGGTACTAAGGCCCGTATTACAGAACCTCACTCAAAACTCAAGCATTACCTAAAACTCTTTTAGAGCCATTTAATTGGTTAAAACTAGTTTTAAGTAATGATGAATTGAGTCTTGAGTAAGTTGCTGTATACGGCCCTTAGTCACATTTCTTTGACCTGATTGTAAATATCTCTCCAAAATAAAAATCAAAAGAAATTTATTCAAACTAGGCTGAGAATCAGCACTTTTCAAACGTCAAAATGACATAAGACAGTCCGTCTTATGTCATTTTGACGTTCCAAAAGTCCCAAAAACGCCCGCCCTTCACCACTTCCTAGTGCTTTAGCTGGGAAGAAGATGTGGCGCAACAAACTCCCCAGCAGCACACCTGTCTGTTTACATTATAAACTTGATTCTATACAAAGTAATTAGCACTGCGAAACAAAACATTAAATTAAATTACTTGCCTTAAGTTAGCTAGCCTCCGTATTAAAAGTCCTAAAAGTAAATAAATGGTCCTAATAGCAAAACGACGCTTTAGAAAAATGTCCTAGTAGCAAATCGTACTACGAGCAGTTTGTCCTATTAGCAGATCGTCCTATTTGGAAAGTACAGTAATGCTGAAAAATCAATATACCTTGTAAATAAATATGTGGTATTTAAATGACTATGAGAGCCAGAAATTAGCCCTTCACCTTTCACCAAAAGTGGAGTGGCCTGAGCGGTAGGTATTGCTAAACTTCCAGAGCTACTGCCACCTGAACTATAGGTACAATATCAAACGTAATGCTTTATTGCTAATAACGTTGGTAACCGAACGTGCTCTACACGAAGAACTCTCAGAATCCGTTGGTGGGTTTACTAACATGTTGGAGGTACCTGGGTCATAATCAAAATCGAAGTTTGATTTTTTGTAAAAATAAAACTCATGTGATTACATGCAAAATCAACTTTTAATTGTAAAATATCCAAATTAACATAATCCAAGGTTCTAATAAGATCGACTTTAATTATTTTTGTAAATATAGCCACTATTTACTTTTTTATAGTCCACAGAAAATATCGAATTGACCACAGAAATGACTGAAATCAACATTTGCGTTAAAAGTGTTTATGGTAACGATGAACAAAAAACTTATAATGATTAAATATATGTGGTATAATAAAATAACCAGCAACTTTATAAATCAGATAGTCACAAAAACAATTTAAAAAATAAATTCTGTGATTCCACAGGAAGTATTTTAATAGTCTACAGGAAAGACCACCATAATTATTATACTTAAATCACTATACATTATTGCAACATAAACTTTTAGCAAGAGACGCAGTATTTTCTAAAATGATTTTTGCATTACGTAATGCATGAACAATTAAATTATTATTAGTATGCAATGCACACAGACAAGTGTCTCTAGAAATTACTTTTGGAAATATAACCCAAAATGGACGATTTGACCTAAATGTTTGGTATGACAATTTAAGCCCTGTTTTATTCACAAATATCTTGTGTACATTAAGCAGAGTCATTAAGTACACGTATTTGCATTTTTTTCTTGTTACGTGTGATATTTTCTTTTTTGCCCGCTGTCAATCTGCTGTATTCATCATCTTGTAAAAAGTCTTGTTTTAGTTTTAATTCCTGATTTCTTTGATTTATTGTCACGCGTAGTAACCTGTTTGTTGAAATTATAGCATTTTTTGGTTGCCCTGCTTAGACGCATTTTGTATTTGGCCAATTTAGACTCTAGAATAGTTAACCTTTGCTTAAGATAAAGATTCTCAGTTTTTTTACGCTTATTTCGTGCAATCACTGCTTTGCCGGATGCAACCTAGAATGGGATGACAGAGAGGTAGTCGGCGTACTACAGTTTCTTAATTGCTCTTTCCGCTACATATCTTCACGACGTTTTCTTGCTTTATCTCGCCACATCTTTCGAATTTGGCGCTGTTGACACGGTGTGTACTGCTCAATAGTTTTTAATAGTCCGTCTTCTTTCTTTTTATGATATCTTTCTCGGTCTTTTCTTCTTCTTTCTTCAATAGCTTCATCATCTAATCTTGCGCGAGCACGGCGCAAACTCTGTTTTTTTCTGTTCGCGGCGTCTTCTCTTTTTTTCTTCCTCTGTCAATTTTTTTCTTGGAGGCATATTACCTAAAACAAAATAAACTAAATGCTATACCTACGCCCAAAACCAAAAGATACGTAAGCACAAAGGCCTTAAATTGCTTGTGTATTGTCATAAACTAACAAACAATCTAAAAGTAAAATCATTTGGTAGCATATGTGCATATAAAATCAATCCGCATAGCCTTTTCCCAACTATGTTGGGTTTGGATTTTTCATTAAAAAAATAAGCCAAAACCGACTAACGTGAGAAAAATCAGCAATAGATAATAAAGTGATCAGTACCATAACAAGCATCACATAATCAGCCTATAATGTTCCCACTGCTGGGACACAGGCCTCCTCTCTGTGAGAGGGAATGGGCCGTAATCTACCACGTGGGCCCAGTGCGGGTTGGTAGATGTCACATGTCTTCGAATTTTTGGTTCTAGGACATGCCGGTTTCCTCACGATGTTTCCCTTCACCTTTTTGAGAGCCGTGGTGATGAAATAATTTACAAAGTAAAGCGCCTGTCCGGATTCGAACCTACGACAAGCATAACAATTGAGAATTTTTATTATAATCCATTCTGTAGACAGACGTCCCTCCTGTGGACACAGAAACACAGAAAAGAATTCCACAGAAGGGACTGTGTTATACAAAATCCATAATAAAGTGATATTTTTTTAGGTTAGATTAACAACAATGTAAAATTTGTAAAAAACGTTAATTTGACTCAATAATGCAAAGCTTCTCGTAATAATTTAGTGCACACTTACCGAAATATTTGATAGTAAGGAAAGACACACGATCTTTGACGAAAAACTTAGAGAAAACAATTTTTGGGTTCGTTAAAACACATTCACCGTTAATTTCACGTCGGCACAATGACAAGTGACACCTACAATAGAATTGCCAGTTTAAAAATAAAAATATCGATTTGTAATTTGTGAAATCGATTCTTAGAGCTAGGTATTTTGGGTCCACAGAATGGATACACATTCTGTAACGAACTGTTTAATCTGGTTTTTATTAAAAATAGGTGGGATTATTTTTTTAATTCACCAGAACATAAAAGCTCATTAAATTAGTTATATATTATTAAAAGTCTGACGATGCCTGGAAGAATATTTTATTTTTAATATCCATGCAAAGCTCCCTACTCTTAGAAGTAACAAGTCCACAGAAGGATACTTCCTCATACTGTGCATAAAAAATACGTATTAAATAAAAATAAAGTGAACATTCTTCATTACGAATATAGTTTAGCACAGAATCCATACCTCAATTAAAAAATATATTTACTAAGTTTCATAAATATGGAAATAAACAGTGATAACAGTTTTTCGCATGTTTTGATTATGTTAACTAAACTATTTTTCACACCACCTGCTAAGTAAAGTAATGTCAAATTATGTATATAATAGTCTTTACCTATGAAGTTGTCGTTTTACAATACTGGAATTTGAAACGTTATTTATGCATGGCTGGAATTTATTCCTAAATTCAAAAGAATATTATTTTTCGTACCACTTGCTCAAAAAAGTGACATTCTATGCCACAAAAAGCGAACATAACAATAGTAATTTTTAATCTGTTAAAAACAGGGAAAGAAAATTGTACTGAATTTCATTCATCCTCTAGGGGGAGAATGTGATTTAAATTTGGAATACTTACCGAAATGTATACTGAACTATCTTATAATCTGTGTTTACACCATTGAGTTTATAATATAAAGCATTATACATCTTTTTGAAAAAGGAATACGCATTTATTATGCAGTTATGATTATTAAATAAAATTACGAAAACCGACGAGGCCGTATGAACTTGATGCCTTTGCTTTTCCGACAAAAAAATATTAGTAATTAAAAAACTAGGAATTTGCCGCGTTTTTGTTTTCTTCAAATACCTACCTACATAAACGTTAAGTTTATTTTAATTTATTTTTATAAATAAGTTAATGTTCTAAAAATACGTTACGATGTTAAATCAAAGCGATTGACAGTGAACTGTCGGATTCCATCAGTGCAAATGCTGCCGCAATTATAAATAATTTGCTTCCAACAAAATCCAAGGAAAATTATTTAAAAACTTATGAAGAATTTTCAACGTGGAGAAGTGCGAAAGGCCTATCAATTTCAGAATCAGTACTTCTTGTCAATTTTGATTATTTATCCAAGAGAAAGAATCCGAATACACTTTGGTGCATATCGCACCTTTAGAATTATAAAGACCTAATTCGAAATTTTAAGATTTCAACTTTGACTCATAAAACTACCTTGCATGCAAGGTAGTTTTATGAGTCAAAGTTGAAATCTTAGTCTCGTTTAGAATTATAGAGACCTAATTCGAAATTTTAAGATTACCTTGCATGCAAGGTAGTTTTATGAGTCAAAGTTGAAATCTTAAAATTTCGAATTAGGTCTCTATAATTCTAAAGGTGCGATATACTCAAAACTGAAAGCTACAATAAGCATCAAACACAGCATTCATGATTTAACTATGAATATTTCGTATCTTAGTAATGGTAATTATTCTATATATTTACCTGTTTTTTATCTTTATTATAGGTGGCCTTAATTTTTGGACTCAATGGTGCTTGCCGCGGATGTGAACTTGTAAACTTAAAGGTGGAGGACGTTGAAAATCATTCCAATGAGTTGCTGCTGATTAATGTAAAGGAAACTAAGACAAAGACAAATCGGTCATTCATTGTACAAGGACAATATACTAAAATCATTCATAAATACCAAGCATTACGTCCCACCAACATGGAAAACAATAGATTTTTTATAAACTATCGGAATGGGAAATGTACTCGACAAGCCATCGGCAAAAATCAAATTAGCAATATGCCAAAGGAAATTGCTAAATACTTAAAACTTAAAGATGTTAAACTCTACACCGGTCACTGCTTTAGAAAAACTTCGGCGACTTTCTTGGCGGATTCAGGGGCAGATATTACGTCAATAAAAAGACACGGTGATTGGAGCTCTGATGGAGTAGCTGAGGGTTATATCAAAAGCTCAATGGCGAATAAAACCATATTAAGCTGTCAAATTAACAAAAATATAAAACTTAATCCATCAGAGCCACAACCATCAACTTCCGGCATCTTATCTTCGTCCGTAACTCACGATGCACCACCACCACTATCTCCGACGTATGCTATCTACATTGAAACGCAAGTTCCTCAGACGCAAGAACAGAGAAATACTCAAATCAACTCATCAACAATAAATGTACCAAACAAAAATGTAACTCTCTCTATCAATAATTGGACCAATGTTTCGAATGTTAACTTTTACTTTTAATTGTCATTATTTTTAATAAATGCTTATCTCATATTATTATTGTGTTAATTTTTTCGAAAATGGTACGAAAAGTAGAGTATTTTCCTCGGTGATAAAGCTGTCTTATTCTTGGGTGAACTTAAATCCCTCGCTACACTCATGACTCGTCTTAAATCCCTCGCTTCGCTCGTGATTTTAGTTTTTAACACCCTCGCTACGCTCGGGAGTAAACCTCGAGTCCTTCGTTACGTTCGCGATTTAAATCGTCACCCGCGACAGAAGACACTGCTTTATACCATTGGTTAATAATCTACTATTTAAAATATGGAATTCTATTTTCAAATTCAGTAATTTGTTAATTGATAAGTGTTTTGTTTTCACTACATTTGAATATATTTCATCAACATGGACACGATAAAAATACGAGTACCTAATTATGGAATACGAGTTCCGTCGCGGTAGCAATATTGAACAAACGGCTCGCAACATTAATTACGTTTACGGAGTGAACACTACAAACGAACTCATGAGTCGTTATTGGTTTCCGACATGAAAATTTTTATCTAAAAAATGAACCCCGTGGTCGCCCGAAAACTAAAGTCAACAACGACGAATTAAAGGCGATAGTGGAAGCTGACGAGTTAGCAGCAGCTTTCAACGTTAGCATCAAAACAATATCGGTCCATTTGCGTCAAATTGGTAAGGTAAAAACACTTGATAAGTGGGTGCCGCACGAACTGAACGATCGCCAGCGCGACGAACGCGTTGAGGTATGCCTTGCGTTGCTTAACAGACACAGAAACGGAGGGATTTTGAACCGCATTGTCACTTGCGATGAAAAATGGATTCTTTTTGATAATCGTAAGCGGTCATCGTGTTGGTTAGACCCTAGTTGAGCGCCTAGGCAATGCCCCAAACGAAAACTTACCCCTTAAAAAGTCATGGTCACTGTTTGGTGGTCTAGTGACGGTATACTTCATCACAGCTTCTTACCAAATGGCACCAGCATTACTGCGGATATGTACTGTGAGGAACTAGACACTATGATGGAGAAACTCGCAAATCTCCGGCCAGCCTTGTTTAATGGCTCGTCCCCGCTGCTCCTACACGACAACGCTCGATTTCATACGGCACAACAGACGGTCTCTAAGCTACAAGAGCTAGGGTTGGAAGTTTTGCGTCATCCACCGTACTCACCAGATCTTGCACCGTCAGACTCCTACATTTACCAAAATTTGGACAACTTCTTGACAGGAAAAAAAGTCAATAGCCGAGAGGCAGTACAAAATGTCTTTGAACAGTTTGTTGGCTTCCGTACACCTGACTTCTTCATGAAGGGCATTGAAAAATTACCACTGCTCTGGTAGAGATGCATCGATAGCATTACTTTTTGGGTGGTTAATTATCAAATAACTTCTCCAGCTCCGGGCGGAGCGGGAGGGTGTGTCAGAATCTTACTGACTAAAACCCACCCGTGTTCCTTCCGTTGCCTGTGTTGCCAGGGACATGGATAACCCTTTAAAACTTTCCCGCGACCCCGGCATCGATAGCATGGGTGCATATTTTGATTGATAGAAATAAAAAATATTTATATTGCCCTGACTTGTATATTAGCTGCTCTATGTGATGCTATCAAAATTACGACATTGGCAGACATTGCTAACTGTCAAAAGTCTATGTGAAGTTTCTAATAAGGATAGAATATTAGGTCCTGAAATAAAAATTCTATACCTCCCCAGTTTTCACATAATGGTCCACTTAAATTATTTTTCTTCCCATCAGGCATTTTTCGTTTCATTTTAAGGGGGGCAGAATCGGGCAATTTTTGTTTGCCCTGATGTCTATATTAGCTGCTCTACGTGATGCTATCAAAATTACGACATTGGCAGAGATTGCTAATTGTCAAAAGTCTATGTGAAGTTTCTAATAAGGATAGAATATTAGGTCCTGAAATAAAAATTCTATACCTCCCCAGTTTTCACATAATGGTCCACTTAAATTATTTTTAAATAGAGTACTTCATAACCATTCTAACCATATATCACACTTACAAATTTTGAAATTGTGAAAATAATCAAAATATGACCATGTAAACTGGTGGAATTGTGTTCTACATAATTGACATAATTTTGAGCGTCAACTTGCAAGCCTTAGTCAAATAGTAAAAATAAGAAATAGTACATTTTAACTGCTTTATAATATGCATTGGACATTCAGTTAGACATGTTTATTAACAAAATATTCAATAAAGAACATTACGAAAACCTATTTTTGAGACGGTACGCACGGTTCTGGCCAATAGTGCGGCGGCGGAGATCTCTCGCGTCCAGCCCTGGTTCAGGCCATGTTATGGAGCGAGAGGGCATGGGCAGCCGTCACGGGTGCTAAAATAGATAGTGAGATCAAAATATAAATCAAAGATGGTAGCTGCGAACATAGGCACCGGGAGCGGGGTGCAAGAGGGTGCACTTGTACCTCCCTGGCTTCAAAATAAAATAAAGGTGTAAAAACATTCATAACTATAAAAATATTCGAAAACGCCTACTACAATAATAGAAACCTTAACCTATTCGAGGCGAGGTCCTAAATATTTCTTTCAGCTCTAAAGATTCTGTGCATTAGTCGACAAAGTACCGAAGACTATTTTCGAAAATCTAATCGACCCTAGGGCGGGGTGCTAACATTATTGAGCTTGCTTCGCTCGCTCTTGTTCTCTGTTTAAATCGACACAGTTAGCCCTCTTTCTGTATGAATGGAGAAAATGAAACCTAACATATCCGATTAGAACTGCAAAAATGATCGAGCTCGCTTCGTGGAGCTGAAGATGCACCCCTTGAAAATAAACTTGCCGGCGCCCATGGCTGCGAAAACTTCGTTTTTGTTTTAAATCATACGTGAGAATACACATTAAATCTTTCGTTTAGTGAAAAACGAATTGACGAACTAATTACGACACAAAAGTGCGAGAGTCGCGGAGGAAGTTCGTAAATACAGTGTGACGTCCTTTCTCGTCGGTGATCGAAACTTGCCTCTCTTGGCTCGTTTTTTTTTTGTGAATGGCACATCGTAGTTGACCTTGAGAGGTCGTGACTGCTTAACCGGACTATCATGTGACTGCCTTAAGCTAACTCAAAGCCTCCAGCCAGGGGAGAATTTCTTATATTACTAAGCGACTGCACGCTAAGGGCACCCCTGTGGGGTACGAACCTAGACTTAGGGCGTCATTGGGGGAAGGACAGCAAGGTGGGACAAGCTGGATCATAACTGGAAAATTATTATTATCAGAGGACTTTAAAGCTACGGGCTCAGCTACAGCGCCGGCTGGCACTTCGTCGAGCAAGGGTCGGGAGGGATGGTTGCGTCGGGGTCTTCGCGAGGGACCTCGGCAGCGAGGTCGGATTGTCGGTTTGTGTTTGTGCACTGTACTCGTGACCCTACTGCTCTCCTGGAGGAGGGTAATGCCTCATCGGGGTCGGTGAGAACATGCCTTGGACGGCGAACTGAGCTAATAGTAGAGGGCCTATAACTGGCAGCCTTCACAACCAGAGGGTTGCGAAAAATGACGGCAGACTCAAATAAACGCTTGGTGTTGCGTTTCATATACTGCTGGATAGTGGGAATGTTAAGGTCAAGATGGAGGATCTCGTTACGAACGAACCAGGGCCTCCCCGATCCAAGGAAACGGGCCCCCGTTGCCTTACGGAAGAAACGGTTTTGAAGGCACTGCATCCTATGGATTTGGTGGGGCTTAGCTTGTGCGAAGACTGCACAGGTATATGTCATGACGGGTCGGATGCACGCTGTGTAAATGCGCAATTTGAACTTAAGGGACAATTTGCTGCGTGCATGTAGAACGAATCTCTTGGCTCGCGAGTATGGTGGGCTTTTATACCTTCACGAGAAAACCGTTAGCGGCGCATTTTTTCCGTGTTATAGCCATACGACGTGAAGTCCAGTAGGTACCAATAGGTACTGTCTTGGTCAATCAGCTATCCCTTCAATTGGTTTGGGCACTAGGAGTGAGATAAAGAGCATACTCTTTTAAGCGATGGTAACTCATTGCGAACGACTTTATTTAATTTGTTTAGTTTGTTAGGGTTGAATTTTCTCGCGTTATAACCCCCCTAGCCCTCTAGCCTAACTAAGTATCCCCACAGTTGGGCTAGTCTAAATACCTACGTGGCCTACCTCGTTTACGCTTCTCCCTAACAGGAAGTTCTACCTGACCAGCGAAAGACGTAAGTAAGATGCAAAGCGTGATATTTCCCTACGTTTCTCTCAGTCTGTATATTGTTTAGACCATAGGTGGTTGGGCTTATAACCTTCCCTATTTTGTATGGATCGTCGCGGCGCAGGATAAACTTCGCGGATTGTTCGCGTCCTGCGTCGTTCGGCCCTTGTATCTTAAGTAAAACGAGCTCACCTACCTTATACCCTGGTGGCACCCTCCGTTTCTGATCAGCGTTACCTTACTGAACAGCCTGTCTTCTCATGAATACGGTTACCAGCTTTGTACCTCTGGCATGGCACA
The DNA here is from genome assembly GCA_905333075.3 of Atethmia centrago. Lineage (NCBI taxonomy): Eukaryota > Metazoa > Arthropoda > Insecta > Lepidoptera > Noctuidae > Atethmia > Atethmia centrago. The sequence continues at coordinate 14,102,375 of HG995377.1, read as the reverse complement.
CACTCCTTTATATCATTCGTAACATAGGTACGCATGCCAGGCCAGTTATAAATAGCACGAACGCGACTTAGCGTGCGCTCTACGCCGAAATGGCCAGCTGTTGGTACGTCGTGAAGGTCAACCATTACTTGCCTGCGTTCGTGCTCGAGTACAACTAAGCAGCAGTCTTAGCCGTCATCGGACTCCAAGCTGTACCTGTACAGAATATCGTCCGACATAGTGTATCCGTGGTCAGACCAAGGTCTCCCCCTTTTTTTTCTTTGTTTTTGGGTGGGAAATCATCAAATAACTTCTCCCGCTCTGGGTGGAGCGGGAGGGTGTGTCAGACTCTTACTGACTAAAACCCACCCGTATTCCTTCCGTTGCCTGTGTTGCGGGGGCCTCGGTGACCCATTAGTACCTTCCCGCGACCCCGGCAGGCATCGGCCCTAGTGGATCCCTACATTGTGCTGACGACATCTCTTTGAGGCGCGCGTGGAATACGACGCGCCGTCGACCCGGGCCTGGTCCTTACCGGACGGTGAGCTACCCATTGCTCACCGTCCGCAAGCCCGCGCCTACGGTGGCCGGAAATCCGCCCGGGATTCCCGACGCCCAGGGCGTCTCCTGCGGCGGCTAGGGGCGACAGGGCGCGAAACTTGCCTTTCCCTCAACCGTCCCGCCTCCTCCTTCGCGAGCATTAAGAACCCTTAAAAATGCATTATTGTTTTGTTTTCCTAGAATCAATTATAGTTATTGCTAGATAATTGCTTCATATTTTGCAATAAATTACCAACGTTGTGTCATCGCGCTTCTCTTTCTTTTCTATGCAGTCCGACAGTGACCGCGCTTTAGGTGTTGTCGGCCTCTTCAAATATTGGTGGTTTTTTTTTTTTTTTTTGAGGGTGGGAAATCATCAAATAACTTCTCCCGCTCTGGGCGGAGCGGGAGGGTGTGTCAGACTCTTACTGACTAAAACCCACCCGTATTCCTTCCTGTTGCCTGTGTTGCGGGGGCCTCGGTGACCCATAAGTACCTTCCCGCGACCCCGGCAGGCATCGACCCTAGTGGACCCCTACTTTTGCGCTGACGACATCTCTTTGAGGCGCGCGTGGAATACGACGCGCCGTCGACCCGGGCCTGGTCCTTACCGGACGGTGAGCTACCCATTGCTCACCGTCCGCAAGCCCGCGCCTACGGTGGCTGGAAATCCGCCCGAGATTCCCGACGCCCAGGGCGTCTCCTGCGGCGGCTAGGGGCGAGAGGGCGCGAAACGTGCCTTTCCCTCAACCATCCCGCCTCCTCCTTCGCGAGCATTACTGCTTCGCAGAAGGAGGTGACGGCTGCCCATGCCCTCTCGCTCCGTACCATGGCCTGAACCAGGGCCGGACGCGAGAGGTCTCTGCCGCCGATCGCCTCCACGAGGACACGGCGGTGCTCTGCCCAAGCCGGGCAGACCTCCACCGTATGCTCCACCGTGTCCTCCGGGCGATCCACACAGTGGTGACACCCGGACGTTTCCTCCCGCCTTATCCGACACAGGAACCTCCCGAAGCTGCCGTGTCCGGTGAGGACCTGCGTCAGGCGGAAGGTGAGGACGCCGTGGCGCCTCTCCAGCCAAAATATTGGTGGTTAAGTTAAAAAAGGAATGCGGAAATTTGACAGTTTGTGGTATGATATGGTTAGTGGATAAAACCAAGGACTGTGGTTCTCGAAACTCATAGAGCTTAAATGACGATATATTATTAGAGAGGGGTTCTGGAGGGCTTACAAACAATTTTTTGATTTGTTAAGTGAACATCTTCTAAAGTGAATCAGGTTAAAAATACTCTCTTTCATTCTGTTTTTTTTTAACAGATTCAATTAAACATCTGATTACGGTGGATTACGTGGTCAACGCCCTCGTGTCATGTGTAGGTAGTTCATTATTTTATGAAAATTGTTAAGGTGCGTCTACGCTAAACGAACCGACCACGAGCGGAGCACATGCCGAGCACGAATTCGCATAGTGTGGACCGACGTACGAGTCTCGAACGAACGCGCCTCGAGCGTTTCTCGTGCTCGGCTGTATTCCGCCAACTGTCGATTTTTATACGACGAAAAGGGATTTGCATTACGTTCGAGGCCAGTGTTCGTTATAAGTCCACACTTGACGCCGCGACGACGACACGCAGAGCGGCTCCGCTCGTGCTCGCTTAGCGTAGACGTACCTTAGGTAAGGTTTCATTGCTATTAGGTAAATACCGATACCTACCCATCTTACGGTGACATACAAGGTGTGAAGGTTAACATAACATCCGCCTGTGTTCGCCGACGGCTAGGCAGAGGTCACCACCTACCTATAGTCATATGTTAGGAGGTGAGGCTAATGCCATAAACCGGGCATAAGAAACCTGGAATAAAACCTCAACCACGGTTTTTAAAAGATCTTGTATATTCTGGGGTGCCAGACAACAGTAAGGCCAACAGCATGCTGGCCGCGCTCGCTGGTCGTCTTGCTGATCATGGTTTTGTTTTGTTATTAATAATTAACTGTTTATTTATTTTACTTCGATGGTCCTAGTTTATCATTTGTGACTGAGTTACAGCTATAGCTATATGTAAGCGTGCACGCCCTTTATGCCTGGAGGCTTTTATTAAGGTATTAGGTTCTGTTTAGGTTTTTATTTCTGCTTGAGTATAGTTTTGTTTTTCTTTTTTTTATATAGTGGTGTGCTAGCTGACACATGGCTAATAATTTAATGTTTTGTGTTGCGCGTAGTGTAAATTATTTTGCATACTATTGTATAGATTTTTTTTTCTAACTGAACAGACAACTGTTCTGCTGGGCAGTTTGTTGCGCCACTTCTTACCAGCTAAAGCACGAGGAAGCGGTGAAGGATGGGCGTTTTGGGGGACTGTCCTATGTAATTTTGACGTTCGAAAAGTGCCGATTCTCAGCGTAGTTTGAATAAATGACTTGATTTTGATTTTTTATTTGGAGAGGCTTGATTGTTCCAGCGTGACTCACTGTTGTAATCGACACGTAGCACGCTTGGAATGATAAATGTAATTTTAATTTATGACGAACAATATATTCTAATAAAATTAAATGTACCTAATTTGAATTGTATTGTAACTTTATGTAATTTTAACTGTGACTGTGTTCCTATTATGGGTCTATGTTACTTACCTACTTGAATTAAATTATTAGAATTTTTATGATATCTACCGGTGGTAGAGGTGCGGTGACCAAGTCATTCGCCACCTTCAGGTATGCCGCCTGCTATTTGATACTCAATAGGTAGGTAACATAATAGCTCAACCCTCATGAAATGACATTATTTAAAAACAAACAATTAAAAAAAAAACAGCTACTGACCTCTAGGAGGTCGCACGACGGATACGAAGATAAAAATAAAGCGAGTCATACAGACGAAGCCTGTGTCCCAGCACTGTGTCCACTGTAGGCTGATTACCTATGTAAAGCTCCCTAATAACCGTGGCGACTACCCACTTGCTGGATGAATGATATATGAATTACTATTGCATTTCTTTGCACAGCTAATTGAAAAAGAAGACGGGTTCCGTTACAAGACCATGTATGAACGTGGACGACGCTTCGCATAAGGAGTAGGTATGTAAAGACCGTACCACGTCGAGTCCTGCATTTTCGCCAAACCCATTGGAAAAAATAAGTATTTTATGTACGCATGAAGTAGATCTATTTTGTGAGTGTCAAGATATCAAGATATGTTTATCTGCAAGTGAATACCAACCTTGCTGCAGTTGAACATAAGTACACACGGCTACACATCAAGCTATACATTTCCAGTATAAGTTGATCTCGCATTGTATAGGATTTCCGTACAATGCGAGGTCAGCGTAAACTAGAAATTTATAGCTTGATGTGTAGCCGTGTGTAATAACCTCGCTACCTACAGTTAAACATACAAATCTCGCATGCACCTGCTATTTTTCGCTTGTCTCTGAAGCAATTGAATGAATGAATGCAATGCACCAACCCCAGCGTGGTTAAACCAGACTCGATTACTCGAATAAACCTCAGGATTCACATTAGTCCCTGGAGCCTCAGATTTCATGGGACTACATGGGCAATGGTCTCTATTGCATATAAAAGAGTAAACGGGGGGGGGGGGGGGGGGTAGGGAAGGATTATTAGAGCCGTACCGGATATTGCCTCTGAAGCAACTAAGCTCGATTAATAGAGTGTGAAGTAAGCATAATCAGCAAGAAGTGCTGCTTTGTTGCATCAGGTCAGGTCGTTCTGAGTACTTCCTGAATAACTAACCTCTAGGTCCCTAACTGAAACAGCATTCACGTATTTATTAGGGGATTTAAGAATAACGAAGTCGCCGCGAGGCAATGGAATCCATAAGGTCGAAACAGATCCACACGGGCTCATAAATATACCTGTGGTTTTACTGTTGTTTTGCTACAGCTCTTACTATTTTTACTTATTGACCCCAAAATAATATTTTAGTTGCCCTAGCCGACACACTCTCGATCAGAAAGAAAAAGTAGGTATGGTCAAAAATAGTAAATTGAAACATTTGCCCAGTCTGATGCGCATGATTGTGACCATGTATACTAAATACTCGTTGCCCCAATTTGTTCAATTAAACACTATTTGGGCAACCAGACTAACGTAAATAGCTATACCGCAACTTGAGAAACAAAGGCATAAGTACGTTTGTAATATTGCATTTATTTATTTTTATACAAATTGACTAAATAACACATACACACATTTATACCACGTTTAAAATTCAAAAGAAATGTTACAAAAAATCGTCGGTCCTGAATCACTGTAATTCGGATTTCTACTTACGCCTTTATTCCCCTCGTGGTGCAATACAAACGAAATGAAATTGATAAGACCTAAGTATCCTGATGAATCAGTTAAGTTCCAATATGTGATCAAATGTTTATGATTCAATAGCATGGGGAGCCAGTTATTCTAAGGGTTACAGATCTACCAACATCAATCAACTAGTGTTTACATTAAAACTCGCAACCCAATGAACCGACTTTAATGAATTGTTATAAATTGAATAATGTACATAATGCAACAAATGAGTTTATATAGTATGAATTGAGTATTTAGGAAATAAGGAAGATCCATTTCTCAAAACTCTATTTTTTTCTTGAATGGTAAAGTTATTCAGTCAATAAAATCTTACTTACTAGATTATTAAAGTAGGGATGTGAAGGGAATAAAAAAACAACAAAATATAAAAAAACAACATGCAAATCGGTTATGTTGCTTTTTACTATCAATTTTTGGATGTATGTGTACAAGTATGAATTCGAGGAAAATAAAGGAATACGTAATGTTTCATAATATATACTCTACATCGCAGTACTCGTTACGAACAAACATTACTTATGTTATTTTCGATATAGTACTTCTACTCAATCATTATTTTTGTTCGATTGCTCCTCATTCGCATAAGATATCATGAGAGCATGTTAATGTAATACATGTCACAAAACAAAAGAAAATATCATCTATAGAAATCCAATCGATTTAAATAAAAATAATCTAGCTAAGAAACACCATTCGTTCTTTGCATAATATTAGCAAATACTGCATAACATTCTAACTGTACAGACACGTAAACATAATGAACATATCCAGGAAACATCGTCGGTGTCCATATGATATTTATTATAAGGTCTCGCTTACAGATGCATAGAAACGAACAATATTTTCACTGCGTTTAGTAAAATCGGTGAAAAAGTCGCGATAAAAACCTAAAATCCACATACTGAAAGTCTAAAAATATATTATAATAAATTTCAAATGTCTATACATAGATGAGTGTTCACTACGCGCTTATAACGAGCGTCGAGCGCGCGTCCATTACGTTATAATATTAAATACGATAAAACGAACCGGCGGCTCCGTCCGTACACAACGGCGTCGTCGAATCGCAGATACGTCGCTACTCGTAACCGTACCGAAGGGACTAGACACATAATCCAAGAGTACCGGTCGCTCGTCTACGAGCGATGACGCGACTCGCTACTGCGTGACATAAAGTTCGTATCGAAAGTAAAATTACATGTAATGTATATATACTATATATATGTGGAGCGGCTCGCTCAGACGAACACCTTGGCGAGCCCGTCGGCGCCCGCGCTGGCTATGTAGGGCCGCAGCGGGTGGAACGCCACGTCCAGGATGCTCTCGTCGAACTTCTTGCGGTGCGCCGTGATCTCCTGCACGCACGTCTTGGTGTCCAGGTTCCACAGGCGCACGGAGCAGTCGTGGCTGCCCGACAGCAGGAACAGCCCGTTGGGGTCCAGCGCCAGCCCCGTGACGGCGTCCAGGTGCGCCACCATGGCGTGCGCGCAGCGGCCCGACACGCCGTCCCAGAAGCGGATGTGGCGGTCCTCGTGCGCCGTCACCAGCAGCGGCAGCGTGGGGTGCGAGCGCACGCGGTGCGCCGGGCTGTCGCACGCCACGCGCAGCACGGGCTGGCGGGCAAGCATTGTAAGTAACATTGGATTCCTTATTAATGAGGAAAATGTCGTGAGAAAAGTTTTGAGTATCAATGTGGACGGCTATAAGAGTAGGAAGAGGACTAAAGAAATGAAAGATGTTAATTATGGCTAGAAATTATGGGTGCTAACGAGAAGACGGCTAATAGAGATGTTTAGAAGAATTGGACATGTTGCGCCGACCTCGAGTAAATTGGGATAAAGTCACTCTTAATGAGACCGCAGTTACCTGTCCAGTTTCGAGGTCGTACAGCAGCAGCGTGCCGTCGCGGTACACCACGGCGGCGCGCGACGCGGCGTCGGCGAAGTCGGCGGCGGCGGGCGCGGGCGCGCCGGGCTGCTCGTCGGCGCGCAGCGTGGCCAGCAGCGGCCGGGCGGCGCGCGGCGCCCACAGGCGCACGGAGCCGTCCGCCGACGCCGACAGCAGGCGGCCGTGCGCGCTGGCCAGCGACCACACCGCGTCCGTGTGCTCGCGCAGCACGGCTCCCTGCACGTCACGGTACTGATTTCATTTTAGTGAACTTTCAGCATGGCAGGTGCAAGGCTGTCTATCCCTGCTCGATTAGCTTCCCCGACATAGATTTATTAAAATTTATTCATTAAGGCGCTGACAAGACCCAATTGACCAAAATAGGCATCTCTTAAGAAAAAAAATTGCCAAATCTGTATAGTTTGTGGTAGCGAAAAAAATATATGTTAATTTTGAACATATTTCCCAGAACTTGGTTGTTACCAAAACACGTTTTAAAAAAAATCTCGATACAAACTAACGTTAAACTAACCTCTTACCTTGAGTTCTAATCCAAAATATCTGCATTAAATATCAACATACGTGACGTATTTAATTAATAACAAGAATGTCTTATTTTAATGCAGAACTTGGTTGTTTTTTATTTTCGATTCAAACTCAATTTTGAGTAAATAGATAATTGCTTCATATTTTGCAATAAATTACAAGCGTTGTGTCATCGCACTTCTCTTTCTTTTCTATGCAATCTGACAGTGACCGCGGTCTAGGTGTTGTCAGCGTCTTAAAAGTAATATATATAATACTCTTATTTCTAGTTACATAATGTTATGTAGTATGGACACAAATTACTGACATATAAAAATTTCAAGAGCAAGTTGGGACATTAACACAGATTATCTGCGTGGATCCGTCCTGGTAATAAACAACAAATAGATTGCAGGACAATCAACATATATCAGCGTGCAGTTCAACTGGAGCATTCATATTTACAAGAAGATTATACTCCATATTTACAAACATTGCTTAAAGTTAGGAGACACATAAATGTCAAAAAATTTACGGTTAAACAGACGCTATTATTACTTAAATTCAAGCAACATTCATATATGGGAGATTATGGTCATTCTGACCATCCAACGAAAATGACCAAGTGAAACGAGTCGTACCTGAACAGCGGGGTCGTAGGGGTCGTAAGGGTCGGCAGTGGGGGGCGGGAGGTTCCACACGCGGATGGTGCCGTCCAGGCCGCCGGAAAAGCACTCCTCGGAGCGCGGCGCGCCCATCGCCAGGCACAGCACGGGTGCCGTGTGCGCGCGGAACGTGTACAGCGGCTCCACGTCCAGGCCGGCCGACTTCTTGGCGGGTACTGTGCGCTGCAGGTTCCACAGCTTCAGCGTGTGGTCTTCGGACGCCGTCACCAGCGCCGCCTCGGTGGGGTGGAACGCGAGCGCTCGCACCTGGAAACATTGCAACGTTAAATTAGCATTTTGCGTAACAACAGTGTAGCTAATAAGCATAATCAGCCTATAATGTTCCCACTGCTGGGACACGGGCCTGCTCTCGGTGAGAAGGGGTGGGCCGTAATCCACCACGCGGGCCCAGTGCGGGTTGGTAGATGGCACATGTCTTCAAAATTTTGATTCTAGGACATGCCGGTTTCCTCACCATGTTTTCCTTTACCATTTTGAGAACAGTGGTGATGAAATAATTTACACAAAGTAAAGCGCCTGTCTGGGTTTACCTCGTAAGTCGCAGCTGTTACCACTGGGCCACCACTACTTAACAACAGAGTACCTATGCTAAATTCGACGGGCAAACCCTGGTGGCCCTCTAAAAAAACACTTAACCTCCTCCTTTTTTTGAAGTTGGTTAAACTAGAAAAAAAAATATGACATCAAGGTACTTACTCCATCGAAGTGCGACCGCAGCGTGTACTTTGCGTTCCAAGTCTTGCGGAAGGACTCCTTGTTGGCGCTGGCCACGTCGTAGGCCTCGGGCTCGTTGCTGACGGTGAGCTGAGCGAGCTCGCCGAGCGCCAGCGGCTCCTCGTCGGCTTCGCCCGCGCCCGCGCCCGTGCCCGCCACCACGGCACTGCCGCCGCTCGATCCACTGCCTGCGAAGTCATCATGTTATGTATAATAATACCAGCCTATTATTGTAGCAGGGCAAGTCTCTCCTCATACTGAGAAGGCACGACCATTGATCACTACGCTTGCTCAAGACGGGCTGGTAATTTTAGACATATATTGGTAATCATAATGTTATTTATTATGAAATTTTAGGATATTAAAAACCGCAATGTAGAGGAAAATTTAAGTTCAATGAATAGAGTCCACTTCCCGCTCCGAATTACTCAAGTTCTGCCGAAATAGTAGATCCCAAATAAGATTGTAATTGCGATCATTGCACTTGGGATTAGGATAAACTATAAAATTGGTAACTGCGTTCTGCAACCCAATATGAATCTTAGTTGTTTATTATATGAAAACACAACTTACCAACTGGGTACTCGTCGCCCTGACCTCCGCCTTCAGCCTCTCTCTCGGTCAGCAAGTTGAGCTCGTTCAGGACCTCTTCAGCCTCATGGTCGACTTCCTCGCCTTATGTGACAAAGTAAACAAAATCTATATAAACAGCCATGATTTCAAGATTTCCAGTACTTTGAAAGAAGTCATAGGAGCAGAGAAAACTTAAATAATTTTAACTATTGGTATGTGAAGTTAGGAACCGAATTTGTGAAGCAACTTTATTTTCATGCAGCTAAATATTTAATTTAATTTCCTTGTAGCTAAATATTCCGCAAATCAATGTGAATTAATAATGTATGAATGAATAATTGTTATTACTAAATAGTATTTCCGCTAGAATTAAACAGGAAACGGTACTTCATGACAACCTGTAATTACAAATTTAAAACTGATATTCAGCTAAAACTGATATTCAACTTGAACTGATAAGACTGAATGATAACTCAAACATACTTCGAAACAGAAAAGCTACTTGGTCGATTTGTGCCGATGTGTAGCATAATTTCATAAACTTTATTTTTTCAAAAACACACTTTTTGTATTCATTGTTGGTAATAATGTGCGTAGCAAAGTCGTAAAGAAATTACTTTCTATGCTTCTACTAAAATAACAAGAACAAACGCTACAACAAAAGCTCAGTTGTTGATGTATTTTACCTTGTTTACCAGGAGGATGGTGTGTCTGCTTGGCATCCAAGTCATCGATCTCGTCCATATCCATCTCCTGGTTGGTGAGGAACTCGAAGTTAGCAAACACTGCAGCCGTCTCCTGAACCGAAAGCCCCTCCTCATTGTACCCGCCGCCCGCGGAAACGCCACTTTTACGCGGCTCTTTACCTGTATCTGAATAATAACATTAAATAGAACACATTTGTAAGAAATTGACCCAAGTGATGTATGGAATAAGCATGTATAATGCGCCGCTCCCAAATAAATTGTGATAAGGAATGGAGGATAATATTTTTTTTTTATGCGTCTAATAATGTATTTTACGTAAGCATAGGGTTTAATAACTGCCTTCTAGTCAAGACATCAGAACTTTTTACTAATGCTGTAGATTAGGCCAATTCTATGCACATTTAGTCCACTGGCCGCTTGGCATGGCAAAGGAATTTTATGCGATACCGCGGCATCGTTGCTGTTGAAATTTCAATTTTATTTTCATACTTTTAAGATATATTTCTATTCGTCGCATAAAAATCCCTTGCCGTGCCGTAACCACCAGCGGACGCGGGCCCTTACAGAACATTATGAAAAGAATTAATAACATGGTGATGCATGAATGTATTGGGGTTTGTTACTTCTTGAATCTGAATTCGACCTTCTACATTCTGTAACACATTTGTGTTTTAACAACTGTTAGTGGTACTAATTATTTATACTTACCATAATCGTATTTGCGAACCATATGGTTCATAGCGTAATCACATCTGTCGTGTTGCTGCTTGTCATAATTTCTGTAGTTTGGGTTTTCTACTTCCTCATTGTTCAAGCCGAGTAAAGCCCGCACTCTATTTGAGCGAACGTCCAGTATAGTGTCTGTGTAACCTATTTCCTGTTTTGCAGAAGGAATAGTTATAATTAATATGCATACTGATCACGTCATTTGTAGCAAGGAATAAAATACCAGGATTCTTAAAAAGACTGTCACAAAGTTGGGAGAACGACGCGGCGTGTCTCCATGCTTTGTAAAGATTCATATACAAAATAAAAATTGAGGCAGAGTAATAAGAATTGCGGGGATGCACCGTACGAAAGATTATGTCACAAGAGTTGCCAGCTGTTTTCCTGTCAAAATAGTGTAAACAGCAATCTGTTAACCAACCACTATTAAAGAATATTGGAAAGCCTAGTCTATAAACTAATCCTGAGCATCCCCAATCCTGTAACTTACAAGCTAGACTATATGGTAGATACACATAAATAATAAACTTGTTTGATATAAATAACAACAACATTCTTTAAATATCATCGCAATTATCTACTTTGCTAAACCACCTAATCTAAAAATTATATATTTTGTACTTATAAATTTTTCTACGTATTTTTTATGAAACACATTTGTATTATTAGCAATGCGCGACACCAGATAGAGATAACACTTAGGAAGAGTAAAATAAATAAGATATTTTTGCTGTAGGTACATACAACTCAACTTTAAACCCAATTTTCATTTAAATTCCTGTATCTAGAACCACACTGTTTATTAAGAACAGTGTGGTTCTAGATACACGAGTGACCCTAAAGCCTTAAGAATATTATAAAAAAGATCTTGATGGAACTTAAGATTTGCTTTTCCCCAGAAAAACTGCTAATATGCTAATTACCAGTGTTTATAAAATTAAAGACTACTTGTGCACACTTTGCACAGGTAATAGACACCTCACAGTATTCTTCACTTTAGGCACCGGTATGTCTGGTATTACCATTCTTGGGCTCTGCAACTGCAGTTACCAACTCTATGATTTAAGAGACAACCATAACATATTTTTATAGGTAGGACTAATTCATGACATTACGGCTTGCAATGGATTGGGTCGAGTGGCTTCGAGTCTTGATGCCAGTTCTCAACTTTTGCTAAAGTGGGGTAATAAGTGGATAACATGGCACATACCTGCAGGTACTGTTTAATGAGCTGACGGCCTTGCTTCCACTGGGCTCGCTCAGCCGGCTCAGGCTCCGCAGGGGGCTCCTCCGGCGGAGGGCGCACGTCACCCTGCTGTAACTCCACCCCATACTTGAGCTTGTGGAACTTCGCCCTCTCTTGCTTAAGTGCATATTCCAGCATCTTAATCCGCCTCACCAGGTCGTTTTTTAGATTTTCTTGGCCCTTCCTCTCACCCTGGAGGAAGGCAATCCGCGCCTGTGACCACAATTCGGTAATTAAGATGTGGTTTAAAAACATTAAATAATCATAAACCAAAGTTATTAACTTATTCAAATAAATTAATAAATCCTTTTTCCTCCTCTTCACCTATAATCCCTCTTCTTCACTAAGTCCTCTTCACCTTATATGGGAGAACAGGAATTAAAATACTTACATCTGCTAAACCAATAAAAATAAAGCATAATGTACAGAAGAATAAGTCACAGAATGCTATTCAATTGTTTACACATAAATTAAACAATTTATTTCAGTAACAACTACTTTACTGAAATCATATTATTGTTAAAAGATCTTTGAGGAATTATTTTAAAGAATTGGGAAAATAATCTTTGTACCTTTGCAGCAATAAGAGAGCAAGTAGGTATGTAAAATGAGGTAGCAGTCTTGCATCTAACCATTTATCAATAGACCAGTTATAGTTGAAAACAAGAAACAGCCACCCATCTGTACAGACTTATTTCTTCCCATTTATGAGGAATCACAAATATTCACATTCATTTAAAAATCATTCATTCAATAATTATAATAATATTTGCATGCTATGAGAAATGGCAGACATGTTGTGAGCCACTCACCCACCTGTACAGACTTAGTTCTTCGCATTTATGAGGAATCACAAATATTCACATTCATTTGGAAAACATTGATTCAATAATAATAACTGTACCTAAGATATTTGCTTGTCATGAGAAATGGCAGACATGTTATGAGCCACTCTTATTAAGATCTTGCATGTATGTATTATTTTAATTCTGTATGTATACACATGTTTAAGCAAATAAAATTTCTTATTCTTATTCACAAACAGCTAATAAGCCACTTTCTTATCATACCTATTATCTATAAATATATTATATGCCATTAATTTAATTATGGAGGGAGATTGGGAGACCAACAAACATATGGATGGATTGTATGAGGGTTGATATGAGGGAAAAGGGAGTTATGATAAGGTGACAGCTGACAGGGGAATAATGGAAGAGAATACATATTGAGCCTACAAGAAACATGGGGCCAAGGCAGGGACAAAACTTCTAGCTCTATAAAAATGTATTTTAAAACCTAAATAATCTTGACAACATTATTTCGAGTCAACATGTTTTGTTAACCAACTTCAAAAATGAGAAAGTTCTCTGTTTGCAATCTGATGATGGTGAGATTGTCATTGTTACCTATTCTTAAGATTAATGGAAATATATCTAACAAATGTCACAAGCAATTAGTTTAAATAAAAATACATTGTTATTAATCTATTAGATGTGTTCCCCAGGGATAATTTTACATTAAACTTGACATGTTAAACCCAAGTTAAGTTTTAATCAAATAATTTAAATGTTGTATTTTCAATCAAACTTGCATTTAATTATTGATGTTAAGAATTACTTCAGCAAAATAAAGGATAATTTAACAAAGACAACTGGTAAAAATCCTATATGAAATTGGTTGTATTTTGAACCCATTCTCTCATTTACAGCAAATTCAATGCTACCTTAGGATATTTTAACAATATAATGTTTAACATTGCATTAATGATCAGTCACTACTGTCATTTGAGTTAAATCAATTTATTTATCCCTAAACCTACTAGAAAAAATCTTCAAAACAGCAATTGTAATTGAACAGCACATAATGACAAAACAAAACAATTAAAATGATCAATCTGATTTAGAAACAATTTCACCAACAGACAGTAAATTATATGAAAAGTAAAGTATTGCTACTAAAACATATTTTTACATTACATTCAAAATTCTAGTAGACAATTCTATATTTATCAACATCACTATAATATTACTGTAACACAGCAGTGGGTCTAATTAAATGAAATCACCATTTGTAAATGGAGGCATAAGTTTGAAGTCAAGCACCAATACTTTTAAGTCTGATCAGATTTCTGATACTGACAAAATAGAATACAAATTTCAATTAATAATTGATTACATTACGGCACAACTAGTATTTAAACAAAAACAAGTCAGAAAAGAAAAACTAAGAAACAAAGTATACTATTCCAATATTTTGGCCTGAATACAGTATCAGACCAAAATAGGTCTAATTGTTTTGAAGTCCCAAGATGATGGTGTAGTAGAAATACGTGGAGCCAACGACACGACAATTTCGATTTAAAATTTCAGTCCGTAAATTGTTTGGCGTCAATGAACGTTATATTAGTTACGATAAACATTAAGAAAATAATAAAAAAATCACCTCAAACTCAGCTCTGTCCACCTCCCATTGTGATCTCTCGAGCTCGAATCTCGCCCATTCGTGTTGGATAAAGTGCAAAATGCCCGGTATTGAATACTGGACACTTTGGCTAGGTTCGTCATTTTGTTTGTTATTTACACTGACTCCGATTTGAGATCCAACTTGCCCTCCGTTGTGATGAGATACGGAGCTATCATCCATGGCTGTGGGGATTTTCATGACATGGCCACCATTACCATTACCGAACTTTACTTGTCACACACCTATCCTATAGAACTACGAAGATGAACTATGCGAAACGAAATACTAACACATTATTAAAACTATATTTCAACTAATGTTCACGTATGTGACACCATCTAAAATATTTTTTATCGACGAATTCATGAATGACAAAAATTATTGCATGACGGAAAGAAAAGTCGCAACGACGTCCGTCCGCTACATTGCTTTTACTTTTTTTTCAATGTTGCCATACATTTCGTAACTATTCAAAGACAATATTACAGTAGAACTATTTTGTATGAAAAGGTGTTGAAAATATTGTTGTCTTTCTACCACAAACCTTGAAGCCGGCTTCACACACTTAGCACTTGCCGCAAGCTACAAACAAACTTCTTTTGATTTCTGCACAAAAACCGACCCTCGATCCGACTTGATCGGATCGGCGTGGGGCGGATCGGCAGTAAACCACTTGGAAGTTGCAGAGCCCAAACCACAAGCCGAGCCAAATGCCTAATCTAACGAAGTTTAAGAATGGTGTTATTTTTTTTTTGTATCATGGTTATAACTACTATATGCTCTAAGTATCATACCATTTCAAAATATTTAAACTTCATTTTATTTAAAACGCTTGAAGGTATTTGATAAATCCTGCTTACTAGTAAAAGATGTTTAAGTGTGGGGGTGTGGGGTGTGTGTGTGGGTGTGTTTAAGTATGACATTAAAATGTAAAATATCGTGAGGTGTTTCAGAGTAGATTAAAAACTACTCTGAAACACCTCACGATATTTTACAGAGCTTAGTTACTGATCCCTTTGCCATGCCATGAAGAAGGAAAGTTCATTTCAAATTAAAATAGAAATAGAAGACCTAAAGACTTTTTAAATAGTTTACCCGTCGTACATCTTTTCAATCGAATACGAGTGACAAACACAAGCTTGCCGCGGTTGGTCCGTGGATGGGTGGCCATCTTTACTTACCAAGACCCTCTCCGTGCCTCGGAAAGCACGTTAAGCCGTTGGTCCCGGCTGTCATTTGTAGATCTTTGACAGTCGTTATGGGTCGTCAGAAGCTCGAAAGTCTGACAACCAGTCTTACTAAGGGGTATCGTGTTACCCAGTAACTGGGTTGTGGAGGTCAGATAGGCAGTCGCTCCATGTAAAATACTGGTATTCAGCTGTATCCGGTAAGACTGGAAGCCGACCCCAACATAGTTGGGAAAAGGCTAGGCAGATGATGATGATGATGATGATGATGATGATGATGATGAGTGACAAACACAAAACAAAGCTCTGTAGCGCGAACTATAATAAGATTTGATGTCAAGATGTGGAGGGTCGTTATCGTGCTAATACAGTGGTCACATACTTATGCTAATTCTGTTTTGTTTATATAAGGTGTATCTATTCATACACGAAATATTTTAAGAGATAGACCTACAGCTGGTACAGAACCTACAGACACGAAAAAAAAATTTTAGCTGTTTATTAGTATTTACCTAGTTTACCGATGTGTAGGTACTGTAGATTACGATTAAAATTTGTTTTAATCACCTAGGTTCCTTTTCGTAAAACTTTATGGAGGGAATTTAATAATGTAGGTTTAGGTTTTGTATTTAAAATTCACATTTATTATTTTTGTAAGCGATAAGCTATTAAAATAAGACTAGATCGAGCTATGAAGTCTACCTACGTTGGTTTAATTTTAATATCACCACGCCTGCGTTCCCTGTAGAGATAGACAGATGTGTATTTTCATACGTCTGCTACAGTTCACCAGTGATATTGTTAGGTCCCATGTAAAAGGTGACGGCAGGTGTTTGCGTTCGGCAGCACAAAGACTGTGGAGTGCGGTAACTGTCAGGACGCGAAATAACTACTGCTTGCGCGGTCACGCGGAGACGCATGCGAACACAACCTCACCAACATGCTGCTCGGCACAGAACAGCCGAGAGTCCGAGACCGGCCGAGACGCCTCGCTCGAAGCGGTGCGGGCGCCGCGCGCCGTGCGCCTCTCTCGCCGCGTCGGGCGGGTCATTCATAGAATGGGGAGTAAAGGTTTTATGCAAAACGTCTTGAGCAGTTTTAAAATTATATTAATTACGTAAAATAAAAAACATTTAGATAAAAAATTTTTTTTCGTCTCTATAGGTTCTGTACCAGCTATAGGTCTGTCTCTTAAAATATTTCGTGTATGAATAGATACACCTTAAAAAACTCAAAAAAACTCAAAGCATTTATTTCAATTAAACCATTTACAGGCACTTTTGAATTGTCAAGGAGTCGGTCAGTTAGAAATATGAAGCTAGTTGCCCATTCCAAAGCGTAGTAGGTACCTATGGAGAAGAACGGGCAAGAAACTCCATGGACACTCTGTTAAATTAAATTGATACATAAAGATTAGTACAAAAATATGTTGAAATTATAACTAAATGTGACGACGATGTAAAATAAAAAAAAACGCGTCCATAGTAGAAAGAGAAATAAAAACAATTTCTAAATAAAATAATTACAAATAAGCCGAGGACGCTAAGAGGTGACCAGTCCCAACTAACGGCGCCCGTTCACGAGCATGACGCATGGATTAGCACCATTCAGCTCAACCATTTTGAAGGGAGCTAAATGATCCAACACACGCGCCACCCTCAGCGAGACATCTGAGTGAGCATGACATACTCTCAGCCGCCAGGGCCCATTCAAGTCAATTACATAACCGGTAAATGGTAGCTCTATTATACATAGTACTCACACCTGTGCAATGCAATTATACAATACAACGTAGGTTGAATTTATACAATGCAAAGATAGTCTTACAATGTTCAGCTGCTCCACCAGTATTTTCAAATGTTAATTATTCAATTGGTTGTGGTTGTGGAGCAGGACCAGCATTGAGCCAAGTATTTTTATCAGCGATGTAATCACCCAACTTATAATATGCCTGCCTGCATAGTGTGCGTTTGATACAAGATTTGAATTTCATTTCATTCAGTTAAAGTATGTGGGGTGGAATTTTATTGTAACATTTTAAACAGTACCCCATGAAAGATGAGTGTACGTTAGCCAGTCTGAAACCTGGCTGAGATAATAGGTCCCTATTTCTAGTACTATAATTATGTCTTTCACCTCTTTTACTAAAATGATGTAATTTTTTTCTTACGTACATGATGTTTTCGTAGATATATTGACAAGGTACCGTCATGATGTTAATGTCCTTAAACCGGTCCCTTAGAGAATCGCGCCTGCGGAGATTATAAATGGCTCTGATAGCTCTTTTCTGCAGAATAAAAATTGACTCGATGTCTGCAGCCCGTCCCCAAAGTAAAATACCGTAAGACATGATACTATGAAAGTAACTAAAATAGACTAGCCTCGCGGTATCTACATCAGTAAATTGGCGGATTTTTCTGACAGCATATGCCGCTAAACTTAGCCGTCCTGCAAGAGATGTTAAATGAGGACCCCATTGTAGCCTTGAGTCGAGCGTGATCCCCAGGAAAACAGTTTTATCGACGAATTCTAGTTTCTCTTGATTCAATACTAGCTCATAATCACCACTTTTGACATTTGGTAAAGAAAATCGAATGCACTTAGTTTTTTCCCATTTAATACTAAATTGTTGGCAGTGAACCAATTCTGAACCTGCAATAGGGCGTTATTTACGTCGTCAACATTAGTAGCACGTCTATTTACCTTAAAAATTAAAGAAGTATCATCAGCAAATAACACCATTTGTGGTTGATTATTTAATATATAAATCTTTATTTCTCCAAAAATGCATTTACATTATTTAGATCTAAGAAAAATGGCTTAGCTAGTGTTCCAGAGTGAAAAACCCTGACTTCTAACCTAGATTTATGTACCTGTATCTTAGAAGCCAATGGTGCCGATTCCCTTGTTCACAAACTAAACTTTTAAGTTCAGTGCATCTTTTTCTTTCTATTTCATTAGGAAAAGGACACACACACATCCATTTCAGTTTAGTCCTGTCAATTTAATTAGCGCCTGTCACTACTCCTTAAAAGTTTAGACGTGATTAAAAACTTGCCTACTAAAATTACGTCGATTTACGTCAAGCGCTGACTAATTTGACCGGACTAAACTAAAATTTATCTTCTGTCCTTTTCTTAATGAAATAGAAAGAAAAAGATGCACTGAACTTAAATTTAGTTTAGTTTGTGAACAAGGGAATCGACACCAGTGTCCCTTCAAAGTGATGAGCATATAGAAAATAGGACACACATATACAAAAATCCATTTGGGCTATTAAAAGAAAAACAGAGAAATAAAAATAATAAAACATTTAATGAAAGTGTTGTGAATATCTCTAGTGTGTTTGTGTGTGTGCATGTTAGAGGGTGTGTGTAAAAGAGTGTGTTTGTGAAAGAGTGTGTGTGACTGTGAGTGTAAGTATGAATGATTGTGCGAACTTATGCGAGAGTATAATATTTATCATAATATTACTTTTAAAGAAACTTCAACCAATTATTAACATTTCCAAAATTACCAATCAGAAGATCCTCAGTATTGCGATAAGTTAGTTTTAAAAGATATCCCTGTAACTTAGATTTGACCTGCTATTTAGTATCAGGATAAATTTTCAGTACTTTGTTATTCTGCCTGTTGGCTCAGAGGATGGACGAGTAGGGTGCTTACGGAGCATTGACTGAAGGACATACTTGGACTTTTATGTACTGCCGCGCCACCCTTGCGTAAGTGGGGAAGAAAACTGACATATTTTGCCATTGGTGTCGCTAGTGTCTTTTGACTCATGGAAAATACCATTAACTGTCATAAATCATAAAAAAAACTTGAGACGGCATGTGACAAAAAATGCCACTTTACATTGTATTCGGTTGAAATAACAATGGAAATCATTCATAGACTAACGATAAAAAATACTATGAGTGAGTACAAAGATTCGAGGATAGGTTCTAGCTGACCCCTTGGTGGTGGATATTTCTATAATCACTTTCAAGCTACTGAGGTATCGCTATGTTAATATTACGATCAAATGATTAGATTCTGAGTTAAGTTATAGGTTACATTTCTAGATTAAATTCGTAGCTCATTATCATCGAATATGTAATAAAATTACTATACATATAATTACAATATTACAATATATACAGTAAAAGTTTGTCATGATCGCCAACTACTACTTGAAAACTAAAAAAACTAAAACTGGCTACTTGGCTTTTAACAATTAGAAAATGAGCTGTTTTCAACCTAAAAGTAGGCTTCGATTTAGCTTTTAACTGAAATTCACGTTGACTACATTGTTCGTTAGTAACAAAAACCAAACAACATTGAGACAAAAAACTGACAGTGTGATATTATGATTCAAACGACATGTAGCGCCACCTGTTCACAGCATTGCGTTTTCTTTCAGGGAAGAAAACGCAACCGATCTTTGGCCACTATTCGAAAAAATAACTTATAGTTCTAGATGACATCAGCGTGTATAAGCTGGTGTGACCAAACACTATCTTATTGTGTCTCATGGGTCATTCGTGGTGATAGACACTGGTGCGGCTATAGCATCCGAGTAGACTAGGCATACTGTATTTGGTAGTCTGTGCTTGGCTTGATCCAAAAAACCAAGGGCTCCACCATAGTTACAAAAAAAAAACAACTAAATCCTTCCGGTGGCGTCTGCACGCCATTTTGCTCGTACTATTAAAGTGTAGTTCGATTGTGTTGCTTATAATAACGGGTAATTATTATAATTCTGATATTCAATTATCAAAATAAAATGCATTGACGTTTTCTAATGTTTATTTGTAATAAACTTGTGATTTCTGCTTATACTTGCACTAATCCGCGTAAAACTACGCATTCCGCGCAGAGCATCCATCCATTCATCCACTGCCACACTTGTTTGACTTCGAAAAGTTGTTCCTATTGCTGATAATTACGTGGTATTTTTTCAGGAAAAATGTCTCGTTATGGTGACTGTAAAGTGTATGTGGGAGATCTAGGTAACAATGCAAGCAAACCTGAACTTGAAGATGCATTTTCATATTACGGACCCTTGAGAAATGTTTGGGTAGCTAGAAACCCCCCCGGCTTCGCTTTCGTCGAATTTGAAGATCCTCGTGATGCTGAAGATGCCGTAAGTTTTCTCTTTTCATTTAAATAATATTTTGGTTCAATAATTACTGTTTTTAATAAAAAAATCGTCTATTTATAGATACGTGGTTTAGATGGACGAACAATATGTGGTCGACGCGCTCGTGTAGAAATGTCCAACGGCGGGCGGGGTTATGGAGGGCGCGGACCACCACCTCGCTCTCGCCTGCCGCCTCGGCCGTATGATGACCGCTGCTATGACTGTGGAGACAGAGGACATTACGCTCGTGACTGTACACGCCGCCGCCGCCGCAGGTGACAATTTGAAATCTATTTACAAATCTTGTGTGTCGGAACCTATCTTTGGCATGGAATCTTTAAAGGTAAAAGGAACTATTCCAAACCTAGTGTCAGAAACAAGATATTAACTGGACTTGTTATTGCGAACTTTTGTTCATATTCAAAGATTCCATCCCATTGTATTGGACTCACTTATACCAATGATAACTATGTTATAGGTTATCATTGGCCTGTGCGCCGAGAACGAACTCGTCAGTGTCTGCACTTCTTATTGTCTGCGCTACGTAGCTTTCACTTCGCGGCGTGTACTCCAATTGAGTTGGTTGCATCGGTAACTTCGCTCGCTCTGCGAACTACGTAGCTACAGCCTACGTGCACACTTCACTTGTCGAGACCGTCATTGAGAGTAAAGTTCGTTCTGCGCGTCGCAACGCACGTCTAATGTAATCACTGCGTGCACTCAGTGAGTTACACATTACTATCCCATTTTTGTGTTCAAAGAAAGCCTGTGCTGTTATGCCAGTCATTTTTTTTTGTAGGAAGGTAGTATGTTTAGAATAGACACTATAGATTAAGCGCTGATCTGGAAGATTCTTGAGGACCAGAAGATATAAATCATCATTGAGGGCAGAACAATACTCGTCTACCGCTGTTTGGGTAACCCGTTAAATGAGAAGGTTGCTTTAAATAGTACTTCTCAAATAATGGGTAAGACTGAACAGTAAATAATATTGAATACTATTGTTAATAAACTGACGTCTAGTTTATTAGCACTAGTGTTCCAAGATTTGTGTGTAACCTAATTTAGTAAATATGAATTCATATTATCAGCATGTTTTCAGTTTTGTAAACAGAAGTTGCTGCGCTCGTTTAGTAATTACTAAATTAGGTTAGGCACAAAGCTGTAACCACAATGAAAACTTTTCTAATACAATATTCTGTAAATTTGCAGCCGGTCGAGGTCCCGTCGTCGCACGCGCTCCCGTTCCCCGCGCTCCGGCTCTCGCTCCCGCAGCCGCAGCCGCTCTCGCTCGCGCTCTAAGGCAAGGTCTATGTCGCGGTCAAGATCTCGTTCTCCATCCAAAGATTCAAAAAAATCTACCTAAACAACCTACACTAGTTCTGTGCATACCTACATTGAACAAATTAAGTTTTGCTTATTAAAATATCCGTTATTCTATTGTGTACAACAGTCACTCAAATCGAGTGTAATTAAATCCACTCCACCTGTTCGTCAGTTGTAAGAATTTTATCATTCCTGTGTATGTGTATTGATTTTAAGTTGAAGAACGATTGATTTTGAGATCAATAAATTGACGTTTTAAAAATATATGGTTATTATTTCATTCAACTTGCTTTAACACAGTAGACTTAAGACCAGCGCACATCCGGCGGACGGCGAGGCAGGGTGTTTTAAATTACCAGCGTAAATTCGTATGTATTTGGTAACAAGACAGATTCCAAAGAGCTCTGACGACAGCGGAGCGACGACACGACATGCGGCGTGAGCCAACACCAGGTTGCGAAGGCATGCGGCGGAGTCCGCTAGCATACAATCGTGGGGGAGAGGCATACCGCGGGATGCTACCGGCATGCCACGGCGTGCAGTATTGCTCCGGCGGCACTCTGTTCACCTTACTGCAAGCAAACGGCTGGGAGTATCGACTTGGTTTCAATTCCAAAACATAGTCGTTATGCTATGCCAAATCTCGAAAATAGTCAATATGGGATTCCAGAGATATAAAGGTGTCTTGGTGAGGATTACGTGGTGAGCCCTTCTTGCCACAATCCTCACTTGATTACCACGGAACGCTCGAACGCTTACGTTTTAAGGGTTCCGTACTAAACAAGGAACCCTTATAGTTTCGCCATGTCCGTCTATCTGTGCCTGTCCCCGTTGTAGCGGTACGCTTAGTACTAGAAACCTGTGTGTGTACATATACAAATTAACCCTTTAAATGGTAGAAGCAATTTTCAATGGAAATGAAATAAAAACCCATTTTATGGAATCATTGTAGGTACTTTAATAACATTTATTCAAGAAAAAAAAAATGACATGCTTAGTCTTAAAAAAAAACGCGTTGGCGATATCTTTGCCACCACTTGTCTAGGGGTCCCTACATTCTAAGTCTTGTGTTTCATGAAATTGCTTGAAGCAAGGAAAGATGCATAGTGCCACTTTACACCTACTGCATTCTATCTTCGATCTCTTATTTCTTTCTTTGGTACTACAGTAACGACACCTTTTATAAGTGCTTTCTTCAGTAGGCCAGTGGTCACTCGGTCTCTGATATCGTATTTCCTCCTGTACTCCGAATACCATCTTTTGTAATGCATTACTCTCCTGAACTTTTTTTCTTTGTTACAAAATTTGGCATGGACTTGAATGGTCTTTTCCTAAATGTCATGTTATCCACCAGTTCCCTAGAAAGATTTAATTCGGAATTCTTTTTAGGACATAACATTGTGGACTCGACTGTTAGTTTTGTACATCAAATATGCATTGCATAACCGTACTCGTGCGGTCTGGTTGTGTTTTTTGTCGCGGATCGAATCGCTATCCCACTGCGCGCATTGTTGTTTATGTACTGCCACGCGCTATAGGTGTGCGCCGGACCACCCGGCTCGCGGTCCTACCGTGTGCCTTACGTGATCGCGCCATGGCTAATAACGTAAGTGCTTCACCGCGCTGTGATACGCCCGTATTCAAGAATGATGTACAGAGTCTGTTAAATGATTCATCGGACATGGATGCAGATGAAGATAGTAAAAATAAGGAGCTGTTAAGAGCAGAAAAACGAGAAAGAGAGGACAGTACTGAAGACGAAGAGGGTTGGACAGAAGTTAAGGGGAGTAAAAAAAAGATATGTCTCGGTAGCAAAAATTCTGTAAAAGAAGAAAAGTATGAGGTTTATGTGTCATCCAAGGAACGCCTTCCGAAACAGTTTGCGATGGCACGTATTTTAAAAGAAAATAACATAACAAAAATTAGCCAAGTTAAATATTTAAGTCCTTTTAAAATACGTTTTCAATTTGAATGTGATTCGGCTGCGCAGAACCTTATAATGTGCGAGAAACTTTTAGAGAAAGGATGGAGGTTCCAGAAGGCTATGCAGCTTTCTGTCTGCTATGGCCTAATCAAGGATGTAGATCTGGACTTTACAGATGAGGAGATTCTTCAAAATATTTCATGTCCGGCCCCCGCCAAGCTTTTATCATTCAAGAGGCTGGACCGTCGCAATAGGGATGAAGGTGGTTGGTGCCCCAGTGAAACCCTTCGACTTTGTTTTGACGGTGATCATCTACCATCATCAGTACGTGTATGTGATATAAACATAAAAGTTTTACCTTTCATACACCAGGTATCCCAATGTTCCCAATGTTGGAAGTTAGGCCATACGCGAAAAATGTGCCCCTCGAAAAACATAGTTTGCCCGAAGTGTGGTGGGCATCATGAAAATTGCGACACTTTATTGTTTACCTGTGTCAACTGCAGTGGTAACCACATGGCTCTGAGTAAGATTTGTCCAGTGTATAAGAAGGAGAGAAGGCTAAGGGAGATTATGGCTGAGTTTGGTTGCACATACAGGAAAGCCCTGGAATGTTATGTTCCTCCCGAAAATTCTGGTCCCCCCGAAATTGTCGTTCTCCCTCAAGCTCCGGTAGCCGCAGAAAATCGTGTCTCTTCTACACCTTTTGCAGGCAACCTCCAAGCCTCTTTTCATCATAATTTTGCCGAAATTAACCACACTAAGGCTACTGTACACAAAGTGCAGACTACTACTACGGTTAGTGATGACCCTCCAAAACCTAAAGTACAGTCTCCGAAAAATAAAAACAACCCACAAAAAGAAGATTGGATGTTTTGGAATTCAGATGCAGACGATAAAGACTTTCATCATTCACCTGATCATTGAGAGGGTAACGACGAATGTCCATCTTTCAATGAGTTGTGGTCCAGGATAAAGGAAGTTATTTACCTCAAAAAGACTAGCTTAATTTTTAAGATAAGGTGTGTCTACCAATTGTGCCTAGAATGGTTAACCTTAGTGTCAGCGAGTTTTGTTTCAGAATGGCCGTGGATAAAAGCATTATTTAACTTTTTCATTCCTTGTAATGGCTAACAAATCAGTTAAATTAAACATCTTACAGTGGAATGCCCAAAGTATTAGGCCTAAGTTAGCATCGTTTCATGAAATTTTATGTCAGGATAAAGTACATATTGCTGCCCTTAGTGAGACGTGGCTCGAACCAAAAAGTAATTTTAAAGTTAGTGGATATGATGTTTATCGCGCGGACCGGGATGACTCATACGGCGGTGTAGCTATCATCGTACACAAATCTATTAAAGTGCAACAGAGGCGCGTCCACGTGAACAATAACGGTATCGATAGTGTGCGTTCAATTATTTAACTGTGATCCGTTCGTAAATATTGTTTCTGTCTATTGTCCAACTAGAATCGTTACCACTCAGCAGGATTGGGACAGCTTGTTATCATTATGGCCATCTAAAACTTTAATTCTAGGTGATTTTAATGCCCATCACGTCAGTTGGTCTTATAAAACTGACCACAGAGGCAGTCTTATTCACGACTCGCTTATAGACAGCAACTTTTTTTACTTGAACGACGGGGCACATACGCGAATTCGTTTAGTTGACAACAACTTGCAACAAACTTCTCCAGATGTATCGCTAGTTTCTACAGATATTGCGCTTAACTTTAATTGGACCGTTTTAAATGAAAATCTTGGCAGTGACCATTTAATGATTAAAATCTCAACGTTGTGTACTTCATACCTGCCTTCAGTTATTAAAAGGAATTTTGGCAAAGCAGATTGGACTTCATATAAAAAATATCTGGAACAAAGACTTTGTCATTTGTGTTTACCGTTTGACCTTCAAAAAGCTTATGATTTATTTTTAGATATTTTGAATGACGCTGCTAATAAATTCATCCCGATGTTTAAATTTAACCAAAACCCTTCTTCCGATTTTACTCCAAAGCCGTACTGGACTTCAGAACTGTCACACGCTGTGGCTCATCGTAGGCTAGCATTAGCCAAATTTAGGCGTAATCCCACTCCCAAAAATCTTGATATTCTCAACAGTAGGATAAATACATCGCAGAAGTTAATCCGGCAGGCTAGGGCAGTGAACTGGCAAAATATTTGTTCTACAGTCGATCACACTACATCATCTGGTGAAATGTGGCGCAAAATGAGATGGCTGAAAGGTTACCGTTCACCTAGACATTTTGTGGACGCCCAAAGTGCCATCAATCTTTTGAATT
Source organism: Atethmia centrago (assembly GCA_905333075.3). NCBI lineage: Eukaryota > Metazoa > Arthropoda > Insecta > Lepidoptera > Noctuidae > Atethmia > Atethmia centrago. The sequence goes on along the minus strand of HG995377.1, from coordinate 14,076,136 downwards.
CTTTAACACCAGATTATGTTTCCCCATCAACCCCTACGGTTCACCATAGTAACCCTATTTTAGAGTGTGAGATCTCTATTCAGGAGCTTGATAAATGTATCAAATCTAAGGATACATCTCCTGGATGCGATGATATATCTTATTCTATGATTAAGAATTTACCTGATGTGGGTAAATCTATTTTACTAACGTTATATAATAACTTTTTTGATCTCAGTTTTGTTCCCTCTCAGTGGCGCGACATTTGTATCGTACCTATTCCAAAACCTGGTCGTGATTCTAGTAACGTTTCTTCACTCCGACCTATTTCCTTGTTGTCGTGCATATGCAAAATTTTCCATTACGTTTTATTTCGAAGATTGGAATGGTTTTTGGAAAAACGTAACATATTTTCTGCGAACACAGTAGGTTTCCGAAGAGGTAGGTCGTGTTTAGATGGTTTAAGGCGCTGACAAGACCTAATTGACCAAAATAGGCTTCTCTTAAGAAAGAAAATTGCCAAATCTGTATAGTTTGTGGAAGCGGAAAAAATATATGTTAATTTTGAACATATTTCCCAGAACTTGGTTGTCACCAAAACACGTTTTGAAAAAAAAATCTCGATACAAACTAACGTTAAACTAACCTCTTACCTTGAGTTCTAATCCAAAATATCTGTATTAAATATCAACATACATTACGTATTTAATTAATAACAAGTACGTCTTATTCTAATGCAGAACTTGGTTGTTTTTTATTTTCGATTACTCAACTCAATTCTGAGTAAATAGATAATTACTTCATATTTTGCAATAAATTACAAGTGTTTTGTCGTCGCGCTTCTCTTTCTTTTCTTTGCAATCTGACAGTGACCGCGGTTTAGGTGTTGTCAGCGTCTTAAGTTGCTTAATCTCCGCAATTCAAACTGGTTTTTCCGAGGGTTGTTCTACTATGGGTTGCTTTTTAGATATCAATAATGCGTATAATAATGTAAATAATACTGTTTTAATAAATGTTTTGGATAGTTTTAAAGTGGGGTCACGCATCTGTAGATATTTATGGAATTTTCTTCATAGAAGAGTACTCAAAATAAGATCTGGTAATGACTTTATAAGCAGATATTCGGGTAGTGGTTTGGCTCAGGGTGATCCGTTATCTCCACTATTATTTAATATAATTACGTCGGATATTTGTAAACGTTTGCAGAACAATATTTGCATATCCCAATATGCGGATGATTTCGCTATATACGTGCAGTGTTCTTCTGTTGGTGAGGGCGAATGCAAGATTCAGGCTGCTCTTGATCTAATCAACAGCATGTTAACGCATGTAGTTTTAGACATTTCTCCCGCTAAAAGTAAAATTTGTTTGTTTAGTAGAGGTTTTCGTAGGCCGATTATAGATGTCCGTTTAAACGGTACTTTGTTAGAGTTAGTAGATCATGTTAAATATTTGGGATTGTGGCTAGATAGGGGTCTTCGATGGAAGAAACATATAAATGAGGTTCGTGAGCGAGTACTTAAACTGATTAATATTTTTAGGGTTTTGGTAGGACCCGGGTGGGGTGTTCATCCTAACCACTTAAGACGGTTATATATTTCTCTTATTCGTAGTCGTATCGACTTTGGTAGCTTTTTACTGGACAATAGCGCCAACACACATTTAACCAAACTGGATAGATTACAAAACATCTGCCTGCGGTTGATAGGTGGGTTTATCAAAAGCACTCCGATTCACGTGATGGAATCTGAATTGATATTGCCTCCTCTTTTTATTCGCCGCCGATATTTAGCTGGTAAATTTTACTTAAAATCTAAGTGTTACGACTTTCCTTTAATAGGCATATTGGATAAGCTTCATGATCTTTGGAGAAATAAGAAAGAACCACTATTAGTTGTGTCTCACAATGTCCTAAAACAAAAACATATGTACTGCAGTAGTAAAATTGGCATGTTCTCCATGGATACTTGGGTCAGCAATATGGACCCTTTCGGACTCCCGCGACCCCGGCAGGATTTTTTTGTAACCTAGGTGACTATAGGCGTTCTCAAAATTGATTTACATGAAATTTTCAAGGTGAGGATTGTGTGGTGAAGGACACGTTTCATTTTGACAGTTCAACAACATTCATTGCGTTATTTACGTTGTTGAGGAGACTTTTTTGAACATATAAATTATGAAGCAATGGATTAGAAATATCCTTCAAATTCATTTAGATTGTAAATAACAAAAACCTCTATGAGTATGTACGTAGTTATCAGCTGATTAATAAAATGTTAGTTTTGCTATTACGTATACAATTTATTTTTGTTAAATAGACAGTTAATAATGAAATTGTAAATCTTAGATCTTAGTAATAAAAACGTGTACAAATACGAACGCATTGCGCCCTCTCGGCGCGCGGTTTTTTGATACATATCAAAAGTAAGTACCTAATAAAAACCAGAGGCGGGCGGCACGCAGTCAGTCAATTGAAAGACTTCCTCAATGTATTGTTTAATATTTTATCTGTGCATGAAATTGGTTGATTTGAAATTTTGCTTCCTAGGTAACGGGCTTAGGACCGTCAAAAATACCTCAGTTGGTGTACCTATCTACTAAATCTAAAATGGTACTTTGTTATTTAAATGGATAGCTTCGCTAGTTAAGAATGGGTGGTTTTTAAGTGATAATTTTGTACTGGTTACCAGGTATTGTGCCCCTGGCGCGAGCTTGAGCATACCGGGGTACGTCAAACTGGCGATAATCCCGCAGTCTCTGGGACACTGGGTAGCAGCGGGCATGACGTTCTGGAACGGTCGTTGCCGATTGGGAAACATTTCCGCGAACATCTGCACAGCTCGACGTAGGCTGTCTCCACGTGTACGTTACCCCAGGAAAGTGTCTCCTAGAGTTATATGAGTGGAACATTTACTTGGTGCCTTAGCTGCTGTAAATGTGCCCCCACATAAAAAATGTGTGCCTGTCGTTTTGGAAAAAAACGGAAAAAACGATTCCTGCTGGGGTAACGTTTTTCTAGCAGGAAAATTTTAAGCGAATGATTGAAGAGAGAAAAATTGTGCATGGCCAGATAGCTTATATGTGTGCCAAAATATACCCCCAAAAATAAAATCTGTGCCCCTTCAGGTTTTCGAGATATTGCATTTCCTGCTGGAGTAACGTTTTGCAGACTCGTATATCTCTAAAACCATTGCATGTGCCCCTGTAGAATAAACATACACTGTAACACACACACGTAACGTACACTGTCTCCACTTATCGCGTTTAAGCGAACCATCTCCACCAACTCACTCTCACAACATTGGAATAGTTTTCCGTCATCGTGCCGTATTTTAAAACGACATCAATCACACTAGTTCTAGTCTCTAGTAACTAGAGTCTAGTTAATGTGTGGGCGCGACCGGGTGGGGTTTAGATAGATAGTAGGGCGCTGGCGGCGGTGAGGGTGCGCGCGCGCAGGGGTAGGCAAAATTAACGAATAAACGGCCGCGTTTTTATGTGTGTGTAAAAGGGCAGTTACAGTGCGGTATCACACGGTCCGCGTTTTAAGATGCGTGTCCTACACATGCCGATTTCCGAAAACTAGAAAAAAAGAAAAAAAAATGTCCTACTTATTTTATTGTTGATTCGTTTCGAGAACCTCCTTGAATTTGACGAGGATGCAAAACGGCACCTTGTATAAGTAGGTAGTCACTGGCGCCGATTCCCTTGTTCACAAACTAAACTAAATTTAAGTTCAGTGCATCTTTTTCTTTCTATTTCATTAAGAAAAGGACAGAAGATAAATATTAGTTTAGTCCTGTCAAATTAATCAGCGCTTGACGTAAATTGACGTAATTTTAGTAGGCAAGTTTTTAATCACGTCTAAACTTGTATGGAGTAGTGACAGGCGCTGATTAATTTGACAGGACTAAACTAAAATTTATTTTCTGTCCTTTTCTTAATGAAATAGAAAGAAAAAGATGCACTGAACTTAAATTTAGTTTAGTTTGTGAACAAGGGAATCGGCGCCACTATCGACATGTTTTATTTTTATAATATTGTATCACTGCACGTCTGGTTTGGCGGTTAGGGTGGTCACCTCGCCACTACCGTTGCGGGTACCGTGGGTTCGATTCCCATCCAAGACAAATATTTGTGTGTTCAACTAATACTTGTTTCGCGAGTCTGGGTGTACCTTGAGTCTGTTAATTGTATGTTTGTAAAGTCCCCCGTGACACAGGGTTAGTTCGTGTACGTTACCCCAGCAGGAAAGTGGCTCCTAGAGTGATATGAGTGGTACGTATAATTAGTGCGTAATCTGCTGTAAATGTGCGCCAAATAAAAAAAATTGTGCGCTTTGTCGTTTTGGAAAAAAACTAAAAAAACGATTCCTGCTGGAGTAACGTTGTTCCAGCAGGAACATTCTAAACGAAAATATAATTTGTGCGTCTTCAGGTTTTCAAGATATTGCGTTTCCTGCTGGAGTAACGTTTTGCAGAATCAGTCATCTCTAAAACTATTGTATGTGCGCCTGTAGAATAAACATACACGAGTAGCTCTTAATTTGTGCGTATTTGTGACAGAATTAGATTTAAGAAAATATTTATAATTTTCAAGTAACAGCGCTTTTTTTTTTAACTCGAAAAATTACCGTAGCGCCTAAATGAGATAACGTATAAGCTCGCTGAAAACTGTATTCGGTCCTTCTTGACGCTTATAATAACCATAAAAAGTTTCAAAAGTGTACAATGCATGTACACTTTTGAATAATATTGCTAAAAGTCAAAACGACGGTGTCATAACTTTGACGGCAAAATACAAGAAACCGGCTCAACCCAAGATGTGTAGGTGTAAACCAAAAATTAGTGCGTTTAGTCAAAAATATATAGTGAAAATATTTAGCTTGGAATGCTTCGCATTAAGTAGATATAAACAACAAACAAAACATGTAAACAACGACTGGTTATCTGACCAAATTAGAATGACTACAAAAAAGCGACAGATTCATACATATCGATGACCTTCTTAACTTTACTCATGATCCGGTTGACGTGTTGTGCCTGCATGTCGATTCTGTAAAAATCTCACCGTGAAAACTCGCGTGGAGTGAGCTGTCAGTGTCATCCCACTGTTGCTAGGGAGTGACCAAGCATTACATTTATAATCATAATCGAGATTTTAATAACATTTTTATGCTTATTCTATTGATCATTTTACATTATTCCAAAACTAGTATTTAAGTGTTGTAACGTTACTATTTAGGGTTTTTTTTTTAATAAAATAGCAAAACAAAAGTTCAGTCAGAAACTCAATTTGGTTTTTTTTGTTCCAATACGTTTGGTAATTTTCGCAGCCGCCATCTTGCTTTTAACATTTGACCTCACTATCGGCTTTAACGCCCCCGAAAACCATGAAAACGACACCCATGATGAAAAATCTGTAAATTTTTGCAGCCGCCATCTTGCTTTTTAATTTTGACCCCACTATCAAACTCAAACTCAAAGCATTTATTTCAAATAAGCCAATTACAGGCACTTTTGAATTGTCAAGGGTTCGGTCAGTCAGTCAGAAAGATGAAGCTAGTTGCCCATTCCAAAGCGTAGTAGGTACCTATGGAGAAGAACGGGCAAGAAACTCCACAGACACTCTTTTAAATCAACGTATTATGGTTACAAAATATTGTTTACATCATTCATTTTGAAATTATACATGTGAGAACGATGCAAAAGCGTCCGTAATAAAAAAAATACAACAAAAAAAAAAGCAATTCAAAAATTAAAATTAAAATAAGCCGTGACAGCTAAGAGATGACCAGTCTCTACTGACGGCGCCCGTTCACGAACATGACGCGTGGATCAGCACCATTCAGCTCAATAGTGATGGGTAACTCATCAATTTTATTTGAGGTTGAGGGAGCACCTCATTTTGCCTCGTGAGGTCCTCACGAGGTACCCCTCATTTGAGGTGAGGATTTGAGGAATCCTCAACGGCGTATTCACCTCACGAGTCGTGAGCCCGAGCCCACAGAGTACATTGTAATATACTCCCGAGCCGAACTCAGCCGAACGTGCGAGGGAGCGAGGCGGGCGTGCGCGACGACATTCACGAGTACTCACGACTCTCCGTCCGATTAAGCAAATCTCTCTCACCTCTCACACATATCATTTTCTTTCGCTCATAAATTTTAGACCGCCAAAATAAACGAATCAATGACACTTGATTATCAATCTAATGTTGATGCTTTTAGAGTTCATAATAATTAACCATAGCTGAAATAAAAATATTTTCTTTAAAATTCGTTTTGACTAATAATAAATAATGTTACATACTAATTTTAACAGTTTACGTAATGTTGACCTTGGAGGTGCACGTGATTTTCTTGTAACAATTACGTAGACTTTTGTTTTGTTTGTGTTCGTACTTTAATCTAAATAATTAATATCCTACCAAACATCAGTATCACACTCACCACACACACATGACACAACTAACATCATTACATACTTAGGTACATTATTTCATTAGGTACCTACCAAAATCATAATGTTAATGTTTATTATGCTGCCAAAATTTCGAGACCAGACCTCACCTCACTCATTCTTTAATTCTATACAATTTTTTAAATCGGTTCATTCGCTCACTCGTTGAGGAGCTCATCACTCAACCACTCAATACTCACTCGCGAGTCACGCCTCACGCCTCACCTCGCTCGCCTCACCCCTCGCCACAATTTCATATTGTCAATGTCAATTTTTGAGGACGCGTGAACGAATGAGGTGAGGTGAGGTAATGAGGTGGCTCATTGTTGAAAATCGAGTAACTCTTTCAATTTGCGATCACGAGGACCTCAAACGAGGGACCTCATGAGTGAGGGACTCATCACTACAGCTCAACCATTTTGAAGGGAGCTAACTGATCCAACACACGCGCCACCATCAGCGAGACATTAGAGTGAGCACGACATACTCCCAGCCGCCAGAGCACACTCAAGTCAATGAAAGCCGTATCCAGTAAATGGCAGCTTTATAGTACATAGTACTCACATAACAATGTGCAGCTATACAATACTAAGAGATTGAATTTATACAATGCAAAGAGAGTTTTAAAATCTTCAGCAGCTCCAACACTATTTTCAATACCTGATCAATTAGTTTTTGCGCCCTTGTGGAGCAGGACCAGCGTTGAGCCAAGCATTTTTATCAGCAATGTAATCCCCCAATTTATAATATGCTTGGCTGCATAGTGTGCGTTTTATACTAGATTTAAATTTTGTTTCATTCAGTTGAAGTATGTGGGGAGGTATTTTATTGTATTGACACTTCACCATTTACACGGATCACAAACCCCTGTCATACGCGTACGCGCACAGTAGGGAGAATTGCTCACCGAGGCAATTTCGTTACCTGGACTACATAGCCCAGTTCACCACGGACATCCAGTTTGTAGCAGGCAAGGACAATGTTGTGGCGGACGCACTGTCACGAGTAGAGGCAATAATACTTCCGTCGCTCGATTACACGGCTCTGGCACATTCCCAGGAAAGCGATCCTGAGCTTCAAGGCCTCCTGGCAAGCAACAGCACATCGCTCAAGATGGAAAGAGTGCGCTTCCCCGACTCAGGGGCGGAGCTGCACTGCGATATCTCCACCAGTAACACCCGCCCTTATGTTACAGAACCCTTCAGAAGGCAGGTGTTCCAGAAGCTTCATCAGCTGAGCCACCCTGGCAGGCAGGCCACGGTCAAATTGATTTCCGCACGCTTCGTTTGGCCTGGCCTGAAGAAGGACTGCAGGGCCTGGACCAGAGAGTGTATAGAGTGCCAGAGAAACAAGATCACGCGGCACATTTCCTCTCCCACCTCTCCTTTCCCTGTTCCTTCCCAACGTTTTTCCCATGTCCACATGGACATAGTAGGGCCACTAACAGTATCTAATAATTTCAGGTATTGCCTCACCGTCATCGACCGCTTTACTCGCTGGCCTGAGGCATATCCTATCACCGACATCACGGCTGAGACATGCGCCCGCACCTTCATCGCTGGCTGGGTGTCTCGCTTCGGCTGCCCACATCGCATCACTACCGACAGGGGCAAGCAGTTTGAGAGCAAGCTGTTCAGCTCCATCGCAGCACTCCTCAGTAGCCAGCATCGGCCAACCACTGCGTACCACCCAGCCTGCAATGGCATGGTCGAACGCCTACACCGCCAGATGAAGGCGGCAATCCGATGCCATACGGACACCAACTGGTCCGAGGCTCTTCCTCTGGTGCTGCTGGGCATCCGCAGCGCCTGGAAGGAGGACATAAAGGGGTCAGCAGCCGAGTTAGTTTACGGGGAGCCCCTCAGACTCCCAGGGGAGTTCATAAGCCCTTCACTCACCGGCACCGTAGACTACACCGACTTCGCGGCGCGACTCCGACTTCTGATGGCGAAGCTGTCACCAGAACCGGCGAGTCGACACGGCGAGAAGCCATTCTACGTGCCCAGCAGTCTAGCTGCGGCAACCCACGTCTTCCTTCGTCATGACGCCGTGCGCCGACCACTCGACCCACCTTACACCGGGCCATTCAAGGTGCTAAAAAGGGGCGACAAAACGTTTAAAATTGAGTTTAAGGGGAGAGAGACAACAGTCACTGTAGATAGGTTGAAGCCCGCTTACCTCAACAACGACATCAACAGCACTCCCAGCTCGACGACAACATCAACGGGGGCAAACACGCCTCCGCCGCCAAACAACATCGTCGAGAGAAAAACCCGCACCGGTCGCACTGTACGATTTCCTGATTACTATCGCCCGTAATTAGTAACCACGGTCTCAGGGGGGGAGTAGTGTAGCGGTTAGAACGATTAGTTTCTTAATTATATCTCTTAAAACTAATTGTAAACACTACCCCCAACACTTCAGTATCATTTTAAACAGTACCCCATGAAAGATGAGTCTACTTTAGGTATCTACATGATGTTTTCATAGATATATTGACAAGGTACCGTCGTGATGTTAATTTCTTTAAACAGTTCCCTTAGAGAGTCGCACCTGCGGAGGCCATATATAGATCTGATGGCTCTTTTCTGCAGAATAAAAATAGACTCGATGTCTGCAGCCCGTCCCCAAAGTAAAATACCGTACGACATAATACTATGAAAGTAACTAAAGTACACTAGCCGTGCGGTATCTACATTAGTAAATTGACGGATTTTTCTCACAGCATATGCTGCTGAACTTAGCCGTCCTGCAAGGGAAGTTAAATGAGGCCCCCATTGAAGCCTTGAGTCGAGCGTTATCCCCAGGAAAACAGTTTTATCGACGAATTCTAATTTCTCTTGATTCAATACTATCTCACAAATACCACTTTTGACATTTGGTAAAGAAAATCTTATGCACTTAGTTTTTTTCCCTTTTAATACTAAATTATTAGCAGTGAACCAATTTTGGACCTGCAATAGGGCGTTATTTACGTCGTCAAAATTTGATGCGTCTATTAATTTTAAAAATTAAGGAAGTATCGTCAGCAAATAACACCATTTGTGGTTGGGTTTTTAACAAGTGGGGTAGATCATTAATATATACTAAAAAGAGGAAAGGACCCAATATCGAGCCTTGTGTTACACCCATTTCTACTTTTAAGCCGAGTGAATTGACACCATTTATTTGAACTTGCTGCTGTCTATCATATAAATAAGATTTTACTAAACTGAGCGCAAGGTCTCCAAGTCCGTAAGCTTAAGTTTCAAGAGTAATGTTTCGTGGTCGACGCAATCAAATGCCTCGGAGAGGTCACAAAATATTCCTATTGCGTCTTGGGCCTCTTCCCACGCCGTAAATATGTGTTTTAATAAGGTGACACCGGCGTCAGTCGTACAACGTCCCTTGGTGAAGCCATACTGTTGATCATGTAAGATTTTATTGGTGTTAACGGCTTCAACACCCCCGAAAACCATGAACACGACACCCATGATGAAAAATCTGAATATTTTCGCAGCCGCCATCTTGTTTTTTAGATTTGACCTCAGTATCGGCTATAACACCCTCGAAAACCATGAAAACGACACCCATGATGAAAAATGTTTGTAGCTGCCATTTTGGATTTTGATATAAAGGTGGTAAAACCAAATTTTTGTTTGTTGCGCATTTAAAAATAAAAAATCGGCAAATTAAAAAAAAACAACTTGATTTTAACAGCGCCTCACGCGCAAGCGCGGCGTGATCTTATCACTTCACCCGATTCTCGTAACCATAGTAACCACCCGCGCCGAAGTGAAACGGCTAGGTGAAGTGAGTCGGTAAGCGCGACGTGCGAGTGTCGTGATCTTATCACTTCACTCGATTCTCGTTGCCATAGCAACATCACTTCACTTGGGCTGGATGAAGTGAGCCTAGCCGCCCGCCGGCCGGCGCGCGGCGGCCGGTGCGCCCGCTGCGCGATTGCCAGTTGCTGAACTGTTGAATTTTGTTATTGTATTGATGACGGTGATTTTATGAATATTATTTTATTATTGGCAACGCGTAGGTCGGTATAAATTTACCTACCGCTAAAGCCCCAACGACACCGAATAGGAGCCCTCGCGGCGCGCGATTTGAAAGTATAGTTATCGAATATAAAACAGTGCTTATATCTTTTGGGGGCGATTCTACTCGATGGTCTGGAAGATATTCTCATAAACTAAAGGATTTTAAAAGGAAAACTATCACGGCTAAGTAGGCTTTACAAGTTAACGAGTTATAGTTGACCAACTTAATTTTGCAGTTGGAGAATTGACCGTGGCATATATACAATGTTAAGTTTGTTTTTGGAATAAATTCGTCCCAAGTAATTCCAACTACGGAACCCTTCATTGTGTGCGGTCCAACAAACCCCTGGCCGGTTTAAAAAAAAATATTGTTGATGATTACTACAAAAAGAAGCCTACAGCTACTTTTTACAAATAAAAAGGCAATTAACACAACAGTAAAAAAAGGCAAAGTATCTACATAAGTACATTGATTTGCCGTATGTTAGATAAATTAACATTAAGTTTTTCATCATTAATAGAAGATTCCCTTGTTTCGCCTCGCCACCGCTGCTTGTCTCTGGCCCCGCGCCATCGGCTAACGTCGCGTATAATTGCCAACAAACGTTTGCACGCGACTGTACGGACAAAAGCTTAAGTTTATACGTCCAATGAAAAAGGTCATCGATATGTATGAATCCGTCGCTTTTTTATAGTCATTCGATTTTGGTCGGATAACCAGTCGTTGTTTACATGTTTTGTTTTTTGTTTATATTTACTTAATGCGAAGCATTCCAAGCTAAATATTTTCACCATATATATTTTTGACTAAACGCACTAATTTTTGGTTTACACCTACACATCTTGGGTTGAGCCGGTTTCTTGTATTTTGCCGTCAAAGTTATGACACCGTCGTTTTGACTTTTAGAAATATTATTCAATAACGCATGCATGTACACTTTTAAAACTTTTTATGGTTATTATAACCGTCAAGAAGGACCGGATACAGTTTTCAGCGAGTTTATACGTTTTCTCATTTAGGCGCTGCGATCATTTTTCGAGTTAAAAAAAAAGCGCTAATACTTGAAAATTATAAATATTTTCTTAAATCTAATTCTGTCACAAATACGCACAAATTAAGAGCTACTCGTGTATGTTTATTCTACAGGCGCACATACAATAGTTTTAGAGATACACGATTCTGCAAAACGTTACCTACTCCAGCAGGAAACGCAATATCTTGAAAACCTGAAGATTTTCGGCGCACATTTTTGCACAAATATAAGCTATCTGCCCATGCTCAATATTTCTCTCTCCGAGCATTCGTTTAGAATTTTCCTGCAGGAACAACGGAAAAAACGTTTCCTGGTGGAGTAACCACCAGGAATCGTTTTTTCCGTTTTTTTTTTAAATGACAAAGCGCACTATTTTTTTATTTGGCGCACATTTACAGCAGATTACGCACTAATTATACGTACCACTCATATCACTCTTGCCACTTTCCTGCTGGGGTAACGTACACGGTTAGTTCCCTAGTGCTGTTTTACATAAAAATAAATGGTGTTGTTAGAAGAATTCTAGACTCGTTGAGGGATCACTTTATTTAGTATGAAAAGGCTCAAATGCATGGCTTGAGTAAAAACTCGAGGGCTGACTATTTCTATAATATATTATTGTTTATTAATGATCTCATAATAATTGCAGATAATTATAAACCTGGTGTATCTCCTATGAAAGCTAGGTCTCATAATGAACCGGTGTATCCCATAAGAAATCGTCAGATATAATTGGTAAGTATTTTGCGAATATACAGGGTGACTAGTTGAACGATGGACATAAAAAACGCGATTTCAAGGTTCATTTCACTTCAGAAGTGGGATAAACCAAAAAGGTTGTGTGTAATACTGTGTGTGGGTACGTGTCTGGGGCTACTCTCTAGCGGTACTGAAAGGAACACGCCTTGTCAGTACGAATATTTCTGTATTTATATTCTTGCGCACATACAAACTTGGTATTTAGCAATATTTAACAAACTATATAATTAGGTACTCAATATGATATCAGTACCCTGATACAAAAATCGTTTAAGGCAAATCACATACTTTCAATTTTATATTTACTATCTAAAATCTTATTAAGTATTTGGAAATCATGACAGTACCTTAGCCCGCATTATTGCATTATTGTTAATTACTTTGCATACGATTTGTATAAAATCAAGTTTATATAACTAAACAGACAGACGTGCTGCTGGGGAGTTTGTTCCACCACTTCTTCTTCCCAGCTAAAGCACTAGGAAGTGGTGACGGGCGGGCATTTTTGGGGGACTGTCTTATGTAACTTTGACGTTCGAAAAGTGCTGATTTTCAGCCTAGTTTGAATAAATGACTTTTGATTTGATTTGCACACCGGACAAATCGTGTGCTGATCGGGGCGACTCTTCGATAGCAGAGGATGTGTTCTGGTTGTCTAAATGAAACTAATGAGCGTGATTTATAGGCACTAGTTTGGGTATCGCACATTAGAACAGGGCGATAAGCTAAAGACTAAAGAGGTAAATGAGTACCATTTGAACATATTATTTTTATATTTTATTTTATGAATAATTACAAGCAACATGAGGTAATCTTAATTAAATTGTTGGTATAATTCCTACCTTAGCACTTGATAAGGGGACTATGGTTGTTCACTCGGATTGTTAGGGGGCGTACTTTGTGATTTCACTGGATTTTGAGTTGGTATGTTTTTCCTTCTGGTTTTTGAGTAGGTATGTTTCATGCTGATTTTTGAGTGAGTCACTAGACGTCGGATTGTTAGGGGGCGTCCTTTGTGATTTCACTGAATTTTGAGTGGGTATGGTTCTTACTGGTTAAGTGAGTCACTAGTCGTCGGATAAATTATAGTAGCTGGACATCAGGGTATTGCGATTACCTATGTTAATTGATTGAGTTAGCGAACTTAGCCAGCAATTTATTTTTGCTTGCAGGATACATGACACTGATACACGATAAATGATACATGATAAATGATATAGTATATGGTATATGATACATGATACTGACACATAATATTGATACTGATACACGATACGTGATACTGGTACATGATATTGATACATGATACTAATACATGATACTGATACAAGATACATGATAAACGGTAAAGGAAAACATCGTGAGGAAACCGGCATGTCCTATAACCAAATATTCGAAGACATGTGACCTACCAACCCGCGCTGGGCCCACGTGGTAGATTCCCATTCCACTCACGGAAAAGTCCTGTGTCCCGGCGGTGGGAGCATGGGCTGATGGCTAAATTATAAACGGTTTTGTTGCTGTGGGTGGGTTTGTACAAGTGGTTCATGAAACTGTTGCATGATCAGGGGTGTTGAAACACGAGCGTGTGTTTGGAAACCGAGCCGTAGATGAGCATTGCACAAGTGTTTTGATACTTAGTCATGTGCAGTTTCATACATTAATACCTGTCTCATACATTGAGATTGAACCTACTAAATAAAAGATCAACTTTAAAAGAGTAAGAGATAGTTTATTGCATAAAAAACTCAGCTCATCATCGCGCATGCTCTAAAGCGGGCGCTACCACAGACAAGTAAAAATTAGAATCAAACTTTTATGACAATGCTATAAAAATGGCGCGCCCCGTACATGCATTCTATTAGAAAATAAATAAATGATGGAAACTCCTTGGTAATATTAACTTTTTGGATTTGCCCTGTATCGTATTGGTAAAAAAAATGTTTTATAAAATAAAATAAAAAAGTGTTCTTATGATCCTACATATTTTTAAATTTCAGTATTGTATAAAAATTATGTCAATATAAACTCGTTTTGAAGTTTATAATTCGAATTTAGATAAACACTTTTACACGTCAATTGGGTATTATAATACCGTTTTATTTTATGATATTATGATACCTACTCAATGCTTATTGTGCTGGATCATTGGGGCAATAATTGTGTAGGTACAACTAGTTTTGAATTCTGATATAGCTCGACTCATGTATAAAGATTCTGAATTGATTATTCCCCAAGTAATCTGCAATCCTATACAATCAATAAATTATAAAATGGATACCAATGAAGAAATATCTTTCAAACTTCAAATGTCAATATCTCCAAAGTGACTTTGTGTGGATTGCATCATTTTCATGTAACTACATCCAATATCGTGGCATAAAAAACATGGTAGATAACATATTCATTGTACGGAACCGTCACCACGCGAGTTCAACTCGCACTTGTCCGGTTTTTAGGGTTCCATAGTAAACAAGGAACCCTTACAGTTTCGCCATGTCCGTCTGTCTGTCCCCGCTGTAGCTCAGAGACGCTTAGTACCAGAAAGCTGTAATTTGGCATAAGTATACGTAATGTGGGGATGATATTTTTTTTTCTTGTTTACCCCATAGTGTAGGGTATTGTTGGATAGGCCGTTCAAAATATTGCGGGTCTGTGAACTGAACACCACTTGTCGATTCAAGGATCCGTTTGCGTAATATTAAGCATTAGAGTGCTAATTTTTGTTAGAGTCAAGTGTCGTGTCCCCCCCTCCCCTCCTGCCAGAAAAAAAATCATGGCAGTAGTACATATAATGAAATTAAAAGGAAACTATCACAGCTAAGTGGGCTTAGCTTTTATTTTATAAAGTATGCTCTAAGACACTTTAAAGTGTAGGCACTCGCCCTAAAAAAATAAGATAAGTATGACTATCGAACATTCCAATATTCACATTCACACACATTCAGTCTCACTTCATTGTAAAAATTCATACTACTACCTATATGTTAGTGAATATCTCCTGAAATATGAATTTCACCGTTATTTTCGCCATATTTATCCAAACTAGGTTACGTTACCTGTCGATTAGTAGGTACAATGGTGCCGATTCCCTTGTTCACAAACTAAACTAAATTTAAGTGCAGTGCATCTTTTTCTTTCTATTTCATTAAGAAAAGGACAGAAGATACATTTTAGTTTAGTCCTGTCAAATTAATCAGCGCCTGTCACTACTCCATACCAGTTTAGATGTGATTAAAAACTTGCCTACTAAAATTACGTCAATTTACGTTAAGCGCTGATTAATTCAGATCACTTGGCTTTCGTTTTTGGACTTTGATTCTATTGTGAACTGGATTTTGTTGACTATGGCAGAATATCGACCAGTTTGTGTTTTATGCAATCGGTCAGTGGTTAATAGAAGAAGATTCGAGATAACCCATACATTTTTTGAGGAAAATGCCGCAATTACTCAATATATTATTGAAGCTGTTGCTCCACAGCAAGTAAGTTCTTTTAACATTGTATCTATATAAATCAAATTGATTTTATTGCTTTTGTTAGTTTCTAATACTTTGTAGATTGTTCTCATGGGAAGAATTCTTCTTCAACTTCCTATTTTTAATTATACTACATATGTACATACATGAACCCTCGCCTCTGTACCACGGGGGTAGGTAGAGACAACGGACAATTGCTAGGATTCTTACTTACTTCTTTTGCTTCTTACATGTTCATGCATCTCGTTATACATGCTCGCTGCTTAAGAGTACTATGCACTTTGACTTTCGAAAAGGTGTCAGACCATTTCGGAAGACATCACTGATAAGATCCGTGTATGTCCGTCTAGGGCGTCCTCTTCTAGCATTCCCAAATACATCCGCGTCTAACGTCATTGACTAAAAAGGTATATACCTTTTTAGTCAATCTTCTATCGTCCACTCTCTTTTCATGACCAAATCATATATTATTACCTATTTATTTATATATTATTATTAGTTATATTAATAAGAAGTTAATATTTTTTTTAGATTGAGTATAACGGCCTGGAATACGTTTGTCGACCATGCTCGCTCAACGTGCTGTACAGCCTAATCCAAACCCTGCTCCGCACGAATGTGTACTTCAGATTGAAGAGTATTCTCGAGTGCCTAATAATGCAGCGTCTTGTATGTTTGAGAGATGCAGAAGTATTACACGACATCGGATTCCAGATAGTGATGCAACGGAACTGGCATAACGGAAGCAGAAACGGAAACAGATGTCAAAAGTAAATCTTAACGGAAGCGGAAACGGAAACGGAAGCAGAAACGGAAGCGTTAACACTATGAAAAAAAAAGCACAATTGTACATTTAAAACTTTTTTTATTATATTTGTATTTTAGTAGTCAAAATTAAACAGCGGCAAGTTATATTTAATAAAGAGTAACTTGGCCGCTTTTTCACCTTTCAGCCTATTTCGATGTTCTTCATATATTAAACCAGCTCCGCTAAATAATTGCTCGCTGGCTACACTGGTGGGGGGAGCTGATAAGTATTGGCGAACTATTGGCAAAATATGGGGGTATTTGTGCGCATTTCCATTCCACCACATAAGGGTCCCCGCTTCCGTTCAGAGTTCTGTTATAAAGTTTGCGGAACCAGAAGCAGAAACGGAAGTGAAAAAAAATGCGGAACTTCTGCAGTTGCGGAAGCGGAAGCAGAGTTCTGTTGCATCACTAATTCCAGAAAATATACGGATATCACTTTTGCTGGATTCCAACTTATATATACCAGAAGAAGCCAGAGTATGTGAAACACATTTAAGATCCAATGACTGGGATGAGATTATAGATAGTCCGAATCTAAGACATGATTTTAATAGTACTCATTTTATTCACATGATGAGCCTTATGAAAGCAGCTGTGTCAAGAAGAGCTATTTTAGATTTTGAAAATATTGAAAATATGGACACCAGTGAAATATATATTCGATTGGGTCTTAGCCGAGAACAATTCACAGATATCTTGGAACAGACATCTTCCTTGACTAGTTTGCATTCCAAAACCGCTCTAGCAATATATTTAATGAAGTTGCGGAGCGGTGAATGCAACGAGAGACTAGCCACGCTCTTTCAAATGAGTAGAAGAACGCTAGAACGGCATTTTAAAAAAGCAAGAGATTGTTTATATGCTGTGCCTAGGCACCTAGGGTTCGATCACGTCGACAGAAGAACGCTTATTGAACGCAACCTGTACGTAGCGAATGCTTTATTTGGAAATCCAAACTCAACATTAGAAGACAGAAAAGCAATTGTAATAATGGATGGCACATACATCTACATACAGAAGAGTTCGAATTATTCTTTTCAGAGGAAAACGTATAGCTTACATAAATACTCAAACCTTGTTAAACCATTTATTATTGTAAGCTGCGATGGTTATATTTTAGATATTTGTGGACCATATGCGGCTACTGACTCAGATGCAACTATTTTACAAATAATGATATATAACGACGAAGGTACATTTCATTGGTTTTTTCGTCAAGGTGATGTTTTTATATTAGATCGTGGGTTTAGTGACGCCCTTCCCGATTTGTCCCAATTTAATTATTCTGCTTACATGCCTGAAAGTAAAGGACGCGGTATAGATCAACTAACAACCGAACAAGCGAATAGGTCTAGATTAGTCACCATATGCCGCTGGGTGGTAGAAGTAATAAACGGTCGATTTAAGCGTGAATTTAAGTTGTTCCGCCAGGATTATTTTAATCGGGCTTTAAACCACATGTTCGAAGACTTTAAAATAGCAGCTGCATTAATTAACGCTTTCCAGGAGCCAATACACGATAGCGTACATGCAGCTACATTTATAGACATTATAAATGACCGCTTAAATCGACCCAATCACCTGGCGGACTACGTTGTTCGTAATAATATGAATAGACAAAGAGCAACGTTCCAAAGCATCACTAGTGACCACCTTATTTTTGACGATTTTCCAACTCTTTCAGAGGATGATCTTATTTTGTTTGCTCTCGGTACGTATCAAATCAAGGTAGCCCCCAGTTATTATGCTGAGCACCTAGTACAGGGCTTGTATAATATTGAAGTGTACCGAGAGCAACAAACAAGTCTTAGCGAATATATAGCAGAGCAAGACGTTTGATTGTTATGTGTTCGAATACAGTCAAGGCACGTAAGATCTAGGACCTATTATTCCTACATTATTATTGACCGACAAAGGAACGGAAGAGAAGCTATCGCCCATTACTATTGTTCGTGTCTGAGTGGTAGGCGCACGGTCGGATGCCGCGCACATGTTATGTGCGTAGTATGGTATATAGGCTGGGCAAGAAATCAACCCGAAGGGATTAGATTGCCAGCAGCAGAATTAAGTGTGATTTTAGAGCATGAGTAGGAGGAACTAGGCTAAACATGCTCTAAAATCACACTTAATTCCTTTTAACCCTTTTCAGGGTTCTGTCCATATATTAGACACCATGCGTTTCGTTAATTTTCTTTCAAAATATTTGACAAGCTGCTTTGCTATTGTGTAGGTACAAAAAATCCAAAATCCAGTGTATGCGATGCAATATACCACTATGCATTGTTCCTTGCTTTGCATCTTTTCATTTACCCTAGGTGGCTGCTGTCCATATTTTGGACACCATGTTTTTTTTTAAGATATTCAATTTTTTTTTTTCACATTTTGTTAATATAAACTCATTTAACGATATCCATGTGTTTTTATTTTTATACCTTTGCCCATTTCCTCTGCACGTTAAAGGGTTAAAAAAAATTATGTCTTAATTATTTTTAAACATGTGGTCCTACATTACCTATACCTATTAATATAATAATTATGTAATAAATAATTAGATATAACAATAGTTTATTAAACATAACTTTTTTTATAACAAAATAAAGGTTTCATGTAGATTACAATACATAGTATGGTAATTGTGCTTACTAATAATACATTATGTGATTTATTATATAATAAATATCTTTGAGACTATCTAGATTTGTTGTTTCACTTTCCTTTTGTATTTTTGCATTGAATATAAGCCAGAATAATAAGTAAAACGAAATAAAGGTTCAAACACAAAAATGTCTTTTATTCATTTTAGAAGTACACCACAGTAATAAGACTTGTCCACAATAATTGTAGGACTAAAGCACACCAATAAATGATAAAATCATTCTTGGCCGCGGACCGCCCACGCTCCATACAAAATTGCCCATTGTCCTTTAATTTAGTTTGTGAACAAGGGAATCGGCGCCAATATCTAAGCTTGAACCTATTTTTAATAACAGTATAAACGCCATTGTATTTTAGGCATATTGCCGTCCGAAAGGCCAACTCAAATCGCCTCTAAAAAAATATTGAACCATTTTTCTAGTGTTTTTCTTGTTTATTCGCTGCAAAAATTAGCAACTAATCGTCTATACACATAAGCCTCTATAAAATTTGATATTTATGGTGAGATACCTACCTACCCTTAACCTGGAAACTAAATATAGCATAACTTTTTGTTTATTTACGTTTAGACGTTTTTTTTTAATTTTTGCAACAAATACCTACAACAAATTAAGACTTTCTTTTGATGCAACAGTCGCCTATCTGCATTATTTAGTTTCTGTGTAATCACAGGCGATGACTATGGCCAGTGGCGGCTCTAGCGTGTGCGTTACCCCAACAAAATAATGTCGAAAATAATAATTTATTTCTTACATATAATTAGTTGCCCAGCATCTGTAATTGTTGCGCACATTTTTAAATTTGTTGCACTTATAGTTTTATAGTTATTTCACAAAACCATTTCCATTTTTTTTTTAATGGGAACATTGAAACAAATATTAGCTATATATAACTGAATTAAGCAACTAATTATTGATATAAAATTCAGTTTATGTATCCACATACAGGTTTATCGGTGGCCAAATAACTCCGCGCCCATTGTGACCGTTAACATGGAGAACTGAATATATAATCATAATTTGTTAGTTACTTACAGGATAGTAATGAAACTTCACATACATTTGAAGGCAGTTACAAGCTACAAAATAAAGTTTAAAGTAAATCTTTAGAGCTCTTATTTAGAGTGTTAGGACCTATTGAAGTGTTTTTATATTTAATTAAATAACCTTTAAACGGTGCATTATTTTGGTTTTTTTATTGCACAAATAATTACAACTAATTCCTAAGAAGTTATGTAAAAAAGATGATAAGAATCCGCTTGACCGTTTCAGAGATCCAGCAAAACCAAAAACGTTACTCCAGCAGGATCTCGAATAACTTCGCAGCCGAAGAAAGAACAAATACAAGATAAGGTGCAACATTTACCTCGTCTAGACAACTAATTATATGACTAATATTTGTTTCAAAATTCCCATTAAAAAAAAAATGTCTGGCTGCAGTAACGTTACAAACGTTAGCCCAACAGATTTTTTTTTGTGATTTAACTAAAAAACTATAAATGCAACAAATTTAAAAATGTGCGCCACAATTACAGAAGCTGGGTAACTAATTATCTATATTTTCAACATTATTTTGCTGGGGTAACGCACACCTCTAGCGGCCAACTATTTTTGGTCATAGCGCCTTTGGTTTTTTTTTGCAACAAATTCAGGAAAAGAGGTGTGTACCTATAGTAACAAATTACCACTAATTCCTGATAAAGTTTCATCAAATTTTAGGAGTTGGCCGCGCGGTTGAAAAGGACATCTGCTAAGACGCTCAATTAGCGGATTAAGGATTCTGGTGTCTCAGTGTGATACAACTCCAAAATTAGTGAGCTTCTAGTATTTAGAGCGGGTACTGTCTAAATTTGAACTTGACGCACTGCATCCGTTTCGAATTAAAGATGGTCTAAACTGTCTAAATTCGAAGTTTCGGACGGATGGGATCCGCAGAAGTTAGATCCCATCCGTCCGAAACTTCGAATTTAGACAGTTTAGACTAGGGATTCCCAAAGTGGTCGATATCGACCCCTTGGGGTCGAAATCGGTTTCCTAGGGGTCGACACAAACAAAAACTTATTTTGGGGGTCGACGAGGTCTAAAAATCTACCTCTATTAATTAACATAAGTTCTTATCTGAAACTTTCAAGCAGTGTTGGCATTAATCAATTATTTTTTAAATTAATTAATTAATTGATTAATTTTAATCAGATTACATGAATCATGATTAGAATAATCATGATTAAAAAAGTAACCTTAATCATGGTTATTGGCGTTAATCATTAATCATTAATTGATTAACTTGATTATAAACTAATACATCCATCAATGTTATTAATTCTGTGTCAAAGAAATGATGGAAAATAATGACACAGATTTCTTAAAATATTTTTAAAATTATTCAAAGAACAAAATTTCTAACGTTCAAATACACAAAATTTTAATTTTGAAGAATATTTTCAATCACCTAACCTCCGATCTTTAGGTACATTTCTGATTTCTTGATGTTCATGTTACATTTCATAGCTACTCTTTTTCAAATAAATCTATTGCTTCTTTTATCAAATAGGTTTATTTAGCATAGTTGTAAAATAACACTATATTTCTACCGAGCCAGAGGACGGCATTGGTGTATTGTACTTAATGAACACTTTGCCTATAACAGGATCACTTTGTAGAAGCTCTCGTTCTTGGTTTCCCTCGGCAAAAAAAATATTAAATGATCATACCCGCTATCTTTTTAGCATCAACTGATTCCGCTTCACTGCCAGAGTCGGAATTGAAATAAAAAACTCGTCTTCTTGGTGGCGTGTGTTATTGGCTGCATTGTTGACTGTTAAAAGCTCTGGGATTTGTGATATTTCCTTCCTTACGACTGATTTAAAAATGTTTATACACTTATTTGATTAGCGGCAGTTAGACATACTAGCCACTTTTTTAAATCTTGGGTAACACAGAGCTGCAACTGCTGCATGTTTACTAGTTTCACTCGAAAGAGTGTAAAACTCTTCAAATCCAAAAAAAAAAAATAAATAAATAAATAAGTAGTTAATCAAACAATCAAATTAACGATTAATGATTATGATTAATTATCTTAATCATTTTAAACTTCATTATGTAATCTTAATGAAGTTTAAAATGATTGAAATATGATATGATAGAGCTTTACATTAATTCGCTAGCTAAGAGAGTGGACTTTATATGTATTAGTGAACATTTTTTAAATGATAAATCGGTTCATGTATTTAATCTTGAAAATTATAACTTAATCTCATACAATACTAGGAACAAACAAAAAATTAGAGGGGGAGTCTAATCTTGGGGCACATAGACAGAAAAGTGGAAAATATAGATTTCATAAACAAATTGTATAGGATCGAAGTCTTTGAAGTATGTTGTATTAAGGATACTAGTACTGGTCTATACTTGTGTTGCTGTTACCGCACTCCTAATGATAAGAATTTCGAACATTTCATGAGAAATATGGAGAAGTTGTTGGAATATTAGTTCAATAGGAAAAGCATTGTTTGTGGTGATTTTAATGTGGACTTAATGGTAGAGAGCAGAACCCGGACTGAATTCATAAGTTTACTGTCATGTTATAATTTCCGACTGCTTATTGATACACCTACGTTTATTCGCAACAATTGCGCATCTTGCATAGATAACGTTATAACTAATCTGCCAGATGATTATGTGGAACAATATGAAGTAGACCACAATGGCTTGGCAGATGGACACGGTGCGCTATTGGTAGACTTTTTATTAGATAATGTAATAGATAATTCAAATAGAAAAAATAATTATATAATTGTAAATAAAAGAGTCTTTAACACTAAAAATCATCTAGCTTTTAGACAAAGAATTCTTGAAATTGATTGAGTGGTATGGCAATAAACACGTTCTTGAAGACATTTGTTACAATTTTCAGAAAATGTTACAGAAAGAGAGAACAAAAAATTAAAATCAAAAATGGTTTCAAATTAAAGTGGATTACAAAAGGCATTAAAACATCAAGCCAAATGAAACGTTTGTTGTGTGCTGGTAGTACTAATAAGCTGGAAGACAGTGTTCAGAATTATAAAAATAATTATGTAAGAATATACAGAAGGTCTAAGTCCAAAAAAATAACAATAACAGAAACTATTAACAATTCTCGTAATTTAAGTAAAGAGGTTTCGAGAGTTATAAATAAAAGCACGAATAAAATAAAAGCACCGCATTCTGAAATTCTCTTGCTTAAATTTGACGGTAAAATTCTATAAAATCTCTTGGATGTTGCAAACGTATTAATAAATCAATTTAGCTACAAATGTTTTTTGAGTAATATTAAGAATCCAGATCCCCATATATTTCTTGAACAAAGCACTAAACGAGTTCAAAATGACATGGTTATTGCGCCTGTTACTCCAAACGAGATAGTAAAAATAGTTAATGGTATGGAAAATAAGAAATCATGTGGCTACGACGACATTCCAATAGCGGTTATTAAAGAAAATTTAGTTATATTAGCTGAACCTTTGACAATGGTGCCGATTCCCTTGTTCACAAACCAAACTAAACTAAATTAAGTTCAGTGCATCTTTTTCTTTCTATTTCAATAAGAAAAGGACAGAAGATACATTTTAGTTTAGTCCTGTCAAATTAATCAGCGGTTGACGTAAATTGACGTAATTTTAGTAGGCAAGTTTTTAATCGCGTCTAAACTTATAAAGAATAGTGACAGGCGCTGATTAATCTGACAGGACGAAACTAAAATGTATTTTCTGTCCTTTTCTTATTGAAATAGAAAGAAAAAGATGCACTGAACTTAAATTTAGTTCAGTTTGTGAACAAGGGAATCGGCGCCATTATTTTACAATAAGTGCATTTTAGAGGGTATCTTTCCGGAACAGTTAAAAATAGCAAAAGTTATCCCACTCCACAAAAAGGGGTCTAAAACAAATCCAAAAAACTATAGACTTATCTCCTTGCTCCCTATTCTTTCCAAAATTTTTGAAAACATTATTAAGAGTAGACTTGTGGTCCATCTAAATTTAAACAAGGTTTTGCACTTGAGACAATTTGGATACCAAAAAAATGTCGGAACAGGGGACGCTATGTATACATTAGTGGAAGATATTATTAGTAAATTGAATAAGAAAAAGAGGGTAGCTGGTATTTTCCTTAATTTAAGCTCAGCCTTTGATACAATTGACCACAAATTACTCATTGCAAAATTGGAGCATTATGGTGTGAGAGGCAAAACTTTGCAACTTTTCTCATCATATTTAAAAAACAGGAAAATGTATGTTGATATTAGTAATTTGCAAGCTAATATTAACAGCAATTACAATAAATCTTCTATGCGAGATATAGTAGCGGGCGTACCCCAAAGATCGATTTTGGGGCCTATTTTATTTATATTATTTACAAATGATTTAATTAATTACATTAATTCCGTATTTCCCGACACACACCTGACAGTCTTTGCAGATGACACCAACGCAATAGTTGAAGCTAACGGCATACAGGAGCTTTCCGCTAAGGTTAATGCAGTGCTGACAGTTTTTAATTCTTGGTTTGAAAGTAACATGCTCACAATTAACACGGAAAAAACCAAAGTAATGTTATTTAGTACAACAGCTCGTAATAAAGACAAAATGACGATCGCACTTAATGAAGTTAAAATTGACATAGTTAATGAGGTAAAGTTTCTAGGGGTATACATTGACAAATATTTAAATTGGAAAAGGGAATTGCAAGCCATTGATTCGTATATTTCCTCAGCGTGTTATGCCTTACGCAGTCTTAGGGATGAAATAGACATAAAACACGTTAAAATGGTATACTATGCTCTAATAGAATCAAGGTTGAGATATAGTGTTCAGTTTTGGGGGAATAGTTTTAAATATAACTGCCAGAGAGCCTTTGTACTCCAAAAGAGAGCCATACGAACCATGGTCCGAATATCCCAAATAGAGAGCTGTCGGCCACACTTTATAAATTTAAAAATTCTTACTGTGCCCAGCCTCTATGTTTTAGTATTGTTGGTGAATTAAAAAAAAAACATCTGTTTCACTATGAAACAGATGAGGAGAGACAGTTGAGGGAAAGTACGCGCAGGAAAGATTTTAAAAGCAAAATAATACCCCAACTTAAGATTGTTCAACATAGTCCTCAATATCAAGCAGTGCGGATTTTTAACAGGTTGCCATTGGACTTAAAAACTATAATATACAAGAGCTCATTTAAGTCAAGACTCAAGGCGTTCCTGTTGGAGAAATGTCTCTATTCGATTGACGATGACATATCCACGTTTTAATTTTTTTATTAGATAATGTGAAACTGGGTAATATTAGTAGCTTGTAATGGTATTGGATTTTTTAAATTGTATTGAATATTTTATTTTATATAATTATTGTATTGTGAATGTGTTGGTTTTATATTTTTGATTATCGTGATTTTTTTTTTTTAATATTGTTTATGATTTCAAACACAATGTAAATTGTTCCTGAATAAAATTGAATTGAATTGAATTGAAATGATTAATCTTAATAAAAAAAATGATTGTGACTTTTAATCGTTAATCAGATTAACTCTGGGCCAACACTACTTTCAAGAATACTGTTTAAGTTGTGTTACGTTTAAGTGTACCATCTCGTTATAAGAATGACTAATATTTTGGTATGAAGTATCATTGTTGTAGGTACTTTTAAAATACTCAACAAGTCGATAAGCTTGTACAAGTTCGTACTAGATGAAAAAAAATGTATATGGGAGTCTGAGGTATTAGTTCATTTTGGAAAAGAGGTCTCTTGCCCAAAATAGTTTGGGAATCCCTGGTTTAGACCATCTTTAATTCGAAACGGATGCAGTGCGTTAAGTCAACAATGTAAAACTCCCACTGCCTTATCAATGGCCGAGTATGTGGGTAGTAGATGTGAAGAAAAATACCGTTTTCATTGATAGTTTGTTTATTAACACTTATTAAAACGTTCTACTATTACACTTACAAAATGGCGACTGAGTGTTAACTAATTTAGGTATGTAAGTTTCCAATTTGGCTGCTATTGACTTTAGTAAATGTTATTATGGTGTCTACAAAACTATCAAACAAACATCTGAATCACCTTAAGTTATAATATTCACTCTTGAGATCATTTAATGATATTTATTTAGTTTTACATAAAATTGCAACTCAGAATATTTTGCATTATAATGATAATATTTGTATTATTGACTTGAATACAAAAATAACGCGATCAATAATCTCACTTATATAATCTTTAAACTTATAAGTAAATAGGTATATATTATGTAATCTAAATTATATTATTCAAACGTATAAAAAAAAGTTGAATATGGGTTATCATTTGTTCACCTATTTAATGTTACTTACTATTAAATATAGTGATACAATACGTTACAGATGGCGAAACTGGCACTATTTAAATTGTTCAGGATTACTTCGCAATTAGCTCTGATTGCAATATGAAATTGGGTGAACAAACAGTTACAAATCAGGAGCAAGGTGAACAAACAGTCACAAATTAGGAGCAAAACCATAGATATTCAGTTCAATCACTATCTAACTTACTTTAAATCCTTCAGTAAGGTACAATACTTGATTGGTGGAAGATTATATAAATAAGACGTTCTGTCTATTGGGCCAGTACAAACTAATCACCGATTAATGGCCTTGGCCAAAAATAGTATTAAATAGATGAAAATATAAATAGTATTAAGATCAGCCCTAAATCACATTATTTTCATGCAGTACAATGAATCGTCGTCGCCATATACCCCGTGGTTCAGTTAGTACTTAGAATTTGGTCATGGTGCTTATTTTGACTGCACAAACTAGAGCTTCCTAATCATTACTCATCACAAACTGTCATGCATTTATCGGTGTTTATTGCCACTGGGGATTTCGGGGTCGTACATTGCAGGAATAATTGAATGATATTCATGTATATTATTATACCACTGTATATTTTTAAGCGCAACATTTTGTAAAATTACTCTACATTCAAGGGTGATAAAAACGAGTTGGGGAGGATTCTGACCAAAAAGCTTGCTTTTTTTAGTCTGTTTTACTGGACCGGTTAATATTAATGTTCCGTTATTTTCAAATAGAAAACATAACGAGACGATTGTAAGTTGTGAAGAAAATTGTTTAGTTTACAGATTAGTATAGGTAATCATTAAGTTTTGAATGAAACGAAACGAAATATAACTTTTACGAATTGGTTAGTCCTACTTACGATCTATCTACTATTATAGCAATACATAGTATCTTTTCTTACATATATAGAAATTAAACAGAAAAAAAAAACATTAATTGACGAGACTCGCACACTAATATACACACATCCATGTAAAATATCAGTACTTAAACGCACTGAAATCATAAAAGACATCCACTGTGGCAAATCATTATTATCAATGTTTTTACTAAAAATCAATACTGCTGATAAAACAGTAGAGATAATTGTCTGATTCTACTTTAAGTAAAACATTCGATGTAACAGATTTGCGACATGTACACATTTAACTTATCACCCATGCATTCGATACATAATATTATGTAGAAGTACACTGCTTTAATACAATGCAATATTGTCATTTAAAATATTGACATTGCAATTATGACACATACACTTACGGTACTTAACGTTGAAATTAATAGGTTTGTCGAGTTACGAGGAAAATATCTGATCATATATATTTATTACTTACTGAGGTAAAATAAAATGATCAGATGGTTGTGACAACACAAGGTAAAATTAACTTTTAAAATAACGTCCGCTATACACCGCAAAGTAAAGAATATAAAAAATATCACGATATTGCGCAGTATCAAAGCAGATCCTTATAACATATATTTGAAAATAACCGCCATTTAAAATATATATTCAAATATGCTTATCGAAATTTTGTATTATGCAGATTCATAATATTGAAGACGTAAGTACTGCATATGAACCCCACCCCAACCACTAGACCAGGAAAATATTTCAGTTGATATTGGATATTATATCAATGATATGGAATAATTTTAAACCTCACATCACATTAAACCATTAAAAACAATATAACAAAAATCAATCACATAATATACACAAATACCAGAATTCTAAAATGCTAATCATTACTATCACATACATAATATAAATATCTCTATGAGAACTTCGTATGTATTAAGTCTGCATCTGCATTCATTAACACATGAGACAGACTAAACAACACTCAACAATCAACATTACTGCAATGTTTTATGAATGAATGGAAAAGTGAAAATAAAACATTACTTTAGGCCATTCAAGATTCACCCAGCTATAACACAATGATAAATGCTTGTCATTCAAAATTCACTCTTATTACAAGAGTGTAAGTGTCAATATGGATGCAGACTCAATATCAAATTGAACTGAGAGCTTACATTTCAAAGTAATTTTGTTCTCAACAGTCTCCAATTTCGAATCAGCTGTTATTCTTATCCCTCCTCCATTGCCGCCGATCCGTAAAGGCCCCGATCAATTTAATAACATCAATTATTATTAAGAAAGAACACTTTTCCAATCTTTGTAAATACAACAAATATAAAAATATGTGTACAGAGTATCCTACTCTTAAAAGCTCCTGAGAATCATTTTTAAAGTTCATATAAACGATAAAACTGGAATTTCCGAACTGATCATGGTTTTATCACAATATTATCACAATAAAAATAAAACCAAATCAATAGAAAGCAGTTTTCAAATCGAACTTTATGATAATTTGTGCACAAATCTAAAATAATATGGTAAGTACCATAGTACATGGGTACCAAAGCATTTTATTTGTACAATAATTATTTGATCACATTATAACGACACTATAAAGCTATAAAACACAGAAATATCAACTTACATTACTTTCCTGTACATGAATACTTTCTTGTCGTATTATTATGTTCCCTCAGTACATTTATAGAAACAATGAAGAGTAATTTAAAGGTATCCCTTTTTCTTTGGGACAATTTTGCATGAATCTGCGATTTTTTTTAGATTTATGTCTTTAAATTCATGCTGAACGACTACTTTCGACTTGAAAGTCACAAGAAGGTAATTTCAACTTCAGTTTCCATTAGTAATATGTCTCAATGTCGTCATTATGACTTATGTCTACAAATAGAAGACAAGACTTGCAATCACAAATTTTCAGTATTCACCATTTTATTGCTTCTTTTCTGGTTTCTTCACAAGATGCGCATTCACTGGGTATTTCAGTTCCGTTTTCAATTGTTCATTATGTTCTTCTAATGAGTTCACAGCATAATGGAGAACAAGCTCATTCAAAGTTCTGAAACATAAAAAAAAGAAACAGTTAAATTAATTGTTTTTAAATGACAGATTGGATTAATGATTTAATGAGTTTTTTATAAGTTCCATGACATTATGAAATAATAAGTAGGTAATGTTTTATTCACTTTAGATATTCTAAGCCATTCTAGAAAAAGCATTAAAGAAAAACAAAATCTTCATTCAATAAGTTTTCAAAAGTGTTACCATCTGATTAGTAATGGTCTGGTCTGGCACTCTGTCAAAACATAATGATGCATCACCAATTTGTATTTACTTAATAGTATCTATGCCAAAAATAAATACAAGCCATTCTGTATCACTGAATATTATTTTATCAAATAGAACCAAATTATTACAATTTGATCAAAAATGGTCAATAAGAGAACTTACTCATAAACATTATAGGGTTCCGCAAATCCATAACCTCGTTCAGTCTTAAATATAATACAGTGATAGACCATGTTGTTACAACAAATAGATAAAGCTAATTGACCAGTGGAGTTAGGCCGAATTAAAAATGTGCCTTTAGGTTTCCCAGTGAGGAGTTTTTCTGCCATTTCTCTTGTACAATTCACTTTCCAACTGATCCACTCTCTGTGTGCATACAATTCTTCAAGTTTATGTATATTGTCATCTTCTAATAAATGTAAGTATTCATCTGTTTTCCCTCGTCCTTGTAGCCACCTGTAATTGACATGATAATGAAAACTGATTAAATTATGTTTAAAATAATACCCTGGGCATATAACACTACATGGATGTCAAGTCAACAACATAATACATATCACAAACAATTTTATAAGCCAATCTGAAACCCATTAATATTTGCGTTTTTTTGTAACTTTATCTACAAACAATATTTTTTTCAGATAGTTCAGTCAGTGCTATACTACAAGTAGCCCTTTAGGTAATATCAGGAATATCCCTATGTTTTCCTTGTTTTATTGAATTAATATCCTATTCAAGTTTTGGAACAGCATTATTTGGAATGTATAGGGAATAATATATTCAATATTGGAAATTAATACAGTCCCTATTGTCTAATGACTCATACACCCAGTTTCCAATAAATAGGTAGTTGAAATTCATAGAAATAATCAGGTGCATGAAGAAGCTTTCAAGAGACTCCGGTACAAAGTTGTACCCAAAGGTAAACTAAGAATTCAGCAAATCATTGTAGAGCCTTAATTTAAGTTAAATACATCATGTTTTAAGAAACTCATCAGTTTCTTAACACTTTTGTATATTATTTGTATGTAAGCACTTGTCACACCATTGCACCATTTGCATAGCGAGACTTGTTATCAAATCCTCATACTAAAATACATTCTTATGTGTCAAAATTGTTATGTTCTTAAGAATTATATTACAAGAATGTTACTTACACTTTATAGCGATCTTTAATTTTGTAGAGATCTGTAACATCTGACTTTAGTTTAGCAATTTCTCTCTCAAGCAGCAATTGAGCCGTAACTGTATTTCTCAAAATATCATTTAGTTCAGCTTTGGCTTGCTTTAAGTTTTGAACTCTTGATATTAAATTTCTATTATTTTCTAAAACAGGATTCTTTTCATGTGGCTGTGCTTCAGCTTGCATCTTCTCTTGTAATTTTAAATGATCTTCACAGATTTTAACTGTTTCTCTAAAGGCATCCAGTGCTTGTTTTTTCATATTTACTTCTTCTCGTAATCTTGTATATTTGTAAGAGCGACCCTCAAAGTCTTTTGTTTTCAATACATATTTTTTGTGGATTTCCTTAAATTTAGTTTCTAGGGTATCATCACTCATGTTTTCTCCACCTTCATTTTCGAGGTATCTAGACAGAGGGTATATAAGCTTGATGTCGAGGCTGCTGTTACAATGCGCCAGGGAGAATTCCGTATAAAACCGAACAAGCTCCACCACTGACTTGAAGTCAAATGGTTCACAAAATCCATAGCGCCCCTCATGGTTATAGATTTTGATAAGTTTGTTCATACCCCCTTTTCTCACTGTCAGAGTATAACCACTATCTTTGTTAGATGCGTTGCGCACCAGGAAGGTGCCATCGCATGTATCCCGCAGTTTCTCTGTAGCCTCATCTCTGGAATACACAATTAGCATCAATGAGGGATGTAATAAGAAAAATGTTGTAACATAGATAAACAATAGATCACGAACTTGAACCTAAAAATTACCTAGATGGGTATTGGTACATTGTCTAATAAGACCATAGGTCTTACTGACCATAGATCTTAATTGCTCCTAAAGTTGTAATATTTCACAACATTTGGGTCATATGTGAGCATCTAGTATTTTTGTAACCAACCTGAGTGGTTGAAGGACATAGGTTTGACACTGTCCTGTAACCTAGAATTCTAACCTAATAGCAAACTATGTCTTTTACCAAAACAATTTTAATGGAATGTGGAAGAAGTTTGTTAACTAGATGCAGATTCTTATAGTTAATCTAAACCTGAGCTGACACTTTTGAAAATGAAATCATTGTCTTTTTTTCTTAACATTATTGCTTCCGGATTTTTATGATAATAAACCTAATGTTGCATGTGAGAGGCGATAAACAAACACAAACATGATCGAAATAAACTTACCTAGTGATATCACCCCAATACCATTCAGCCTTCTCCAAACTCTCTTCGGCTGACTGTTGAGGGGCGCCTATTTCAACCATTATTTCATAATTGGCACTCAAAGTTCATACATAATGAGATTTTCACTTTATTCATCAATAACTAAGATAAACTGAACATCCTTTAACACATATTCCGAGGATAGTGTACTGTAAGAGCGGCTAGATCACAAAACTTCCGCGTTCGAGGTTACAAGAAAATAACCAATTAGTTCACTCTCAAAACATTTTAAACAATAATTAACACTATTTTACAGAGTTCACATAAACACAATCAGTAAAAACACGGCAAATCTTGAACTACACTCCGAAAAAGAGGTATCTAGATCACAAAGGAAATGGGCAAGAGTATGATGATTGTTGCTATGGCACTAATACTTCCTTAAATCTGTATATGGGAGTACGCGGTCATGGACATCATTTCTTTATCCTGGGAAAAGAATGTGGTAAATCCATGTTTTATACAATAAGTCAATGTAACTTCGTTCACTTCCTTTTCTAAAGCCAAACAGTAGCACCAAACCCGTCCGCCATCTATCTAATCGCCATAAACTAAAAAAAAGATGCAAGTGATGCGCCGCCGAATGCCGATATTGCAGATGTGCACAGAAGTGCGTGCTGTGCGTCGAAAATTGAAATACACGATAGTACTATCGAATGAAATCGAACTGCAAAAATGATGACTTAGTGCGCAATACCTTGTCACCTTAAAAACTTACTAAACAGACAACACTATTGAATGTTGAGAAAAGAAAATACTGTTGTTTTGTTAGAATATTTGCAAAATCCTACTAATATTATATCTTTATATCCTACTAATATTATAAATGCGAAAGTTTGTAAGGATGTATGGATGGATGTTTGTTACTCTTTCACGCAAAAAGTACTGAACGGATTTTGTTGAAATTTGGCACACAGATAGTTTATAACCAGGAATAACACATAGGATACTTTTTATCCCGATATACCCACGGGGTCAAAACTTATGCGGGTGAAACCGCGGGGCGAATCCAGTATTTAACTAAGTTACGTTTAGTTTAGTAAGTTTCTCCACTAGTACCTGTTTCTTTGATAAGTATCAACATGCATAAATAAAACAACACCATTCTTACCTTTCACCCCGACTTCTCACCATGTTCGGCAAGCCTATCCCTTGGGAGAAGCGAGCCAAATATATAGGCGTGACTCTCGACCACCACCTCTCCTTCTCAGAGCACATAAAGAAGGCGCGTTCGCGTGCCGTTTTCGCTCTCGGTAGACTTCATTCCGTTCTGAATGCACGCAGCAAATTGTCCCTCAAGTGCAAATTGCGTATTACTTACAATTTGCGTGCATCTGTCCCATCATGACATATGCCTGTGCAGTCTTCGCATAAGATAAGCCCCATCACATCCATAGGATGCAGTGCCTTCAAAACCGTTTCCTCCGAAAGGCAACGGGATCCTCCTGGTTCGTTCGAAACGAGATCTTCCATCTTGACCTCAAAATTCCCACTACATCCCATTCATCGCAACCCAAAAAAAAAAACTTGCCTTTCATCGCATACTCAGTCTCAATACCTACGGTATATCTAATCAACGGCTTAATTGTACCAAGCAGTGGTAGACTACACCAGTCGCGGGCCCGGGGCGGCATAACAAAATGAGCTCCCCGCCCCGGTCTTCTTAGTTTATGTAGGTATTTCTAGTAACATTTTGCAAATAATCAATAATGCCAAAAAAATTGTGCGTCCTCAAACGCAATTTTACTAAACTCTTTCTACACCACGGACCGGTCCTGTTATTTTTCAGGGAGGAGCATTTTCATCTCCTGATTATACTATTCACGGACGTAGCCGCTTTTACATGGGGAAGGGATCATCGAAACGCAAGAATGTAGGAGAGCGAGCTCGATATTTTTTTTGTACATTGTCTCGGAATTCTCGGTTAGTTTTCTTTTGAACATTCATACGGGAGTAGGATATGCTTTGTCGACTTATGCAACTTGCAAAAGTAAGACAATTAAGAGAATTTAACAAGAGTAAACGCAGCGAGTTCGGAAATTTTAAGTACCGAGTTACTTTTTCGACTTATTGTCTTATATTTTGCATACCTCCAACTCCAAACTGTTTCATCCTGGACATATTTTGGCCTTTTTGGAAATTGATTAAAAAATATTTCTAAAGATTTGGGAGCCCCCCTTTTTTTTTTTTTTTGAGGGTGGCAAATCATCAAATAACTTCTCCCGCTCTGGGCGGAGCGGGAGGGTGTGTCAGACTCTTACTGACTAAAACCCACCCATATTCCTTCCTGTTGCCTGTGTTGCGGGGGCCTCGGTGACCCATAAGTTCCTTCCCGCGACCCCGGCAGGCATCGGCCCTAGTAGACACTTGTGCTGACGACATCTCTTTGAGGCACGCGTGGGATACAACGCACCGCGCCGTAGACCCGGGCTTGGTCCTTACCGGACGGTGAGCTACCCATTGCTCACCGTCCGCAAGCCCGCGCCTACGGTGGCCGGAAATCCGCCCGGGATTCCCGACGCCCTGGGCGTCTCCTGCGGCGGCTAGGGGCGAGAGGGTGCGAAACTTGACTTTCCTTCAACCATCCCGCCTCCTCCTTCGCGAGCATTACTGCTTCGCAGAAGGAGGTGACGGCTGCCCATGCACTCTCGCTCCGAACCATGGCCTGAACCAGGGCCGGACGCGAGAGGTCTCTGCCGCCGATCGCCTCCATGAGGACACGGTGGTGCTCTGCCCAAGCCGGGCAGACCTCCACCGTATGCTCCACCGTGTCCTCCGGGCGATCCACACAGTGGTGACACCCGGACGTTTCCTCCCGCCTTATCCGACACAGGAACCTCCCGAAGCTGCCGTGTCCGGTGAGGACCTGCGTCAGGCGGAAGGTGAGGACGCCGTGGCGCCTCTCCAGCCACTCCTCAAAGAGGGGACTTATCGCCGCAATCGTGGCGTGCCCAGCACTGGGTTGCAACAACCGTACTTTCCATGACGCCATGAGATCCCGCCGGAGCTCCGTCCGCTGTGCCGCGATTTCTCGCGGCAGCGGACTTACGCCCCGGCGTTTCGCCTCCTCGCGCCACTCCCATACGTGCGCGAGGACTTTTGCCTCCAGATCCCATGGCGGCAATCCAGCAAGGAGGCTCGCTGCCTCACAGGAGACCGTGCGGTATCCCCGGACCATCCGGATGGCCATGACCCTTTGGGCCGCGCTCAACCGGCGGGCTGGCCGCAGCGCCAGAGAGCGTGCCCATACAGGAGCCCCGTAGAGGGTCATGGACCGCACGACCCCCGCGTAGAGCCTCCGGCAGGAGACGTTTGGACCCTGTAGATTGGGCAGGAGCCGCTTCAATGCAGCGCCCACCCGCTCCAGTTTGGGAGCCAAACGTCGGAAATGCTCCACGAAGTTCCACCGGCTGTCGAGGACGAGTCCCAGGTACTTCATCGTCGACTCGACGCTGATAGAAACCCCTCCTACCGTTATTTGGGACCCCAACGGTGGCGAGTTCCGAGGACCATGGACACATGGCCTCGGACTTGTGCAGGGCCACCTCGAGTCCCAAGGCTGACGCCGCTAGGGAGGTCGGCGCGCAGCACCCAGTCGTATCCGATGTCCCACAGATGCGGCCCCAGGACCGATCCCTGTGGGACACCGCACGACATCTCTTGCCGGTTCCACACTCCTTGGTGACCGGGGTAGATGACGGCCCTGTCCGTCAAATAGGCCTCGACCACACGACAGAGGTAGGTCGGCATCCGGTGATACCGGAGTGCCTCCCTGATGCAACTCCAGGGCAGGGTATTAAAGCATTGGCGATGTCTAGAGACACCGCCAAGACGACCCCACCCTGGGCAACAGCATTCCCCGTCGTCAGGGCTCGCACACGCATGATGGCGTCCACCGTAGAGTGCCCTCTGCGGAAACCAAACTGGCTCTCCACCAAATCCGGCCCCACCTGCACCAGCTGGCCGACGAGGCGGTCTGCAATGACTCTTTCAAAGAGCTTGCCCACCTCGTCGAGCAGCACGATGGGCCGATAAGTGGACGGAGAGTCCGCAGGGCGCCCTGCCTTCTTTATGAGGACCAGTTTTCCCGTCTTCCAGCGAAGCGGGAACTGGCCCCTCTCCATCCATGCGCTTAGGAGCCCCCTAAGTCGAGGCCCGAGAACGGCTTACCTGGGAAGGCCTGGGTCCTGGCCTTGGAGGCCCAAGGCCAGGACCCAGGCCTTCCCAGGTAAGCCGTCGGGTCCTGGGGCGGTATTTTTGGCATTAAGCCTGCGTACCGCCGCTCTCATTTCTACCTCGGTCACCTCCGGAGCATCGTCGTCGTCGTCGTCGTTGGCGGTGTGGTCCGCATCGGGCACCGCAGTAGGCGGAGCCATAGGCGGGGAGGTGTGTTCCCCTCGGGAAGGGAACAAAGCGCTCACCACATCCTCCACAAGCTGGGGCCGGAGACTCTGCGTCAGCGTTGGAGCCCATGGGCGGAGTTTATCCCGCACCTAAGCCCCCTAGGACCAGGATCGGGGGCCTTGGGTGGACCGCCCCTGCCACCCCTCTTAGTCCGCCATCGCCAGTGGCCAGTGAAAACAAGGATATTAGGTACCTATTACTTATGCGTGAACCAACAAATAATTCAATATGACTGATGACTCTAAAATCGATGACCTGATGGGTGGCAGTGTGGCAGCCTTACTTGTAAAGGAAGACGTCCAACCGTTCTGTAAAATTTGGTTTTTTCGCGATGCCCAAATTAATTAGAATTATAGTAGAAATCAATATTAAGAAACTTGGTAACACATGCTGTAAGGGTGGCAACTAGAGATGAGTCATACTAAGTAAATTTTGTACTAGGTGCAACTAGCTTCGTACAAATACTCGACCCAAATACCTGTTCCACCTAGTCTCTACTTTAAAGTATGCTTAGTCTAGACTTGTTCTTGCTCGGTCACTAAACGGAGCACTCCAATCTAGTACAATCTGTGAAATGTACTAGTTCGACCTTCTAGTACTAACAGTACAATTAGTACACTGATCGAATGAAGAGTTTTACAACGAGGATTGTCGAATCTAAGCAGGATTGTATTACAGGCACAGGGTATGTTAGTTTGTGTGTTGATATACAACTTCCACGAAGTCGCTGGCATATAAATAATAACATATTAATATTAAAGCGAATGGCAGCATTTACACCTATTTTGATTTTCCTTCATACTTTGTAGACTGGCATTCTAATATCCGTTCATTTATTTACAAAACATTACGGTAGGTGTCACCGCAATGGCGAGCGCACGATGGCGTGAACTCGCCACCCGTAGCCCACCGTCGCGCCGCTCCCTAGTAAACAGTCTATTTCCCGCTCGATCCAAGAATTGAGAATACGCGTGACCGATCTTAATCTGTGGATCCAAGTCCGAGCCAGCGATCGGGCGTAACGTGATCGAAACGAAGTACGAAATTACCGAAGTACTATTAAGCTTACGGAATAGTTCATTCTAGTACAGTGTCTCGAATGAATTCTTAATAGTACCTACTTAGTACATGTACTACACAAGCCTAGCTTTGTCTATGCGTACCACCGATACGTGTAGTAGGTACGTACGTACGTACGTACGCAGTAATGAATTGTAATCTTCCCTTCATACTTTACACAGGCTAGGACTGTCATCGTAAATATTTATCTACATTGTAGATTGTTGGCGTATATACTTACAAGATTTTAATTCATTTTTCCGAGTTATCAGATTTTTGCCAAAAAAAATCACCTATCTGCAATTTTTTTTTTATACACGTAGAAAATCAGCCTTAAGTTTACACAACCATTCGTTGGCCTTTGTCCGTAAAATGATCTCAAGTGACACTAATTCCTTTGGGAGCCATTTATTAGAACAATAAACACCTTATTGTCTTAATACAAATTAAATAAAAAAATCATAACCACCTAACAAAACTTCCTTACGAAAACCGATTGCACAATAAGTCCCATACGCGTATCCGATTGCGACATCAAGTAGGTATCAATATACTTGACTGCATTGCATCTAGTCTAAAGTCTTTATTCGCATCGAGTATTTACAAGTATCTAAGTGTATAAAATCTGCCTAATAAATTGGTTGAAGTCCCAACAAGTTTCGAGTATTGACAGACAAAGATGGAAAGATTGTGGAATAGCGTAGTTAAAAAGTACAGAATATATTCTTGCACAACACGAGTGCGCGTCGCGTTACTTTTATGTTCCTTGAAATATGGTTACAATTCAAATGACTGACACACGAATGATTTAGGCAAACACGAGTGAATGGCAATGTAGACAGCGCCGGTACTTCGATTCGAGCGCGGCGTGAGTGCCGTGCGCCGCGCAGGCACAGTAACTCTAGAGACTAGGTGGATCGAGTAATTTAAAAAGTTGGAATAGGTGCAACCTACTCTCATTACCTAGTCCCTAGATCGGTTCTAGTATATACGCTTCATCAGGTCATCTCTAGTGGCAACTGGCAACTGGCGTGCGAAGTGTTTCTGTAAATTTGGTACATCTGTCTAATCAAAAATGTTTTTTATTTTCATTTTTGCTTGGGCATTGTGAAATTTTTAGAATAAAAAAATAATAACGTACTGTTGTATTAACATTTCGGTGTTATGAAATAACAGAAAAGGGAGTCATACAAAAAAGCTGCAGTGTTTTACAGAAATGCTATTTTTCTGCGGTCCTATCCACCGATTCTCAAAATGTGTATCAAAGCTGGTACAATAATATTTTGCTCATTTTTCGTCTTCGTTTCGTCCACGCATATAAAAGGAGAATTTTCGACGAATGAATTTTTCAAGTTCCTAGTGAAATTCGGGTTCCAGAAGACAGACATCCATTATCAAAAAGAAACATATGGTTATATTTTCGGGAACTTAACAGCGAATGTTCAATT
Organism: Atethmia centrago; assembly: GCA_905333075.3. Taxonomy (NCBI): domain Eukaryota; kingdom Metazoa; phylum Arthropoda; class Insecta; order Lepidoptera; family Noctuidae; genus Atethmia; species Atethmia centrago. The sequence continues at coordinate 14,037,080 of HG995377.1, read as the reverse complement.
CAAATACCCCATAACGTTCGCTGTACTAGACAGAGGTCACTTTTTACACTATTACAAAAGCCGTGATATTGCTGATAAAGAGATAGCATGCCAGGCTATGTTCCAAAATTTGAATGGAACAGCCTATCATCCGAAATGCAATGCCTATGGTCAAGATCTGTTTAGAAGAATTCCATGTCCGGAAGGTGGTCTGTGTATAGATGAAGACACACCTTGGAATGTGATAAAGAAGAACCAGTTTACTTATGTTATTCAAAACTCTGGACAACCAAGGTAAATGATAACTGACATTTATATATAAATGATTCTATTATGTGTGGTTAATTTTCCTTAAGCCAATATTATTATAAGGATTATAATATTTTTTTATTAAAAAGATGAAATTTGCTTGGGTTAGCTTTGTAACTGTACAATGTTTTTTTTTAATTCTCACACAGGTTTTGGTATGTATCAATGGTGTCATGTTACCTAGATGAGATTTCTTGTACATGGCACCATTACACTGGAGCACCTTCAAAGGACAACAAAACCTTGACAAACATACCGCAGACTATAAACTATGATTTCTGGCTAGTCAATGGAAGTCCCAACTTATCATTCTACAACACATTGCTGTACCAGTTCTCATTTGATAGACAGAACACACTGGAATTGTATCTTGTTTTCTGGCTGTGCTATATTATCCTATTGCCAGTACAAATTTATGCTGTCAGGTAAGATTTTAAAACATATTTTTAATAATTAATGTTTGTTTACACACAGCACTATGTAAAATTATTTAATACATTTTCAGAGATATTCACTCCAAAACCTTTAGATCAATAGAGTAAGCAGTATTTTATGTACCTATTACTGGGATTTTTGTGTAAATCAATGCAACATCTTTAGAGCTTTCTCAATTCGTAAGATTGTCAGATATTTCATTGAATATACTCTTCATATAACCTTTATTTATTCCTATTCATTGTATTGCTATAACTATACTATACTATTTTCTATTGCATTATTGCTTTGAATTTTGGCATAAAAATTCATAGTTAATGAACCATTTAATTTCAGAACGCAAAAGCATCCAGTGACAAAGTTGTTCTCATGCAGCCTTGTCCTGGAGTTTGTTGCTCTATGCTTCAATGTGCTACATACTGTGAAATTTGCTGTGGATGGTGTAGGGTTTGCTGGACTGGCGGCTGCTGGGGATGTTTTAGATATTATGAGCAGAGTGAGTCACAATGCATTCTCTTACACTAATCAATCTGACTGGTTCTGTGACCTGTCATTGTTTATTTTCAGCCAGTATAATAATATAACTGCACCAGATATTATAGGTCAATTACATGGCCCAAGACAAAGTTGATAAAGATTGTAAATTGGCTTTGATCTATTTTTTCTAACTTTGCTGTTATTGGTATCATTTTACTACCAATAACTGCTAAATCTTGTGGTGTATAATTTAATGTAGGTATATGTTTTCTGTGATTTAATCAATAGGGTTACATAAAACTAGCTAGCGAAGCTCCCCAGACATGTTGGGAATAGATATCTAAACATGATAAAAAAACAAAAAAAAGATGTCTTAATTTTTGTTTTGGGGTCAAAGAAAGTCTTATTTTTTTGTTTCATTATACAATCTTTTTGTTTGTATGTTTAAAAAGACCTACCTTTGTAGGTAAATTATTTGTGTTTATTTTAGTCTTTTTATAAATACATTTCAAATTGCATGCCACTAATACTGCCGTAATACTAATATGGATGCTCGACAAAGTTGTAACATACCATACACTCAAAAGCAATATTGTTGTCCTAAGAATCTATCTATACCTCAAAAAAACTTCACTTTATTAAAAAACTCCACAAAGAAATGCTAGTATTATTGACTCACAGTATTCAACACATACTGATGTCCGTGTCGGTTATTCACATTTTGATTGCCTATGTCTATATTAAGCAGAATATAGACTTTTATAAATATTATATTTAAGGATACCTTTATCCTGTATGGAAAATTCCATAAATGTTTCCATATTAGCCATTAATCTGTAAAGCCCCTCGCAATTCCGATTCGGAGTCAAACAATAGAAAATCAATAGTGTCTCATTAGCTGCTATGTTTTATTAAGGTCTTTATTTTTTTTTCGATTTGCTGTCATTGAGCAATAATATTAATAAAAATATGATATTGTATAGGTACTACTAACACTATTTCTAATACCTAACATAGCACATGAATGAATAACTGATCCTTTCATATCTCTTGGGTTTTATATAGTTATGCAATTTTACTTATTTACATTTTATCGCATGCTACAAATACCTATAGCTACTTATCTGCCATAAAACTACACAACAATAATGAGAATTTGTTGTATTTCAGACACTGTTCATGTTGCTCCTACTTTTGCTTGCAAAAGGCTGGGCAGTGACTAGGTTGGAGCTCACATACAAACCACTAGTATTCGGAGTCTGGCTCGCTTATGGAATTGTTCATATTCTACTTTACGTTTGGAATACAGTGAGTATTTTACTTTTTAACCGACTGCAAAAAGGAGGAGTTTTTGCATTCGGCGAGTTCATTTTTTTTTACGTATTTTGTCATTAAAAATATATGTATTAAAAAAAATATTTGGTGTTTATTAATTGGTATAACAAAAACATACCTATTGTAATGTAGCGTAAATAAATAATTACAATACGCCTGTTACTTATATTGTGTGTAAAATGTTTTTAATAACCAATACCATTATATTGGAATACCTTTATTCGAAACAATCTCTTTTAAAACACAATATTATTTATTTATAGACTGAAGTGGACATCATAGAAGAGATAGATGAATACCAAACTTGGCCTGGTTGGTTGATCCTTGCGCTACGCGTAGCGATAATGAGTTGGTTCGTGCTAGAACTCAGATATACAATGATGTATGAACACAATATGCCAAAGCTTAACTTTTTATTACACTTCGGCGCGTCTAGCCTTGTGTGGTTCGTGTACTTGCCGATTATTGCGCTGATTGCGCTGCAGATCAGCCCTCTGTGGAGGTTCAAGTTTTTATTAGGTGAGTGTTACAGGTTCTTTCTCATTATGCAAGCTCAGCGACATTGCGCAACTCTTTTTATTTATTAACGATTACATTCACCTCAGTTGCGGTTCAATTTTGTAGCTGACAGACAGTGGGTTGCTTTTATTAATGACATAGGTAATTTTTACAGAGGAGATATCATTTTCTCATTGTTTGCAGTGAAATTATACTTTCGTTGCCAAAACGATTAGGTACCATTTATTTAAATGTTTTCTTATACGGAATACCTTATTATCATTACTGTTGCTGAATAACATGTGAATATATTTTCTTCTATCAGTAATCTCCCTCTCGTTAAAATTGTCACGGCCATTACAGTTAACTGAATAATGTCTGGTCACGTATCGGCAATTATCTTTAACTTTCGTGTTTGTGAAACTTGTTGGTGTAAAATAATTAAGTTATCGGGAACGTAGATCGATTTAAGATTCATTACATCATTTATTAGATCTACGTTTATAAGTTGTTTTAAAGCTGGCCGATTCTGTATGAGTCTGAATGTTTTAACGAGTATCCGTAATGAGCATTTTCGCTTCATTAAAACTCAGTAAATCAGGCGTTTCGATGGGATTACCGTACCGAAGTAGGTAGTAGCAATCACAGAACACATATACCCTGACGGTAGCAATGTACGCATGCCTGCACTTAGTAACGTCCGCTCTAAACTGATTCCCACGTCATGTAGTGGTAAAGGCTCGTTCGTAGAGGGAATTAGGCCTTGAAAATAAATAAGGAAAGGCTCACTCAGTGGCGTAGCGTGGGGGGCAGAGGGGGCCATGGCCCCGGGCGGCGCTAATATAGGGGACGGCGGCGTCAGGTCATCCTAACTGTATTGTCGTCAGAGGACTACATAGGTACAGTTGCCAGCACATCATGTTACCACCAACTGTCAAATTTCTCCAAATTATTAAACCTTCAAATGTTGATGTTTAATTTCAAAACAGAATGAGAAAATGTCCCTACTTATTTACGAAGAATTTCAAGACAGCACTGGGACAAATGGAAGTTGTTAAAAATAGAATTGACGTAAAAAAATAGGCAGGTATAGGTACCTACACTAGGTATACATTGGTATTCCACATCATGTGAAGATAACTATGCTTGTAAAGTATATCATTCAAAATATGAAACTATTATCAGAAACTGAAATCGAACCTCCAAGACGAATAAGAAAACAGATTTTTTGCGACGAAAGTAGGGATGTTGGTTTATCGTACGAAGACAATTTTAATGATTTCCGGCCCATTGGGTTTATTGAAGTTTATTTATTTATTCATTCAAACTTCAATTTTCATGTCCTAACCTTACATTGTAGTAATCCTTAGTTGCGAAAATGGGGGCAAATTTAACCCCGGGCCCCGGGCCCCGGGCCCCGGGCGGCAGAAATACACGCTACGCCACTACTCACTAATTAAAAGGAGGGGATTTTACAGTTATTTTTATTAGAAATATCTAAACAATTTGATAAGCGAAGAAAAAAAACCTTTAAAAATGAAATTAAATGGGAATTCCCACCGATCGGGCACACGGCTGGTACCGTATAAACGCTATTTGCACTTTTCTCTCACCTCTTGGGATATTATTATATACAATATTATTTCATCTGTGTCTAAAAAAATACTAAACTTGTTTTCAGGTATCACATATTCCGCGGACTGTCTGGCGTTTTGTGTGATGGCTCACTTGCTGTGGCCGACGCGCTCAGAACAGTACTTATTACTAGCGCCCTCTGACTATACAGGTATTTATTCATAAATATTATTATTATTGAAAATAATATAATAATATATATTTTTAAATTCTTTTTTATATTTTTTATATATTTAACACATTAAACGCCATGGGGGGCAACATAAGGGCCTCACTTGTTTAGTAAAAGGAGCCAGGTTAAAAATTCCCGACATAAGATTTTATTGCTTTATAAATTACTATATAAGTTTTTGTTTGCAGTAGAAAATGTGCCAAATCACATGAAGTAAATCGAAGAAAACTAATTTGTGACTTTATTTTACGAAAATACTACTGTCACTTAACAGTTGCCCCCCCATGGCTTCCGCTGAAATAAATCGCGTTGTTCGTTGGCGGAGGCCGCGAGGGTCGGGGTGTCGGCCAACCCCGCTCATGGGGACGCCAATAAGGAAATCGGTGAAATTGAACAAAAAAGTTGTCAAAGACTTGCTGTTAAACACTGCAGTCACTTTTAGCTAAATTTTAATTCAGTGCCTATAAATTGGCAAGGGTCGGGAAGTTGTATTTTTTACGTGTATTGTCTGGGTTTGTGAGGTCGTTTTTACCTAAACGATGATGAAAAAAAAACATCGTAAAACAACATAAAAACTATCGCCTGCCTCTTAGACTATAATCAAATTTTTGTTCTGTTGTTATGACTCGAACACTGCTCTATTTATCTGATTCACAATTAGTCAATTACTTATTTTTAATTACGATTTTATAACTGTAAGTAGGTACTTAGTTACTATACCTACAATACTGAGAAATCGGCATGACTAAACGTAAACAAAGCAATAGCGGCAAATCAATTGACAGATCAAAAGTACCTAATACATTCTAGTGGGAAAGTATGCCTACCTACTTCCTCTGTCTGGTAGAAAACTAATACAACAAAAAATAAGTAAGTAGGTATCTCATCATCAAGTAAAAATTATATGCTAGAATAAGTGACTTGCTTATCTTTCCTGTTCAATAGGTAATCTGAACAGAGACAATTCTGGAATCGATGAATTATTAAGACACCCAAACACACAGCAATACGTTCTCCTGTGATTATCACACATTTTTCATTCATTTAGCGGTGCCGAAAAGCCGTGACGCGCGAACCTCGTGCGGTGTTAGCCCCGACTGGTGCACTGAGAAACGGGTCGAGATTTTGTTTAAGTGTGCGTGCGGCGACGCATAGATACCTTGGCGCACACATACAAACCGCGCGCGTTGCGTTTGTATGAATATAACGTACTTCCTCTCTTTATACCATGATAAAAGGCGTTATGTTGCTGTTGCTGTTGCCCAAGGAAGTAAAATAGTAAATTACAACTCTTAGATAATGTCATTAACCTATTTACTATTTTATCTACTCTCATATCGTTAAACTGGAATTATAAACTTCAAAACGAGTTTATATTGACATACTTTACATACGCAATACCGAAATTTGAAAATAGAATCATATTATAAGACTTTTTCTCTAACACACCGTTTTTGCCAATACGGTACAGGACAAATCCAAGAAGTTAATATCACCAAGGAGTTTCCATCAATTTTTTTTTTCTAATGGAACGCTTATGCGGGGCGCGCCATTTATAGAACATTACAAAAATGTTTTGATTCCTATTTTTACTTGCCTGTGACAGCGCCGGCTTTAACTTTGATATTTTATTTAGTAAGTACAACACCAATGTATGTGAGTGGATAAAGTAGTGTATGAAACTGTACATACCTAACTAGGAATTAAAACACTTGTGTGATACTATTAAAAACCGAGCCTTACACACTCGTGTTTTAATACCCCGCATTATGCAACAGTTTCATAAAGTAGGTACTATTAAAGTATTGTTTACGTATGATTAACATTATAAATATTAAAATTGCAACATTACAAAGGTTTGTAACATAATTAGAGCGCCTCGTGTATTTGATATTATCGTAATTTCTAATTTACGTACTTGTATAAAGACCACGATACGATAACGCGCTATTCAAAGCATATCGTAAAATAGAAACAAAATAAATTGACTTAGTTGAATGCCTCTATAATTGAAGTCATTGTAACGCGTTATAAATACAATGTAGTCTTATATTATTCTATTGTGCTCTTATCTACCAGTCAGTCCATTTGCTAATTGGTAGGTTGTGGGTGTAATGTCAATGATGTCGTATATTATGTCACAACGATCTATAATGAAGCTGTCTGTCCATTGGAGCGGAGCAGAGAAGTGCGGAGCTAAGAAAACATTACTTACTCAATAAAATTCCACTAAAGTCTAGATTCACGTCTTTGAAGCTAGTGGAATTATAGTTAATACTTGCACTTCTCCGTTTCAGTGGTCTATTTGGAGAATCACGTAGATTAAGGGATTCGTATAATGCTTATAATGTAATTCATATTTGTATAAGTGAAATAGTGAATATGAGCATTCATATTATACGAATAAATTAAGTTCACATTCGTATGAGATCCTACTTTACATAGCACAGCAAAGTCTAATTGCGGTCTGTGGATCTTGCCCTAAGACCACCTCTCTTAGGAATAAAGTGATAAGATATTATTTATAGTAAAATAAAACTGACTTGACTTTGTTCGGAACTGTATTTGATCCATAGTAACGAAATCATACACATTTAGATGCTCCATTTACTAAATCCTATTGATTTATTGACAAAGAAAATAATCAACCCATAATAAAAAGTAATCTTGATATCTTAGGCTGGATTACTCGCATCGCCGACATACTATGGATTGCTATCACTTTTTCGTTCTTAATAAACATGATTTTATCTGTACATTTATCAAAGCACTTCATCTATCGCGAAACATCATGTAGTAATGGAAACGGCCGCATGCCTGATTAAGTACACATGAAGTGTACCTAAGAATGGCCCTGATAACAACTCTTAGACAGTTTTCTCCTTTATTTCTACTCATTAATGATATGCTTTTATTTTTCTGGATATGTAATCTAATAACTTGCAAATTATGTACGCTTGGTATGTGGCTTTTATGAACATTGTCATTTTTTTTTTGGTGGGAAATCATCAAATAACTTCTCCCGCTCCACGCGGAGCGGGAGGGTGTGTCAGACTCTTACTGACTAAAACCCACCCGTATTCCTTCCGTTGCCTGTGTTGCGGGGGCCTCGGTGACCCATTAGTACCTTCCCGCGACTAAATAGCTATGGCTGCCACTCGTTTGTGAAATGACTCATCATTATCATACCGTCCCACACCGTTGCTGCTGGACATTGAACTGCCATTGTTGGTATATGTTTAATCTTTCTATTTTATATTTTTTTCAGCGGGCATTGAAGAGCTAGACGAATTCAACGAGTCCCCTCACGTAGTACACAGCGACACCGTAGCACTCACGACTGCCGAAAGCATCAACGCAGACGATGAAGATATCATATTTACCAGAGCGACGCACAAAAACGGCACCGGTTTCTCATAGCAATGCGAACAAGTAAGAGGGGATACCGTCAAATAACGTTCAGGACCCGCTCCCCCGAACGAATGAAATTATGAATTTAACACAATCGAAATTATTTACTAATATTGGTCTCATTGAACGATTTGTCTCCAATATTTATGTAGTAAAAGTCATGTTGATTGTGTCGATTTAATATTGTTATTTGTAATATTTATTACGTACGAGACGAATGATGTTGAGTGAAGGAGATTATGAATAATTGATAGAAAATTCGAATATAATGGCTAATATATTTAGCCAATAGTAAATTTTAAATTAATGTATCCTGCTGTGTGATATTCAAGTACACTGATTCCTTATCGAAGAAATCATTGAAAGCACAAAATTAATTGAATTTTACTAAGAATACATAATAATTATGTAAGCGATATAGTTCCGGTCTCGAAGCGATCGTATCAGTGTCAATTAACAAGTTTATTTTCTTCAGTTTCAATATAATTTGACACCGAGTGGTACAAAAAATATCACAAAATGTACTATGTGCCAACGATTGAATCAACTATTATGTAATGCGAAGAAAATATTGCAGATACCTATAATATAAGAGTATTCGTAATCATTGTGTCTTTGTGAAAAATGTCTGAATTTACCAAAATATATTTAAGAAAATGAGTGTTGAAAGCTGTTAATGTTGAATGGAGTTTTTCTTATTGTATGAATTTGAGTATTGGTTTGTAATGTTCTGAGGCACTTTTGAATAGATTCATGTTCGATTACCTATTTCTGGTACTTATTTACTGTTTACTTAAATTGTTTGTGGTATGTGTAATCAGTGGCGTAGCGTGGGGGGGACAGAGGGGGCCATGGCCCCGGGCGGCGCTAGTATAGGGGGCGGCGGCGGCGTCGGGTCATGCTAACTGTATTGTCACCAGAGGACTACATAGGTAGATACAGTCGCCAGCACATAGTTACCACCAACTGTCAAATTTCTCCAAATGATTTTAAACCTTAAAATGTTGATGTTTAATTTCAAAATAGAATGAGAAAATTTGACAGGTTGTGGTAACTTGATGTGCCGGCGAATGCACTTGTTTACGAAGAATTTCAAGACAGTAGGACAAATGGAAGTTGTTAAAATAAATTTAACGTAAAAAAAATAGGTAGGTATACTAGGTATACATTAGTATTTCATATCATGTGAAGTTAACTATGCTTGTAAAGTATATAATTCCAATTATGAAACTAATAACGGAAACTGAATTCGAACCTCCAAGACGAATAAGAAGGCACATTTTTGGCGACGAATGTAAGGATGTTGGCTTATCGCACGAAGACAATTTTAATGATTCCCGGCCCATTGGGTTTATTGAAGTTTATTTATTAATTCAAACTTCAAGTTTGATGTCCTAACCTAATCTTACGTTGTAATAATCCTTAGAAGCGAAAAAAAAAGGGGGGAATTTAGGATTTTCCCCGGGTGGCACAAATACACGCTACGCCACTGTGTGTAGCACAGTGATCCTGGATGTACCTGAGTATTGTAAAAATATTATGATATTTGCATAGCACTGATATAATTATACCACTCTGCACTGATTAGCCATTTTTTATCCACGCTATACATTGAATGGTATCAATATTGGTTTTTATGACGTTGTTATGCCAGGACAGTTGTGTAAAGACTCTTACAAACAAGCGCGACACGCGACGCGACACAAAGGCACCGCTTGTAGTGCTACACGCGGTGCCTTTGTGTCGCGTCGCGTGTCGCGCCTGTTTGAAGGAGCCTTTGGGCGTAAAACTGTTTAAATCTTCTGTTATTAACGCCATATTCAACAATTTATTTGTTTTATGTATTATTTCGGAACGAGATCGAATAATCTTACGGGTTGGTATTAAAGGTTCGCTAGTGAAATCGAATTCTTATGAAAAAAAACGCTGATACATTTTGTATACAAATAGATACTTGAATATAACAAATAGATTCGTGATGTACAGTGACTTTTAGAGACGTTAAAGTACAATTAGATCTCAAATTGATTTTATCTTTGTGATTTATATAACAAAACGGCAGCTGAATTATATTTTTGTCGATGTCTAAATTAATTTGCTTTTCGTGTTATCTGTCTAATTATTGTGTATAAATTATTTATATAGTCGCCAAATTAACTAAATTGTCAAACTAAAACACTATTAAAATGATTAGGCAAAAATAGCTTCTAATGCATTCTTTTAGCGATCTTTAGGACATAAAATAAATTAGTTATAGCAGAGCTTGCTCTTTAAATTTTTTAGAATAGTTAGATTCGATGGTCATATTATTTTGTTGTAGTCATGGAAATTAAAAGCAGACTCGCTTTTATTATTCACAGATATAATTTGTGTAAAGCATGCTCTTCTCTATTGAAGTAAAACGTTATTCTTCAAAATATGTATGAATAGAAAAGCTAGTGGCATTTTGGTTGAATGAATGCTGATTTCTAAACGTTGACAAAACGTAATCGATGAATAATATGAACTTAGCAGTCCACGAAACCATTACTGTACATTAAACCCTACCGTGTAACAGAAATATTGTATACCGTAAAACGGGGTGAATAGGGATGCAGGGGTGAATCGGGACGAAACATTAAAATGAATTTTAATATTGAAATAAAATAGTTTTTGCCAAAAGGGACTAATGTGTTTACCATATAATAAATATACAATAAACACATTATTACATTATTACTATGTAGCATGTGTGACTATAAATGATAGGCTGAAAAATGATGTGATAGGGCAACGGTGCGGTTTAAAGGAAGATGTGACTAAAATTGAAGAGTATGCTTAGATGGTTTGGTCATGTTGAGAGGATGAATGAAAGGCGACTACCGCGAAAATACGCGCGGCGAAATACCCTTTATTTACAAGGCAGATGTGAGTGAAAATGCCGGGAGGGGACGCCCCAGAAAGACATAATAGTGACCTTATTAATGTATTCTTCAAAAGGTCAGGTGCGTATTACTCGCAACCGGCGTGCGTGTATGAACGTAAACAAAGCAAAAGGAGTGAAATGAAATGAAATTGTTTATTCTGTAAATAGGATATGAGAATCACTTTTACACGTCATATTAAAAAATAAGCTAGATGGAGTCGACATTTCCTATCTGACTACCCCTGAGAAGAAATGGCGAAACAAACTCAAGGGTCAAAGTCTCTTTTAAAGTCCAGACATAATCTTGGTCAGATCATGTGAGGACCATGTAGATCTATGTCTGAAATGGTCTTTTGAGGAAAGAACCACACAAATTTGAGTGGACCTGTCCAGTCAGTGCAAGCATTTGTCAGTAATCGTGTAGCTCAACTCAAAACTTAAGGAGCTCAACGACTCGACGAACAATACCAAGGAAAGGACAATTGGGTTGGCCGCATAAAGAACTCAAAATGCCAGACCATCATTAAAACTAAGAGAAAAAAACAAACAACAAGAAATAAATAAAAATGACCCACATAGTGCTCACATTCACAATAATTAAAGTATGTAAGGAGCGTAGCAGGTGGCGTTCTATAGTTTCTGCCTAGCCCCATGGGAAGAAGGCGTGAGTTTATGTATGTATGTATGTATGTATAATAATTAACGACTAACTTTCCTTGTTGGCAGCAAACTGTATTATTTCAATGCTAAAATCCATTAGCTTCGTCCCGATTCGCCCCTTCATCCCTATTCATCCCGTTTTACGGTACCTACTAACTTTAATATACCAATAGGGGGCTAGACTTGGTTTCAAACATTAAAAAGAACTATTCACGCAGGGTATCGTGTTCACATACTACTAAAATTATTGTCGTGCATTGTAAGTTCTACCAAAATATTTGTTTCCTAGCTTAAGTCACCTATTGCTAAATTACAAAGATTCACTAAAGTACAGATGTAATTTGTAAAACAACACCGAGCTCAGTAACATTGACAACAACTTTGACATAGGGAAAAAATATTGGTTGAAGTTTTGAAGCTGTCTCAAAATCATAATAATGCTATACGTTTAATTAATTGCCATCTATGAAATAAAGAATAGCGGGGTCTTCTCAACAAATGCTTTTGCTGGGCTTTTTACGGCGCGCACACATACCATGCGTCCAGAGAAGCAGAAAGCCGGTTTCATACAACGACCGACCACAGGCCAACTATTTCAAACGAATGCCAGCGCACAGCCAGCACAGTGCGCGCAGTCTGTACGTAGACGCGTGTCTATGTGTGCGTTTTCGCTCGTTTGGAGCCGGCCATTTGTACCTGTCTAGTTTATGGTTTGACGTTTTAATAATTAGGTCAACCATGTGGAACAGAGAAAGTAGGACGATTGGACCAACATCGTATGTGCACGCTTGATTTATACCTACAATTTGTTAACAGAGTTTGCTATTAGTCCGAGTGTTGTGTCCATTTAGGACAAAAATGGAGCTTATTTATTTTTTTATCGAATTTTAATGAGATTTATGGACTAAGTTATATCATATAAAACCTGCTTAATTTTGTTAATCATGAATTATCTTTTTCCCGTTACAAATGTACACTGATGAGGAAAAAGAGCGACAGTTTTTTATAAATATTATAACCATTTGTGGTATAGGTTGAATAACGAGCTAGTATAAAAATGTAACTTATGTTTCATTTTAATGTTATTAAACTTAAACCTCGATTAGATAATAAACTGACTTTTTTGATTCCATGGGTGCATAAAATCATACAAGGCAGTTCTGTCGGTCCGTAAGTTGAATATACAGAATGTTATATTTTAACTCGAAGCCATTGTAAAAATAGAATACTGATGATGAAGAGTGGCAATGGGTACATTATCAAAATTGGAGTTATTTGAAGGTTGACGAGATTGTCTAAGAGCGTTGATGTTCAAGTCAAGATCGTATTAAAAGTCGCTCCATGACTTTTTGAGTTCACTATTTGGACCTTACCTCCTACAGTCTCTCAGCCGCAGACATTTATTTTGTCACCCATCTGCTCTCAAACCTAGAGTTTTCATATAAATCCTGTATAAGTATATATTTTTTTGTTTTAGAACCTGCTCTCACTTACGCCTATACCTAAATAAAAGTATTGTTGTAGTTAATATTATTTCAACCTACCTTTAACGTTTTATATTTTGTGTAAAATCCACTTTTATACTTAGTGTTATATACTTATTTCTAAGCCTTTGTAGATGTAAATTGATGTAAATAAACTTTCTTATTATGTACACATATGGTTGTTTAATTTTGTAGTTGAATAAGGGGTTACTAGCCGGCCAAGTTAATTCGACAGCACTATCGTCGTATCGTGAGATCACACTGACAGGCACCTGGCCCTGCTTTTTTTTTTTTTTTGGATGGGAAATCAACAAATAACTTCTCCCGCTCTGGGCGGAGCGGGAGGGTGTGTCAGATTCTTACTACTTGTTGCCTGTATTGCCAGGGGCCTCAGTGACCCATTAGTACCTTCCCGCGACCCCGGCAGGCATCGGCCCTAGTGGACCCCCTACTTTTGTGCTGACAACATCTCTGAGGCGCGCGTGGAATACAACGCGCCGTCGAGCCGGGCCTGGTCCTTACTGGACGGTGAGCTACCCATTGCTCACCGTCCGCAAGTCCGCGCCTACGGTGGCCGGAAATCTGCCCGGGATTCCCGACGCCCAGGGCGTCTCCTGCGGCGGCTAGGGGCGAGAGGGCGCGAAACATGCCTTTCCCTCAACCGTCCCGCCTCCTCCTTCGCGAGCATTACTGCTTCGCAGAAGGTGACGGCTGCCCATGCCCTCTCGCTCCGTACCAAGGCCTGAACCAGGGCCGGACGCGAGAGATCTCTGCCGCCGATCGCCTCCACGAGGACACGGCGGTGCTCTGCCCAAGCTGGACGGCGCACAGTGGATCGAAAATCGGCTGTAGAAGACATAGGATCTCGATTTCTTAAATGTTATTTTTTTTTTCTGGAAATGACTTCTGCTGATCATTACTGTTCTATAAAATGTCATATGAAGTAATTGTGTGCCCAAATGGAAGAGTTATAATTTTTATAAGAAAAAATGTATGGAGCTGACATGAAAAATGAGGATATCTCTGGAATCGCAAGGTTGGCCGTTATATCCTTGCACACTGATTTATTTGTGAATTTTTGACATACTTTATATCGCGGCATCACTTGCGATTTTTTTTTTAAATCTTCTTAATTAAAAAAAAAGTAAGTATATGATACATTTTAATGCTTTAAATATGGCTATACCAAGTAGGTATAATTTACAATATTTTTTTATGCTTAGACCAAAACATTCTAAGAAATCACAAAGTCGTATTACCTACTTATTTGAAATGACATGGTAATTATGAATTACATAATATGTAATCTTGTCTAATGCCTCAAGTCCACATTAGCTAATGATTAATAAAACTTAATACCTATATACCTGTTAAAAGGATACGTACCATAATGAGGGTAATTAGATAAACGTGATCATTAGTAAATATCAATAAATGGTAAACTATTGTATGATTAAAAATAAAAGTAATACTAACCTAACCTTTTTTTTTTTTTTTTTTACGCTGAGAAATGCGTTACGCATCCCCGCTCGTGGGGGACGAGACGGGGTATGTGGGACTCCTGTTAGACATACAGTATACCCACTAAAACTCAGCGGTGTTCCCGCAACGCCGTGATGGGAGGGCATGGGAAACCGGCGCAGCCTTTACATCCAAACCCTCCCGGCGCATGCCCGCCTTGTTGGCGGGCCCCGCTTGCCCCCCCGTTTACTGGGGGGGCTATGGGAATGACCGGGAACACCTGCTCATTCCCATCCGACACTGGTGGAGGCCTGTGCAATACAGGCAAGGGTGCCCCCGCACCCGTTGCCTGCTGGCCTCCATCTGGGAGGAGTCGAAGATGACTTTCGTACTGACGTCTTCTTCGACCCCTCCTCCGCCTGCGGAGCGGTGCTGCGAGAGGGTCGTCCTCCCGCGCTCGCTCCGCGTCCTCCTTCTGTGACATGACTTCCTCACAGAAGGAGGCGACTGTTGCCCAGGCCTCCTCGCTTTCCAGCATCGAGTTGATGACACTGGGAAGCGAGAGGTCCGGCCCGACTGCTGCGACCAGACTACGGCGCAGCTCGGACCAGGCTGGGCACACCTCTAGGGTGTGCTGTGCCGTGTCGTGGCACGACGGGGTCTCCTCCCTTCGGATCCGGTGCAGGTGCGATCCGAAGCACCCATGGCCAGACAACACCTGCACCAGACGGAAAGAGAGGAAACCGTGGGACCGCTCGAGCCAATCCTTCAAGACTGGCCCGAGCGCGTCCAGCGTCCGGCGGCCGAAGGCGGCAGAGGCGAGGTCCTCCGTCCAGTGATGGACGATTGCCTCCTTTGCTTCCTGCCGCACGGCCTCCCGCTCTTCTGCGGCGGGGAGCTCCCCGAGCGCCTTCCGCCGCGCCGTCCACTCGTACACTCTGGTCAGCACCCATGCCTCGAGCTCCCAAGGAGGGGTGCCGGCCAGAGCGCACGCCGCCGAGAATCCCACCGACCGGTAAGCCCTCGCCACCCGCAGTGCAATGGCCCTTTGGGGCCTGCGGATGGCAGTGGCGTTCTCCCTCCGGTGGAGGGCGTCCGCCCAGATTGGGGCCCCGTAAAGGGCCATGCTTCTTAGAATGCCGGCATACAAGCGCCGGCATCGCGCCTTCGGACCCCCCAGGTTCGGTAGGAGCCACGACAGGGCATTCGCGGCCTTCAGCAGGCGCGTCGACAGCTCGCTAAAGTGTGGGCCGAAGCGCCACCTGCTGTCGAGTACAAGGCCCAGGTACTTCATTTGGGCCTTGACTCCGATCCGGACGCCCTCTACGTCAATGTGGCCGTCTGGGGGATACTAACCTAACCTAACCTAACATAAACAATAAAAGTTAACTTATTTTATACTTCGTCACCATCAGAATCCACTTCAGAATCAGGCTCTACAATAGATATAACTTCTAAGAACTCTGTCGGAGCTTCCTGATCCTGAAGTTTCAGTAGGTAGTTCTACTGTTTCCTTAAAGTATGTCTGCCTCTTGTGGGCATTTAATTTCGGTCTTGTGGAAGAAATTAGAGGATCAGAAGAGACGATAAGCATATTGAGGATATCCTCGTTTGATGCTTGTCTACTCTTTTTCCTCGAATGGTGTTCTCTGAACCTCCTAAAGTCTTTGTTTCGGGCCTCTGAAGCTTCTTCCGAAAGACTTCCAATTGGTACAATAGCATTTTCTGCAATTATGTTCCCTCCGTGAATCAACAATTTGTGGACGGTTGATGACATGTACTTAGTACCAATCGTACAGTTCCACGTATTTTTCAGCGGTTGTTCTAGCGTATTCTTTAAATTTCGGCACGTCTACAATCTCTCCAGATGTGATAGCTTGCAGAATCACAGCAAATCTGCGTATTAGGTCTTCATCTAATCCAGTGATCGCTGCAGTTTTATCAGGAAATTCAAAAAACCGCCTTGCTGTGTTCCCGTCGTTAGTTGTGCCTGATCCTTGCTTAACGATGTCAATCAAAAGGTTGAGATCATGTTTGAATCGATCTTGAATGAGTTTTTTTCGTGAATGCAATAACTCTTGATGACCTTCTCCTCTTGCAGACCACTTTTTGAAGTCGAGACGATACGCTATGTGTAGAAGACATTCCATCACATTAATGCGGGCATGAAGTGATGATAATCCGAACTCATACACACCAGAAGAAATGGTTTTTGACGCAATGACATCTAACTTATTCATTTCTGTAGGCTTAGCCAAACACAGGTAGCAGGCCGCATTTGACTTAGCTTCAGACAGATATGTACAAATTTTGCCGTCAATCATCGTCATCATTAATTTGTGACTAATTTCATGTCCTTGACATTTTGAGGGAACGAGAGCTTCAATTTCGTTATCCATTGCAGTTTTTTCATTTATGACAACGTCTTTGGTTTCTTTCACAAAACTAAACTGGACTGGACGGCAATACCTAGGTGAGCAGGGTTTTGGATTCACCCATACGGTATCACCGTCAGCTGTCAACTTTAATGGAACCAAAGAGGTCATAAATATGCTGGAATCATCTTGACCACTCTCTATGTTTTGCTTATATCTACTTTGGCTAGATGCACCGTCTTATCCCCACTTTGATATTAATATCAATTGTTTATCTTGTATCGCATCAGGACTACGAATAGTTTCAAAAATTCTGTTCACTGTTAAATCTAGTAACGCTTGTAGTGCAATCTTAGCAGATGAATCCGTTACAGTCACAAATGTCTTCGGAGGGTAGCACTGTAGCTTAGCTTTTTGCACTTTATAGTAAGACGGATATATCTCCTTTGAACCTTCTCGAATAGTCGTTTCCCTTAATGTGATATATTGCCATTTCGATAGTTTTAATGAAAGTAGCAAACCCAGTGCTTTTTCTGGTGAAAATATTGTTGAAGGAGCTGGTTTGTTCAACATTTCCTTGATTTTTGCTGCTGCTTCTGGATTTTGGAGCATATGTTCAATAATAGATGCAATATCCTCACGACCATCTCCTTTCAAAAGTGCTGCAGCTGAATAAGCTGCTGAAGTAGCTAGTAGTTAGGGTCATCGCCTATATGTTCATCAGATCGTCTCTTTTTCTGCTTGTTACTTAGATCTTCAAACGGCTTTCGAGATCGTTTTGTCATCGTTGAAGTTGATTTCATTGTTGAAGTTGATGGTACAGGTTCAGGTACAGGTTCAGTAGAAATATTTTCACTTGTTGATTCTTGAATGAGCAAATTGGTTTGCACGCAGTTTGGCCAGTCAATATTTGCCTCAAGCCAATTACTGTAATCACGTCTAAAAACTTCACTTTTCCTGTGGGATCGTAACCATCTCTTTTGAACTGCCCGTGTAAATCTTCAACAAAATTCTTTCACGGTAACACTGTCTTCATCTGAAAGGCTAGAGCCCAGTCGAATAACAAGTGTGTTGAACAATATTTCATGATCGAAAGACGAAGCATCCTGATTGCTCAGAATAACAAACAAATCCAAATTTGTAATAATGCTTTCCATTATTCACGATCACTGAGTAAAAAGACACATAAATTTTTTTCTTATAAAAATTATAACTCTTCCATTTGTGCACACAATTACTTCATATGACATTTTATAGAACAGTAATGATCAGCAGAAGTCATTTCCAGCAAAAAAAAACATTTAAGAAATCGAGATCCTATGTCTTCTACAGCCGATTTTCGATCCACCGCGCGGCGGTGCTCTGCCCAAGCTGGGCAGACCTCCACCGTATGCTCCACCGTGTCCTCCGGGCGATACACACAGTGGTGACATCCGGGCGTTTCCTCCCGCCTTATCCGACACAGGAACCTCCCGAAGCTGCCGTGTCCGGTGAGGACCTGCGTCAGGCGGAAGGTGATGACGCCGTGGCGCCTCTCTAGCCACTCCTCAAAGAGGGGACTTATCGCCGCAATCGTGGCGTACCCAGCACTGGGTTGCGACAACCGTACTCTCCATGTCGCCATGAAATCCCGCCGGAGCTCCGTCCGCTGTACCGCGATATCTCGCGGCAGCGGAGTTACGCCCCGGCGTTTCGCCTCCTCGCGCCACTCCCATACGTGCGCGAGGACGTTTGCCTCCATATCCCTTGGCGGCAATCCGGCAAGGAGGCTCGCTGCCTCACAGGAGACCGTGCGGTATCCCCAGACCATCCGGATGGCCATGACGCTTTGGGCCGGGCTCAACCAGCGGGCTGGCCGCAGCGCCAGAGAGCGCGCCCAAACAGGCGCCCCGTAGAGGGCCATGGACCGCACGACCCCCGCGTAGAGCCTCCGGCAGGAGGCGTTTGGACCCCTAGATTGGGCAGGAGCCGCTTCAATGCAGCGCCCGCCCGCTCCAGTTTGGGAGCCAAACGTCGGATATGCTCCACGAACGTCCACCGGCTGCCGAGGACGAGTCCCAGGTACTTCATCGTCGACTCAACGCCGATGGAAACCCCTCCTACCGTTATTTGGGACCCCAACGGTGGCGCGTTCCGAGGACCATGAAAACACATGGCCTCGGACTTGTGCAGGGCCACGTCGAGTCCCAATTGCCGGATCCTTTCGACGATTGTCGCAACCCCGCGTGCCGCTACTTCGGCCGCCGCACAGTGTGTAATTTCCATAATCTAGAGGGACAAAAGTCTTGAACCTAAACTATACAAATTTACTACGGGATAAAATGTATTGAATGAAATTTAAAGACGTTTTCGAGGTTTTAGACATATATTGCAACCATATTATATAACATATAACACGAATTAGTAATTATTTGAATGTACAAAAAAAAAAACAAAAAAAAAACGTAGATTTTATAAAGAGAGAGAGATTAATTTTAAGAATCATGAAGACCTTGAACATGAAGAAATTTAGTCAGAATAGTGAGATTCTTCAAAGTCGCTCTGGGTATCAGAATCTGAATTATCTGACTGAACTCCTTCGTGTTCAATGTCAGAAGACCTTATTTCTAAAAGTTCACAGACTTCAGGATTCATTTGGCTACGTCTAGTTTTGGGAGCAGCACGTAAGCTTGCAATGTAGGGGTCTGATGTTATTAATAATCGATTTATTAAGTCTGTGTTCGTGTCCACTCTTGAAGTTTTTCGCGTAAAAAGTTCCCTAAATTTTCTGTTGTCCTTATTTCTAGCCTCCTGTGCTTCTTCCGAAAGTTGGCCGATTGGAAGGACACAAGAAGTAATTATGTCTTTTCCGTGAAAGAGTATTTTGTGCACGCTAACGGGCATCGGGTACCATGAGTACTCTTTTATGTATAAGTCTCTCGTTTGCTTAGCAAATTCCTGAAACTTATTGATATTAATGTGAAATCCGCTATTTATGCATTCTAAGATGACATGGAAGCGCTTAATAAGCTCAACATTAACACCTGTTATTACCTACAGCTGACTTTTCAGAATTTCTGAAGAACTTACGGGCTGTGTTACCATCATTGGTATTTCCAGTTTGTTGTTTAGGCATATCTACTTAGCCACTCTACTGTCAAGGAACCGTTAGACGGCTGATTTCAACATGACGTCTGTCAAGCAACCGTGTAACGGTCGTTTGACATTGACGTCAGTTATGTGTCATTTTTGCCTATGACACCTCTAGCTATGCCGCTTTAATTTCTACAACGACTAAAGGAAAGAACTAGCATGCCATAATGCCCCCACTTCAATATCTAACACACTTCACCGATGTTTACTAGACGTTTCCCCCCGCGCCCCTCTGTTCAAATTTCGAACAAGCGCCAGTCAGTTGTAATTAAATGTGTACACATATTGTGAAGTGCCCGAACGGGAAGCTGCTCCCAGAACATGGATCGTTAAGTAACAAACAGTTTTGTTGCATCTATTGTGGAATTGATAAAGATTTTGGACTGAAATAGTTATTTTAACAATCATTGTTCGCCATTATCTGCGACGAGCCGGCGCTATGCACGTTTTTGTATGGGTGTTTAAGAATAATAAACACACGAATGTTATCAAACTGTCGTTATTACGTATTACGTTACCTATTGTAGTATTTTTAATAAGCATTACATTTCAATAATAACGTAACAAATTTGCGTAATATTGAAAACCCTAGCACGCCTCTTAAACATCGACCGTCTGCTGGCGTTTTGACAGACAGGAGTTTTAGATTTAAGCTAACGTTTTCTCGGATTCGCGAATAGCTGGATAGGATCTATTTAACCAACTTCAAAATAAAGAGGTTTTCATTGAGTTAATTGAATTTATGTTTCAAGTCTAATGTCTAAAGACATTTTCAGTATTTTTATTTATATTTTATCATTGAGGTAGGTAAAGTCTATTTTATTTTTACATATTTTTTGAAATATTCATAGTCACGGTATTGTTATCTAGTGATTCTTCTTCTGACGCGGTGGCGGTGTCGTCTTTTTATTTTTATTTTTTTATTTTTTTTTTATTTTTTTTTTCCAAAAGATTCTCGACTAGTGTAATGCTTCATTTAATTTTTTTAATTAAATTTTTGTCATGTTCAGATGTGATATGTATTGGCATATCCATATTTCTGTCGTCCTGGACTATGTACAGGTGTTTTTTGTAGTGAAATTGCTCATTTTGGTTGTTGATTTCTGGAATGTTTTTCTATGGCAGCATGCCTTTTTATTGTGATTATCGACTTGTAAATATCTTCAACATGTAGAATGTTAATTTATATTTAAAATAAACGCCATATAATTTACTTTGTAATCAAAAGTCTGAGACGATCTTTTTTGTGCTTATTTTCAAGAGCCTTGGCTTGATACTTGACACTCGTAAACTAAAACTTCTAACAGCGGAACCTCTTGTCTGCGATAAGAATGTGAGCCAAACAATAATATAAACTAATAGCCCAAGCGACAGGACCGATAGCATTCTCGGAAGTGAAGTGTAAACATACCTTTTTTTTTGTTTGCCGCGCAGCTGCGCGAAATGACGTCAAGCTTTTGTAAACATTGTGTGATGAAAAGAATGTTCTGAGTGGTTTGTTTTTTTTATTGATTAGTGTGAAACATGGTCTCTTTATGTTATAGAATTAAAAATATTTTGAATTAATGGTTTATTTTATTTATTTAAAACACTTTTGTACAAGAAACGGGGAAAATTCCCTCACACTGATTTCAAACCAGAATTGATACTACATTACAAGGCAAAACTGGACTAGTCTATAGATAAGTTGTTAGCTTATTTCATAAAGATTCTAACAACGTATCCAGTAGCCAGCTCCCGTACTTAACTTTCGAGATATCGTCATTTTAGTCACAGGGCGCCTCTATCGCGCGCGGACTCGTAGGGTAAGGAGACATAACGCGCTTCGCGCCAAAAATTTTGACAGTAGAATTTAAGCCTAACTCACTCCTGAACTTTTCTTGTATTTGTTTCTTTTTCTCGGCAACTTTTTTTTTATTCTCAGCTCCTCGAGCCTGCCACGATTTTATTTCAAGTCGATACGAAATGTGCAATATGCATTCAAAAAATCTGATCCATGAATGTAGAGGTGATAGGCCCAAAGAAAGAAGATTGCTATTTACCGGCTTTTCTAAGATGCGGCTTACATTATTCATGTCCTTTGGCTTTGCACCACATAAATAGCAAGTCTGTGTGGAAGCACATGACGCTACGGCATTACATATTTTGCCATCAATCATGCAAAATATCAATGTTGGCTTAACCAAGACCTCAATGTCATTTACAATAATTTTAGTAGGTGAGAGTGAAGTTACTTGTTCCTTAATTTTATTCACCTCCGTCGTTATAACATTCACGGTTTCCTTGGCAAACACGAACTTGATGGGACGACAATATCTGGTCGAAGCAGGTAAAAGGTTTTGCCACACAATCTTTTTGACGCTCTGTTCATTTATTGCATTGATTTGAATAGGCACCATCGATATACTGAACAAACTTTCATCACTGCAATGTTCTTCAGAGAATTTTTGTTTGTATTTATTTTGCTCCGCTCCATCACATCCCCATTTTACAATAATATCTAAACTTTTCAAGTCACTCATAGTCTTCAGTACTTCCTCTTGCACTTTACACAATCGTATAATTGTGTGGTCCATTAGAGATTGCAAGTTAATTATGGCATAAAAAAGCTGGCCATAAGTCGGATACCTATTCAAAGTTTGGCTAAACTCAATGCAACCATTACTTTCCGATAGCCAAATAACCTGTTCATAAAGTACCGCACCCCCCGCGCCCCTACCCCTTCATCGCGATGCACACACGTAGTCAGAACTCAGTCGTCGTCCAGCAGTGCGGTCCATTGTTTTCTCGATAACACAATTTTTCGTGCTCCTAACATTTGCTGTTTAAGGCCCGTATTACAGAAGGAAACTCAAGCATTGATCTCTGTTTAAAACTAGTTGTAAGTCAAGTTTTAATTTTAGAACGTTACTCAAGCCTAGATTCATTGATCATAGTTCAGCTGAGTATCGCTTTATTTTAGAACGTTACTCAGTTCGTAAAGCAAACCCAAGCAGTGATTTGATCTGTAATCGCCCAAGTGTGGTCGAGACCGCGCTTGAGCATAGAATTGTCATGCCAATTTTTGTTTCAAGCGTAAGTTGTCGAGTTTTAATATCAAAATGGATATATTTGAAGAAGTAGATCATTACAATAATTTATTCAATGATGATGACTTTTTTATTAAATAGCGTACCTATTTATGGCCATAGATACAAGTCTTTTAAGCCTTACAATAATTATGCTTATAAAATTACTATACTTTATTTAAATAAATGAGGAATTGTACTATTCAGGACCAAACTAATAACGCTGATTTCTTAAATAATTGGGCGCTTATGGTATATTTTAATATTTCTAATCCAGTGAAGATTAAAACAAAGTTGGTAAATAAAATAAATCGTAAACGAAAACAGGCTGATACATAGACAATACACATCTCTGCTTGAGGTTCGATTTGAGTCTCGATTCAGCTGAATAGAGATTGATTACCGTTCTGGAATATGACCGATGCTCGAGTACTGATTCTATACTTAAACAGTGATCGACTGATTGACGCTCAAACTAGACTTGAGGAACCTTCTGTAATACGGACCTTAGTCGTTTTGTTGATAATTGGTGGGATAAACAGTTCGAATATAGAAGTACAAGGTATGTAACAACATAAATAATATCATTTCATATAAGATAAAGACTCACAAATGTTTCTTTTTTAATTTCGCAAAGGATACTAAAATAATCTCTTTTTTTTTCCAAAAATAAAAAACATAAAGGGTTTTGTATGTGTTCCGAGCATTTCCGAGTAATGATCTATTATTTTAAATAAAGTTTAGACTTTCCTAAAGAGAATTGTTAAAGAAAATATTCCGCTTTGTTCCGCCATTTTGTTTAACACACATTCAAACATAATAGAGAATTAATTTAAATCAAGATTATTTATAGTAAATACTCTTTTTATTTTTAGATTCCTTTGGGAATTTCAAGAACATGTCTATAAGCAATTGTATGATATCTTGCAAGAATGTCCTGACAAGAAAATTGATGATAGGTTGCTATTTTTGGAAAAAAAAAATTACACAGATATCAAAATGTCCTGTAAGTGAGCTGGAGACATTAAAACATACGTTGAGCCATTTCAAGTCTGAATTTAAACGAAAATGGGTAACAGCAAACTACAAGCATGACCGCTTTATTAAAAAAAATGAACATTGGCTTCAAAATACCCTCAAGTTCGCGCTCTGGACTATAGAAAAACCGGGTCGTCCTTCAAAGGATTTCGGGGAATCCAGTGATAGATCCAAGCGAAGAAAAACAAAAGATCTACGAGATACCGTAGCGACAGATGAGTTGACTTATGCTGCTCAAATGAGTCAACGTGCTGGAGGAAATAAAGATGCATCTAAAATAATAAAAGAGATCACTTTGACTCCAACAAGAGCTACAAAGTTTCCAAAAGTAATTTCTTCAAATAATCAAATTAAAATAAATAAACATTCACCATCTGAAGCCTTAGCTATTTTCGTAAAAGGAGATTTTAGTAGAAGACAGTGGGAAATTTTACACAGCGCAAATAAAAATATATACCCGTGCTACACTTTGATAAAAAAAGCAAAAACCGATTGCTATCCAGTAGAACAGTCAATGAGAGTTACAGAGACTTGTGCGGAAGTTCTCTTACAAGATTTACTCAACCACACATGTTTGCGGTTGTGTAAATATTTGGAAGATGTAATATCTAGCTGTACTGAAGAAGAAAAGAAAAACTTTCTTTTAATTATAAAATGGGGCTGCGATGGTTCTCAACAATCGCAATATAAGCAAAAATTTGAAAATATTGCGGATAGTGACTCGAACATATTTCAGAGTTCTCTCGTGCCATTGCGATTAGAAACTACAAATAACGAAAGAAAAAAAATTATATGGCAAAATCCATTACCTTCATCTCCAAGATTCTGCAGGCCTATTAGAATAAGATTTATTAGTGAAAGTAAGGACATAACTAATGAAGAATTTGCATATGTAGATAATCAAGCAAAAAAATTAAAAAAAACGGAAATACCAACATCCAGTGGAATAATTTACGTAACACATAAATTACTACCAACAATGGTGGACGCCAAGGTATGCAATGCAGCTACCAATACTTCTTCAACTATGAGGTGCTATATTTGTGGGCTAACTTCCAAAAGTTTTAATAATTTAACCAGAAGAATGGAAGTAGACCGAGAAAGTCTAAAATTTGGTCTATCGATTCTCCACGCAAGAATACGTTTTTTCGAATCGTTATTGCATTTGTCTTACAAACTTGGCGTTAAAAAATGGCAAATAAGGTCTACAGAAGATAAAAGAGCTGTAAAGGAGAGAAAAGAAATTATACAAAAAGCGTTTCGGGAGCAAATGGGCCTATTAGTAGATATGCCGAAAGCCGGGTTCGGGAATAGTAATGATGGCAATACATCGAGAAGATTTTTTTCTGATCCTGAAACAGCTTCTCAAATAACCGGAATAGACTCCACGTTGATATATCGATTCAAAGTAATCTTGGAAACAATTTCAAGTGGTCACGCGATTGATGCTAAGAAATTTGAAGCCTACTCCTACGAAACTGCTACATTGTACGTGCAGTTGTATGAATGGCACCCAATGTCGCCTACCGTTCATAAAATTTTAATGCATGGTGCAACAGTAATATCCCAATCGATATTACCTATTGGGCAGCTTTCTGAAGAAGCTGCCGATGCTCGCAACAAGCACTTCAGACTCTACAGACAAAATTTCTCGCGTAAATTTGACAGACAAAAATGTAATCGGGACATTTTAAATAGACTATTACTTACGTCAGACCCATTTTTAAGTAGCACTCGAAAACAACCACGCAAGAAAAGTAAGCCATTCTGTTCGGAGACTATAAGTCTATTGCTCCCTGACGCCGAAAATGCATCACTAGAAAGTAGTGACGAAGAACACAACACATCAGATGAAAACAATGAATCTGATTTCGATGATTAATTTTTTTTTATTATAATAAACGATTTCGATGATTATTTTTTTGTTTTATTATAATAAACGTTTGAAAACCATCTTAATACATTTATTTAATAGTCTCCACGTCACAAATGTTACTAAATAATATTGGCCAGGTTTTAAGTACAAATACTCCTATGTGGGACGTTTCTGTGACATTAATGCCATTAGGGTAGCACAATTGTTTTGCCGCTTGAACCCTGTAGTAAGGTGGATAATTTTTTTTGTTAATTCTTTTAACTTGCTCTCTTATAATATAATATTGGTGTGTAGAGAGATTCGCATCGACCATTAACGCGAGAGCTTGATCTGTCGAAAGTCCGACCGGTTTTGAGGTCTCTAAACTCTTTCGCGTTTTTTTTATAACAGTACCTCTTCTAGGCGAAAACTGACAAAGTTCTTTTACAATTGCTGCCGAATCTTTTTTTTCCATCTTTGCGAAGTTTTACTTCAGTTGCCATTGCTATCTCTTGCAGAATCGATGTTTCAAGAAGATGTTGTATGCGTCGTCTTTTTGTTTTAGTGCTCGAACTTTCAAAGTCTTTTTGCGGTCTTCCAAGCGAACCCGAACTCGTTTCAGGTAGTGACACACCTCCGAGCGCTTCAGAGGCAATATCAGGTAACGGTAAGTTTCCTTCTAACCACACAGAATTTGTTTTTAGGAATCGATCTCGATGTCTTCCCGACTTCAACCATTTTTGTTCGATTTTTTGGGAAAAACTTCTGATAGTCACTTTTAAACTACTTATAACATCATCCGAAAAGGACGGGTTACCAAGTTCTTGCAATATGTGGTGTAGCAAAGCATCCGTTCTTATTTCTTTTGCGTTAGCAAACCAAACGTCGAAAAATTTTCTACGAGATATTTGTGAAGGCATTCTGAAAATTAAAAAAAGTTATATGAGTGTCGCAAATATTCGCAAACAACAGAACCTTTTTCCTGTAGCTAACAAATAGTACTTTCAAAAAAATATAATACGGTATCTGTATACTTCGATATAATAAACTAAAACTCAACAACAAATTCACACAAATTCACTTATTAATATTTTGACTAAAAATAATCTCTCTTTAGTAAAATGGCGCTCGTGACTAAATTTTAAGACAAATCAAAACAAATACATATGAAAACTTACCTCAATACTTCGAAGAAAACAATAAAAACACAATAGCTAGTAGCGCACATAAACTGAGTGTATTCAACGAGCGAACTCAGCCGAATGACGCGTCTCTTTGAGCGCTCGGTCGACACAACTCAGGTAGCCGGCCGTTCTGACCCTTTTTTAATTGTGTGTTAAGAGTTATTGGAAAATAACCTTTAGGGACACGTAATATGGTTTGTCTTCTTTACATAGGAATGATTATTTTACCAGCATAAACTAGTGTAGAATTTGACTTTTGTCCCTCTAGATTATGGAAATTACACATTGTGCGCCGCCTGGTGCGACCTCCCCTGCGTCAGGACCAACGTGTCGTCAGCGTAGCACCTGGCCCTGCTGGGGAAACTCTCCAGATCCGCAACCTATAAACCCTTAATCTTTTGAACCAGTGACCGACAAATTCTGATATTTGGCGACAAATTTCGTGTCGAGTCAGTGACACAGGTCACTCGCAAATATTTTAACGGTACTAAGAAGAACGCAAAACCTGTGGTGCTAAGCAGGCGGGTGGACAGCATTTACAACCAGTTCTCTAATTGTTTTGGTCGGCTAGTATTTCCTTTACGGCCTTTCGAAAAATGATGCAAACTGGCCCTAGGTTAAATTGACAACAGAGAATATAGTTCGTTCTCGTACCTACTGAATTGTTCACACCTCTTATTTATGTCCAGATCTATCTAACTAAAGAGCAAATAATGGCGCCGATTCCCTTTTTCACAAACTAAATTAAATTTAAGTTCAGTGCATCTTTTTCTTTCTATTTCATTAAGAGAAGGACAGAAGATAAATTTTAGTTCAGTCCTGTCAAATTAATCAGCGCTTGACGTAAATTGACGTAATTTTAGTAGGCAAGTTTTTAATCACGTCTAAACTTGTACGGAGTAATGACAGGCGCTGATTAATTTGACAGGACTAAACTAAAATTTATCTTCTGTCCTTTTCTTAATGAAATAGAAAGAAAAAGATGCACTGAACTTAAATTTAGTTTAGTTTGTGAACAAGGGAATCGGCACCATTATCGTGAGTCGCCAATTACATTTAGATATTCGATAAGAGTACGAATGATAGATTGAGTTCGAGTACATATCCACTTAAGCCAATTTAGATTATTAATGCGAATTTAATGCCGCGGTTGTCGAGTGCTCAGCTAAATGAGACGAATGTACCGCGACTTTTATCGGTGCCCACAGCTATTACTTATGAATTAAGTACTAACTTTTGCCCGTGGCTTCGCCCGCGAGTGGGTTGCAAATTAACCCACGGGAACAAACCAACGGAATACCCCGGTCGTGGTCTACCCATGTGCCAAATTTCATCCAAATCTGTTTGGCTGTTTTAGCGTAACAAACAAACTCACTTTCGCATTTATACTCGTAATAGGTAGGTAGGTATTAGTTAGGATATCTAGTCTGGCGCGAGGAGGCGCAACTCCGCTGCTGCGAGAAATCACGCAGACTGAGCTCCGGCGGGATCTCATGGCGACATGGAGATCGCGACTGTCGCAACCCAGTGCTGGGCACGCCACAATTGCGGCGCTACGGCGTCCTCACCTTCCGCCTGACGCAGGTCCTCACCGGACACGGCTGCTTCTGGAGGTTCCTGTTCCGAATAAGGTGGGAGGAAACATCCGGGTGTCACCATTGTGTGGATCGCCCGGAGGACACGATGGAGGTCTGCCCGGTTTGGGCGGGGCTTCGCCGTGTTCTCGTGGAGGCGATCGGCGGTGGCGATCTCTCGCATCCGATCCTGGTCCAGGCCATGGTACGGAACGAGAGGACATACGCCATGACATCTAGCTAATAGGGTTCCTCATAAATTTAAAAACCTTTTCATATTGCAGGTCACAGTAAAAGTGCAGTGCAGATCTCTTGTGCTTGACAACTCTGAATGATCGCTATTATAGTCGCCTGAAAATCAAAAACTAATTATAAATTTAATTTTTAAAGATAATCATTATGATAAATAAAATACCAAAACAAATAGTTTTACAAATATTCCGAAACACCTATGAATATAGGGTGTAATTTTATCAGTACACGACCCATCAAGGTATGGAATTAAAACAAATAACTTTTCCTAAGAAAAATGGGTCGAAATAAGAAAAAAAAAATTTGGCCTTCCCATACACCCTGTGATCGCTTTATTATGGGAAGTTCAATAATTATTTTTAATTTCGACCCATGTTTCTAAGGGAAAGTTAATTGTTTTGATGGGTACCTACTTTCACACCTTAACGGGTCGTACACTAATAAGACTACACCATATATACTTGAAGCTTAATACACTGGTAGGTAAATACGTTACGAAAAAAATCTAACCATTTGTTACCACAGCCGACCCAATAGAAACACTTTGAATAACGTAACTGTAAACAAAAATCATTCTCATAATTTTAAATTAATTTTCATAATTGTATAGGATGTAAAAAAAATTGCTGGCATAACTTTCAGAGGTGAACCTACCCAAGAAACTGAACAACTTTCCCCAAGAAACATGGGTCGAAATATGAATATAAAATATACGCATACCACATACGAAATAAAAAATATAAAATATACGCATACCACAGCCACACCCAGACAGACATGTTCATAACTTTGTGTTATTGTGACAGATGAAGGTCATCAGCGCCACAAGCAGATCTGGAGTACTATCTACTATGTTAGTAAAGAGGAGAAATTAGTGGGAAGAAGGGTCTTAAATTTAGGGAGGCGGTTGAACGTTGTACGAGTGAATTCTCGAACAACGTTCCACCAAGAACAGGAAAATGTGATCTACGACAAGATGTGATCCAGAGTGGCCCTCCTCCAACCCGCACTCGCAGAGAGAGGAGTCCCGAACACGGATTTTACACAAAAACACGGGAGTACAACCAAAATCTAAACAGACGGATATAACAGTTTTGGAATTTATTTTTACCCGTAGAACCAAGGTTTTGTTTTTATGACTGGTTGTACTGCATAGAAAAACCTTCCCTTCTTTCTTCCAGTGATATTCGGAACTTAATTTTTGGTCACAAGTCATACCCCTTATTTTTTTTTTTTTGGATTTGAAATCATCAAATAACTTCTCCCGCTCTGGGCGGAGCGGGAGGGTGTGTCAGACTCTTACTGACTAAAACCCACCCGTATTCCTTCCTGTTGCCTGTATTGCCGGGGGTTTCGGTGACACATTAGTACCATCCCGCGAAGTCATACCCCTGACGAGTATTGTGGGTGAAATCAGCTAATGAGCAAGCAGGTTTGGCCAAGGCATCAGCGCACTCATTTATGGTGGTCTTGATTGCGATAGGCTGATGAAATCTACAATTACCCGCTTACTTTTCTTAATGCAAAATTAAACAACAGTTGCCAACAACAATAATTTATTTTCCCACACACTAGTACATACATCATAAAAGAATTTGAAGCTAGCATAATAAAAGGGAGAAATTAATTATACATATAACAGGTACAAATAAATACATTAAAATTTTATCGTAACTTCTAATTGTATAGGTTTTTAGAGAGACCAGGTACATACACATTAAGTCATTTATTATAATACTTATCAGGAATACCTTTAGACTCTAATGAAATAAATATAACTATTAAGAAACTAGGTATGTAATTACCGGAATACTGATTGAATATTTCGTCTGCTGATTGAATTAGGAAACTACAATAGATAAGAGATTGCATAAATAGTATGTTGCAAAATACGAGACCGATTCATTCATGAATTACACTAATTACAGACAGCTTATTACGCAATTTTAAATCATAGTCGCTATCTAAATGTGCATAGCCAGGATGGGGGGTGCCCCATCCTGGCTATGCACATTTAGCACAAACCACTTGGTATAATATAAATGGAACCTACTCTAAGATATTAGGTAGCCCCGTTGTCTCCGAATAGGAGACGTACTCCCGAACCCTTCAGTCCCCACTGACACCGAATAGGAGTTAGGGGCCACGCGGTTTGCAACGCTATTATAACGCAATAAGGTGCTCATCCGCGGAACGAGTTCGGGGCGCGAGGGATCTTGACTTCATGCGACAGCGGCGCGCAAGCGGTCAGATCTCATTTATACCAAGTGTTTTTTTGGTTGTTAAAAGGGCCGCATAAACTTGACCGCTACAATTCAATCGCAGTATTTTTTTGTTCAATTAGCATACAAGGTTATCAAACGTATCACTTTGTCGCCTTTACAGTTTTCTGGACTAGGGTGCGGCAAGGTCTTGCACCGTGCCTCCTCCCACCCCATAGTGGCTACGCGCATGCTATCTGGTGACGTCTCCTACCTTTGTGTAATTTAAAGGTAAAGTTACTAATTAGGAATGACTGGAAAAAAACAACAATAAATAAAATAGCAATTTGAAAATTATTTTGAAATTTGTACCTACCAACATACAATTGCTTGGTTTACATTTTCTGTTTGTCCCTGAAGTAAGCTACTGGTGCCGATTCCCTTGTTCACAAACTAAACTAAATTTAAGTTCAGTGTATCTTTTTCTTTCTATTTCATTAAGAAAAGGACAGAAGATACATTTTAGTTTAGTCCTGTCAAATTAATCAGCGCCTGTCCATACAAGTTTAGACGTGATTAAAAACTTGCCTACTAAAAATACGTCAATTTACGTCAAGCGCTGATTAATTTGACAGGACTAAACTAAACTTTATCTTCTGTCCTTTTCTTAATGAAATAGAAAGAAAAAGATGCACTGCACTTAAATTTAATTTAGTTTGTGAACAAGGGAATCGGCACCACTGTTTCATAAAAGCTCGGCGCTCCCTACTCACCGTCACACGGCACGGTGTATATTCAGCTACAAAGGTTTTTACTTCAATCACTTCGAAATTCGTTAGCCAAATTTTGGCAAGCCAATGATCCGCCAGCAGCAGGAGTTTTTAAAACTAGCTACTGGGAAACCTTCGCCACACTCTCTTTACTTTATGGACTGAAAATCACGAACGAATTTTATCGAAATCAAAATGTGTCCCTTTGAGTTGTTTTCTCCTAAACTATAAAAACAATCGCTGAATATAGAATAAACGAGCCAGCCTGTACATAGTATTACTTAAGTTAGATTCACTTGTAAATCAGTTAGGTTGTAACTTGTCTCGACTAATATTTACCGGTTTCAGGCGGGCTCTCATGCTAACCGCATATACTTAAACTTTTTACTATACACTCAAATTTTTTACTCAGTTCAATAACCTCGGTCTTAACACCTACCGGTACCGGGTACCTACCTGTCTACTTATGTACTTACATGTTTAAATTTTTTTATCGATGTAGTAATTTATGCGACTTCGCAATACAGCGTACCTACAACGTAGGTACAAGTGTTGTAAGTGTCCATTTATAGGAAATGATTAGGATGCCTGAGATGTATTATGAGAATGAGCATCTGTTCTCTACTATAAACACAATATGTACCGAACTACCGATCGATAAACAGACTAGTAGGAAGCGGACTATCGCGGATGAAATAGTTGACCATTGAAACGTAAAAAGTAGAACAGCGGTTTATATTTCAAGTGACCATACGTCCCCTTTTGAACGGGACTGGCTCTTTTCTCGGTTACCTGTCCCGTTGTCCCCAGACAAAGCTCCGGGACGCAAAATAGTCCCGTTTTCCAAAGAGGAATTTTCACGCGGTTATTTATATTTATAAATATAGAACAAAAAAAAAATATGTTGCATATAACTTAATAATTACTGTCAAAGGAACTTTGCTTTATTATTTTTATTAAGGTGGTGAACCGGTGATTGATTTATTTTTTCATAATTTGTTATAATCAAAATAATTATAATTAATCTGAATATAATTATAGTGAACATTCATTGTATTACGTTTACGTTACACTTTTTTATAAATAAAGAACATTAAAAAGTTGTGTTTATTTTTAATGTTAACCTGCTAACTGACGTATAATAAACCCATGTCCCGTTTTGAGTAAAAAAATAAATGGTCAGCTTATTACTGGAGGAAGATATAACACCTAACTGACCTCATATGGATTAAAATAAACAGTTAGACCCTTTGAACTTTAACCGTGAACATGTTTACGTGGTTATACTTGAACGAGTAACCACATACAGCATTGGCATTACTGGGTCTTGATATAATATTTAAATACAGTTTTTAGGGTTCCGTAGTAAACAAGGGACCCTTATAGTTTCGCCATGTCCGTCTGTCTGTCTGTCCCCGCTTTAGCTCAGAGACGCTTAGTACTAAAAAGCTGTATTTTGGCATAGGTATACATATTATCTAATCACGCCGACAGTGTCAAAATAAATCTTTTTAGGGTTCCTCCCTTGTATGCAATGTGGGGATGTATTTTTTTTTCCTCGTCTATCCCATGGTGTGGGGTATCGTTGAAGAGGCCGTTCAAAAATATTGTGCGTGGTCCGACACGCACATGACCGGTTTTTTTATTATTCGATTAGATATATTTAATTATTTAAGTAATTGACCTTCAAAGAGATCCACGATAGTTCAAGTATTTAAATAAAAACGCTAAAAATAATCAAACTACTTGTACCTAGTATAGAGCGCCACCATTAAGGGTCGGGTAATCGCCGTTGACCTTAGCCATACAAATCCGCGCCGTCCTCGCGCCGCGCCGCCGTTCGGTTTCATAGGAAATATTTATTTTTAGTATCGAAAATATAAATATTAAAAAAAAAAATCACAGATAGAACTAGAGATAACAAAAAAGTGTGTTCATACAAAAAAAAATCATGATAATATCTTAAGAAGTTTGAAGGTAATATCGATTTTTATGCTTTGGGTAGACATTACTTTCTGAATTTATTTCATATAGTATTTAACAATACGTAAGTATTCACAGATAGAATTGATGTGAATGCGTTCTAGTTTAACATACATTTTTTTTTCATATTTTACTTGCATTATATGAAGGCGTAATAACAGATTTAAAAGTCACTAAAATCATATACCTATCTGCGCCTTAACAGATTTCAGTTTAAATTCTATCTAGTAACGTGGTAGGTAGGTATAAAGATTGATAGGTAATGTCTGCACATCGTATCAACATACAAGAGCGCGTTTGCGTTAGCTGTCT
Organism: Atethmia centrago; assembly: GCA_905333075.3. NCBI lineage: Eukaryota > Metazoa > Arthropoda > Insecta > Lepidoptera > Noctuidae > Atethmia > Atethmia centrago. The sequence goes on along the minus strand of HG995377.1, from coordinate 14,002,575 downwards.
ATTTGCGCAACACGTTACGGCTTTCGGATATAAACATCAAATAGATCATATTCTCCTGTGTTATTAGCACCGATGCCAGGGCTTCAGGTTTATACCAAACGGATAATTTTAGATTGGTAGAGAGTGGCTGACCTCGCGTGAAGCCATGCAAGTGGCTATGTGCTTATCTAAAGGTTGCACTTATATCCAACACTAACCGACTATAGCATTACGAACCGGTTTAAATCGTAAACTAATATTGTGACTTGGGGCCTTGATTATAGCTTCGGAAAAAATTATATAAATTCAAATACCTACTGACTTATTGCAATATTGCATACATAATTTACTGCTTTGTTAGAGGAAATTAGTTATTTACGGATAGTACGAATAAGCGATTGAGATGCGTTATAATATTAATCTGATCATTTTGACTACGACACATATTATTCCCTTCTCGTTATAGGTCTCTTAATATTTCTGTTTTAAAATTATGACACTAACATCTCAGACCAAAAAAAAACTAAGCGCTGCGAACAATTCAGTGAAGCCATGCCAAAACTACACCTCGCTCTGTGCATACACGCTCGCACGCACACATTAACAAGCCATTTCAACCAAACTACTCCTCATTAAGTGCACACATGTTTACTAAACCGACCTCACGTCACTGTTGAATTTGGTCTGAGATTAAACCAGAGTTAGGAAATAATTTGTTGAATTTGTAAATTAATGTATATTAGCTACAATGAGAACATTAGACAATATTATAAATATTATGTTACGTTTAGGTACATTATTATAGTAATTAATTTAAAAAAAAATCATAACAATAGAAATATCTCTGAAACAGGAATGTACATAGGTAATAAAGATTATACCATTTTCTTTACAATAGATAATAATAATTAATATAATTTACTTATTTATATTTCGTAAAAACTCAAATAATTGTGAACTAGAAAAATAATTTTATTATATGGTTTATAATTTTTAATATCAACGATATAATTACATATTTTTAAACATATACTGAATTAAGATATCGCCTTTTCAGTTATGTACTTACTTATTTGTAACCTTAGACAATTCTAAGTTAGGTATTTAAACACACTTTTTGTGACACTTTTAATTTTCCAGACTCTTAACAATTAGCTCAATTTTTACAATGCAAAATACAAGTATCTACCTAAAATGAAATTTTAAACAAGAATTTATAAAAACAATAGCGACGACGCATAGTACCTATGGTATGCAAAAATGCATTGCAGAAATATATAGAATAAGAACATTTTTTAACTGTAAGATGTCTACATGATCAATTTAGTTTCAGCTAAACATCGATATTCTAGAACAGATTATAGCCCTACTACGGCACTTTGAACAAAGGATTAAGAATTATTAGTAATTCAGATAGTAGCAAAATTATTATAAGTCCCAGAATATATCATACATAGGTAATATTTTCCGGTAAATATTTTATTAAACGATTAATACAAAACCGTAGTCGGGTAGTAAGTTGCAAATGCATAAAATATTAATAATATATTTTTTGTTCAAAACTATTCAGAACTATAAATAAATAACAAGATATAATATCACGTAATATAGTTACAACATCTTAACATTACTTACATAAATGTATTGTACCATTACTTAGATGTCAGAAACAATGGAAAACTCGCTAATAAATAAGAAAAATATGAATCTTATCAATGTTACTATACATGCATTGTAATTTCGTAGTGATAAAAATAGGTATACAGAGTGTAAATTTTTAAACAAAACATCACGGGTAATCTAAGTATGACTGCAGATATATTTCGAGACGTTACACTACCAGACAAGATTAGTAAACATTCTTGTAAGACTGCGATATAACATTTTTCATTTATTCTCGCCATCAATAAAACGTACCACGGCGGGGATGCATATCAGATCACTTTAAAAAAAAATCCCATGCGCAATTACCACATCTGAATACCACCCCTTTTTGCGTAGAGAAATAACAATAAAAAAATGTTTGATAGTACAGACGGCTACATTTCAAGCTATACATTTCCAGTACAAGCTGATCTCGCATTGTATAGGATTTCCCTACAATTAGAGGTCAGCTTATACTAGTAATATATAGCTTGATATGTAACCGTGTGTAAATATGCAAACATAGTAGTAGATACTAAATGGCGAATAGACTAGAAACAGCACACCTAAGTCATGAAATTCTATGCAGAGATTTCGCTCCTTCACGCTAGCGTACATACACTCGTACCATTAAATCATAAGGATCTTCTTTAATTATATTCTGCACATTATCAGTTACAATAGAAGTACGTAACAAGTTTTTACAGCTAGAATAATAAAACAGTAGTTACAATATTTTAGCATTTAGGTAATTATACAATGAGGATAAACAGACGGGCGCTTTTCCCATCCTGATTTACTTATTTTAAAAGTTGTTTATCCATCCTTATCCATACGCAAATCTGAATAAATAATCAAACCCGAATTGGAAAAGTATGTGCATATAAATGTAGTCTTCCCCCAACAATAGCGATGTACGTGAGACAGAATAGTTATAATCTAAATATGAGATGATAATATTACGACGATTGTACAGTAATCACTATCCTATCACAAATACCGTCTAATCCGAGGAAGATTAAGCGTTTTAAGGAATATTAAAAGAAGATTTCACTAAATTAACGACGAATTCGTGATATAGCCCCGCCACTAACAGGAGCCAGCAGCCGTCTAGGAACCAGAAGACGAGCATTGCCTCTGGCTGGCCTCGAAGCTCCAGGCAACTTTAAATCAGCTAAATGCGAAGCGTAGCCGTCATTAAGAGTCGTTGCCATATTGCTGTACTTTTTACTGATGCGTCCAATAGCATAAATTTGCTTTGGAGCAAGACCACAGTTATGATAAACAGTAATGTCTTTCCCCGAACCGTATGCTGCATGCATAATAACTCCATGTTCATTTATAAGATTATTTAAATGCGCTGCCTTATGTCCTAATGGATCCGTTGAGAATCCATCAGAGAAAAATACTAAGCCATGAGGGAAGTTATGTTCAGCCAACCATGATATTACTTTCCTTTGTTGCATGTCAGGCCTCCCAGTTATGTACAAAATGAGATACCCAAGATCTTGCCAAAATCGCACGACATCAACGGCACCTGCTCTTACTTTTGGGTCTCGACCAGTAACTGATACGCTGGCAGTAAAAGATCCATCAATACTGAACACAACACATTCAGTTTGGGGAGGCACAACGGCTAAATGAAAATTACACATGGTGTGATCCCCTCGAACAACAACTCTTACTGGATATATACCGCAAGCGACACTTTGTCGTTCTGGTAAGGTGTAGGTGATTCTTCCAGTCTTATCAGTGACTACAGTAGATAATATTGCCCATTCGCCTGCAGGAGGATCTTTCATCATATAAATGTCTACTTTTTCGCCAGTTAAAGTAATCATATCTAATGGGCCATACATGAAACGGGCAGAAAAGGTTTGCGGGCACCCTTCCTTCACGATAACGTCATTAGCCCTATGATTTGCAGCTACATTTTTCAATTTAACCGACGTTCGTTTTCTCATCCATTTTTCCCTCTCTTGTCCAGGTTTAAACATTGAACACTCTTTATCGTCCGAGTGTCCGTAAAGAGCTAAATCAAAATGACCAATTTGGCGCAATATGAAAGCGATTACATCAGAACTTTCCCAATAGCTAGCATGGAATAAGTGAGGTAAAGCGTTTGTGGGAAAATTCGTCAATCCTTCAGGACAGTACAAAGCGTAGTCTAGTCTTTTAGATCCCCACCATTTCTGCTGTAACGCGTTCATAGTAATTAAAGGAATGTTATCCACTAAGCCACTTATAGTACTTTGTACAGATACTTCAGAAAGCCTTCTCAACACAGGAGTTGGCGGCATTTGCAAGTGATCTCCAAATAATTGAGGGTGACTCTGTATCAATTCCATTAAATGGTAAGGTTGGCCGTTACCTAAAGGATATTTAGTATACCTAGCAACATTAATTGGTGGTAAATTAGTGAATCTAGCTGACAGCAACGGTTCTAATCGTGAGCCAACAGGATCTGTAGGGTGAAACAAGTTGAACACTTGTTGTACGGGAGGTTTCGTAATGTCTCGAGTTTTGTCATCAGAAATTTTTCTTGATGCTAATATAAGTGCCAATGGACTGCCAAAGGTGAAAAAGTCGCTTACTTCAAATTCAAATTTTATATGATTGTCACTTGTTGACGACGAACGCCTCCTGGGTGTCGGAGCTTGTAAATGTGACTTGTTGAGGTAATGTGGTTCTAATGGATCATTTGGAATAGTTATTTCAGTATCCAGTATGCTATTCTCACTGTCGTGTCTAGATTGGTACTGCATAGTTCTGATAAGAGCATCATACGCTAACACTGAGCCCATGCTGTCTCCAACAATACAGACTTGACCATTAAAGCCTTTTCCATCATCAGATCTGATAAATTCAGTGTAAGTAGCATTGGCCGAGTTTATCGTTTTTGTTACAGACTCTGCATAATCTGGAGAAGTTGTTGCAATTAATGGTATAGCACCAATAGGTATAAGATCGTTTGTGAGAGAAGGAGATTCAATAGTTGAAGGTGAACAATCAAAACTGTAAGGGCTTAGTGTTGAAAGGACCCCCAAAGCTTCAGTACATACAGATGGACATGATACAAGTTTTATTGCTATGTGTCCTATAAGCGTTGGATAATGCTGGCGCATTACTGATTCGAAAGCTCCTTTAAAAGTGGTAACATCCGATTTCTTGGCAGTCATATCAACATTTGCATCTAGAACACTTCCAGCATGAAATACTAGTATCAAGACAGTTGTTGGGCATGAGCTGTGAACAGGTGTCTCCGGGCAACCATCAACACTAGGATGACTTTGTAAATTAGGCATTCTGCGTGAGCCTCTCTCAGATGTGACCCTTCTTAAGAAAGAGGGGTTGAATATGCTATCTTCTTGACTATTATCGCCTTGTGTTGGTGATATATCAATGTCAGCTTCATCAAGAGAGCACATGGAAGACCATTTATTAAATGAGGATTCACAGTCATAAAATTCATCTTCTGAGCCTGTTTCTGTTTCTGATTCTCTAACAAGAGTTTCCATTCTCCAGTTAGCAGCTTGTGCTTGCAAACTTTTAATAGATCCCGTAGATGATGATCTGAGATTCGTTTTGGAAGAGGTTTTGTGTTCTGATGGTGGAGTCCCCTCAGGTGTAAGATGTTTTTGTATTCTCTTTTCAACATTTTTCTTTGAGACTAATGGTGTTGGCACATCTTCATTCTTTTCTAAACTGCTCATTGTAGCTGCTAGAGACTTAGAATTTTCTTCAGACACATCTTGTTCATCACTTGTTTCACCTGCCATCTTTTTCTGCAAAGTTAATTGTGTCTGGCGCTCTATTTCTCGGATGTCATCCATTGTAAGACCATGCCATTCATCCTGCCATGCCCAGGCTTGACGATGAGCTCTTAACATGGTTTTTCTTAGTGCAACATCATGAATAAATTTTTCTAGTTTTGTTTGCATACCCCAATATCTGAATTCTACTTTACAGAGTTTATAAGCGCACATTAGAGATTTTCCATTTGGCAGTGGTTGCGTTTTACCTTGTACTTCACTCCAATATTCTTCAAGCCAGTTGTCGGTAAGTGGACCCCTATTACATTTTTGTGACTCAAATATGGTAGGATCCTCCTCTTTGACATAATCTGCGCCATAAAGCTGATCTTTGCAAACATCAATAACATCAACTAACCTACTTTTTAAATCACTTCCAGTCAGTTTGAAGACATTTTCTTGGTGGCCATTATCAGAAAAATAATAAGTTTCTATTTCTAATGAAAACTTTTCAACAAATGGACATGTGTATCTTGTCTTTGTGTAAGGATAAGCATTCCAAGCTTCTTCAGACACTGTTAAGGCAGATTTTGGAAGCAAGCTTTTGAACCATCCAGGTAAATGGCTACCAACGTGATAGATTTTCTGAGTGTACTGACCTTTCCCACCGGGGCCATCCTCATAGGGTTCATTAACCAGGATCTCCACACCACTGCCTTCACCAGAACTTTCTTCTCTACTCTTTTTGGCTATCATATACAGCTGTGCGATCCTGTACTCCTCTACAGTGAGAGGCAAAGGTATTCGGTACTCCTTAATCAGCATTTTGGTGACTTAATTGGAGCATTCAATATAATGAGACATATTCTGAAACAAAGAGATTAAAATGTTACTGTAGTAGGAAAATATTTGGAACAATGCCACTTACAATATCAATTCAAGGGCACAAAGTATTCAGTGCTTTCTTCTGTATTTATAAAATCTGATCAAAGTGTTTATTTATTGACAATTGAAAAGAATCAAGCTCTAATATAATACAATGCTATTTATTATTACAGTTCAGTACTCTTAGCTCAAAAAATCATGTAGGTCTAAGGTAAATCATTAGTCGAAGGAACAACATCGTTAGGTATTTAAAATGCAAGCAAGCATAGAGTCTGTTCATCATGCCAATTTATATTGGACAATGAAAACACAATGAGAATGTAATCATTTGAAAATCAATGCATTTGTTATCTTTTATATATACTGATCACTTAAACGTGATAAGGTAGGGATTTAAGCGTATAAAAGTATTAATCCTCCGTATAATTGAACGTAGATAGTATACGATAAAATGTGTACGTTATTTTTTTACTCTATCGTTTTTCATGCAAACTTTAACATTGTTCTATTTACAAAACTTCAAAAAGCTAATATCAAATATTAATCACAAATATTTACCTCAACAGATCCAAATATGAGGAGTGCCGCATCACACTTTACACGGCATTTTTAATTCAATATTTTGTTTTTCACAAAACACATCCCAAGCACGGATCTACGGATGAACTTTGACATTTTCACGATCGTAATGTCAATATGGCCTAAGTGCCATTCCTTTTCATGTTGCACACACGACCATCCAGCATCTCACGATAGAAACAAGGGGTACAATTTTTATCTACAGAAGAAGATAATAGTCGCATGCACTTTATATGCCAGCACGATATCACATCCTACGCGAGACTATTTCGCAAACAAAATGCACCATCAAATCCAGTGTTCCACGAGTAGAGTAAATAAATATACTTTGTATACAGTACTAGCAATGAGTATGTTCCTATAAGCGCGAACGTAGATTGGAACGCTGTTGATTCTGCGTAGGTACGATGAAGTCGTATTCATAGCCTTTCAAATATTACAGATTTTTGCGACAGATATATCTGTCGCAAAAATCTGTAAAATTCAACATTCAACAACTCGAGTAATTACTATAGTAATTACTATTTTATTGAATCGAGTTGGCAAAAAATATTATATGCGTGTGTAATTTGAGGTACTTTTTCGTGAATTCCCAATTTATCTTACTCATTTTATATCCAAGCAAGTGATCGTATTAGGTAGGTATTAAGTGATTTTCCAAATATCCATTTAATTAAATATCTTGACTGCATCGGCTGCATGAATAGGGCTAATAGCCCTGAAGAATCAAGGTACTCAGAAATAATTACACGTCCTTTCATCACTAAATGCGCGTAAGTAATATGTACATGTATAATAATAGAATTTGTGAAGGATGCTTTCCCCTCCTATTCATCTTAATTTGGAAACTGAAGCCACGCAAACTGTCCAACCCGGATCAGCTCTAGCCTCCGTACGTAAGCGCAATAGTGTAAGGACAACAGAGTGCCAGTGAGTACATGTCATATTAAAAAGGGTTCCTCGGTAAATCTGAATACAATTAATTTCTATTATGCTGCTGGCGGTTGATGGATAGCATGGCACGACAAATAATAATTTATGTTGGAAAATACACGGCTCGACTATGAATATTCTCCTCTTTACTAGATGGACATGAGAAAATCGATAGCAGTCGTCGCAGAATTAAAGCGCCGACGTTGTATTTATACATATGTATCTACTCACTTACACCATACACCATTTGATGTAGCAGTAAGCTATTTCATTAGTGCAGGTTTTTTTTTTATAAATTAAGGGATATTTTGTATTTTGTCGGTAGGTATCGTACGTGTACCTTCGCCCATTCCAACTATCAGCTCATCTAAAAAACTTACTAGTTAATATTTTGAAGGATAATTCCACTGAATAGTTCTGAAACCCAGAGCGAATTGATTAATAAGTGCTAGGAGTTGCCTATAGGTACCGTTTAAAAACTTTTATGATTCCTTTAATTAAGTGGTATGCCATGATGCTGCCTGCCAAGGTAATTATTATCTACCTATAAGTTTTCATAGATGGTGATTGTTCTTTATAACGTGGTATTGTATAAATGAGCAATACAACAGTAAGTAACCTATTAGAATATCATCACGCCTATTATTCTTGCAGAGCATAAAAAGGCATAAGAGCATTTAGACATGGCGCTGCAGCGCCACCTTTTGTCAGCCGCCGCGGTATCAAGACTCGCCGCCGCCGCCGCCGCCGCCGCTGCGCCCGGGCGGGCGCCATGTGTAAGGTGCGTTTCCACTGACGCGGAGTGGAGAAGCGGAGCGTGAATTGGCCAATTCACGGTCCGCTCCACTCCACTCCGCCCAGCTCCGCGTCAGTGGAAACGCACCCTAAGGGTCCATACAAATCCAATGGTGACTAATACAGCAGCACCGCAGCGGCAGCGAAACCGATGGCGGTGCCGCCATGTGTAACTCTATAAGCGGTAAATTCAAATGTTTACTTCCTATTGAGTTCGACAAGGTCCAAAGTAACTAATAGGATAATATTAAACAAATCAAACTCTTTAATCAATATAGAGAAAATCAAAGTTTATTGTATAATACCACAAAATATATTACAATCATTTTATATTATGAAAAATACGTGGAATAGCAAAATAAAAAATGCAAAAGCGTAACTTGCGTGTTGTAATGAGATTATTATCAGAAGCCGTAGAGTTGCATATCTATGTTGCATTGCATCATTCATGGATTTCTAGAAGAAAAATCCTTGTCTGAAGCCCGTTAGGGTTAACACGTGTATTATTTAACCCAAAGGTTACATACATAATAATAAGGGAGTGTTTACACGGTAGCGACGTGTGTAGCGTGGGCGAGACAATGTATATTATCTGTATCTTCTATCTTTGTTTAACCTTACATACAAAACAAACCTAAACACAACTGTCTGACTGTCTAAACGCGATAAACTAAAAAACTACCGAATATATTTTCAAACGGTTTTCACCGATGGACGGAAGTGATTCTTGAGGAAGGTTTTGTGTAAATTGGCTGAAATATGACGGTGATTGTTGAATATGTCGGAAAAAAAAACTTGCTGACGGGGAGCTTTACTGTCGTGCGTCGCTTAAGCCGTAAGAGATACACGCAATTTATGTTTTACAGGATTTTACACATTAAAAAGTTCAACAAAAAATCCTCGGTAGCATATTATATGTTTATCTTCTAAGGATGACCCACAGTAACCATTTCAATCTTTCAAAATTTCATTGTTATTGCCAAAGCTATTTTGACCGGTATTATATTAATCCTTATCTAATAAAATATGTTATTTAATTTGGACATTTAATTTAGATTAAAATATGCCAAAGCATACTTTAAAACATATCACAGATTCAAAATTACGCGTGACAAACTTACTATGGTTGACGGCGGCAAAGGGTAGTACAGGAGTCAATGACCTTTTGCTCAGCTATTAGGTATGCGATCATCGCTTCGTTTCCTTTTAATCCGGTAGTACGTTCCCGAGTAATATTTTCCGACATCCACGCTGGCGAAGAAGCCGGCAAAAGCTAGTTACCAATAAATTACCACATTTCATAAATCACACGCCCCTGTCGCATACTACTCAGCATGATAATGTGCTTATTTCGTAGAAAAAAATTTAGTGCATTAAAACATGTTTTCACAAAATCATAATCTCCAGGGGGTAACCATCACCTCATACAGCAGTATTATTATAATATTACTTCACAGTGGGAAAGTGATGAAGCTATACAGGACTTATAGCTCCATCTCTTTCTCACCAAGAGGTGATGTTAGCCCCCTGGCCTTATCCCAATTTATTTGGGGTCGGCGCAACATTTTTTTTTCCATATACTTCTCTATAATTCCTCATCTCGGTAATCACTTCCTTTTTATTTTCACATAATATAACAACAAAACAAGTATGTATTTCTTAATAGGTAGATTTGTAATAAGGTAAGGCACTTTCTTAAATTGCACGTAGTACGTACTTATTTCGTTTCTAAATTACATATTTTAGGGCGATAGTGATACAATCGCGATTAAGCATTTTAAAAGCTGCCAAAATGGATCCATATCTCAATAGGTAAGTACATATAATTTCATAGTTTTGAATGTTTTACTTATTTATACTATAATTCTGCACACGAGTCGATTTAATTCGCCTTTAAATATCATTAGTAAATCACAATATAAAAATATCAACAAAATATTTTACATACCTACTTAATGTGCTTATTTTAATATTATTTCATAGCATAAATAATGGCGAACAATATGCTCAGTAGGTAAATAGTTTTCTCCATATCTTTACGGTATTTAAACTTTATACATACAATACAGTAAGTATTAAAATAGTAGATATATTTCTTTATTATTATATAAAACCAGTATTTTTAAAGTTAGTATCGTCTGCAAAAAATGCAATCTGTTAAAAACATAAAAAGCTTTGTTATTAAAAAATATTATATCTAATGTTCAACCCATTGAAAATCTTAGGATAAAATATTTAAAAAAATATGTAACAAAAATGCAACAGAAATGTAACCATATAACTTAACAATTACACTATAATAATAACTTATGCGGATAATATTTTGGTAATGTCTAAGAATGATTTGTGCAACGCTTCAATGTACTGTGAGCTGTCGTTGTGTGACTTATAGCTCGCAACTGCTGCGCCTAACTTATCCGGGAATGCTGAATATCTGAAAAAGAAAATCAATTTTTACAATACAATAAATTGGACCGTAAAAAAAAAAAAAGCTGCAGGAATCCGCTGCATGCGGGAAGCACAAAGCCGCGGGGCAATTCCGTAACAGACATAAAATGGCAATTGATCGTAATCGGTTCCATGTTGACAGTCCACCAACGTTCATTGCGTTATTTACGTTGTTCAGCAGATGAATTTTTCAAACCTATGAAGCAATGGTAATATACTTCAAAACTCTCGGATTCTGATTCACACTGTGTTACGCAATTAGGGTGCTGGTGACAGTTTTTATGCCACCCATGGGAGACTGACATAATTATTTCTCAAGCATTTCAATCAACAACTTCAGGTTTTCTCACGATGTTTTCCTTCACTTTTCTTTAAGCAAGTGGTAATAAATAATTAGACTTTGACTGAATTGTTTTTACGCCAATCTGGAACATACATCCAGATAAACGGACAAACATTTTAAAACCTATAATTTCGTCATCAGAATCGTTCCCAAATCTCCTAGCAATTATTTTTTTTTTTAAATAATCAATGTGTAGTTTTGACTTCTTACTGTTTTATTTTATTTATGTATAGATTGATGTTGTTTTAGCCATGTATTGGAAATATTTTGATCTCCTTTTCGACAAGTTTTGTATACAGCTAATCTTTACAACTTGTTTTAAGTTATAATATTTTTGGTATAATTTATTTTTTATATACGTTATGTCAATGTGTTACATTAATTTATATGTAAAATCACTTACCTACTGTTTTTACCAAACATCAAATTATAATAGAGTTATAAGAATGTTTTAACAACATTAATTCTATTATATATTTAAATGTTTGAAAATTTGGCATGCCGTAAGGTAAAATGTATCGGGACTTTTTAAATAAATTACATCATATCTGTATATCTGCATTATTATTAATCAATTATTTATATTATATTTCTAGGTGTAAACAATAAACGAAACTAAATAAATAAAATGAAATAATAGACACAAAATGTAGAATACACGTTTTATACCTTGGTGTAAACGCGGGGTCATAAAATAAAAAAATAAAATTGATTACGTACGCAATTCCAAATCCTTCTTTCACAACGGGGCCAAATCCTCCCGCCATCACGCTAGGGGAAGACAAAGTACTCGTGCTCAAAATGGACTTATTCAAAAATTTGTACTCATATGAGTCGAATATCTCTGGTCTGGGAATGTTATTGTCCTCAGCCATCTTCATTAGAGCAAACATGTGACGATCGAAACCTTGTCCCATTGCAGCATCTTTGACGAGTTCCAAGTGCATTTTGGAACATTCTGACAGTTTAGCGCGCAGTTCTTCGTCCGAACTCTTGTTGGAGTGTAGGGTTTCACAAAATCTCTGGAAAGTGGAAAGGAAATTCAAACATAAGGATGTACAAAATCATGATTTTGAAAATTATAATAGGTGCTTCGCCGCAAACGGCACCTGTCCTTCCACCGACGAGGATGCGACTAGCTATCGACTATTTTCTCACACAAGAAACGTACAAAAGATCCCGTGTCAGTAAAAGTATTAATAGTTGATCGCTGACTT